>CM060904.1:657679077-658929077 GCA_030737815.1 Allium fistulosum
TATAAATTAAAATATGGATGTCACAATCAAACCACTGAGATAGAAAATATTGAGAGTGATGATGATGTTCTAGATTTGAGAGCACATTTTAAAAGGTTAAAAGCATTAGATAACTTTGGAGTAAACAGGTCAGAATTGGAGAAATATCTCAATGAAGATAATGAAAATGATTCTAAGGAGTTCGATATATTAGAATACTGGAAGGTTGATAGTTTAAGATTCCCCATCCTTTCAAGAATGGCTCGTGAGCTTTTAGCTGTTCCAATATCAACAGTGGCCTCTGAGTCTGTATTCAGCACTGGTGGACGTGTTCTTGATCCGTTTAGAAGTTCACTTACACCTAAAATAGTTCAGTCGCTTATTTGTACAGAAGATTGGTTGCGTAATTCTTTTTCTGCGAGTAAAATTGATCTAGAAGAAGATTTAAGTAATATGGAGAATTTAGAGGCTGGTAAATAATTATAATATTTTTCTATAATTTAATTACTCATGCATGTCTTCTATTTATAACTATCATGTGTACTTTATATGCAGATGTGAGTAAGCTAGCCTTGGATCCCATTAATAACATGTGAAAAGGTTGATATGCTGAATGCTGGTTTGTCGGAAAATAATGGTAAGTCCACTGTATGTTCATCTCCGTTTAACTGTTTTTCATTTGCTATATGTATGATGTTCTACTGCTTGAAAAACTAGAATATAAAATTTCAGCATATCTTAATTTCACTGAGTGTCTGTGTTTCTGTTGCTTGAAAAACTAACTGAATGTTTGACTGTTGCTTGAAAAACTAGGATATAAAAGTTTTATTTGAGCCATGCTGATTTCAGTCTGGGTCTAATTTCCAGCGAGGATATTAACCTATATAGTTGTTTTGCTTGATAGTATCATAGTACACTGTTAGATACAGCGAGGATATTAACCTATATAGCCATGCTGATTTCAGTCTGGAGAAAATGAATATATTAACCTATATAGTTGTTGTGCTTGATAGTATCATAGTACACTGTTAGAACACTACTAATATGTTTTACCTAGGTTAATACAAACACAGACATTTTACACTACATAAGTTCAGTCTGGGTGTTTCTTTCCTCTATTTGTATACAAATATATAATAGTTTTGTTCATTCATAAAATTTGATGATATTACAGACTGATGGGTATATTTGAAATTATTTACTGTGAAAACAGTGTACTATGATACTATCAGGCATGGTTTGTCACAGTGTACTATCAAATTTTGATGATATTTCATAAATTGTTAGTGTAGCATCAAGTATCATTTGTCTACAATTTCATAAAGTGAAACATAAAGTGAAATCACTGCACTTATTGATGCTACTGCACTTATTCTCCTGTTTGTTGAAATCACTGAAACATAAAATGAAATCACTGCACTGCACTTATTCTCCTATTTTGTTCTAACAGGTCAGATACCACTGCACTTATTGATGCTACCGCATGTTGACAAGGATTTGAAGGCCTCCAGCATATGATTTTTAGTACTGTAGTTTCATTTGTATGATGTATCATTTTGGAAATTGCTTACTTAGCAAAATGAATGTGTTTGGGTCAGTTTCACTGTGACAGTGTTTTGGGTTATTTTGGTTTGCAAAACTTTTATTGTTGTTTATAATTGTGTTTGGGTTTAGTGTTGTTTGTAAAATGTAACTTGGTCTAACCAGCTGAACGTTGCATTAAATTAGTATTTTCAGTTAATACTGAGCATTGATCAATATTCTGTTGCATATACCATCATTGCGTTCAACTATATATTTCATGTGCAAAATGATTTATATTTAACTTAGTTAAACCACAATAACCGAACTAACCGACCGGACCGAACCAATTTAATTTGGTTTGGTTCGAGTTTGGTTTTAATTCAAATTGCTTTGGTTTGGTTTGGTTTAAGTATTATTTGGTTTTGAATTGGTTTTAGTATTTGTATATAAAACCAAACCGAACCGACCGTTTGCTCACCCCTAGTTTTCAGTATCGATAGAGAGTATGCCCATATCCGATCCCGGTCTCTTTAACAACCAAACGTTATTATAACCCATGGTTGTTCAATTTCAAATGGTTTATTTTTCATATCAAACATATTCCTTTCAAAACCATATAAATTCTGTATCATTTCCTTTTTAAAATAATATTCATTTTTCCAAAGTAGTAATACTTCCAAATTCATTTAATTATAACCCCTTTTTGGCATAAAAATTTAGAGATCATAGCACTTAAAAAATGTAACCTTTAGAACCATAACATTCGGAACTATAACCCTTTAGAAAAATTTGTAGCATTCAGAAAATGTCACTTTTAAGAAAACGCAGCAGTACAGAAATGCTACTGTAAGAATTCGCAACGGTACAGAAATGCTACTGTAAGAATTCACAGTAGTGCAGAAATGCTACTGTAAGAATTCGCAACAGTGCAAAAATGGTACTGTAAGAATTCGCAGTGGTGTAGAAATGCTACTGTAAGAATTCGCAATGGTGCAGAACTGTTACAGTAAGGAAATCGCAACCGTGCAGAATTGTTACAGTAAGGAAATCGCAGCAGTGCAAAATTGTTACAGTAAGGAAATCGCAGCAGTTTTGAATTATTACCGTAATACTTCCTACTACAATAGTTTATAAAAACACAAATAGTAAATATCTATGCAGTTTTTATCAAAGTCATTATATCATTCCTATTTTACTACTCAACTTTAGCTATTTGGACATTAAAGAAACTACACTTTTAGTAAAGTAACTTTGTTACTAAAATATCAAATTTTAAAACAGAAATCTTTATACCAAGTTAAACGTATTTTTACTTACATTTTAAATTCCTTTTCAGTAAATGACATTTATCATTCTTATTCCCTAAATCATACCATTTCATTTGGTTAAAACTTACATATCAAATGTACGTTTAACTTACATTTCTTTTCACAAAACATTTATCATTTTAATCACTTATTACAATGAATTAAAACTTACAATTTATAGGTTAGAATAAAATGCTATTATTAAGTCAAATCGGCTTATAAAATTTCAATTAACCTTCATACTGTAAATTAGATTCCAAAATTTACATTTCCAACTATTTATTTCTTATAAAATTTTTAACACATGTAAACAATTTTACAGAAATCCATACATTAAATTTTAGTTGAGATTCATATATAGAAATCCAAAATACTTAATAATTTTTAGAAAATCATTTTAAATCAACCACGGAGTCTGTATAAAATTCTCTACCTTAGGGTCAAGTAAATAGGGACATATATCATTTCAATCCTTAATTTATAAATTTCCGAGTTTTATATCATTTCAAACCCGCAATCCCAAGTCAAATAAAATTGCTCAAGCCTATCATTTCAGCTCATAACAATTTTCCTTAATCTAAAGATCATTCGGGTATGTATCATTTCAACCCATAGTGAAGGAACTTGCAGTGTGATTATTCTAGAATATTAAATAACATAAAAATATTCAACATATCATGACGTATGATCAAACAGATATAATATGATATGAAATAACAAAATAAAATCATATGAATGACATAATATAAGCATATGAAATAACATGATATAAACATATAAAGTAATATGATATAAGCATATGAAATAACATGATATAACATATGAAATAACATGATAAAATCATAGGTGAAATGTCAAACTTGCATATACATATCCTCACAATTCAATTGTCATCAACTCATCAAATAAATAAGTATGTATGTCAAGTGTGATTTTCTCACCTTTCTTTGGTTGGAAAAGTGATTCAAAGCGCAACACAGAAATCAACAAACTACGGACCAGTTTGAGTGAGAGGAGAATCCAAATTCGACGCTTTAAAATAATATAAATTCCATACGTAAACAAATCATTTACATAGAAAAATAAAATAGAAAATCAAGACAGAAAATTTTTTATATATGCAAAATACATAAGAGACTTGTCTAGGGTTTGCATAGGCTTGGTCTAGACTAGTTTTGGGTGGGTTTGGACTATGCTAGGCTCGGCTATGGCTAGGTTTTTGGTGGAGATGGGTTCGACCATGGCTAGGTTTAGGGTTAGGCTAGGGTTTGGTGATGTGGTGTTCGGCCTTAGGCTAGGGTTTTGGTGATGGAGGAGATGGTTATGGCTAAGCCAAGGCAAGGGGAAGAGTTGAGGAGGTTCGGCCATAAGAGTTTGTGGTGGAAAGAAAGGAGGTAGGGCCAAGCTTTGTGGAGAAGAAGGAGAGGAAAAGGAGTAGTGGGTTTTAGGCAAGAGCTTTGTGGTTAGAGGAAGAGGAGATGGTGTAGCCGAAATTTATGGAGAAGGAGGGGAGAATTTGTGGAGGAAGAAGAGGGAGAAGTCTAGGGTTTGGAGAAAGAAGATGAAGGAGAAGGAGACTTACACTTTTCTGTTGAGGCACAAATGAATGGAGGTGGTGGCTAGCGAAAACCCTAGGAGATAATATAGAGGCCACACATCTAACTAAAGGGTTTCGGGCCCAAATGGTCTAGACCCAAACAAATCACAATAAAATAAGATAAATGTTTAAAAGAAAACAACTGCGTGTAATACGCTGAAAACGACAAATTTGGAGAAGAAAAAAATCAGAATTTTACGAAATGAAAAGCAGAGAAAAAGTTAGAATTAAGTCCAGTTTCATAAAAAAAAGATAAAATTTAAATTTTTAAATTTAAAATTTTCAACCGGTAGTCAAACTTTGACCAAAGTTGACCAAAATTCAAATTTTTAGAAAAATCTTTATTTTGTTAAAATTGGAAAAACATTTTAGATCAAATCCCAAAATTATATATTAAAATTCCAAATTTATCAATTTTAAAATTATTAAATTCAAAGTTTTAAATGAATTTTCATTTAAAAATATTCACAAAATTTGCGGGTTGTTACACTCTCCCCCACTCAAAACTTTTCGTCCTCGAAAAGGAACGAGACCTAGAAACCAGAAGGATAAGGTAGGATAACGAATAATACCTGGAACTAACAATTCCGGATTCGAAGCACGAATGCTCTCTTCCGTTTCCCAAGTACAATCCCGATCATCAGTGCTCCATTGCACTTTGACTAGGTTGATAGATTTTCTTTGAAGCTGCCTCGTACCTCTATCGATAATACGAAGTGGCTTCCTCTCGACAGTAAGATTTGGCTCAACATCCAAACTCTCGAGAGCAGAAGGCTGGACAATCAAAGATGGATCATGAAGATACCGACGAAGATGCGAAACATGGAATACGTTATGCACTCTAGAAAGTTTCTTAGGCAATTCCAAACGATAAGCTAAGGAACCAACTCTCTCTAGGATGCGAAAAGGACCAATAAACCTAGGAGCGAGCTTCCCTTTCCGACCAAACCGAATCACATTCCCTAATGGGGAGACCTTAAGGAAAATATGATCACCAATAGAAAACTCCAAACTCCTCCTACGCCTGTCAGCATACTTCTTCTGTCTATCTTAAGCAATCCTCATCTTTCTCCTAATCTATTCAACCTTCTCAGATGCCTCTAAAATCATATCAGGACCAAGAACCAAACGATTACCGGATTCAATCCAGCAAGACGGAGATTTGCAAGGGCATCCATAAAGAGCAGCAAATGGAGCCATTGCGATACTAGCCTGAATTTTAAGAGATGGAATAAGATAAACAAATGTTTAAGACAACCTTAAACAGATATTTGATATTATACCTGATAACTATTGTTATAGATGAATTCAACGAGATGGAGATGATCTTCCCAAGATCCTCCATAGTTAAGGACACAAGCCCGAAGAAGATCTTCTAAAATCTGGTTTACCCTTTCCGTTTGACCGTCGGTCTGCGGATGGTAAGCAGTGCTCAGATTCAGACGAGTACCTAAAGATTCTTGAAAAGCCCTCCAAAACTGGCTAGTAAAGATGGGATCTCTATCGCAAACAATGCTAACCAGAACACCATGAAGACGAACTATCTCTCTCATATAGATCTCAGCTAAACTAGAAGCAGAATAGTTAGACCTAACCGGAATGAAATGAGCTGACTTAGTAAATCTATCCACAATAACCCAAATACTTTCATTACCTCTCCTAGTCCTTGGTAACCCATCAATAAAATCCATAGAAACTTGTTCCCATTTCCAATTAGAAATCTTAAGAGGTTGCAACAATCCAGCGGTCTTCTGGTGATCAGCCTTAACCTACTGACAAGTTGCACATCTACTAACAAAAAGAGAGATGTCACGCCTCATACCCTTCCACCAATATAGCTTCTTCATATCATGGTAAATTTTCGTCACATGTGGATGAATCAAAAGTCTAGACCGATGATTCTCCCGAAGTAACTCTTGCCTCAATCCATCGACATTCGGGACACAAATCCGATTATTAATCCCTAAAATCCCTTTATCATCAATCTGAGCTCCGCTTCCATCTTGGCTATTACCACCAACCTTGCTACGAACATTCTCCCTAATAAGCCTAAGCATGTCATCCTCATCTTGCTTAGCAATAATACGATCCATAAGAGGAGAAGAAACAACAAGCTGACACAACATCGCCTTCTTTCGACTCAAAGCATTGGCTACAACATTAGCTTTCTCATGGGTATAGTTGATGTCGAGGTCACACGAAGCTAGAAACTCAAGCCACCTAACTTGCCTCAAATTCAAGTCCTTCTGGGTGAAAATATATTTCAAAGACTTATGATCCGTAAAGAGCTCAAACTTAGTTCCCAATAGATAATGTCTCCAAAGCTTCAAAGCAAAAACTACGGCAAGCAATTCCAAATCATGGGCTACATAATTGGCTTCATGAGTCTTCAATTGACGACTGGCATAAGTGATAACCTTCCCATCCTACATCAGAACGGCTCCCAAACCTTCACGACTAGCATCAGTGTATACCGTTAATCCCTCATTTCCATTTGGAACGGTAAGAACTGGTGCGAAAGTAATCTTGCGCTTCAACTCATTGAATGCAGCTTCACACTTATCATTCCATCTAAACTTAGCATTCTTACGAGTTAGAGCGGTGAGAGGTGCATCAATCCGAGAAAAATTCTTAATGAATCTCCGATAATAACCGGCTAGGCCCAGAAAACTACAGATATCAGATGGAATCCTAGGAGTTTCCCAATCCTGAAACGGAATAGGGAAGAATAAGAACTACAAAGAAAGAGATAGAATAATTAAATTCACAAAAGAAGGAAGAGAAGATAGACCTACATTGATCGCAGCGATCTTAACTGGATCAACAGAAACTCCATCACCAGAAACTATATGTCCAAGAAATCGGACTTCATCTTTCCAGAAATGGCATTTCGAGAATTTGGCTTTCAACTGATGACTTCTGAGAGTCTCGAGAACAAAATTTAAATGGACTTCATGTTCAGCCTTAGACTTAGAGAAAACATGAATATCATCGACGAAGACTAGAACAAACTTATTAAGAACATCACGGAAAACCCGGTTCATAAGGTCGACAAAGAAAGCTGGGGCATTAGTCAAACCAAAAGGCATAACTAACCACTCAAAGAAACCGTCCTCAGAACGGAAAGCAGTTTTGGGAATACTTTCCTCAGAAATTCCGAGCTAGTGGAAACCGGTGGCAAGATCGAGCTGAGAGAATACAATAGCTCCATAAAGCTGATCGAAAATATCATTTATGCGAGGCATTGGATATCTGGTTTTTATAGTGAGATTGTTCAGCTCCCTATAATCAACACACATCCTCAAAGAACCATCAGACTTAGTGACAAAAACCACTGCTGCTCCCCATTCGGAATGACTAGGTCTGATCAGACCTTTGGAGAACAAGTTTTCAATTTGCTTCCTCAACTCAACCTTCTAACGGGGTGCCATTCTTCTGGGAGGAAGAACTATAGGTCGAGCTCCGGGAATAAGATCAATACGAAATTCGATTTCCCATTTAGGAGGTAAAGAAGTGACTTCACAAAATACATCGGGATAGAGTTTGACCACAGGGGTAGAATCAAGATCACTAGGGGAAGAATCAAGAGAATAGATAAAACTGCTTGCATACTCCTGAGGCATACGACACTGAATCATCAAAGTGTTACCAAAATCATCAACAAGAGAAATAGTCTAGGTTTTACAAGAGATAACAACTTCATGCGTCTTCAACCAATCTCCTCCAAGAAACAAGTCAAAACCATCGAAACCAAGAACATAGAAATCACCAGAAAAGCGATGGCTAGAATGGAAGAGTTTTACATTGTTACAAATCCTACTAAGGTTAGCGGGACCGCCAATAGGATTAGTAACACACAAAGGTTCGGTTGCATACTTAGGTGAAAGGATATGCTCAAACTTATCACAAAGGTCCACAGAAATGAAACTATGCGAAGCTCCAGTGTCAAATAAAACACGAACAGGAAGATTAAACAAGGTAAATGTGCTCTGGAGAGTACCTTGGGTATCACCAGGGGAAGGTGGAGTGGGCGGAGCATGATTGGAAGAAGTCATGGCAAAGACTCCAGATGTCTTGCCCTTCTGATACAATGGACAATCCTGCTTGAAGTGGCCAGACTGTAAACATACATGGCAAAGATCACGCCTAGTCATCTGAGCAGGAGGAACATCAGCTCCGGCTAAAGTAGGACAACTATTGGCATAGTGCCCTTTCTGATCACACCTAAAGCAAGTGATGGAAGAAAGATCAATAGGCTGCTTCCGGGAAGAAGAAGATCCTAAACCTAGATTCTTAAGCCAATTCTGCTTCTGACGTTGGAAATTTGGCTTTCTCTTCTTAGAGTTGCTAGAAGACTGCTGAGATGAAGGTGCACGAGCAACAACTGATTCCTTAGAAGTGGGGTTCTCATATCTAATGGCCATATCCATCAATGTAGTAAAAGGGCGGTGCACATGAGAAATTAGACGATCATAAAACTCTGGGCGAGCTCCAGCTATAAACTTCTCTTCTTCTTAAGAGGGGTATCAATCAAACTAGAACCAAACTTGGAAAGCTCATCAAACTTCCTCTCATACTCAGCAAATGACATATCCCCCTGCTTAAGGTCCAAAAACTCCCTGTATAGCTGAGACTTCCCAGCCTCTGCCATCCACTTTGTCACAAAAGCCTCCCTAAACAAGATATCAAAACTTAAGAAAGATTCAAAAGGGATAACCTAAACCAAATTCAAAAGGACTAACTTAAGACAATACCTAAACTGATCCCAAGAAATATTTTCCTCAACAGTGTTAGCTATAACAGACTCCTACCAATCTAGTGCTGCCTCCTTCAACTGCCATGCTGCTAACTAGCGCTTCTGAGCGTCAGTGATCTCCAAACCAGCAAAAATCCTTTCCAAACCTCTCAGCCACTGCTGAACCTTAATGATGGTCTCTGATCCTGAAAACTTAGTACCACCTAACTGGGTGAACTCCTTACAAAGAGTAGTAAACCTAACGGGTGCAAATGGTGCTGGAACTGGGGCAACACCACGACCTCGGGCATTCCTACGATTCATCCTGGAAATTCAAGAATGAATTTTAGGACAAAGATAAAGGAAAAGATAGAAGAAAAGATCCAATTAGACTGGAAATCCTAATCAAAGAATTCTATAAAATAAGGTGGATTCGAAAGGAAGTAAATTCTAAGAAAATTAGATTTAAAAACAAGAAAATTTTATATCCAAAATAATCTTTTTAAAAATCATTTAAAATCATTTTATACTTGAAAATACGTTCTCTCACAAAGAATGATTCTAAGATTGATTTTACTCATTCTAGGGTATTTCTACCCTATCTTTAATGAGTTTTTGCCCCATAGGCTAAGGTTTGCCTAAAACCAAAGCTCTGATACCAACTGTAACATCCCGCAATTTTGTACCATTCAAATCGACAATAAAACCACACATGTCAGACTTGAATAATTCAAAACAACAGATTATTATAAAATTTGGATCAAATAAAATCAATCACAGAATCACAGACACAGAATATCAGAATAACTCGCAGCAGAATAAATAACTATAGTAGTTCATGAAGCTACTAGACACAAAGTCTCAAAACCAATACATAATACCAAGTCTGGAAACAAATATACTTGTAAAGTTAGATACATAAGTTGCTATTATAAAAGCAAAAGTGGCGTGGAAATAACTGGAATAAAATATCAAGTAGACGACTGAATCTTCAGCGGATCTCTAGCTTCGAAAGAGGATGAAACCAAAGCTGTGGAACTCAGGCTGACCCGAGCGTAAAGAAAAACACAAACACTCGAGTCAAGACATACATACTTATAAAATGTAAATCAACTCAAGTGAACTGTAAGGGAATGCATCTGTAACTTAAAGGATGCTTGGGATCGCCCATCCTCTAAGGATCCGTTAAACTATCTACTATGTAGTAATATACGCTATTATAATAATGTCTAAAGTAAAGTAAACTATTAAAA
Organism: Allium fistulosum; assembly: GCA_030737815.1. Classification (NCBI taxonomy): domain Eukaryota; kingdom Viridiplantae; phylum Streptophyta; class Magnoliopsida; order Asparagales; family Amaryllidaceae; genus Allium; species Allium fistulosum. Next base: position 657,689,473 of record CM060904.1, read on the forward strand.
TAGCGTTAAGGCGTTACCCATATCCCCCTTAACACATTTTTAGGTATGCCAATAGTCTATACAGTACCGTAACTCCCCGTAAACTGGAGTCACCAGAGGATACCAGGGTAGGTGACACGGCACAACTAGGCAATGCCGGGGTAGATATACCAATTACACTTCCGGACTATTGGTAACGCATAGCCGCAACTATCGCCCAACTCGAGCCACACTCCCGATTCAATGGTGCGCACCAAATCAATCACAAAGTAATCGAATGGCTAACGATGAAGTGTGTTCGATTAGAGGAGCTACCTCCTTGGCCCGTCAATTGCTCCTGTTTTAGCCACCTTATGCTAACTCACGGGAGTTAGGTCCACGTAAATATACCTTTAGGATCGTCGCCACCATCCTACTTCATTCTGGAATCTCCACCGCGTACACAGTTGTCAAAGTGGTTTTCGATATTGACAGAGAGTATGCCCATATCTGATCCCGGTCTCTTTAACAACCAAACGTTATTATAACCCGTAGTTATTTAGTTTCAAATGGTTTATTTTTCATATCAAACATATTCCTTTACAAACCATATAAATTTTGTATCATTTCCTTTTTAAAATAATATTAATTTTTCCAAAGTAGTAATACTTCCAAATTCATTTAATTATAACCCTTTTTGGCTTAAAATTTTAGAGATCATAGCTTTTAAAAAATGTAACCTTTAGAGCCATAACATTCGGAACTATAACCCTTTAGAAAAATTTGTAGCATTCATAAAATGTCACTTTTAAGAAAACGCAGCAGTACAGAAATGCTACTGTAAGAATTCACAACGGTGCAGAAATGCTACTGTAAGAATTCGCAGCGGTGTAGAAATGCTACTGTAAGAATTCACAATGGTGCAGAAATGCTACTGTAAGAATTCACAATGGTGCAGAACTGTTACAGTAAGGAAATCACAGCAGTGCAGAATTGTTACAGTAAGGAAATCGCAGCAGTGCAGAATTGTTACAGTAAGGAAATCGCAGCAGTTTTGAATTATTACCGTAATACTTCCTACTACAATAGTTTATAAAAACACAAATAGTACATATCTATGTAGTTTTTATCAAAGTCATTATATCATTCCTATTTTACTACTCAACTTTAGCTATTTGGACATTAAAGAAACTACACTTTTAGTAAAGTAACCTTGTTACTAAAATATCAAATTTTAAAACAGAAATCTTTATACCAAGTTAAACGTATTTTTACTTACATTTTAAATTCCTTTTCAGTAAATGACATCTATCATTCTTATTCCCCAAATCATACCATTTATTTGGTTGAAACTTACATATCAAATGTACGTTTAACTTACATTTCTTTTTGCAAAACATTTATCATTTTAATCACTTATTACAATGAATTAAAACTTACAATTTATAGGTTAGAATAAAATGCTATTATTAAGTCAAATCGGCTTATAAAATTTCAATTAACCTTCATACTGTAAATTAGATTCCAAAATATACATTTCCAACTATTTATTTCTTATAAATTTTTTAACACATGTAAACAATTTTGCAGAAATCCTTACATTAAATTTTAGTTGAGGTTCATATATAGAAATCCAAAATACTTAATAATTTTTAGAAAATCATTTTAAATCAACCACGGAGAGTGTATAAAATTCTCTACCCTAGGGTTAAGTAAATAGGGACATATATCATTTCAATCCTTAATTTATAAATTTTCGGGTTTTATATCATTTCAAACCCGCAATCCCAAGTCAAATAAAATTGCTCAAGCCTATCATTTCAACCCATAGTGAAGAAACTTGCAGTGTGATTCCAGAATATTAAATAACATAAAAATATTCAACATATCATGACATATGATCAAACAGATATAATATGGTATGAAATAACAAAATAAAATCTTATGAATGACATAATATAAGCATATGAAATAACATGATATAAACATATGAAGTAATATGATATAAACATATGAAATAACATGATATAACATATGAAATAACATGATAAAATCATAGGTGAAATGTCAAACTTGCATATACATATCCTCACAATTCAATTATCATCAATTCACCAAATAAATAAGTAAGTATGTCAAGTGTGATTTTCTCACCTTTTTTGGTTGGAAAAGTGATTTAAAGCGCAACACAAAAATCAACAAACTATGGACCAGGTTGAGTGAGAGGAGAATCCAAATCCGACGCTTTAAAATAAAATAAATTCCATACGTAAACAAATAATTTACATAGAAAACTAAAATAGAAAATCAAGACAGAAAATTTTATATATATGCAAAATACATAAGAGACTTGTCTAGGGTTTGCATAGGCTAGGTCTAGACTAGTTTTAGGTGGGTTTGGACTATGCTAGGCTCGGCTATGGCTAGGTTTTTGGTGGAGATGGGTTCGGCCATGGCTAGGTTTAGGGTTAGGCTAGGGTTTGGTGATGGGGTGTTCGGCCTTAGGCTAGGGTTTTGGTGATGGAGGAGATGGTCATGGCTATGGCAATGCAAGGGGAAGAGTTGAGGAGGTTCGGCCATAGGAGTTTGTGGTGGAAAGAGAGGAGCTAGGGCCAAGCTTTGTGGAGAAGAAGGAGAGGAAAAGGAGAGAGGAGTAGTGGGTTTTAGGCTAGGGCTTTGTGGTTAGAGGAAGAGGAGTTGGTGTGGCCGAAATTTATGGAGAAGGAGGGGAGAATTTGTGGAGGAAGAAGAGGGAGAAGTCTTGGGTTTGGAGAAAGAAGATGAAGGAGAAGGAGACTTACACTTTTCTGTGGAGGCACAAATGAATGGATGTGGAGGCTAGCCAAAACCCTAGGAGATAATATATAGAGGCCACACTTCTAACTAAAGGGTTTTCGGCCCAAATGGCTAGACCCAAACAAATCACAATAAAATAAGATAAATGTTTAAAAGAAAACAACTGTGTGTAATACGCTGAAAACGACAAATTTGGAGAAGCAAAAATCAGAATTTTACGAAACAAAAAGCAGAGAAAATGTTAGAATTAAGTGCAGTTTCATAAAAAAAAAGATAAAATTTAAAATTTCCAACCAGTAGTCAAACTTTGACCAAAGTTGACCAAAATTCAAATTTTTAGAAAAATCTTTATTTTGTTAAATTTGGAAAAACATTTTACATCAAATCCCAAAATTATATATATTAAAATTCCAAATTTATCGATTTTAAAATAATTAAATTCAAAGTTTCAAATGAATTTTCATTTAAAAATATTACTGCCTAGAGGATAGTGTTAGCATTTCAAGAGGGATTGCTATTCAGAAAGGTAAAACGTAACTTCAAGCCTCATCAACTGGGAATGACTAAAACAGGGGAGAAGCAGCAAGGCTATGTGGGCTGCACCCATTAGGGTATGTTAACGTTTTAGATACGATACATCTACATATTTATGGATTGGTTGTGCCTGAGTGCTCGATATGAAAAGGGATGCAAACCAACCGAGGTGATGACATATTCGGTACTATCCAGTAAGGGGTAGGACGGTCTTGTGTTGGTGGGGATCATTAGGTACGATCTCGTTACATTTTCTAGACGTGTACTGTGATGTGCTATACCCCAGTAGCCCATTCATTATATGGAATCCATTCTCCAATAAGAGCAACAGGGTTTTCGTTGTATACCAAATATGTTTGAACGTTAGTGTAACAACCCTAATATTTTGTAAATATTTTTAAATCATTTTAAAATAAATTTTATTTCAATATTTCTATTTTTAAAACATTTTAAAAGTGAAGTCATAATTTTCCAAAGTTAATTGCATTTTTGTTTGCAATTTTTATGCTAGTTTCAATATAATAAGATATTTTCTTTATTTACTTTTATTTTCTTTTTATTTTTCCTATGAATAATTATTTTTTATCATTTTTACTTTATTTTGTTGTCTTTTTATTTTATTTACTAATTTTTATTTGTTTATATTGAATTAAAAAGAAAGTGGAAATTTGAAGGGACTAAAGCTTTAAAACATTGACTTTTCACTTTCTAGACCTTTCAATTTCTTTGGCCTTTCATTTTCCTTCTTTTTGCCGTACACTCTTATTCATTTTTAACGTGAAAACATCCCATTCCATCACAAATTTTCGGCCATTTCAGATCTGAAAAAAATCAAGTGAGTCATGGCTTCCATTTTCCTTTTTCTCTTTACTTTTTCCATTTGTTTGCTTAATTTTGCCTTGCCATCTTCTCATGTTTGCTCGGCTATAGACTCCACCATCTCCTCCACCATCCACCACCACTTGCTCCTCTGACCATAGACGGCCTGACCTTCCTCTCCTATGACCAGTAGAGGCCGAGACCATTCCATAAACAAAACTCCACAAAACAATGCAAATTCCTTGGTATTAGCCTAGCCGAGCCACTATTTTCACCACTACCTTCATCTATGACCATGACCATCACCATGAACCACAACCACCACCAGCAAAGTACACCACCACTTCTTCATGACCAGACCTATACCTGACCTGGCCGAGCCCACTTGACCCTAGGCCGAGACCATTGATGCACCAAAACTCCACTTTGCCTAGTCCATTGACCTTCCATCCTTTGAAACTTCCATACTCTTCCCATTCTCTTTATAGCCGTGCCTATGTGTGCCAAACTAGACCCTATTTCAACCTTAAAGATGTTGTGGCCAAGCCCAAACATGTTGGCCGAGCAATAGTGTGAGCAAGTCAAGCAAAAATTTGATTTAAAAAGCTTAGTGATGTCTTTGTTTAATTCTATTTCTATTTTTATTCAATTAATTTTGTGTTGTAAATACATAGTTATATTTGCTTTGGTTTAATTGTTGTATACAAGATCAATAGCTTGGCTCTCTCTCCATTCAAATCAAGTCGTGCTATATCGTGCTTTTTGCTTTTATTTGTGTGTTTTGTTTGTGAACTCCAGCTTTATAGAGGTGAGTAATCACACCTGACATTCATACTTATATAACTGTGAATTTATAGCAAGTGAAAGTGTAGAAATAATTATATTATGTTATACCTGCCTGTGTTATTAATTACATGATGTTAACCCTGTTTATAACCCTTTCATATCATCCGATATTGCTATATGTTGTTTTACTGTTTATTCTATTCTGTTTATCACACTGCAAGTTCCCTGTAGAATAGAATCACTATGGGTTGAAATGATACATACCCGAACGGACTTTAGAATAGGGAAAAATCGTTATGGGCTGAAATCATAAGCATGAGCGATTTTTATTAAATTTTATTTACTTGGGATTGCGGGTATGAAATGATAAAACCCAGATTTTCTTTGTAAATTACGGATTGAAACGATATATTATCCGTATCACTTGACTTAGGCTAGAAAATATTAAACAGATCCGTGGTTATTTTATAAAGTTTTCTGGAAATTTTTAAGTATTTTTAAAATGTAAAAATATGGGAATTTGATTTAAATTGAAATTAAAATGATTAAATAAAGAAATAATAATTTTTCTATGTATTTAAAATGTAAATAAATGAATAGAAAAATTGTGATTTAAACATAACTGAAATAGGAAAATTTTGATTTGTTTATTTTTGGAAGTTTAAGTTAATTAAATAAAAATGAAAAGTACGTTTTGTTTGTGAAAATGGAAATTTAAATTTAAGTGTTAAAGTAAATTGTTAAAAATGAAAAAATGGAAAATGGAACACTTGAATCTAACAAGTGAAACTTTGGAAAATTTGATTTTTATTGTAAAATTTTTCTTTATAAAAACCATATGTTAAAGGTATTTAAATGAACATTTTGATGTGGAAAAATGTGATTTTTATAAGTTAAATTGGTTAAAATTGAAGTTAAATTGATTCTGGAATTTTATTATTAAATCTGGAAATTCTTTTAGTAGCACTTCAGAAATGCTATCGTTTCTGAATTTAACTTGAAAACTGAAGTAAATGACACTGCATCACTTTGTAAGTGTTGTGGTTGATACAAATGAACTAAAGACTAATTGAACTAAGGGCTATGACAACACTTTGTAAGTGCTGTAGTGATGAAACTAAACTTGAACCTGAAATTAATGAAAGAGCTATTGTAGCAGTTGTTAAGTGCTGTAGTTGGCTGAAATGTGATTTTTGAATATAATTGAACTATTGCAGCAGTTTTGTAAACGCTGTCTTTGCTGAATTGAATTAAATCTTTTAAATTTGAACACTGAACTATTACAGCAGTTTTGTAAATGCTGTCTTTTCTGAATTGAACTATTTTTCAACTAAAACTGAACTATTAAAGCAGTTTTTAAATGCTGTCTTTGCTGAATTGAATTGTTTTCAAATGTAACTTACCGCAGCAATTTCTAAATGCTAGGAAAGCTGGAATTTTAATGCTTTAATGTATTTAAGTGAATAAATGAACTCAGAAAAGGCTAAAATTTTGGGAATTGAATATTTGATATAAAGGTATAATGGCTTTACTTTTAAATGGTTTTAAATGAAGTATTTGATTTGAAATATAAACTGTTTTGAAATTTATAACCACGGGTTATAATAACGATTGGTTGTTAAAGAGACTGGGATCGGATTTGGACATACTCTCTGTCGATATCGAAAACCACTTTAACAACTGTGTACGCGGTGGAGTTTCCATAATGAAGTAGGATGGTGGCGACGATTCTAAAGGTATATGCGTGGACCCAACTCCCGTGAGTTGGCATAAGGTGGGTAAAACATGAGCGATTGACGGGCCAATGAGGTAGCACCTCTGGTCGGACCACTTCTTCGATACCATTCTATTACTTTTGTGATTGTTTGGGTGCACCCCTTGATTTAGGAGTGTTGTTCGAGGTGGGCGGTAGTGGCTGCTATGAATTACCACCAATCCGGATGCGTAATTGGTATATCTACACTGGCATTGCCTAGTTGTGCCGTGTCACCTACCATATCGAGCTTTACTACGAGTTGTGATTTCTCCCGTAGCCTGTGGAGTATCAAGGGTAGCCCCCATTTTGGGAGTATGCTAATACTGGATGGACTACTGGGACTATTACGTATTAAGGGCTATATGGGTAACCCCTTGATGCTATTAAAAAGTATGTTTATTTTATTATTATGCATTATTATAATAGCGAATATTACTACATAGTAGATAGTTTAACGGATCCTTAAAGAATGGGCGATCCCCAGCCTTCTTTAAGTTACTTGTACCTTTTGTTACAGTTCACTTGAGTTGGTTTACATTGTATAAGTATGTATGTCCTGACTCGAGTGTTTGTGTTTTATTTACGCTCGGGTCAGCTTGAGTATTCACAGCTTTGGACTTCACTTTCTGGAGCTAGGAATCGCTGGAGATTCTACTTATCTAGTTATTTATCTATTTCAGTTTCAGTTGTTCTATTTCAGCTTTTGTATTAGAGACTTATGTATTTGGGATTTCTACTGTACTTGTTTCATAACTGTATTTGTTTCAGACTATGTACTAGGTATCTATTTTTGAGACTTTGTAGTGTAGTGGCTTCATGAACCACTATTTATTTTATTTGCTGCTGCGAGTTATTCTGATATTTCTGTGTCTGTGATTCTGTGAATGATATTATTTGCTCCAAATTTTATTACAATATGTTATTTTGCATTATTCAAGTCTGACATGTGTGGATTATTGTCGATTTTAATGGTCCAAAATAGTGGGTCGTTACATTTGGTATCAGAGCTTTGGTTTTAGGCAAACCTTAGCCTATGGAGCAAAAACTCATTAGAGATAGGGTAGAAATACCCTAGAATGAGTGAAATCAACCTCAGAATCATTTCTTTGTGAGAGAACGTATTTTCAAAGTATAAATTGATTCTTAAATGATTTTTCAAAGGATTTTTCATAGATTATTTTGATATAAAATTCTTCTTGTTTTAAAAGCAATTTTCTTAACTTCCTTCTTTTCGTATCTACCTTGTTATAGATTTCTTTTATTAGGATATTCAACCAAGTGAATTTATCTTGTCTTATCTTATCTTATCTTTGTCTTCTCTTTACCTGTGTCCTAAATTCATTCTTTATTTTTCAGGATGAATTGTGGAAATGCCAGAGGTAGGGGTCGTGGTACTGCCCCAGCTCCTCAACCTACTGCACCTGTTAGGTTTACTGTTCTCTGCAAGGAATTCTCTCAGCTTGGTGGAACTAAGTTCACCGGTTCAGAGAGCATTATCGAAGCCCAACAATGGTTAAGAAGTTTAGAGAGGATCTTTACTGGTCTTGAGATTACCGATGCCCAGAAGCATCAGTTAGCAGCTTGGCAGCTGCAAGAGTCAGTCTAAATTGGTGGGAGTCTATTACAGCTCACACTAACGAGGGTGATATTTCATGGGAGCAGTTCAGGTATCCTTTGTGTTATCTTGAATTTTCCCCATTTCTCTTTCTTTTGAATCTATCTTAAGTTTTGTTTCTGTATCTTCTTTTCAGGGAGGCTTTTGTGGCAAAATGGATGCCCGAAGCCGGAAAATCTCAGCTTTATCGTGAATTCATGGATCTTAAGCAGGGTACCATGTCCTTTTCTGAGTATGAGCGGAAGTTCAATGAACTTTCCAAGTTTGGTCCTGGTCTTATTGACATCCAGCTTAAGAAAAATGAGAAGTTCATAGCTGGAGCTCGCCCAGAGTTCTACGATCATCTCATTTCACATGTTCATGGCACTTTCACAAAGCTTATGGATATGGCTATTTGTTACGAGAACCCTATTTCCAAGGGTCTTGCTATTGCTAGTGCTCCTACATCTCAGTCTTCCTTTGCTAACTGTAAGAAGAGAAAGCCCAATTTCCACCAGTAGAAGAAGAATTGGATCAAGCATCCAGGATTGGGATCTTCATCTTCTCCTTCTCAGAGGCACCCTATCGATCTGTCTACCATTACCTACTTCAAGTGTGATCAGAAGGGACACTATGCTAATAGTTGCCCTACTTCAGTTGGTGCTGCTGTTCCTCCACCTCAGGGTACCAGGAACAATCTATGTCATGTCTGTCTTCAGCCTGGTCATTTCAAGGATGATTGTCCGTTGTATCAGAAGGGAAAGCCATATGGTATTTTTGCTGTTACCTCTGCTTCTTCACCTGCACCTGTTCCCGCTCCTAGTGATGATCAAGGTACTCTTCAGGGCACCTTTTCTTTATTTAATCATCCTATTCGTGTTTTATTTGATACTGGAGCTTCGCATAGTTTTATATCTATTGATTTGTGTAATAAGTTTGAGCATCTCCTTTCTCCTGAATATGCTTCTGTTCCTTTATGTGTTTCAAATCCTATTAGTGGTCCCGCAAATCTTAATAAGATTTGTAAGCATGTGAAACTCTTTCATTCTGGTTATCGGTTTTCTGGAGATTTCTATGTTCTTGGTTTTGATGCTTTTGATTTATTGCTTGGAGATGATTGGCTTAATAGGCACGATGCCCGTATCTCTTGCAAATCCCGAATTGTTTCTCTTAAGGATGATCGGGGTAATTCTTTGGTTATTCAGTGCCGCATGCCTCAGGATTTTGCTGAAAATTTTATCTATTCTCTGGATTCTTCTCCTGTTGATCTTCAGTCGACTCGTGTGGTCAAACTCTATCCCGATGTATTTGGTGAAGTCACTAATTTACCTCCTAAGCGGGAAATTGATTTCCGTATCGATCTTATTCCTGGAGCTCGACCTATAATTCTTCCACCTAGAAGAATGGCACCCCGCGAGAAGGTTGAGTTAAGGAAGCAAATTGAGGACTTGTCTTCCAAGGGTCTGATCAGACCTAGCTATTCAGAATGGGGAGCAACGGTGGTTTTCGTCACTAAGTCCGATGGTTCTCTTCGGATGTGTGTTGATTATAGGGAGCTGAACAAGCTCACTATGAAAAACAGATATCCAAGGCCTCACATCAATGATATGTTTGATCAGCTTTATGGTGCTACTGTTTTCTCTCAGCTTGATCTTGCCACAGGTTTTCACCAGCTCAGAGTTGCTGAGGAAAGTATTTCCAAGACTGCTTTCCGTACTGAGAATGGATTCTTTGAATGGTTAGTCATGCCTTTTGGTTTGACTAATGCTCCTGCTTTCTTTGTTGATTTGATGAATCGTGTTTTTCATGATGTGCTTAATAAATTTGTTCTAGTCTTTGTTGATGATATTCTCATTTTCTCTAAGTCTGAGGAAGAGCATGAGTCACATTTGAAATATGTTCTTGAAACTCTTAGAAATCATCAGTTGAAGGCTAAATTTTCTAAATGCCATTTCTGGAAGGATGAAGTCCGATTCCTCGGGCATATTGTTTCCGGTAATGGAGTTTCTGTTGATCCAGTCAAGATCGCTGCGATCAATGTAAGTCTTTCTTTCCTTCTCTTCCTTGTTTCATTCAATTTATTCTATCTTTCCAGTTGTCCTTATTTATCCCTATTCTGTGCAGGATTGGGAAACTCCTAAGACTCTTACTGATATCCGTAGTTTTCTGGGCCTTGCCGGTTATTACCGGAGATTCATTGAGAATTTTTCTCAGATTGCTGCACCTCTCACCACTTTGACTCGGAAGAATGCTAAGTTTATTTGGAGTGATGAGTGTAAAGCCGCATTCAGTGAGTTAAAACACAAGCTTACTTCCGCACCAGTTCTTACCGTTCCAAATGGAAATGAGGGATTAACGGTATACACTGATGCTTGTCGTGAAGGTTTGGGAGCTGTTCTGATGCAGGATGGTAAGGTGATTGCTTATGCTAGTCGTCAGTTGAAGACCCATGAAGCCAGTTATGATGCCTATGATCTAGAGTTGCTTGTTGTTGTTTTTGCTTTAAAGCTTTGGAGACATCATCTTTTGGGAACTAAGTTTGAGCTTTTCACAGATCATCTATCTTTGAGGTATATTTTCACTCAGAAGGGTTTGAACCAGAGACAAGTTAGGTGGTTAGAGTTTCTTGCTTCTTATGACCTCGACATCAACTATACCCCTGGGAAAGCTAATGTTGTGGCAGATGCTTTGAGTCGGAAGAAGGCTATGTTGTGTCAGCTGGTTGTTTCTTCTTCTCTTTTGGATCGTATCATGGCTAAGAAGGATGAGGATGAGATGCTTAGATTGATGAAGGAGAGTGTTCGTAGTAGAGTTGGTAGTAGTAGTCTTGATGGCAGTGGTGCCCAGATCGATGATAGAGGTATTTTGAGGATTAATAATAGGATTTGTGCCCCGAATGTTGATGGATTGAGATAGGAGTTACTTTGGGAGAATCATCAGTCCAGACTTTCTATTCATCCGGGAGTGACCAAGATGTATCAGGATATGAAGAAGTTGTATTGGTGGAAGGGTATGAGGCGTGATATCTCCATTTTTGTTAGTAGCTGTGCGACTTGTCAGCAAGTCAAGGAAGATCATCAGAGGAACCCTGGTTTGTTGCAGCCTCTTGAGATTCCCAATTGGAAGTGGGAACAGGTTTCTATGGATTTCATTGATGGATTACCGAGGACTAGGAAGGGTAATGAGAGTATATGGGTTATTGTGGATAGACTGACCAAATCAGCTCATTTCATTCCAGTCAAGTCTACCCGTTCTGCTTCTAATTTGTCTGAGATTTACATGAGGGAGATTGTTCGTCTCCATGGTGTTCCTCTTAGTATTGTTTGTGATCGTGATCCTATCTTTACTAGTCAGTTTTGGAAAGCTTTTCAGGATTCTTTAGGTACTCGTATGAATCTGAGCACTGCTTACCATCCACAGATCGACGGTCAAACGGAAAGGGTGAATCAGATTCTAGAAGATCTTCTTCGTGCTTGTGTGCTTGATTATGGAGGATCTTGGGAAGATCATCTCCATCTTGTTGAATTTACCTATAACAATAGTTATCAGGTATAATTTCTATCTTCTGTTTTAATCTTATCCTAATCTTTTATCTATCTCATTTATGTCTTTGAATTCAGGCCAGTATTAAGACGTCTCTGTTTGCTGCTCTTTATGGACGACCTTGTAGATCTCCATCTTGCTGGATTGAATTCGGTAATCGTTGGGTTCTTGGTTCTGAGATGATTTTAGAGGCTTCTAAGAGAGTTGAGGAGATTAGGAGGAAGATGAGGATTGCTCAGGATAGGCAGATGAAGTATGCTGATAGGCGTAGGCGGAGTTTGGAGTTTGCTGTTGGTGATTTGGTTTTCCTTAAGGTCTCTCCCTTACGGAATGTTATCCGATTTGGTCTTAGAGGGAAGCTTTCTCCTAGGTTTGTTGGTCCTTTCCGCATTTTGGAAAGAATTGGTTCTTTGGCTTATCGTCTGGATTTACCCGAGAAGTTCTCTGGAGTGCATAATGTATTCCACGTTTCTCATCTTCATCGCTATCTGCATGATCCATCTCTTATTGTTCAGCCTTCTGCTCTTGACAGTTTGGATATTGAGCCTAATCTGACTGTTGAGAGGAAGCCACTTCGTATTGTCAATAGAGGTACGAAGCAGCTAAGAAGGAAATATGTTAGTCTGGTCAAAGTACAGTGGAGTACTGATGATCGAGACTGTACTAGGGAGATGGAGGAGAGCATTCATGCTTCGAACCCGGAATTGTTTGTTTCAGGTACTATTTGCTTTTCTATCTAGTTTTTCTTTGTTTTCCTTGTTTCGTTCTTTTCAAGGACAAAAAGATTTGAGTGGGGGAGAGTGTAACAACCCTAATATTTTGTAAATATTTTTAAATCATTTTAAAATAAATTTTATTTCAATATTTCTATTTTAAAAACATTTTAAAAGTGAAGTTATAATTTTCCAAAGTTAATTGCATTTTTGTTTGCAATTTTTATGCTAGTTTCAATATAATAAGCTATTTTCTTTATTTACTTTTATTTACTTTTTATTTTTCCTATGAATAATTATTTATTATCATTTTCACTTTATTTTGTTGTCGTTTTATTTTATTTATTGATTTTTATTTGTGTATATGGAATTAAAAAGAAAGTGGAAATTTGAAGAGACTAAAGCTTTAAAACATTGACTTTTCACTTTCTAGACCTTTCAATTTCTTTGGCCTTTCATTTTCCTTCTTTTGGCCGTACACTCTTATTCATTTTTCACGTGAAAACATCCCATTCCATCACAAATTTTTGGCCATTTCAGATCTGAAAAAATTCAAGTGAGTCATGGCTTCCATTTTCCTTTTTCTCTTTACTTTTTTCCATTTGTTTGCTTGATTTTGCCTACCTTCTTCTCTTGTTTGCTCGGCCATAGACTCCACCATCTCCTCCACCGTCCACCACCACTTCCTCCTCTGACCATAGACGACCTGACCTTCCCCTCCTTTGATTAGTAGAGGACGAGACCATTCCATAAACAAAACTCCACAAAACAATGCAAATTCCTTGGTATTAGCCTTGCCGAGTCACTATTTTCACCACTACCTTCATCTATGACCACGTCCATCACCATGAACCACCACCACCAGCAAAGTACACCACCACTTCATCATGACTAGACCTGTACTTGACCTGGCCGAGCCCACTTGACCCTAGGCCGAGCCCACTTGACCCTAGGCCGAGACCATTGATGCACCAAAACTCTACTTTGCCTAGTCCATTGACCTTCCATGCTTTGTAACTTCCATACTCTTCCTATTCTCTTTATAGCCGTGCCTATGTGTGCCAAACCAGACCCTATTTCAACCTTAAACTTGTTGTGGCCGAGCCCAAACATGTGTGGCCGAGCAATAGTGTGAGCAAGTCAAGCAAAAATTTGATTTAAAAAGCTTGGTGATGTCTTTGTTAAATTCTATTTCTATTTTGATTCAATTAATTTTGTGTTGTAAATATATAGTTATATTTGCTTTGGTTTAATTGTTGTATACAAGATCAATAGCTTGGCTCTCTCTCCATTCAAATCAAGTCGTGCTATATTGTGCTTTTTGCTTTTATTTGTGTGTTTTGTTTGCGAACTCCAACTTTATAGAGGTGAGTAATCACACCTGACATTCATACTTATATAACTGTGAATTTATAGCAAGTGAAAGTGTAGACATAATTGTATTATGTTATACCTGCCTGTGTTATAAATTACATGATGTTAACCCTGTTTATAACCCTTTCGTATCATCCGATATTGCTATATGTTGTTTTACTGTTTATTCTATTCTGTTTATCACACTGCAAGTTCCCTGTAGAATAGAATCACTATCGGTTGAAATGATACATACTCGAACAGACTTTAGAATACGGGAAAAGTTATGGGCTGAAATGATAAGCCTGGGCGATTTTTATTAAATTTTATTTACTTGGGATTGTGGGTTTGAAATAATAAAACCCGGATTTTCTTTGTAATTTACAGATTGAAATGATATATTACCCATATCACTTGACTTAGGCTAGAAAATATTATACAGACCCGTGGTTATTTTATAAAGTTTTCTGGAAATTTTTAAGTATTTTTAAAATGTAAAAATATGGGAATTTGATTTAAATTGAAATTAAAATGATTAAATAAAGAAATAATGATTTTTCTATGTATTTAAAATATAAATAAATGAACAGAAAAATTGTGATTTAAACATAACTTAAATTGGAAATTTTTGATTTAATTTTTTTTGGAAGTTTAAGTTAATTAAATAAAAATGAAAATTAAGTTTTGTTTGTGAAAATGGAAATTTAAATTTAAGTGTTAAAGTAAATTGTTAAAAATGAAAAATAATGGAAAATGGAACACTTGAATTTAATAAGTGAAACTTTGGAAAATTTGATTTTTATTGTAAAATTTTTCTTTATAAAAACCATAAGTTAAAGGTATTTAAATGAACATTTTGATGTGGAAAAATGTGATTTTTATAAGTTAAATTGGTTAAAATTGAAGTTAAATTGATTATGGAATTTTATTATTAAATCTGGAAATTCTTTTAGTAGCACTTCAGAAATGCTATCGTTTCTGAATTTAACTTGAAAACTGAAGTAAATGATACTGCAGCACTTTGTAAGTGCTGTGGTTGATACAAATGAACTAAAGACTAATTTAACTAAGGGCTATGATAGCACTTTGTAAGTGCTGTAGTGCTGAAACTAAACTTGAACCTGAAATTAATGAAAGAGCTATTGTAGCACTTGTTAAGTGCTGTAGTTGGCTGAAATGTGATTTTTGAATATAATTGAACCACTGCACCAGTTTTGTAAACGCTGTCTTTGCTGAATTGAATTAAATCTTTTAAATTTGAACACTGAACTGTTACAGTAATTTTGTAAATGCTGTCTTTTCTGAATTGAACTATTTTTCAACTAAAACTGAACTATTACAGCAGTTTTTAAATGCTGTCTTTGCTGAATTGAATTGTTTTCAAATGTAACTTACCGTAGCAATTTCTAAATGCTGTGAAAGCTAGAATTTTAATGCTTTAATGTATTTAATTGAATAAATGAACTCAGAAAAGGCTAAAATTTTGGGAATTGAATATTTGATATAAAGGTATAATGGCTTTACTTTTAAATGGTTTTAAATGAAGTATTTGATTTGAAATATAAACTGTTTTGAAATTTATAACCACGGGTTATAATAACGATTGGTTGTTAAAGAGACTGGGATCGGATTTGGACATACTCTCTGTCGATACTGAAAACCACTTTAACAACTGTGTACGCGGTGGAGTTTCTAGAATGAAGTAGGATGGTGGCGACGATTCTAAAGGTATATACGTGGACCCAACTCCCGTGAGTTGGCATAAGGTTGCTAAAACAGGAGCGATTGACGGGCCAATGAGGTAGCACCTCTGATCGGACACACTTCTTCGATACCATTCTATTACTTTTGTGATTGTTTGGGTGCACCCCTTGATTTGGGAGTGTTGTTCGAGGTGGGCGGTAGTGGCTGCTATGCGTTACCACCAGTCCGGATGCTTAATTGGTATATTTACCCTGGCATTGCCTAGTTGTGCCGTGTCACCTACCATATCGAGCTTTACTACGAGTTGTGATTTCTCCCGTAGCCTGTGGAGTATCGAGGGTAGCCCCCATTTTGGGAGTATGCTAATACTGGATAGACTACTGGGACTATTACGTGTTAAGGGCTATATGGGTAACCCCTTGACGCTATTAAAAAGTATGTTTATTTTATTATTAGAAACTATTATAATAGCGAATATTACTACATAGTAGATAGTTTAACGGATCCTTAAAGAATGGGCGATCCCAAGCATTCTTTAAGTTACTTGTACCTTTTGTTACAGTTCACTTGAGTTGGTTTACATTGTATAAGTATGTATGTCCTGACTTGAGTGTTTGTGTTTTATTTACGCTCGGGTCAGCCTGAGTATTCACAGCTTTGGACTTCACCTTCTAGAGCTAGGAATCGCTGGAGATTCTACTTATCTAGTTATTTATCTATTTCAGTTTCAGTTGTTCTATTTCAGCTTTTGTATTAGAGACTTATGTATTTGGGAATTCTACTGTACTTGTTTCATAACTGTATTTGTTTCAGACTATGTACTTTGTATCTATTTTTGAGACTTTATATTGTAGTGGCTTCATGAACCACTATTTATTTTATTTTCTGTTGCGAGTTATTCTGATATTTTTCTGTGTTTGTGATTCTGCGAATGATTTTATTTGCTCTAAATTTTATTACAGTCTGTTATTTTGCATTATTCAAGTCTGACATGTGTGGATTATTGTCGATTTGAATGGTCCAAAATAGTGGGTCGTAACAGTGAGATGCACGCATTCTAGCTATTTTAATATTTTACTTTGAACCCTTAGACATTACTATTATATCACTGGATTTCTATAAAAGTGTTCTAGTTATCGTAAGGTAAAAACCCGTTCGTGTATATGTGCGGCGAGGTCTTACAAGATACCTTTGATTTCAAAGGATTTTTCAAGTTAATAAATCAATAAGGTTTTTTTATTTGAGTTTACTCAAGCTGATATTCTAAACTAAAATGGGCATTATTTCCTTATAATGCTCGGATCAGACCGAGCATGTTTACCAGGTTAGCTATAAGTGCTTGGGGGCTACAGAGTCGAGTTGGAGGCCCAGGACATACTCTCGTATTTTGGATATCTTTCGTTGTGTATGTGTTATGTGTAGTTTGTCTACTGCTATAAGGACAGACTATTATAGTTGTCCTAAGTAAGAAATTGTTTTAGTGTGACTCTGATGTATCATTTTGTAAATGACTTTGTAAAGTATATATGTTATTCCGTTGCGTTGTGAGATTCTGTGTTTGTTCTTAGTTCTTCTATCTTCTTCTTTCTTTCCCCTAACGATCGATGTTTTTCAGCACCTAAATACTCGGCATGTAATACAGGGGACGTATTAGTGTCAATTTTCGAGGATCGAAAGCCTAGTCCATTACAAGAATCGATAGTCAATAAAACAATATTAGGAATAGAAAAAATGATCGTATACCGAAATTAGATCGCATACACTTGTCACTAATAAATGAATCAATCTTTTATAACTTTTGACTCTTACTTATGCCTTAGTTTCACATCATAAATATTTATGAAACAATTTAAAAGTACCCTTTAATAATATCACTTTAAAGTGCTAATTATATTTCTAAGTGTATTCAAAAGAATGGTCAAAAATAAATGTCATTAAAACATTGCTTACTATACACACATAACAATTTACACTTAGCTTTATATTTAAACATTCCTTTTTAAAGTTTTCTATATTTATAAGCTATCATTTATAAATTTAAAATAGTATTTATTATCTTGGTAGATAATAAATCAATTTAAATATATTATTTATTTGTAAACAATATTAATCATCTTTAAAGATAATTGATATAATTCTTTTATAAATTTTAAAATCACATTAATTATCCTAAAGGACAATAAATCAAATTATAATCTTTTTATATATTTAAAACAACTTTAATTATCCTGAATGATAATATATCAAACTTATAACCTTTTCATAAATTTAAAACATCATTAATTATCGCAAAAGATAGTTAATCAAATTTATAATCATTTATAAATTCAAAACAACATTAATTTTCTTGAAAGATAATTAATCATGTTTATAACTTCTTTTATAAATTTTAATCAAGACTTATTCTTTATTTTCAAAATTTTCAAAATATTTAAAAATTTAGTTTAAACAACTTTCAAAGTGCAAAAACGCAACTAAACATTTATTATATAAAAATACAAGCATAAGTTCAACACACATAAGGGTTTAACAAGATGATATTTCATAAGCGACGGTATAGTGAAAATCACTATAACGACACTTACACAAATCAAATAGTATGTCACAAATATTTTAGCCAAATATCAATATATGTGATATAAGAATATAAATAAATCAATATTGGTGAGAAACCCCTTAGGTCTCTCTATAAAAGTCCCCTGTAAATCTCATTTATATATATGTACTTTGAAGCGTCCCGTAGCGACCTATTCACTACGAAAACATTCCGACTTCTTTTTTTGTCCCCTGCAATAGAATGGTTATTTATGTCACCCACCATCAAGCGTGATCAAGCAATAATATATCATCATATAATTTCTTGGTAAACCATACAATGGGTCATCCGCTTTCTAAAGCAAGAACCAAGCAATTCAAACAACCAACAACAAACTTTCGTATAGGCATTCAACAATAATCTATTGTAGCACATATATCATATGGTCTCTTTAAAGTTGAGTTTACTCACTGAAATTCCATCTGATGCTTTTGCATTTTGGTTTGATCCAAAATCAATCGATGTTCGATTCTTGGTCGAAATTCAAGTAGCACTAAATCCAAGGAAAGTAGTTCCAATGCATAAATAATGTTGATACGAGTCCAAAGCAAAGGATCGCATCCAAGTCCGACCTAGTATGCTATAGCTATTGAATTTTTTAAAAAGTTGATTTAATTAAATAATTAAATATACTTTAATCCTTAATTAAAATTTATTTACACTTATAAACACGTTAATCCCCAAATTACATTGCCTGTAAATGCTGCCTGTACATGATATGCACATAACCATGGCCGACTTTTCTCTATTGATTTCTCCCCATCTAGTCCACGAAAAGGCGATCCGTCGATTGCAATGAACTCTCCTTCGCAAATGCTACACAATCACCCAGAAATATCTAACTTAGCTCCATGATTAAAAATGCGACCTAGCCACTCTTCTTCATCCGTACAACGGACATGAATTGCAAGACGGCGCCGCACCACCTTTGATCAACTCAAAATACTGAAAAAACCTTAGAGAAACTTGTTTCCGCCGAAGACAGCTCCTAGTTTACCTCTACAAGCTACAAAATGGTCGATTCCTTCAAACCCATCTCACGCAAAGAAACCCATATAGAATTGAAGATCATATTCATATGATTTTTATGAATCTAATATGGAGATTTTGAGTGGAATGAATCATTTGATTTGGATTTTTGTTTGATAGGCCATTCTTGTTTTTGGATTCGGGAAGAATAAAAGAAGAGGGAGAAGAAAAAATGTGAAGGGAAAAAGTGAAACAATTAGAAAAATGAGGGAAAGTGTGTGTATTTGAGCATGCTTATAACCACATCAACAACCTAACTTCCAACTCAAGCTAAATAAAAACTTCAAGCAACACATCATATCAAAGCAAATCACCATTATGACTAGTTGAATAATTTGACTTTTGATTTAATTTAAAAAGTTTGAAAAGAGAGTTTTGTGGTACTCTGCTACATAAAACCTCATTCGCATATGAACCGCGAAAGACAGAAATAAAACACGATTATGCACCAAAATACAACACGATCATAGATCAAAAATAAAATATACAGATTATTTTATCTATGAAATATCAAAAAATACCAATGTTTGCCATAAAATAAGTCAAACGATAATTTAAATAACTTCAAAATTAAAAATCATAAAAAATCCTATAATTCGATTAAAAATACTGCAATAAAAATCTATGCATTCTATTAACAATTTATTTTCTTGTCATTTATTCGAACTATTTATAATTATAAACAAGCTTACAAACTAAGTTCGACATTATTATTTATTTATTAAAAAGAGTTAAATAAAGATACTAAATCAATTTAATTAATATTTAATTCAAAATTCAAATATTTTAGTAATCCATATATTTGTATATAAGTTATTTAGATTCTTAAACACCAATTATATAAATATTCCAAATTAGTTAAATATTTAAAATCAAAATGATAATACTCCAGGATGTTATACAATGTCATTAATTAAGCTTTGAAAATTAAACCTATGCTTAAATGTGTACTCATTATTGGGTTCTAATATAGTTTCCAAGAAATTACAATGCATAGCTTAAATAAAATAGATTCATGCACCAAATAGTGCCTTCTAAATTATGATATGTTGTGCATCATCAATAGTTAATGCTCATTGAAATTTTGACAGCAAAATGATGTGTTGCAATAGAAATAAAACTAACTATGATTCTCAAATGGGATAATTCACCAAAGGGGATTCTAACAATTTTTTTTTCACTTCTCTAATTTTTTAGGATTACTTTAAGCCGCTCCAAAGCTTAGAGAGTTTCCACAACACTTTTGTAGAATATTTAGTTATATGGTTTAAACCGTCTTAAGAAATTAAATGAACTGCATCTATTTGTTTTATATTTTTAGTTTTACAATTATAAAATAGCTTCCCACTCTTCCTATGCATGTTTAACTAAATGCACAATACATTGCAATGAATAAATCATTGCCACTATAGTATAGACATCTCTTTCCACAAATCACAAAAAGCCTCATCCGTTTGATTGATGATTTCATTTTTAATTGTGATGGCTCTCTAAATTATAATTCTTAATCAATCTATAGCATCACTAGAATTTATGTTTAAAACTTGGATGTTTTGTAAACTGTAGAAGTTATTTGGAAGGATGAAAAGCTTATTGAAAGGAATTAAAATAACCGCTTTCCAATCTCTTTAATGCACGGTGATGCTTAATTAATCTTTATATTTTATGAGACGGCTTTCTCCTAATATTGTTCGATCGGT
Organism: Allium fistulosum; assembly: GCA_030737815.1. Classification (NCBI taxonomy): domain Eukaryota; kingdom Viridiplantae; phylum Streptophyta; class Magnoliopsida; order Asparagales; family Amaryllidaceae; genus Allium; species Allium fistulosum. The sequence goes on from CM060904.1 coordinate 657,710,354, forward strand.
GAAATTAACAATTTCAAAATAAGACAAACCAATATGGTGAACTACAGTCTTATCTTTTAGTTTTGTTATGTGTATTTAGGATGCATCGGTAAACAAAGATACAAAGTGTTGGTTAACTTTAACATATTAGTAGGACTTGCATACTTTAAATATGACCTTGGAGATGTACATTTATTGTTGGCTCTACTATAGATATCATGTATTAAAAATGATAATTGTGTTTCTTTGATTTGGTTATTATACAACTATAATTTGATTAAAACTTACATAGTATATTTTTTGTAATGGTAAGAATTGTTTATTTGTACGAATTAAATATCGAATTTCTGCAATTTGTAAAAAATATAAATGGTATTAACGGTCCAATGTTTCTTATGATATCTAATATTAATATTCATAAGGAAACATATAGTAATACATGATCCTCTAGTATTTCATTGAAACTAGTTGTGAGTATGAATGATGGTACATATCACTACACCAGAAAAGGCTTAGCGTTGAAAAAACGCTGCCAAAATTTTTAGTAGCGTTTCAATAAACGTTGCGACAAGACATGCAACTAAAAGTCCAAAACTTTCTGTAGCGTAATAGAAAACGCTAGCAAAACTTGACCTATTGAGGGTTTTAGAAACACTACAAAAAGTTTCAGATTTTTAGTAGCATGTCATATCGTAGTGTTTACTAAAACGCTACTAAAGTTTTGGTAGCGTTTTTTCAAGCTTCAAAAGTCGTATCACATCTATTTACATTTATTTTAGTAGAGTTCTTAAAACGCTACTAAAAGTTAATTATTGTTTTCTAGCATACTGTACATGCTACTATTCCATGTTAATGGTCTGTACCATTTCCAGCCATATATTGCTCACATAATAGTCTTATTACAACTAGCAATCAATCACATATTCGTCGTTTTCAAACAATCAATCAATCAATCACATAATCATCGTATTCAAACAATTGAATAGACAAGTTAATCACATAATCGAATATAATATCCATAACCATTTCGATACTAATTTTTCGATAAACTGAGCAAATTCATATAAAATCCATAACCAGTCATAAACAAGTTTACACAACAAGTGCTAACAAAATATTATAGTATATATAACAATTAATGACATGTTCATTACTGATTACCCACAGTTCTTTGCTGTAGCTAGTCTTTACTCCTAAAAAGCTAATTATCTGTAGACAAGATTAACAATCAACAAATGATTATGAAACTGTTTCATATTTAAAGTATATCAAACATCCTTAGTTGAACTTTTCTTAAATTGAAATAATTTTAATAAAACTTAGCTAAATTCTTATAAAACTTAGTTAATTTTATATTAAACTTATTTAATTTTTTAAAAACTTATTTACGTAATTAAATTGTAATAAAACTTAATTAATTTGTATAAAAGTATTTAGTTTTTATAAAACGTAGTAAAATTATACAACCGTTATTTAATTTTTAAAATTTTGGTTAATTTTTAATAAAATTAGTTAAATTTTTATAAAGCTCAGCTAAAATATTTATAAATTTATTTATATGAACTCAATCTTATAAATTATCTCAATTTGTAAAACTTAAATGTCATGACTTATACTTTAATTAACTTAAACTAATAAATTATCTCAAACTTAAATTTTATTAACTTGGTTAATTTCTATAAATTATCTCAATCTTATAAATTTTTCATAAACTTAGTTAATTTATAATTATTATTATAAACTAAGCTAATTTATTATCATCATTATTATTATTATTATTATAAACTCAATCATTTTTTATAAACTTATTTTTTTTATAAAACTTAGTTAACTTACTTTATTTGTATAAACTTATATTTAGTTATTATTGTTTTTTTGTTATTATTAATAATAATTATAAAAATTAGTTGACTTTGTTAATTTATTATTATTAGTACTACTATAATTATTAATATTATAAAAATATTTAATTTTTTATCAAGCTTAGTTTATTCTTATTAATATTATAAACTTGTTAATTTATATAATACTTAGTTAATTTTTATAAATGTATTTAATTTTTACAAACTTAATTAATTTATTCAAGCTATTGTTTATTATTATTAAATTTATAAATTATCTCAATTTCTTAAACCTAAAATGTCATATCTTATATTTTAATTAAATTAAACTTATAAATTATCTCAAACTTAAACTCTATTATATTTGTTAATTTTTATACGTTATCTCAAACTTATAAATTTTTCATAAACTTTGTTAATTTGTTATTATTATTTTTGTTGTTATTATATTATAAATTTGTTAATTTTTATAAACTTATTTAATTTTTATAAAACTTAGTTAACTTAGTTAATTTTTATAAACATAGTTTTTGTTATTACTGTTATTACTATTATTAATTATAAACTTAGTTGACTTAATTAATTTATTAGTATTGTTGTTGTTGTTGTTGTTGTTATTTTTACTGCTATTTTCCGAGCTTTTTTCCAAATGACTTTATTGTTAACCCTTAATTCTCCACGACTTAAGAACAGCACGATTCAAGCAGGGTGTGCGACTTAGCGAGTTAAGGGATTATGCGACTTAACGAGTTAAGACTTGGATGATCTACGACTTAAAGTATTAGCCGACCTAATAGGCTACGAGTTAAAGAATAGTCCGACTTAACCAGTTAACGAGTTACGAAGGCTTCCGACTCAGCAGATACCGAGTTAAGGGGGTCTCCGACTTAACAGTTCGCGAGTTAAGGAAAGGTTCCGACCTACCGAGTTAAGGAAATTCCGACTTAAGAGCTTAGCGATCTACGACCTATGAGATAGCATGACCTAACAGCTTATAACGGCTCCGACCTAAAGCAGTCCTCGACTTAAGCTACAGGACCGACTTAATGGTTGACCGACCTAAAGCCATACCGACCTAACTGTTAAAGAGAGCTCCTACTTAACTACGGCTCCGACTTAAGACACTTACTGACTTAGATGGTGTTACGACTTACCGATCTAAGGAGTTAACAACTTATACTAAGCCGCTGCCGACCTATGACTTATACCAAATAACTCGTTCTGGACGTATTCAGGAGTAACTGGTGCAAGCGTTCCTATCTCGTCGCCGACTTAGGACCCACGACTTACCATAAGTCGGCTACGACTTAAGGACTTGGAGAATTTTTCCTACTCAGATTCGACCCTATAAATACCCCCCAAACTCCAACGATTAGAGGACTTTTGGCCATTCATTTTCTAAAGCATCGTTACTCTGCCGGACTTTCATCTCATTCTACAATTGAAGATCTTCGAACACTCAAGGTACTACAACAAGCTTCGTGAAGAACTTCATTCATCCGACACGGATTTAGCAAGTTTCGTCACCGAAGTTTGAGCTAGTAGTCGAGATTGTTTTGTGATCAAGTTGTACTGTATTTGACAAATAAGTTGTATCGTCTTGTAACCCGATTCAATAATAAAGATTATAAAGTGGACGTAGGCTCAATTACGGGCCGAACCACTATAAATCCGCTGTTCCTTTACTGTTTACCGCTATTTTCAACCTATATTCTGTTCCCGTACCAACGGGTGGTGCTTTCACGAATCTATTACACACACCGGGTGTTAGCGTTCACTTTTTAGCGTTAACATTTTGGCGCTTTCACTGAGAATTGAACTCAGGAAGATTTTCACCGTTGCTCCGCGAAGACTTGTGGAAAGAATCTCTCTGAATACCAGAAGTCGACCTGAAATAATGGCTCCTGGAAGAAGAGGTAGACCAACTAGATCCGAAACTGCTCATGAAGGAACTTCCGCTTCCCCAATAGCAGACCAAACAACTCCTACCATTGGGGTCATAAGGGCTGAGTTAGATGAAGCAGTTTCTGGATTATATCAACGAATTGAAACTCAAAACGCTGTGATGATGGATAGATTAACTGCTCTGCTTGGGGCAAATCGTCAACCAGAAAATCACCAAACAACTTTTCCTGAAATGCCACCTTTCCAAGCTGAAGGTTTTATGTCGCAGCCAACTTGTCACGAACATGTGCCCAGACAAGCTTCCGAGAAAAGGGCTGATACCTATCCGGAGATGTCTCTGAACGATAAAGAGTACCTGTCCGAAATGGTTGGCCGCATCATGAAAGAGAGCATGCAGAGGGAAGAGAATGAGAGTGATTGGGGATTCGCACCAAGCAGAACTCCGTTTACTGAAAGGATCTTAAAAGCAGAATTTCCAAGGAAATTTGCACCTCCTGCTATCCAAGCCTATAGGAGAATGAGTGACCCTAATCATTTCCTATATAAGTACGACTGGCATATGACGGGGGCAAGAGCGTCAGATGAGATTAAGTGCCGATACTTTCCAGTATACTTGGAAGGTGTGGCTCTACTTTGGTTCACAAAGCTCCCAACCCGGTCCGTAGATCAATTCTCCGACTTAACGCGAAAGTTCAAAGAACAGTTCAGATTGTATGCTTCGAAAGCTAAGGACATAATGTCACTGTCTAACCTTGAACAAGCGCCCGGAGAATCAATCAAATCTTTCTTGAATCGTTTCAATATAGCTTTAGCCGAAGTGGATAATGCGGAACCGCGTATGATCCTGACCTATTTGATGCGTGCCGTCGATAAATCGAGTAAGTTTAGAAAATGGCTAAAGATGAAGGAACCAAACTCACTCGAATTTTTTTATAAAAAGGCCGACGAGTTCATACGCTTAGAAAACCTTTTTATGTCATCGGAAGTAGTTGTTGCCCAAGCTAATAATAACAATGTTGCATCTAATATAAAAGAATCTGGAAATCAGAAAAGGGAAAATGACGGAGGAAAGAGCCAGGGAAATGAGAAGAAACTCCGTCGCTATAATCCTTCGGACTTCACTCCTTTAACTGACACCCCGAAAAATATCTTTTTTGCAACAAAAGATGTTGTCATGTATCCTAAGCCGCCGGAAATGAAAAGAGGTGCTGTGCGTAATGGGAAATTCTGTCAATTTCATAATCAACCAGGCCATGACACTGATCAATGTCGCCAGTTAAAAAGTGTGATTAAAAAATTGTTGAAAGAGGGTAAACTTCAACAGTATGTGAAAAAAGGCGGAGTTGACCCAACCTCATCTACTCGGGGGCAACAACATCCTATCCATCAATCCGGCTCTCGCAACGACACAGCAGTGCAAGAGTCCGAGCAACTTATCATTAATGCTGTCACAGGAGGTCCATACCCAGTAGGCAGAAGTTGGGACGACTACTAATTACCCACAAAACTGCGGCTGGGGGATCTTTCACTTTCTCTGGCGTAAAAATCCAAAAGCTATGAATCAAGCACAAATGGAAATCCAGCCTGGAGATTCTGAAACAACAATCACTTGCATTTATTTTTTACTTAACAGCATCGCTTAAATTTGTAAAATCATGATGGATGTATAACTTTTTCATTGTAAACCGCTGAGAAATCAGTGTGATTCAATAATGAAAAACTATAAATTCTGTGTTTCTTATTACAAAATGCCTGTTATATTTCGATGTGTAAATACTCTAAATGTATTGCTAAAATATTGATCTAATATTGCAGGTCATTAAAGCAAAGCTCACCCATCACAAAGCCAGGCGAGCCCTATAAGTCGCTCAATAAACGAATTTCAAGCAACAAAAATTCCAAACTCAAATCCCATACAAGAGGAACTTCACATAAAAAGTTGACGACCCCACTGTGTCAAGCCCTCGTTAACTGGTTGCGATCATTGATATAAAAAGACATCCAACCAAGTAACTTGCGTTTACCATGTGGAGTCACTCAACAGTGAAGTCTACTTCTTCGGATAAAGCAATTTACTTGCAAAAGAAAGGAAGACGCGCTTGGAAACAATGATAAAGGATCACAGATGGGCAGATGATGGGAAAACATGAGCCGGCAAACGTAGAAGCAGCCAAAGGGAGGTATGCCTCTCAACAGGAAAGCCGGTAGATCCACTAAAGGGACGCCTTCCCAAGCAGAAGGAACAGGACCCTTGCTAACTGGTTGTGATGCATCCGATCAGACAGCTTGCGTCCGTCCCGTGGATCCACTCGCCCCTGAGACGCAACCTTCTTGGCACTCCAACCAACCAAAGCCCTCTAACGAGGCACGCCAATAAATGGGAGTGCTTTCCTCAATCAAAAAGATCGGTGGGACCACCGAAGGGGCACCTTGTTAATTGATTGCGATCGTTTGTACAAACAAACATCCAATCAAGCAACTTGCGTCCGCCCCGTGGACCCGTCCGACCATGAGAAAGTAACTTCCAGGCAATCAACAAGCCCTCTTCGGAGGCACAAGCCCTCTTCGGAGGCACAAGCCATCTTCGGAGGCACGCTTCACTATGCTTGAAGCATAAAATAACAAGCCCTCTTCAGAGGCACAAGCCATCTTCGGAGGCACAAGCCATCTTTGGAGGCACAAGCCCTCTTCGGAGGCACAAGCCCTCTTCGGAGGCACAAGCCATCTTCAGAGGCACGCTTCACCATGCTTGAAGCATAAAATAACAAGCCCTCTTCGGAGGCACAAGCCCTCTTTGGAGGCACAAGCCATCTTCGGAGGGACGCTTCACCATGCTTGAAGCATAAAATAAAAAGCCCTCTTCAGAGGCACAAGCCCTCTTTGGAGGCACATTTCACCAGAGTAGAAGTGTAAAATGCTCCTCTCCGGAGGCCCACTTCACCAGAGCTGAAATAAAAAATTGCTTCTCTACGGAGACCAAAATTGCTTCTCTTCGGAGACCAAAAGACCTCTTCGGGGGCATGCTTCACCATGCTTGAAGCACCAAATACAAGCTCTCTTCGGAGGCACAAAAACAAAGTCTTCTTCGAAAGCATTAAACAAATCAAAGCATTCTTCAGAAGCTCACTTCACTGCATAGGAAGATCCACTTATTAACAAATAAAAGTGATCATCCCCGAAAGATGAAGTGTTCTTCCGACAGAAAGAGAAAGTAAAAATTTCTCCAAAAAAGGGATATACTCTATTAAAAGCAGAATGATTCCTCCTTCAAAAGTGGAATAGTTATTCTCTAATATAAGAGTATCATTCTTGTAAAAGCGAGAAATATTGCAATGCACTTGTGGTATGGGGGCAACATTATACAATTCAGTCACGTTAATAGAAGTAATATGCAAAGCAACATACCACAAGTTCACTACAATATCACATAAAGAAGATGTGGAATAAATGCATTCTCAAGCGCAGACGAAAATGTTGTACAAGTAAAAAGAATCGTTTACTCTACACTTCAAATGAAAAACATACACAAGAATTTGTACAAGTAAAAGAGTTATTTTATTCAATACTATAAAAAATTTTACATTGTGCAGATTACAAAAAGAAGCGGAGACCGGCATCCGCACAACTTTCGGTCAATACATACAAAAAACAGAAAAGACAAAATCAGGCTCATTTCTCCTTCTTCCGGCCTTTAGAGCCTCTACCCGGCCTGATAATTAGCTTCGGAGGCCGTTGTGGATGAGTCGGAGAAGAAGGAGAAAGAGGCACAGCCGGATCAACTTCTGCTTCCTCTCTAGCGGCAGAAGAGCTTTTCTTGCCTTTCTTCGAAATTACACGTTTTCCCTTCTTTTTCGAGGAAGACTCACTGCCTGGAGTAAAAAACTCTGAAAGATTAGTGTCGTCGTCGTTAGACTGCTCCGGAGTCTTCTCGCTTTCTTCAAGTTCCCCAGTTTTTGGCTCTTGTGAAGCAACTAGATCGTCCAAGTCTTTGAGAGCTTCAATTTTCTCTTCTTGCGATCCTGGTTGAGAAGCTAGAAGAGGAGTAACTTGAGAAGGAGGAGGAACGACAGCTGAAGAAGGAGAAGTTGGCGCAGCTTTCGGTGCTTCTGCTACAGAAGAAAAGAAGTTAAAATCAGTATTCTCCAAGATAAGAGAAGATATTGGTTCGTCTAGGCTTAAGTAATAAGTAAGAAGTTCATCAAGCTCAGTCGAATCGAATAAGTAATTCACTGTAACTGGGTTGACGTCAAAGTTACCTGGAGAAGTCGGTTTGGCGAGATCAATCTCAAAATCCTGAGCCTGAAAGTCCTTCATAGCCTCGTCCTCTGTAGGAGTGGTCACAATTTCTTTATCAACTTTAGCAGGAGGCGAAGAGTGAGAACTAGAGCCAGCAATATCAACCTCAGCTGAAGCCGAAATACGAACAGGGGCAATAGGAAGTATTTCTTTCTCAGGAAGCTTCTCTCCCGTCACTTCGGCTCGCACTCGGGAAAGCTGTTCTTTTCCTTTGGCAAGTGCAGCACGGGCGCTCTCATTTAAATAAGTAGCTTCAAGATCTGCTTCATCATAACCGGCGCCGCCCAACATATCAATGATCGCCTCCCATACTTCAGCCAAGGTGACTTCATATTCCGGTCCCAAAAATGAAAGGCTCCCACGCCCCAAGACGCAATGGACATAAAAGTCGAATAAAGTCGTGTCAATGGTGGCTATGGTTGCCTTATGGGATTCTTCAGCTGCAGCTTTACCAGAAAGAGCTTCATCACGCTCTCTTTCAGCCTTCAATAACTGAGACTGCAGTCTCGCAATTTCTAAGTCTTGAGAACTGACTTTCTCCCAAAGTTGAGCAGCATCATCGCAATATTTTCTAGAAACCTGCTGCTCTGCTTCAAGTTTCACTTCAGTATCTCGCTGAGCAGCATGGGCGTCTCGAACTTGCTTTTGGAGCATTTCTTCCTTCTGTGAATAAGAAGTGGAGGAAGTAGCAAGCTCATTTTTGAGTCTTTCAACTTCGGCTTCAAGCCTCCCATAATCATTAGTAATGCTTTTCATTTCAGCATCGTGCTACTTACACCATTTGTCCCACTCAGCCTTATCATTCTCCAAAGTCAGCATGTTTTCGAGATTCATGTGGTTGACTCTCTGGAGTTCATCAACAAGCTTTTGCCATTGCGACATCCGCTCAATATCGAGCTTGACAGCATCTAGATTTCTGAGCATGGCTTGCTTATCAATCGGGACCAGATCTAGGTCGAAGCGTACTCCTTTTAAACACCAGTTTGGAAACCGGCTTTGAAGCGTTGGAGGACCATCTTTAACCTGATATTGGGGTCTGCTGATGATTGCTTGGATATCGGTTTTCTTCAAAGGAGGAGAGCTGGTCGGAATATCGAAAGAGATAGGAGCGTCGGTCTTTTCGGATATTGCAGACGCGTCCTTGTCACTGAGTTTAACCCGCTTACTCGGGTCATCAGTAGCATGTCTCTTCCCTTTATCGTCCTGATACTTTCTTTTGTAAGACTCATCGTCTCTCCTCCTCTGCTGTTCTTCATAAGCACGCCTCTCTTCAGCTTTTCTAATGGCTCGCTCTTCGTCGGATTCTTTGCGAGTGGGGAGATAGCGTCTGTAATCATAATTATCACGCCCTCCGTAGCGCCTAAAGTTGTCATAATACGAGCCACTACGCACCATTGTAGAACCTAAAATTGAAGAAAAAGCAAGTCTTAGAAATCTTCGAAGTAGAGAATTTAAGTGCATACAAGTGCTTAGCATCCTAAGTGTGTGTGGCGTGTAAGCTACGCGCATCAAATTACAAACCACTCTGTGGTGTGGGAGTGGCAACGGCTTGTGTAGAAGGCGTTGTGGTTTGTCGCAAGGAAGAAGTTGCCTCGACAACAGGAGAGATCATTTTTGAAACATCATCTTTAAAGAGCTCCTGAGAGGTTATCATGATATCGCTCAGATTGTCAAAAGTATCGTCGCCACGATGCGCGGGAGAATTATCTTTTTCAACTTCCGCCTCAGCCGTCTTTTCAGAAATGTGAAGATCTTCCTCTTCTTCAATAACCGGGGCAAGTGCTAACTCACTGGACGACCCCGCAATGTCGGTAGGAGTAGAACACTTTACCAATGAAGTCTCAATGGTAAGTTCTCTCGGTGAAAGTTCTTTAGCAGGAGCGGGGGCATTTGACTCCTTAGCTGGAGAATCTGGGACTTCATGTGGCTGAGTAAAGCGGGAAGAGTGTAGAAGCCCGAATCGATGTAAAAATTCGTCTGTCAACAGAAATTGGACACTTCTTTCCTCGACTGGCACTGCCATAAGCCTCTCAAAAGTCGCTTTGTGTCCGGGATCTCTAGAAGGAGGAGGAAGTGCTGAAAAGAAAAAGGCAAAGTTAACACTTGACAACTCAGACTTCGGCAAGTTCGATAAAACATAAGAAACAGAGACGAGTGATCTTACTTCCTACTCTCCAGATAGCGTAAAATCCTGGAGGACAGCGAACGTAGAAAAACTGGCTTAGGAAACTGTGAACACTGTCAGGGAGACCAATAATCAGTTTACGGTTCCTTACACTCCTCACAAGTATGATAGAGGGATGGTCTTTGATCTTTGCAAATGTGCACAGGAAGCGAATTTCTGCAAAACTAGGAAAACGGTCCAGCGTTCTCCTAAAAAGCACACACAGTCCCAGCAAGATGGCGTAGCCATTAGGGTGTAGTTGAAAAGGGGAGATAGATAGTCGGAGGAGAAGTTCTCGAAGAAAGTCGTTAAATGGGGGGATAGCTCCACTCAAGCACATTTGGCGGTTAACTACGACAAAGCCTTGGGGCGGTCTATCAGCAGTATCATTTATTCCAGGGAACAAAGCGTCAGCTTCGGCAATGCCAAACTGGATGCATAATTGACGAAAAACTTTATGGCTCAGAGTGGTAGGAGTCCTTTCTGGAGGATCGTTTAATGGAGTAGCAATTGGAAAAGCTCCTCCAGCTGGTTCCAAGTCTTCATGTTGAGATGTCATTCTACACAAGGAACTGGATGATCAAATATTAAGGTGCACGTTTCCTAAAAAGTGTGAAGTGTTGTGCAGAGCCAATAAAAATAACAAGTAAAAACAAACTGGAATTAAACTAGTCGACAATCGGTCGATTATGAGATTTCAGAACTTGTTAATATTTAAAGTACAGTGTTAATGCAAACAAATCAGTTTCAGTTGACTATTACGATTTTGCTTTAATACTTCACTTGAATTGGTTATTGTACAACATTTCGTTCATGCAGTTCTAATTTGATTTTCTTTATCAACTAATCTATCATTTGATGTGGGCAGTCAGTGGCAGTATATTCGTCCCAGTTTTTTGTAAATGTTATAACAGACAATTAGAATTATTGACAATCTATAAAAGAATGCAACAAAGTTCAACAGTCCAAAGTTCAAACAACTCAAGTCTTAACATTCAAGGCATTGAAAAATTTGCTCAAGTTCTAACTCGTTCACGACTTAGCATGGGTCGGAATTTCCTCAAGTTCTAGCTTGTTCACGGTCTGAAAGATATGCTATGAGTCAAGTTGAGTCGTAACTCTTAAATCGTGGTACATATTCAAGCAAAATCTGAACAAGTACTAAGTCGTAAACGCCTCAAATGATAAGTCGCCCACGACTCAAGCATTGACTCGGCAACGACTTGGGTGCTAACTCAGCTGCGACTTAAAAGTTGCTTCCTGCGGGTTAAGGTCAGCTGAGCTCTAAGTCGTAAGTCGTGAAGGATAAAAGAAGCTCCAATTCAAAGCAACAAAAACTCCAAGTCCTAACTCGACTATGACTCAGAGCTTAAATCGTAGAAAGTGATAAGTCGATCCATAGTTAAATCATCAAAATTGCTGGATCACACGAAATCACCAATCCATCCAACTTCTGACTCATTTAACCCTTAACTCATTAACCATCTATCCATCCAATTCCTAGTCCATCTACCTTCTAACTCGTTAATCCCTAACTCGTGAACCATTCAACTCCTAACCCGTTAACCCAATAACCTCACAAGTCTTCAACCTTAACCCTGAGGCATCACTAAATCGCCGCAAATCACGAATCAAGTAATATCGAACTACCCTAAGCCCATCAATGTCCAGTGTGACGATATTTGCAAGGTTCAAGGGAGCAAACCAGAAACAAAGGATTGGTGATAATCGCCGATTGGAAGAGAGGCGAAAAAGCTTACGCAATATGATGCTAGGGATGATCGAAGAAGAATCGAGTCGAAATCGCCTTTGGAAGCTTGAAATTGCGTTAATGGCAGATACGGCTTAAAGAACAAGTAATAGGAAGGAGTTAAGGGGGGACGATTTAAGCATTTTATACCTCGGGTCGAAGGAATTGGAATCAGCCCACACGAGTTAAGATGAGTCGAAACACACGACCTACGACTTAGGCATGCATTTCGAGGGGCAAATGTTAACCCTTAATTCTCCACGACTTAAGAACGGCACGATTCAAGCAGGGTGTGCGACTTAGTGAGTTAAGGGATTATGCGACTTAACGAGTTAAGACTTGGATGATCTACGACTTAAAGTATTAGCCGACCTAATAGGCTACGAGTTAAAGAATAGTCTGACTTAACCAGTTAACGAGTTACGAAGGCTTCCGACTCAGCAGATACCGAGTTAAGGGGGTCTCCGACTTAACAGTTCGCGAGTTAAGGAAAGGTTCCGACCTACCGAGTTAAGGAAATTCCGACTTAAGAGCTTAGCGATCTACGACCTATGAGATAGCATGACCTAACAGCTTATAAAGGCTCCGACCTAAAGCAGTCCTCGACTTAAGCTACAGGACCGACTTAATGGTTGACCGACCTAAAGCCATACCGACCTAACTGTTAAAGAGAGCTCCTACTTAACTACGGCTCCGACTTAAGACACTTACTGACTTAGATGGTGTTACGACTTACCGATCTAAGGAGTTAACAACTTATACTAAGCCGCTGCCGACCTATGACTTATACCAAATAACTCGTTCTGGACGTATTCAGGAGTAACTGGTGCAAGCGTTCCTATCTCGTCGCTGACTTAGGACCCACGACTTACCATAAGTCGGCTACGACTTAAGGACTTGGAGAATTTTTCCTACTCAGATTCGACCCTATAAATACCTCCCAAACTCCAACGAGTAGAGGACTTTTGGCCATTCATTTTCTGAAGCATCGTTACTCTGCCGGACTTTCAGCTCATTCTACAATTGAAGATCTTCGAACACTCAAGGCACTACAACAAGCTTCGTGAAGAACTTCATTCATCCGACACGGATTTAGCAAGTTTCGTCACCGAAGTTTGAGCTAGTAGTCGAGATTGTGTTGTGATCAAGTTGTACTGTATTTGACAAATAAGTTGTATCGTCTTGTAACCCGATTCAATAATAAAGATTATAAAGTGGACGTAGGCTCAATTACGGGCCGAACCACTATAAATCCGCTGTTCCTTTACTGTTTACCGCTATTTTCAACCTATATTCTGTTCCCGTACCAACGGATGGTGCTTTCACGAATCTATTACACACACCGGGTGTTAATTAGCGTTCACTTTTTAGCGTTAACATTTATTATGCTGTCTTTTTCAAGGCCTAGGCTTTCTGATATCGCCTCCATTAGTCTCAATGCTAGTTCACTTAGTTTCTTTAAATATTCAACTGCTACTTCTCTATTGTTTATTAATCATTTCAGAAGATATTTTTGATATATGATGAATAAAGTATTTCTAAATGTGCAGATAATGAATAAAACCTGAACTGAGGAGGATTAGAAGGCCAGTCATAAATAAAGTTTCAAGAGAATAACAATGGAGTCTCTGATAATCTCCCTCCAGTTGCTTACATTTTCAGTGGATACATTGAAGCTAGTTGATATGCTTGTCTCCATTGATGTGTCACTCGAGTAGTTCTTTAGCCTTTCGGACTTAGGTAGACCGAAGAACTCTTTAGCGGTACTTAGCATTGAATTGATCAAATCTTCAGGTATGCCATGATTCTTCATCTAAGAATGACGGTACGCCTAGAGCATGCTTTGAAGTACATATAACTTATATTAGTATATGTATGTGAAAATATTAGAGAATTATATGCACTGAATAACCTAAAAAATCCACTTGAGTAACATGCCAAACCAATTTCTTTTACCAACTTTGTTAGTCATAATCTTTGATGCCTTGAACATCAACAAGTGGAATAGGAGAATCAGCAATGTTAATGAGATTTGGTTGATCGTAAGTAGGTCCGATATGATTGGGATGAATAGTTTAAAGCAGTGATATATTATCAGTTAGAAGTAATTTTGAAGCAGCAGGAGCCATTAGCTTACCGATTTCCTACTTGGTAATAAAAATCGAGTTACTCAAAGTGTTGTGCAGAATATATGGGAAATTGAGCCTTAATTTATAGCAGTAGAATCTTAGTTTGATAAACAATCAAATTATCAATTCTCTCTGTCAAAGCAGAAGTAGTGTTTTTAACCTTTTTGCAGACATTCCAATATAGAATGGTGACACGTTAAGTGCACAAAGTCTTAATTAATACCAGGATTTAGAAAAATATAGCATTTTTCAATTATGTAACTAGTTAGCGCATGCCGCTAACAGTGAAGAAAATTATATATTATAAGTATGGTCAAAGTTGCTCCTTGATTGTGTTAAAATATATTAGGTATCGTGGTTCACATTGATCAATTACCCTAGAAAATAGCGCAAGATTTCAACTTTTTTCCAACCATTTAGGTTACCATAAAATAATCAAGTACATACGTCATGGTGTAGCATCACAACAAATGATGCAAACCATGATGTTATCATGATCATGTAATCCAGTAGACTTCTTGAAACCGAAAAATTATGCCCATTAAAACTCAACACTCAGACTCCAAAGATTGGATGGTACTTTAATTTGCAACTCCATAATTTAATGATACAAGGTAATTTGAGTAATTAGATTAGGTGGAAATATCTAACCTCAGTAGAAATTGCACCAAGAACTTGTATATATACATACATATATGAACAAACCTTTTTTCCCTTAGGCAGGCACGTTAGAGCAATGTCAAGTACATGATACTGCAGCCCACTATTCAGTTGGCAATTGAGTTCTCACTTCAATCTCAACCTGCAAGCCAATACTTCCCTTCTAGGCTGTTGCATCTAAGTAGTGGCCGTACGCTTTTGATGCACCTCTTCAGCATGGACAGTTTCCACTTCAGCTTGTACAAACTGCAGTTATTGTCTGCATTATGTAGGATCAATTTAACCTTAGAGGAGGGACGAATATGATGATACTAATAATAATAAAAATTAATACGAAAATAAATATATAATAATTGCAGCACAGATAATAGCAGAATAATAAAAGCAGAAATAGAACAACACAGATTTACCAAGCTTCGGCAAAACCCTGCCTACGTGCTGCCCCCAAGTTTTCTACTAGAAATTAAGTAGTCAAACGCTTACACACATAAATTACTTGCGACAACCGCTAATGACTAACCTAACTCTATGCTCAAAACCTTGCCACAACTCAGCCACTGAGTTGCAAATTCTCGAACTACACCATCGTAGTTTGTAACATAATCACACGACTAGACAATTACACAAGTTAAAAGAGAAATTACAAAATAAAAACAAAATTAAAATACAAAACCCTAATTTTAATTTATGCCCAACTATTAAAAGAAGCCGGCCCACTTTAATTTTTAACACAAGAACAATGACGTCTTCCTTTTAATTTCGTAGCCGCCTTTCTTTTTCGTTCCACTTCATAATTTTAGGGTTTTGCGAATTGAAGTCGCCACTTGAATTATACGTTCAAATTGATGCTTTAGCTTTCTACTTCAATCCGTGTTTTTCCAAATTGCTTTGCGGTTGATTCCTTGCTTCGATAGTTTTACGGCAGCTTCAATTGTCTCGAGCTCGAATGATTTTAGATTGATATGTGATTTTTGCCCCTTTCTCAATTTTTGATTGTGCTCGACTTGATTAGGGTTTCGTAAATTATTGCTCTGGTATTTTCTTTAACTCGAATGATTCACTGTCGTGATGATTTTGGGTTATATAGGGACCGAACACCCTATATTTACGTTCGTATATTTTCTTTTGAATTCTTCGAGATTTGCACTTGTCCATTCGCTTTAGCTTAAGCGCTTGTGATTTAGTCCGACTCATTCATCCCATACGTGTTGCTACATGACTTTGAATTTGCTTCGTTTATTTCGGCCTTGACTTGTTCAATGTACTCTTCATGGTTCGATTTTTCGTGAATTGCTTTAGGTCAGTTCCTATGACTTCGGTATTTTAAAATTGTGATAATATTTTGGGTAAATTTGGTTTTCTGGCTTGGTTTGAATTTTTGACCTTGGCATTTAAATTTGTAGTTGAACCATCTTTGACTTGTTCGAACTGCTACTTGTAATTGTTTGATTATTTCTTTTGTAGAACTGTAACTGCAAATGAACTGTTGTTCCAGTCTTGCGTCATGTATATATTTGTTTGCATGTAGAGTGTAGCCTTGTTATTGTGTTCTTGTTTGAAGTCTTCTGCATACTTTGAGTAATGATGGTCTTCATACATATATACATACATATATGTATGTATATATGTGTGTGATTGGCTTGATTGCACTTGTATCAATTTGTGGTCATGTTGTATGCATATGAACTTGCTGTTTTGATGTTGAGGCTTTGTTGTTGAATTTTTGAACTGATGTGGTCATTCATATATAAGTCTTCACTTTTGACTGGTTCCATTTAAATACTTGTGTACTCTAGTCTCTGTTTCATTGTACTCTACATGTGAACATGTCTGTGTTGTTGCAGTCTTGGTTCACTTCTGTTGTACATTTGGTTTAGATGTCAGAATGCACGTTGAATCTGGTTTGTGCTTGGGAACTCTTGGTTGTTGTGAGTCTGGCCATTGCATTGCTTCAATGTTGAGTCTGGTTGTCATGTTGTCTGATCTGAGTTGTGTTGCATCCCTGGTGGTCTTCATGTTTAGTTGTTGTGTACTGCATATATATGTATACATGTGTATATACATATGTATATATATATATATATATATATATATATATTTATGGTGGTTTATGTAGCTCGACCATCCATGCTTGTGTATTTGTGTTTTGGTCGATGCTGTGTTGTTTATCACTATACTTGTTGTTTGTTTTGTACATGCTTCGAGTTAAGCTTGCATTGTTTTCAAACTAAGACATTGCCTTGTCTCTGATCATATGCATATGTATATACAGTGTTCTTTACTGTTTTGTCAACTGAAACACGTCTGGTTCTGTGTTCATCATGTTCCACTGTTTCATCTACTGTATTGAATCTAGTGTGTGTTCATGTGGCCATTATTTTGGACTTTGTAGAATTGGTTGCAGGCCTTGTGTGTGTAGTTGATCAAATGTGCTAGTTGCTGTATGAATTTCTGAGCCTCTGAACTGTTGTTTTCATGTATAGTCTGGGTTGAAATCATTATATGTGTGGTCTACACATCCATGTTATACTTGTATGCTAGTTTGTTGTACATTCTAGTTTGATTGCACTTGGGTCATGTTGTCACCACTGCGATCATTGTTGTTGCATATATGTATACATGTGTGCATACATGTATATATGTATGATGGTCCCTTTGTGTAGTCTTTATCTCATGCTTGTGTACTGCTCCTATTGTTGTCTGAGTTTCATATGTTTATTGCACCATGTAGTCTGGTTTATTTTGTGTACATGTATCGGTTGTTGCAGCCACTTGAGTCTGGTTTCATTAGAGCTCATTTTTGTCGGACCATTGAACTTGAGTATGATTATGTTGATTTGGTCGAGACTCATATGCACTTGAGTTGAATCTAGCTTTTGGCTCGGGTTTGACCTTGTGCTCACCTGTCCCTGCAATTTTATCAAGTGTATATCGGTGTGCACGGCCTTGTGGCATGTACAATGATACACTGTGCATGTCACAAGTTGTTCGAGTATGAATGAATTCAAACGAAAATGATGACGAACAACCCAAATAACTGAGGAAAATGATATTTTCAAACACACACTTTTATTGTATATTGCAAAATATTTCTTTTTTGATTTTACTGTGTCAGTGTTTATTTTGCAGATAATTCAGATGCTGGATACAAGCTGGAATAGAGTTGAAGATAAATACGAGTGTTTGAGTGATATGTAGTGAGATCAAAATTGTAAATTGAAATTTGTGATGTAATCGAAAATTGTAATGTAATTGAAATTGAATTGTAATTGAAATTGTGTAAATATAGTGAGGGATGAAGTTTGTACTATTTAAATTTGTAATAAAATATTTGTTCGAATATGAATTTTGTGTTATTTATTTTATTCATCAAATATTTTATTCAATTATATGAAAAATAAAATAGTACAATAACAAATACATTTAAATGAATATATATATATATATATATGTATGTTTATTATCATTAAACAAAAATCATATACTAGCATATTCAACAATCTCCCCCTTTTGATGATAACGAACATATATTAAGATTTTGAATTTATTAAATGTATTTGGTCATTAATGAACTCTATTTTCTCCTCCTATTTGAATGCTACCTCTCTACAACAAAGTTCCCCCTTTATATATATATGAAAATAAATAAAAATATGCAAATGAACCTAGATGGGAATATGCAAATAAAAAATAAAATATTTGAACTTTATTTGCCAAAATCTTAACTTTTCTCTCCCTTTTTTGTTATCAGCAAAAGAGTAATAGTGTTAGAAATATAGAGATAAAGTGATAGACATTAATACAACATTAATACCCAATCGAGTATAAATATTAAATTTCAATAAAAATCAAACAAAAATCATAAATACTCTGTTAGGTGCATATTCCACTTTAGAATGATAGGGGTGATGTCGGTATATAAAACCATATAGCTGTATCTATTTGTGGTATATTTATATCAGGAATTTGAATATCTACTAATCATGCATAACCGTTAGGACTTTTAAATGAGATTAGTAGTATTCCCAATTTTTATATAAAAAATAAATTTCAAGCATCTTCTAACCACGCATAACCTTGAGGACTTTTAAATGGTATTAGAATCAACTTGTTTATTTAATAATCAATTTTGATATGTGTTCCATACATGCATAACCGTGAGGACTTTTAAATGAGCATGAAAGCACATAAACAAATATTCCAAGTAATTCACCTATGCATAACCGTGAGGACTTTTAAATGAGAGTGAATACTTTGGATGTTTTTATTGCTAAAAAATAAAATAAAAACGAATAATTTCCTGTTTAAAATACCACATTTTGACATACTATATTGGATTTTAATGAGAGATGGTCGTTAGAAATATGATAGAAATAGAGATGGTCATGGATTTTTTACCAACAAAAGTTATTATAAATCTTGTTTAAATTTTTAAATAAATTTACTACATATACTGTCTCAAGTCATAATGTATGATTAATATCAACACTCGTGACATTTTTCTAGTCACTATTTTCCTTTTCGATAATCTGTAGGGAGTCAGATTAGTTAATTTATTCATTTAAGATCAAATCCAAAAATACATATAAAACCAAATTTCTAAAATGTCTAATCTGAAACAAAGTCCACAAAAACTATTTTCAGGAAGGGGTTTTTAAAAAAAATGTCTGCTAATTGAAAATCAGTTGAAATGAAAAATATGTAGATATTTTCTTTGAAAATGTTGCAACTAATGAATGTCTCAACATAAAACTCGTTCTACTAGTAATTTTTCTATCAACTAGGTTACAAGTGCAATCTGCATCTGAATTTCCCTTTGACTCAAGGTTATCATTAGATAGATATCATTGACCAAATCATGGAGTGTGCAACAAATCCCTTAAAATCCTTTTTACAGCTTTGTTATCTGCTGTGTTGAATTGTGGTGTTGTGGTGTGCATGTTTCATGTACAAGATATATGTACATAGTGTTTCTTTATTTTCTTTTTCTATTTCATGTTGTGTTTGTTTTCTCAGCCCAATAAGGCTTCAGCCCATGACTGTGTAATGAGGCTTAAGCCCGCGTGTGTGTAACTGAGATTACAAGCTATTGTATATAAACATGTACAGATCTGGGTGATGATAAATCAATACATGATTTTTCTCTTCATCTCTTCTTTCTCAAATCTCCATTTACTTTAACATGGTATCAGAGCCTCAAATCACGAAGTGTGAATCCAACTAGGGTTTTACCTTCAATCTTCAGATCCGAACATCATATCATTCTTTATATCGTTTATCTTCCCTAATTCAACAATTTGTTATTATGTCTGAAAATAAGATCTCAGTTGATTCAATCCAGATGATGCCGAAAATTACTGATCACAAATTAAACAATCTGAATTATTTAAACTGGAGCAAAACAATTCGTCTCTATCTCCGATCCATTGATAAGGGTAATCATTTAACTGAAAGTCCACCCGAACTAGATTCAACCAAGGAAAAGGATCTGATATGGTTAAGAGATGATGCGCGACTGTTTCTTCAGATCCGGAATTCAATTGATGGAGAGGTCATTGGATTGGTTGATCACTGTGAGTTCGTGAAAGAATTGATGGAGTATTTGGAATTTCTATACTCTGGAAAAGGAAATGTTACCAGAATGTATGATGTATGCAAATCGTTTTATAGAGCAGAGAAACAAGAACAAACACTGATGAACTACTTTATGAATTTTAAGAAAACATATGAGGAATTTAACTTGCTGCTTCCAATCAGCCCTGATGTTAAGGTTCAACAAAAACAGAGGGAGCAGATGGCAATAATGAGCTTCTTGGCTGGGTTACCATCTGAATTCGAACCAGCAAAATCACAAATACTATCTGGATCGGAGATATCATCATTGCAGGAGGTGTTTAGTCGAATTCTTCGTACTGAGGTGACTCAAATATCAAGTACTCCAGTTGACAGTGCTTTGATAAGTAATAGTAAGAATAATAGACCACCATGGAATAATGCACACAGCAACAGTAATAATGCACCAAGATTCTCTACTCCAAATCAGATGTCTCAACCATTTAGGCCACCAAATCAGAATAAATTTTGTGCATATTGCAAGAAACCCGGTCATACAAAATTTGAGTGTAGAAAGTTGCAATATAAAAACTCCTTGGCTAACAATAACAATAATGCAAATACAAATAAAACAGTATTGATGACTGCTGATGAATTTGAGAGATATACAAAGTATCAAGAAACTCTTGAGAAGAATCCACCAGGTCATACATCTTCCTCTACTACTGCTGCTGTTGCTAGTATTGAAAAACCATCATCTAAATGGATCATAGATTCAGGAGCTACAGATCATATGACAGGTAACGGTTACTTGCTTTCTGATATTCAAAGTAATAAATCAACACATGCTGTTACTTTAGCTGATGGATCACAAACTTATGTTCATGGAACTGGGAAAGCAAACTCGCATACTCAACTGCCACTAAAATCAGTTTTATATTTACCAAATCTGTCATTCAACTTAATGTCAGTAAGTCAGATCACTAGCAAACTTAATTGCTGTGTATCTTTCTTCCCCGATCACTGTTTGTTTCAGGACCTTACAACGAAGCAGATTATTGGTAGGGGACAAGAATCTGGAGGCTTGTACACACTCAATGAAGAATTATCCAAAAACATTGCTTGCTCAAGTATGATATCTGCTCTTAAAGTTCACTGCCAGTTAGGTCATCCATATCTTACATTGCTCAAGAAACTTTGTCCACAGTTTAATTTTCTGTCTACAATAAATTGTGAATCATGTCAATTTGCCAAACATCATCGTGTTAGTTCATATCCTAGATTAAATAAAAGGGCTAATTCAGTGTTTGATTTAGTGCACTCTGATGTATGGGGTCCTTGTTCTGTTGTTTCAAAGAAAGGATATAGATACTTTGTTACATTTGTTGATGATCATTCAAGAGTAACATGGTTATACCTAATGAAAAATAGGTCTGAGTTATTCTCTATTTTTTGTAACTTTTGTGCTGAAATAAAAAACCAGTTTAATGTGTCACTTAAAACTTTAAGAAGTGATAATGCAAAGGAATATACATCCAGTTTGTTTAGTGATTACATGGCCAATAATGGCATTCTTCATGAGACTTCATGTGTTGATACTGCTTCTCAAAATGGAGTTGCTGAGAGAAAGAACAGGCACTTAATTGAGACTACTCGAGCACTCTTGTTTCATATGAATGTACCCAAAGCTTTTTGGGCAGATGCAGTGGCCACAGCATGTTTTCTAATCAAAGAATGCCTTCAACAGTGCTAAAGTATGAGATCCCCTTCCAAGTCCTATGTCCTAATAAATCTTTGTATCCAGTGAAGCCAAGAATGTTTGGTTGTGTGTGTTATATTAGGGATGTGAACCCACAACTAACCAAATTAGATCCAAAATCATTGAAGTGCATATTTGTTGGCTATTCAAGACTTCAGAAAGGTTACAAGTGTTTTTGTCCCAGTTTGCATAAATACTTGGTGTCAATTGATGTTACTTTTGTAGAAGATCTCCCATTCTTCCCATTGTCTGATTCAAAGTCTTGTGTTCAAGAGGAAAGTGGGAGTGATGAGTGGCTGATTTACCCTACAACTTTGTCACAAGGGAGTGAACATAGTGAACTACATCAAAGGGTAGAAACAAATTTACAAGAATCTGATAATGAGGAAATTCCAGCACATGATCCCAGTCTTGATTTACCAATAGCACTTAGAAAAGGTACACGTCAATGTACATATCCTATATCCTCCTTTGTATCATATGATAAACTACATCTAGCAAGCTACACTTTTATTTCCAATCTTGATACTATTTCTATTCCAAAAAATGTTGGAGAGGCATTGTCTAAACCAGAATGGCAAAAAGCAATGTTAGAAGAGATTGAAGCTTTGGATCATAATAACACCTGGAATTTGGTTCAACTACCAGATAATAGAAAGGTGATAGGCTGTAAATGGGTGTTCTCAGTTAAAGTTAACCCAGATGGGTCAGTGGCAAGACTAAAGGCTAGGTTGGTTGCAAAAGGTTATGCACAAACTTATGGGACAGATTATTCAGAAACCTTCTCTCCAGTGGCTAAAATGACATCCATAAGATTGTTTATTTCTTTAGCAGCAAGATATGAATGGAAACTGCATCAACTTGATATTAAAAATGCTTTTCTCCATGGGGATTTGATTGAAGAGGTATATATGGAGCAACCACCTGGGTTTGTTGCTCAGGGGGAGATAGGAAAGGTATGTAGACTAAAGAAAAGCTTGTATGGACTAAAACAAAGTCCAAGAGCATGGTTTGGTAAGTTCAGTCAAGTGGTTGAAGCATTTGGCATAACTAAGAGTAATTTTGATCATTCTGTGTTCTATAGAAATTCAAAAGAAGGAATTATATTGTTAGTAGTGTATGTAGATGATATTGTGATTACTGGAAGTGATAAGAAAGGAATTTCAGATCTTAAAGCTTTTATCCAAAAACAATTTCATACAAAAGACCTTGGTGAGTTAAAGTACTTCTTGGGTATTGAAGTGATAAGAGAAAATGGGCAGATCTTTTTGTCACAAAGAAAATACATCATTGATTTGTTAACCGAGACTGGAAAATTGGGTGCAAAGCCTTGTACTACTCCTATGATTACCAATATCAGTTTGACAAATGAAGGTGAACTATTTAACGATCCGGAAAAATATAGGAGGTTAGTGGGTAAACTGAATTACTTGACAGTAACAAGGCCATATCTTGCTTTTTCAGTTAGTGTCATAAGTCAATTCATGAGTTCTCCAACTATTCATCATTGGAATGCTCTAAAACAAATTCTAGGTTACTTGAAAGGAACAGTGGGACAAGGTATTGTGTATGCTAATCATGGACATGAGGAGATAGAAGATTTCTCTGATGCTGACTGGGCAGGGTCTAGGTCAGATAGAAGATCAACCTCTGGATTTTGTGTATTTGTTGGAGGTAATTTAGTCTCATGGAAAAGTAAAAAACAAAATGTGGTGTCTAGGTCCAGTGCTGAATCAGAGTATAGAGGTATGGCGAATGCTATTTGTGAACTAATGTGGATAAATCACTTTATGTCTGAGATAGGTTTGAAACCAAAGTTGCCAGCGAAATTATGGTGTGATAACCAAGCAGCGATTCATATTGCTTCTAATCCAGTATTCCATGAGAGAACCAAACATATCGAAGTGGACTGTCACTTCATTCGCGAGAATATACAGCAGGGTTTGATCGTAACTGGGTTTGTCAGATCTGGAGATCAACTGGCTGACATATTCACCAAGGCGTTGAGTGGTGCGAGAGTGGAGTACCTTTGCAGCAAGTTGAACATGAGTAATAAGTATGCTTCAACTTGAGGGGGAGTGTTATCTGCTGTGTTGAATTGTGGTGTTGTGGTGTGCATGTTTCATGTACAAGATATATGTACATAGTGTTTCTTTATTTTCTTTTTCTATTTCATGTTGTGTTTGTTTTATCAGCCCAATAAGGCTTCAGCCCATGACTGTGTAATGAGGCTTAAGCCCGCGTGTGTGTAACTGAGATTACAAGCTATTGTATATAAACATGTACAGATCTGGGTGATGATAAATCAATACATGATTTTGCTCTTCATCTCTTCTTTCTCAAATCTCCATTTACTTTAACAAGCTTTTAAATGAAATTCTTTTGGATTTGAATTGAAACCGTGCAAATGAACAAACAGTGAACATAATGACAGGTCTAGAATTAGTAAAATAAACGAATATATCCATGAGTATCTTGAGTAATCGTCAATTAATACAAAATAACATTTCTTACTACCTAAACTTGTAATATCGTTAGTCCAAACAAATTTATATGAACTAGTTTAAAGATGAAAAGATGATTAATCAACATTTTTGCACAAATCAAAATCAAAATCAAAATCAACATTTTCCATACCACATAACTGGTTGAATTAAATCAGATTATGGTACATATTTTCACATTTAATATATCGTTCAAAATAAATGCACCGTTACCTATTTTACCTTTGCCGATAATTTTTCGTCGTTGCCCATTATGATTCTGCCACCTTTGTACTAGGCTAAGGAACTTTGATTTGTCGCCCGTCGTGTGCCTGGAATAGCCAGAATCCAAGTAACACTTTTGTTATTCCTTAGCCTGCCACCACACCTACACGAGAGAAGATTTTTGTGACCTATTTGTTTTTATAGGTCCATGGTTGTTAATGACTAAAGATTTTGAAAAATATGTTTGAGTAGACCCAAGACAATTTATATTTGTTCCTTTTGGCACCCAGATTTGTTTGACTTTAAGGGATTTTATATTCGTGCCTTTTGGAACCCAAATTGGTATGGTTTTCATGTGTTTAGGTCTATACCAGCAATTATTGTGATTGTGTCTAGTTTTTCCACAAATCGTGCACTTGGAATTGACTTGATTAATTTTACTTCTAGCACATTCAGATTGAGTATATCCAAGTCCTTGTCTAATAGAATTAACATTTTGTTTTCCTAATAACATATTTAGTAATTTTTCTCCTTTGGAGGATTTCCTGAAAGTTGTTGACAATTGTTGGACTTGTGTTTTGAGAGATTCATTTACATTCAATAACAAAGTGCACTTTTTGATAGAATTTTCTCTCCTAGTATTTTCACTTTCTTTCAAAATTAGAATTTCATATTCAAGTGATTTGATTCTAAGTTGATTTTTCCATTTTCTCTTTAAATGATGGACACTTATAACACTTAGGGCTTTTGTTTTGATAGTTTCTAACCAATTGATCAAGTTGTTTATTTAGTTCTATCAAACTATCGTTTTGTGACTCAATTTTAGCGTACTTCTCCCTAAGTCGTTCAAAACAGCCATTTACTTCGTGAAAATATTTAAGTAATTCCGAGTGAGTAAGTTTTGATACCTCGCTTGGCTCGTCATCATCGCTATTACTTATTTCTCCACAGAGACATAGATCTGCTTTTTCACTCTCACTGCTAGTGCTTTTATTATCATCATCACTTATATTCTAAGTGGTTGCAAAACTTCTCCTTTTCGATTTCTTTCCTTGGCCGAGCCGATTCTGAGGACAATTGGGCTTGATGTGACCGAGTTTATTGCACTTGTGACAAATGATCTCCTGCTCTTCTGAGTTATCTAGTACTTTGACTATTCTGCTTTTCAATTATTGATTTAGAGCTGGATTTCCATATTTGTGGTTCCACCTTTTAAATCTCTTTATTAATAGTGCCAGTTCGGTTGCTCCATCATCGTCGTCGTCATCATCACTTTCCATTGTTCCTTTGAGAGCTATTAATTTCTTTCGCATATCACCTCCTTCACGTTCTTCCTTGAATTTGATTTCTAGCTCATAAGTGGTGAGATTTCCAATGAGTTCTTCAACTTTGATTTGTTTCAGATATTTTGATTCTTGAATGGTAGCAACTTTCGCTTCAAAATTTCATGGAAGAATTCTGAGGATTTTTCGAACTATTTCTAGCTCTGTGTATGGCTTTCCAAGTGATTTTGATTTGTATACTAGATTAGAAAGTCTTCCATACATTTCTTTGACACTTTCATCCTTTGACATCGTGAAGTTTTTGTATTGGATACTAAACATGGCAAGGCGAGATTCTTTTACTTGGGAAGTTCCTTTGTGAGTCACTTCAAGTGCGTGCCAAATTTCCTGCGCAGTTAGACAATGTGAGACACAATTAAATTCAATTTGATCTAATGAACAAATAATATAATTCATAGCTTTAGTGTTAGCATTTTGCAGTTTATTTTTAAGATTTGTCCATTGATCCATCGGTTTTTCAATTTCTTGATTATCTACCACTATAGTTGGTGTCCTATATCCTGTCTCAACAATATTCCATGCATCTATGGTTTTCAAAAAAAATTCATTCTATTTTTCCAGTAAGCATATTCACCATTGAACATGGGTGGTCTAATTATGGACTGACCATCAACAAAAGCATTATTAAAAGAAGCCATTTAAAAAATCAAATTTTTAAAACAAAAATTGGTTTTTGAAAAATCAAAATTTTAAAACAAAAAATGGTTTTTGTTCCTAGCTCTGATACCACTTGTAGGATCTATTTCACACTAGAGGGGGGTGAATAGGGTGATACTAATAATAATAAAAATTAATGCGGAAATAAATATATAATAATTGCAGCACATGTAATAGCAGAATAATAAAAGCATAAATAGAACAACACAGATTTACCCAGTTTCGGCAAAACCCTGCCTACGTGCTGCCCCCAAGGTTTCTACTAGAAATTAAGTAGTCAGACGCTTACACACGTAAAATTACGACACCCGCTAATGAATAACCTAACTCTACGCTCAAAACTCTGCCTCAACTCAGCCACTGATTTGCGAATTCTCGAACTACACCATAATAGTTCGTAACCTAGTCACACGACTAGACAATTACACAAGTTAAAAGAGAAATTAAAAAATAAAAACAAAATTAAAATACAAAACCCTAATTCTAATTTAATCCCAACTATTAAAAGAAGCCGGCCCACTTTAATTTTTAGCACAAGAACAATGACGTCTTCCTTTTTATTTTCGTGGCCGCCTTTCTTTTTCGTTCCTCTTCACAATTTTAGGGTTTTGCGAATTGAAGTCTCCGCTTGAATTATACATTTGAATTGATGCTTTAGTTTCCTACTTCAATCCGTGTTCTTCCAAATTGATTTGCGGTTAATTCCTTGCTTTGATAGTTTTATGGCAGCTTCAATTGTCTCGAGCTCGAATGGTTTTAGATTGGTATGTGATTTTTGCCCCTTTTTCAATTTTTGATTGTGCTCAACTTGATTCGCGTTTCGTAATTTATTGCTCTGGTATTTTCTTTAACTTGAATGATTCACTTCCGATGATAATTTTGGGTTATATAGGGATCGAACACCCTATATTTACGTTTGTATATTTTCTTTTGAATTCTTCGTGATTTGCACTTGTCCATTCGATTTAGCTCGAGCTCTTGTGATTTATTCTGACTCGTTCATCCCATACGTGTTGCTTTATGACTTTGAATTTGCTTCATTTATTTCGGCCTTGACTTATTATTCATTGTACCCTTTATGAGTTTGATTTTTCGTGAATTGCTTTGGGTCGGTTCCTATGACTTTGGCATTTTAAAATTGTTATAATATTTTGGGTAAATTTTGGTTTTCTGGCTAGGTTCAAATTTTGACCTTGGCATTTAAATTTGTAGTTTAACCATCTCTGACTTGTTCGAACTACTACTTGTAATTTTTTGATTATTTCTTTTATAGAACTGTAAACTGCAAATGAACTGTTGTTCCAGTCTTGCGTCATGTATATATTTGTTTGCATGTAGAGTGTAGCCTTGTTATTGTGTTCTAGTTTGAAGTATTCTGCATACTTTGAGTACTGATAGTCTCCATACATATATACATACATATATGTGTGTATATATATATATCCGTGTGTGATTGACTTGATTGAACTTGTATCAATTTATTGTCATGTTGTATGCATATGAACTTGCTATTTTTATGTTGAGGCTTTGTTGTTGAATATTTGAACCGGTGTGGTCATTCATATATAAGCCTGCACTTTTGACTGCTTCCATTTGAATACTTGTGTACTCCAGTCTCTGTTTCATTGTAGTCTACATGTGAATATGTCTGTGTTGTTGCAGTCTTGGTTCACTTCTGTTGTACATTTGGTTTGGATGTCTGAATGCACGTTGAATCTGGTTTGTGCTTGGGAACTCCTAGTTGTTGTGAGTCTGGCCATTGCATTGCTTCAGTGTTGAGTCTGGTTGTCATGTTCCCTGATCTGAGTTGTGTTGCATCCCTGGTGGTCTTCATGTTTAGTTGTTGTGTATTGCATGTATATGTATACATGTGTGTATACATATGTGTGTGTGTGTGTGTCTATATATACGTATGCATGGTGGTTTATGTAGCTCGACCATCCATGCTTGTGTATTTGTGTTTTGGTTGATGCTGTGTTGTTTATCACTATACTTGTTGTTTGTTTTGTACATGCTTTGAGTTAAGCTTGCATTGTTTTCAAACTTTGTATTGCCTTGTCTCTGACCATATGCGTATGTATATACACTGTTGCTTTACTGTTTTGTCAACTGAAACATGTCTGGTTCTGTGTTCATCATGTTCCACTATTTCATCTGCTGTCTTGAATCTGGTGTGTGTTCATGTGGCCATTGTTTTGGACTTTGTACAATTGGTTGCAGGCCTTGTGTGTGTACTTGATCAAATGTGCTTGTTGTTGTATGAATTTCTGAGCCTTTGAACTGTTGTTTTCATGTATGGTCTGGGTTGAAATCATTGTATGTGTGGTCTGCACATCCATGTTATACTTGTATGCTAGTTCGTTGTACATTCTTGTTTGATTGCACTTGAGTCATGTTGTCACCACTGCGATCATTCTTGTTGCTTATATGTATACATGTGTGCATACATGTATATATGTATGATGGTCCCTTTGTGTAGTCTTTATCTCATGCTTGTGTACTGCTCCCATTGTTGTCTGTGTTTCATATATTTGTTGCACCATGTAGTCTGGTTTATTTTGTGTACATGTTTCAGTTGTTGTAGCCACTTGACTCTGGTTTCTTTGGAGATCATTTTTGTCGGACCATTGAAGAGTATGATTATGTTGATTTGGTCGAGACTCATATGCACTTGAGTTGAATCCATCTTTTGACTCGGGTTTGATCTTGTGCTCACCCGTCCCTGCAATTTTATCAAGTCTATATAGGTGTGCACGGCCTTGTGGCATGTACAGTGATACACTGTGCATGTCACAAGTTGTTCGAATATGAATGGATGCAAACGAAAATGATGACGAACAACCCAAATAACTTAAGAAAATGATATTTTCAAACACACACTTTTATTGTATACTGCAAAATATTTATTTTTCAATTTTACCGCATCAGTGTTTTTTTGCAGATAGTTCAGATGCTGGATACAGGCTGGAATAGAGTTGAAGATAAATACGAGTGTTTGAGTGATATGTAGTAAGGTCAAAATTGTAAATTGAAATTTGTGATTTAATCTAAAATTGTAATTGAAATTGTGTAAATGTAGTGAGAGCTGAAGTTTGTACTATTTAAATTTGTAATAAAATATTTGTTTAAATAAAATATTTGTTTGAATATGAATTCTGTGTTATTTATTTTATTCATCAAATATTTATTCAATTATGTGAAAAATAAAATAGTACAATAACAAATACATTTAAATGAATATATATATATGTGTGTTTATTATCATCAAACAAAAATTATTTACTAGCATATTTAACACATTCCTCCAGTTGTGGCCAAGTTGTGCCAATTCTAATGCACTATGGTATAGACAGTTTTCGCTTCATCTCATCATCATGAACTATGTCAGTAGGAAAAACGTGTTTTCCCCCCTTTACAAGACATGAACATGCTTTAAGCACTTGCCCTCTCTCTTTATAGTAAGGAATAAAGTGTTCTTTTACTAATTCATCGTTAATTATTTTTACACAATGTGCTGCCATACCAAAACCACCTTCCCTCTTCTTACCTTCTTCCCACTCTAGTTCGCACTACGTTTCAATATTTTCTTCTTGTTCATGCACGTAAGACACATGTGCACAAGATATATTTTCTTATTGCTCACACCCTAATTCAACATCCAATTCAGCACACCCCCATGTTTTCCTTCTGCCGCATTGGCCCATGCATTGATTTATATTAAATAATTAAATAGAGTATGCTAATCGGTATGTTTTGCGCATGGGGATTTGATGAGACTCGGTTCACGTGTTGGGGAGTGGGCTGCTAGTGTTTACTTTATGGTATATTTTATCTTGATATATAAGGAGTTTGGAAGGTAGTTTCTGACCCTTGTCATAGGTGATCAGTCTCGGTATGGCTTACAAGTATTCTAAGGAGGTCTCTATGGAAAATCCATTTATACGAATGTCCCTTAACGGGGTTGTTTGTATACCTGAATATTTTGTCAAATGTAATCAATGTAACCATTTCAGCTATGTTATATTTATATTAAACACCTTAGACAGTATTATAATATCATAGGAATTTATTTATAAATGTTTTGTTTATCGTAAGGTAAAACCCTATCTGTATTTATTTGCGATGTAATCTTATGAGATACCTTTATTTACAAAGGTTTTATAAACATTAAATAATTCAAATGAATTGAGTCGTCTCACACTGGTTTACTAGACTAATGCGGGTGTTATATTTCTTATAATGCAGGGTCAGCCCTATGTATATTTCCAAATTTCATTGATGATCATTGAAGCTCTTGGAGAGAGGAGCTAGATGGTTCCCTATCGTAGATTTTATTTTCGCTGCATTAGTTTATTTATTTTTATATCAGTAGTAGCAAGGACATGTTATTATAACTGTCCAGGCTGATGATAGGTAAGTTTACTCTGATTATTGTATATATATTATTTTCCTTTGTAAAAGTATCATTCTGATATTATATGTCATCGTCTTGTTATGAGATTCTGATATTGTATTATCTTCTTTCTTGTTCCTTTTCTTTTCTTATTTTATTTTACCCTAACGTTTTGCCTTTTCGGCACTTGGGTGCTCCATACATGAATACTGTGGATGTAGTTGTCTCGATACTTAGGGTTCGGAAAGGCGCACGTTACATTTTTGTATCAGAGCTGAAGGTTAAGTGAGAACCTTGGCTTTGTTCGGGTATAATTCATTAAGAGATAGGGTAATGAAATGCCTTATTATGAGTTTAAGTGTATTATACATATGCGAGCTTATTTGTTAGTGCTATAACAATATTTTGTATTGCATTGATTGGTACGCTGAGTGCTTATGGATTTTGGTCGATGTGTCTGATCAGCGTTATCGACAGAAATTCCTAAACACTTAATTAGAAGAAACATACACAGTATTATTTTCAAAATTGGTAAATGAAATAATTTTACCTATGGTTATATTTTATATAAAAGAATAATTCTCAATAATTAATATAGTTATTTATAGTGCATTTGTTTGTTAGGAAATGACAATATTAATTTATTATAATTTATTGCTTGATTAGTCGTGCTCGGCCAGTTTATGGGCATTGGCTAATGTTTATTGAATTTACCTTTTACACAACATGGGTTTGGTAGGTAGTAATCTATGGAAACATTGAAACGAACTCCTTGTGAATTAAGTTTCACAATTTAACTATAAGCGTTCAGTGATAATGTTGGGTTAAAAGGTTAATTTAATAAAAGTGGTCTATTATAGCTTTAATGGAAAGGTAAGACATATAAAAGATAAATATTTATGAACTGATTTAGTACAAGAAAATAAATTGATATAAATATGACTTAAATAAATAAGGTTTATATAAACATGACTTATATATAAATGTGGCTTATATAAATATGACTTATATAAAATATGGCTTATATAAATATGATTTATATAAATATGGTTTGTACAAATATGATTTAAAAAATAGGATTTAAACTGAGAATTTGTGAACTTAAATCCCGATGTTTTCTGAAATTGTTTCTAAAAGTTTTTGAGAAAAAAATAATTGTATGATTTAAAACTATTCTGAAGGACTAATGTTGTTAAAAGTGCTTTAAGATTTGTTCGAGTTTGAGATTACTCTCGAAAACAACAAATCGATTCGGCAAATAAGGTATTTTTATATTAGTTAGTTTGAGTAGCTCGAAGGTGACTCAAATTGGGCAGGGGATGTGTTTGGATGGTGGGCACTTCTCTTGAGTATTACCCTTCTTAGTAAAGGTGTTATAGGTACTCCTTGGTAGTACCCAGTTTGTCGTATCGTTTTGTTGTTACTCAATCTATATGAGTATTTTCCATGGATTTTAAACAAAATATTTTAAAAATTGGTTTTGACTATGATTTTGGTTTAATCTCGAAAATATGGATTGATATCTAATATATGTATATATTATTATTTCAAATGACTTGAAATAAAACCTGGAGTTTAAATTCTTAAGATATATATGGTTGCATGTATCCTTTGCTTTAAGGTAGTTTGATTGTGTATCTTATTATGGAATGTTTTTAATTTTCAATTATTGAAATAAAATAAAAATTTCAACAAATTTGGACAGTCGTAAACTTCCAAATTAATATAATTAAAGCTAAATATTTTTGTGAAAACATAAAAGTTATACTCTTATAACTCTTAATTTGAAAAGATAGTAAATTAAAACAAATTCAAAAGGTTGTTTAGCATCTTTATTATAAGGGAACTCGATGTTATTGGGCCAACTAATAAACATCTTTACTTTAGGGTCTTCTAAGGAAATTAGACTCTAGTCTTGAGTTTGGATACCAGAGTCCTACTCTACCTAGCTACTTGCCTAATCCGATGGATAAAGAAATTTAAATGGTTGACTCGATTATAGGATCCAAATTTATTTTTGGTCTTCATCAAAATTTTAAAAAATAAAATTTTAAAATAATGTTTTATGTATACTCTAAGGATATAATGAAGTACTACAAGAATAATGAACTTAAGTCTTGAAATTTCTTCAAAATTAAATTTTGTATTAATAAAATGTTTAAAAAATAATAAACAAACAAATAAATACATAAGATAAGTCTTTCAAAATATTTATAAACATAAGCAATGTTTTAAGAAATGTTGCATAAATGATTTTAATATTACATAAGAAAAGATTTGGTGTGAATAAATTAGAATTTTAAAGTAATTTGTGTAGTTAAGAAACCAGTAAATTAAATACGTGAGTTGCATGTAGATCATTTTATTTGCATGATAGTTCTTGAACTAGAATTCGAGTACGTGATTTCAAGGTGGTATATACCGATTTGAACAAGGATTTTTCATTATACTCTTGACGGTGAACACATGATACAGATTCTTAATATAATCCTTAAGTTTTCTATTGTAGTTTATCGCTATGAAAGGAGAACGGAGGTATCTAATCAAGGAACCAAATCGGAGTCCGCACTAAATAAGTCAAGTGCGATATACTAGTTTGAAAGTTAAATTTATGTGATCGAGCAAGTGGTCAGGTCGACATAGCATACAGTGATATATGTAAATGATACAAGCTTAAGTATAATTGTGTACTATGTTTTTGGCCTGTGGAAAGTTTGGGGAAAAGACTCTATGAATTGTTCAAGGTAATATGAATAGTCGACTAAGCAATAACCTAAGTCTATTGAGCGAAAGGTACACTTAGTAGTTTATTTATCATCCTTATGCGATGAGAAGATTTTTGACCTGTTTAAAACGACAGCTATGTTTGTCAATGATAACAATATTGTTAAGTATTAATGTACGATTATTTCTTTGATTGCTTGTGTTGGAATTTCGAGGACGATTCTAAAGGGGAAAATGTAACGAACCCAGAATTTCGAACACTTCATATTTAAATATCTGCATTATTTAAATATTTATGTCTAAGGTTTTATGTGATTAAATATGAATTTATAACCTTGTTGAAAACCTTTTAATTAGTAACTAATGATAGAAAATTTATTTTTAAATTTTTACAAAAATATACACTTTGGATAAATACTGAAAATGTGACCGGAAAACGTTTTGTTAAAAATCCATTTTTTTATACAATACAAATTGTGTGAACATATTCCAACTTGAATAGTTATTATATGTAAACATATTATAACAATAGAACACATCCTTATATTAACTAAATAATTAATTAAACTAAGTTTGAATTAGTAAAAGTAAGTGGAAACACTAAGGACAAAAGGACCCCTAAATCAAGGCACAAATCATGGAAAGCATGCTTGTGTAAGTGTATGGCCTTACATGCTTGAGTCCACTTTATTTATTGGTTCGTGTTTTTACAAACTTTACCACCAATTTCCTAAACCTATATAAGCACATACATAGCCAGTTTATTTTATACAACAAATTTATATCTAAATTAATGTCTTCACTTTCTTATCTCCTCTATAGCTTTCTAGAAACAATACAAATCATATCCAGTCACTACCAAACTTTGCCATAATTATAATTAGAACATGGTTTAGCCTTTTAAAAGTTGAAGAATGATGGAGCTAGGAGGGAGCAAAGCCCATGGACGTGAGCATAATGAGAAGGGAGAAAGATGACGGCCATGTGCATAAGGTAGGATGAGGAGGCCATGGACGTGAGTTTTGGAGGAAGTAGGAAGTGTTTGGATGATTGAATGTTGGTAGGAAGTAAATAGGTTGAGTAAAAGTGAGTTATTCTTACTTTGAATCATGTTAATAACTTGATAATATCACTTTATAATTGCTTGCTAAATCATTTGTTAAAATTCTTGCTATATATTAGTAATAATAGACATTAACTACTTAAAGTTAAACCATTGATTATATACTTCAAAAAGTATATAAATTGTTAAAGTAGTAGCTTACTTGTAACACCTCATATTCTTATAATATTATTTAGGATAGTTAATTAGATAAATAAAATAAAATAATGTAAGGTGATTAGTTGATGGAGATTTGTGATTAATAAAAGGTAGCCGTTCCTACATGTATAATGAACTAAAGAACTAATTTGGAAATTATTATTAGGAAATAAGAGAGGGAAAATGGGAAATATGAAACTTATACCCTAAAACCATAGGAAATCATAACACATGTTCATTTCATATTTTGTCAAACTAAAGCATTCTAAGGCCGGCCACCATCAGCAATCTCAAAAGAAGATAAAGCTAGGATTTTCAAGAGGAAGGATCAAATCACTTAATCAAGATCATATCTTACGTCTTTAATTACAAAGCTAAGGTGGATAATTACCTCATCTCATATTTCTTATAGTTTTCTTTTTTAAGGATATTCCAAAAAAAATTTGGATGATAATGCCATGTTTTAGATGATTAAAAGTTTATATATGCATGTTGATGATTTACCCATGTACATATGGTTTTTATGATATGTTAGATATGAAAACCCTATTAAATTACATCCAAATGCCTTGCAAACTTAATTTTAGATCAAAAATGATATTTTGGAGATAGTTTTTAATTTTCATAATTTTTTGAATTAATGTGGATTTTATATTAATTTCCTACTGGAGAAAATGGTTATTTGGGTTTTAAATTATTTACGGCTAAATAGTAATTATTGGGGTCTGAAATTTATATATGTTTGAAAACATATTGAATTTAAATTTTTGGAATTTTTATAGAATTTTCCTAAGTGTTTTGATGAATATATAGAATTATTTAAGGTATGGGACTTAAATGTTTTATATATTTGATTAAGGAGAAGGAATGTTTTGTAAAATAAAATCATTGTTTATTTCTGAAAATATTGGCAACAACCCATGAAAATTTGACAAACAATAGCAGATTAGTTGAACTCTTTTAAGTTAAAAACAAAACTAAATTAACATTTTCCGCTACTTTTGGCAAAGGGGTTCCGACTAAGACATTTCGCCACCGTTAGTTTCAAAACCAATATGCATGGATCAAGCTACTTGGTATGTAGCACATTGGATAAAGGTAAAGGGTGCATAGTCGAAACGTTGGGTTCCAAAGGGGATGGATCATGCCTCGTTTTAAATTAAAGAAGCACTTGCTTCACTTTTAGCTTTCGACTCAGTTGGCTTTCGACTGGATCAAATATTCTTAAAGGAAGGGTTT
This sequence comes from Allium fistulosum, assembly GCA_030737815.1. Taxonomy (NCBI): domain Eukaryota; kingdom Viridiplantae; phylum Streptophyta; class Magnoliopsida; order Asparagales; family Amaryllidaceae; genus Allium; species Allium fistulosum. Next base: position 657,746,715 of record CM060904.1, read on the forward strand.
CGAATGGGTTGCTTTTTATTACTTTAAGCAATGCTTTCGAACGGGTCGAAACCCCGAGCTACCGCCTCTCTACCTTTCGAAGTCAATGGTTTCGGAAGGCATACTTAACTTTCAAAATTACCCACTTCTCCAATGCTTTCGAAGGGAAGGTTTTGATTCTATCACTTTTTTACTTAGGGATAGCTTTCAAAAGGTAGGCTATCGACTTAAAAGATTTTATAGGCCCTTTTTGTTCTATTGAAGTATAACCCAATGGTTTCGACTTAAATGGTCTCGAAAGGTGTTTTTCCATATGTTTTAAATTGACCTCAAGTGCTTTTGAATGGTTTAATTTTCAAAAGTTTTAATACTTTCGAAAGGTGTTTAAAATGTTTTCGAATGGGTGGTTCCCCAAAGTGTTTCGAAGGAGTCGAAAGAATAGTATTTTCTGATGGTTTCGAAAGGGTTGAAATGGAAGGTTTTTCCAGGGATTTCTAAAGGTAATGTTTTGAAGTATTTTAAGATATGATGTCTAAGGTTTAAAGCTTTAAAAAGGAAGGTTTTCAAAGGTTTCGAAAGGATTTTGAGAATGGTTTCGAAAGGAATGTTTGGCCTTTCGGCATAGATGAACGAAGGGTTTTACTAGGTTTCTAAAGAGGTACTTTCAAGTGTTTAAATGTGTTTATACCAAAATAGGGCACAACACTCTTTGGATGTAATTAAAGAGATTAGAATGAAGAATTTAAATGGAAAAGGAGGCTAATCTAACAATCACACCAATTAAATCAAGCAGAAATCGAAAGAGTCAAGAGTTTATAGTGGTTTGGCATTGAAGCCTACATCCACTGAATTGTTTGCTATTTACTGATGATTGACAACTGATTACAACAGTACAACACTCCAACACTCGAGTTACAATGGAGTTGCGGCAGAGTAACGACTTAGCAAAGTCAAAAAAGTCCTTTTTCTATAGAGTCAAAAAAGTCCTTTTTCTATAGGTGTAGTGGTGCTATTTATAGGGGTTTGTCTGGAAATATCTCCCTCAAAGCTCGGAATACCTCTTCTCGCATGTGGGTGGGCCCACCAGATCGATCAGGTGTTGTTTGGGATCGATCCTCGTCGATCCCTACTCTCTACACATCAATCAAGATTTGGTCAGATTAAACTAAGATCGATCATGGTGATTCTTCAGTTGATAAGAAAGCTTCTGTGAAAATTTGGAGGCACTTGGACTTGTAATTTCTGAGTTATGATCGATCCAAGATTGGATTTGCAAGTTGGCTGAAGCATGCATATCGATGCTTTCGTCGATCGATTTCGCATCGATGACGTGGAGCGAGAACTTCATGGAGATCCATATTTCACGCTTGTTGACCGCTTCCCTTGGTCAGACTACTTCTCTCGTATCGATTCAATGTGGTTACTTTCGTATCGATGCGTGTATGTTGCTCCGTATCGATGCCGAAGTCCTTCCTTCGTATCGATCGTTGGCTGTTGGTTTCGTATCGATGCCTGGTTGATCGTACGAAATGGATGGAAGTGGGATCGATATGAAGTGGGTAGTAGTAGAGCAGAGGGATTAGGATCGAGGCTATGGTTCGATGGATACAAAGGGGATGGATGTGGAGTGATGGATACGAACCGGATGGATACGAAGTTGATGGATACGAAGTGAACATGTTTCTCATGAATCCTGATTAATCCATAACTTGAGCATACAAACTCTAATTGACCCGAAATTTGAAACGTTGCCTTTCATAGCCTTGTTTGTCGTACCATGCTAATTGTAGCTCGAGCCAAACTCGGACCAAATTTTCCTGTATCCATAGTGGACTTGTGTCTAACCGATCTTCGGGATGGATTGTCTTTAGTCTCTAGTCAAGTCCTTGGTGTCACGGCCTTGCTAGAAGGCGGGATAACATTTTTCCCCCAATGTACGTCCTGTGTGAACATGACACGCTTTGAAAAGCTACATTCTTTATTCTTAAAGGTTCTATCCATTTCGTTGGATATCAGTTGTCTTTTCGTCAAGAGTTGTAACCTTTGATTGATTTTCAGTAGTATAAATGTTGAATTGTTGACGGCCAATGATCATGCAGTGTTCTGTTGTGACTAAAGGTTGAGTGCTAGCAATTTTTCATTCATTGTTCTGATTATCATCAGGTAAGCATTCAATTCATGTTAACTTTGAAAAACAAATGTTAGTTTGTCATACATGCACGTATGTTAACCTGACTCCGGTTCACCATTGCATGTTCACGGGTCGTTGTCAAGTTTTTTGTTCTTGTTTGGATCGGGTTTTGTATTGCTCCTCTCCTTGATCAATGTGAAATTCGAGTTGTAACAACGATTAACGGTTGTTTTAATCCGGTCCTTCGTATCGATCCTCTCTTGGATCGATCTGAGATGTTTGGATGTAGGTTTCATATCGATGGCTATCGATACGAAACAGATAGTCTTTAGGGATGCTTTGTATCGATCAATATGAAGTTTTGGGTCTTCGAACAGATGGATACGAAATTGATGTTTCGTATCGATGGAGTGGAGTGGTCCAAATATGATCTTGCTATGACTTTCGTATCGATGGATACGAAATAAATGGTTGGTCATTGATGGATACGAAGTACAAATGGATACGAACTAGCTGGACTGCCTTTTCTTGATGCATACGAAACCATGTCTTCATATCAATGGAAGTGACCAATTCTTTCGGTAGAGCAACTGGGATACAAAATGTCTTCCTCTTGGTTACGAAGCCATATAAAAGGATTTTGTACTCAGACAAATTTCCCACTTGCTTTTGCTTTTACCTTCCACTTTGTATCGATAAGAAACACGAGAAATAGAACTGCAGAAGTCTTCGTCTCCAAAACATTTAGCTTTTAATCCCTAAACCAATTCATTAGGACTAGGTAATTATTTGAATATATCCATATCAAAATAATGAGACTCGAGTTTTGATGTCACTTCATCCAAGGTTGTGGCCAATTCCGGCATTGTCAATGCCGGAATATGATTGGAGTGAGGTCCAAGAATCATTTTAATGGCATTTTGGGAGCTTAGGGGAGAAGGAGGGCTATCGATCGAGGTGATGGAGCCACTCGTATCGATACGAGTCATGGATCGATCTAGAATGTTGTGAAGTAGTTCGTATCGATGGAGGATGGTGGAAGCAGCTTCGTATTGATCTGGAATTTTAGGAGTTTGCATCGATCTAGGATGACGGATACGAAATCGCTCGCCTTGGATCGATACGAAAAGCATCGGTCTAGGTTGATCGATACGAAGCCAAGGCTTTGGGATCGATACGAAATGCGGTGATTATGGATCGATCGATACGAAATCTACCTCCTTGAATCGATACAAAGACAGACTCTTAAGGAACGATCCAAGTTGAACCTTAATGGATACAAATTAGTGGCCTTTTGCATACTCGAACATTTGACTCCGATAAGCTTCAGCCTTGCACATCTGGACTTGACCATTAATTTGCATATTTGACTATCCTTCGAAGCTCGTCGATGGAACTGTAATTTGACAAACATAGCAAACTTTAACATGGATCGTTCCACAAAGTCCGGATGGCAAGATTGGGACTATCAGCGATGATGGTCACTCCGGTAGAATCTCGAAGCCTTGTCATTTTACCATCTTTCGAACTTGTAGAAACTTAAAGTATTATGTAGCACTGCACTACACAACATGATCATTCACTTCACACCGGGGGGAACACGGGTTTATTGCCATCTAATGATGATTTTTACTGAGTTCAATAGCTATGGATCCCAGAAGCTCCAAGTTGTAGGATATTCAGAGTCCTTCACTTGCTAGAATTGAAGTGCCAGACATCGCGGCAGATGTAGTCAGTCCTGCCCCGAATGAACTACCGGGTGCACCTTTATTTTTAAATCTGGAGGATTCAGTTCGTTCTAAAATCTCCGAAGATACGCTAGGCAGAGTCCAACTCAGACATGTTCTACCTCTAGAAGATGTTTTGTTGTCGGGGCCAGAGGACAGAGCCTATAATCCCCTAGAAGGGTTTACTGCTTGCAATAGGTTTATGTGCATAGCCGGAACGCTACCCCTATTCAACCAATTTATTCAGGAAGTGCTGTTATTTTTAAGGATTGCACCTTCTCAATTGCATCCGAATGGGTATGCTCTTCGCAACAACCTGTATATTATCTTCATGGAGCATCTTTTCCAACCCCCGACTGTTGAGGAAATTAGAGATCTATTTAATGTCCATAGTCGTGGGGATAACCCTTCATTCACCTTCTTAGAAGAAGTCAGAAACTGCCAAGTAGTGGCAGGCGCTTGGAGTAAATTAAGCTACTTCAAAACCAAATGATTCTTCGTTCGGTGTCCATGAGGATTCGCCAGATGATGGCCAGTTAGACGTATGTGCTCCAACTTCTTTGTCGATTAATTGAGTAATTTAAGTTGATTAGCACTGCGTTTCTTTTACAGCTTCGATTTCACGGCCCAAAGGAGCGCAATTTGAGGAGATAGTAAGGATTCTCCAATCGGTGCTAGTTGAGCTCAATGAAATCGATGAAGTCCTTACCGATGAAAATTTAATCGCTGTGGGGCTTATAAAGAGAGATCAAAGCATCGGGCTAATAGGAGTCCCCAGGGTAGCTCCGGTAAGGCAAGGAAAAAGAAAAGCCCCTATTGTGCCCCCAGCCGGAGGAGTTCAGAGTACTCCTAGGGTCGTAATCGTTGAACAAGGCGATGACGAGAGCATGCCAGCTATGGATGAGACCGCGGTTGTGCCTCCGCAGGTCCTTTGATCATCGGAGTCAAAAAGGAAAGGAAAGACTCTCGCCGATAAATCCCAGAGGCATAAAACTGTTGTAGTATCTCTGCCTACTGCCACTACTATAAGTCAGGAGACTTCCTCTCCGCAGATGGATAGTTCACTGAGAGGATTGGCGGATGTCCCTATTCCAGATGATATAGCTTCATTTCAAGATCTTGGACTAGAGGGCTCCACTCCCCATCACAAACTGATGTGGGCTTAAGTGGTTTAGATATAGGGGAGCCCATTCTTGCGTGAAAGGCCACTACAATAAGTTGGTTGGGGGATTTGCACATGCATACGCACACTTCACGGCACCACACAACTTCTAGTCACATATTTTCTAGTTTTAGGAGATAGCTAATTCTGCTTCTCTTTTCATTTTACAGACACGATGGTGAGGATGGGGTCTATGCTCAGCAATCTTTGTTCTAAACGTCATTCTTCCAGCTCTTACTTCGAGTCTCATAAGCATGAAACTGAAAAAGATTACGATCGCGGTCGTCACTCCAGCCAGGAGCGTGAGCATTATGAAATGGAGATGGAGAGGTCACAACAAAGTAGGCGCTGTTCTCGGTCGCGATCTCCACCACCTAAAGGTCCCTTGAAACCCTAAGGCTCCGGTAGGCTATCTTCTAAAACCACCCACCAAATAGTGCCTTCTCATACTTTGAAATCCGATGATCAACGCCATAAGACTGAGGTAGAAACTCCCATCGTTACAGAGTTGGCTACTATAGAACACACAAAAGAGGGAGCCATTCCAAATGCAAAACTAAAGAAAGACTTCCCAAACATTTGCTTTGATGGCTTCCATTTCCCTCCAAACTTGAAACGAATTCCCAACGATGTAGAAAGAATGGTACAAGATTACGTGCATGATGTCTACAATCAGTACCAAGAGTGGTTAAAAATGCAGAAAAGGCTTCAGCGGTAGCTTTCGAGCGGGCCAAAATAGTTGAGAAACTGGAGACTGACCTTGCTCAGAAAAACCGGATAATAGAAGTGCTCAATAACGAAGCCGAATCTTCAAGGAAGTTGGAGATGGAGGCCGATAAGAGAGTCCAAGAGGCAAAACAGTCCATGAAAAAAATGTGATAGGCTCATTTGGACTTGGTTGAGGAGATGGGCCACCAGAATACTCTTGTCATAGAGGAGAGAGATGCTGCAGTGAAAGAGCTCAACGAGCTAAAGGCAAAACTTGCCGAGGCCATTAAAGAAAAGGATGAGGCCAACAAATCCACTCAACAGGCATGCGAGCAGGCGGTGGTGCTTAAGGATGAAAAGGATGCGGCGAATTTAAAGGCTTAGGAAGTCGAGGACAGGATTGAGAGTGAAACCAAAGCGGTAGAGGCCAGGATGGAGAATGAATTTGAAGATCTCCTGGTCATGCACAACGCCAACGTCTTAACAAACGACAATCTAACCTAGCTCGACAAATATTATCCTTTTCAATTGTACAAGGCCTGGAGCCGCTTGGTGGAGGATGAGAAGGTGTTTCGAAATACCACATTTGTTGATGAGTTCGAACTGGAAGCTCAAATACTTGTCGGAGATGAACCAGAAGTCCTCCACAACACTATCGTCGCCCTTGAAAAAGAAAAGTTGGCTGCTAAGTATCTAGACGTTGGAAAAAGATCTGGAGTCGAACATCATGAAGTAGGTTCCAAAGCACTGCCGGTCTCTCAATCTGAGCCTACTTCTTCTATTGATCCTCCAGCTGTCCCGAGATATGACCTTGATAAGCCACACCTATCTCCGATACATGAACGCGGCTTTGAAGGCAAATCAGTCCAGCACGTGAGCCAACCTAAGGAAGGTATTTTGAACATTTCTTCCATTCATCCAAATGCAAGAGCACTATCAGTAGATGTCAATAATATTTTCTCCTATCTTTATTCAGCTCTACATTCTGCATCAGTCGATCCTCCTACAACCCAAGAACTGCATCATGAGCAGGAGGCTATAATGACGAATGCCACAACTATAATGGTTGCTACATCGGCTGGGGAGTTGCATGAAAGCAGCTGCATGCATAACGAATAAATGATGAAAGCACTCCTCAACCATCAAAGCAACCCGAACGTTGAAGTGCTCTTCTGCATAGACAAAGAATTAATAATCACGGGCTCCTCTGGCCCAACCAGTAGTATTCCAATGGGCATTCAAGTGGAGCGGGACGACCGGATAATGGAGGAGATTAAGGCTGAGATGGAACAAGCCGAGCTAAATCGTAGAGTTGGTGGCATGGTGGGTCCCGGTCCGGTCCCGATACTTATTGTTTCTCCTGGTGGCATAATCATTGATACGGGCACTCCTCCTTCTGCTAACATCGAGAGTGCCTCCATTCTTCCAGCTCCGCACACAAAGGATACTACGGTCCATTTGAGTTCCAAGGACGAGATAGCTGTAATTCCCACGGCTGGAGATAAACCGCTGGTGCATGCCGAGGAGGTAAAGACTCGAAGAGAGGACCAGGTGGCAGTACAAGCGGGTCTACGCCAAAGAAAAGCAAGAAGGGTAAAAAATCAAAGGCGTAGACTCACACTTTTGCTTTTTCTTTTTGTAGATAGTTGGAATAGGATTCGCTTTTTCTTTTTGTAGGTCATGTATAGATGCGGGTTCGGGCCGTGCTTATTGGAATTTTTCGAATAAGTTTTTATACTTATCTTTTTCAAAGAATAGTGGAAATAAAACTTCATTTTTTAGCATAACTCTGTGTTTGTTTGTTTAAGTATTTCAGCACTTACATTTCCATTCAATGTTCTTGTGAGGATTTAGTTTCTGAGTCGAACTTGAGTCCGGTCGTTAAGTCCCGAATTCATGGCTTCGGGTTATAACCAAACGACGAGTCGAGTCTCAACATTGCGTTGTCTTGGTCAGCGGCTCGTACTTGAGTTATGCCCCAATCTCGGGGAAAATGGAAGTAGTCAGTCAGCAGTCGTTTTCCGCCTTTGCTAATTTCAATTTAACTTAGTCGGAAAAAAGTTAAAGTGAAAAGAGTTTGAGTGGTCAGATCACACTTGTTTATCGACTAGTACTTGCATCCGCACTCTGGGGATTGATCTTGCGTGCTAGCAGTCGGTGATGCCTGCTTGTCGCTTAGAATAATATCCGTGCTCTGGGGACATAGGCTAATTTACGAGCGGTCCGTCACACCCATTTGGCGTTTAGAATTATGTCCACACTCCGGAGACATAAGTTACTTTACGGGCGGTGAGTCACACCCATTTAGCATCTATACTTCAGTCCGCGCTCTAGAGGCTAGAGTTAGTCGATGGGTGGTCAGTCACACCAATTTAACGTTTAGGATTATATCTGCACTTCGGGGACATAAGTTTTTTAGGTTGGTATGTCACCCCTGTTTAATGTTCATGCTCCGGTCCGCACTCTCTGGACCAGAGTTAGTTGATGGCTGGTCAGTCACATCCATTTGGTGTTTAAACTCCAGTTCGCACCCCGAGAATCTGGAGTTGGTTGATAGGTGGTCGTACACACCCATTTGGTTTTTATACATCAGTCCGCGCTCTCGGGACCAGAGTTAGTTGATGGGTGGTTAGCCACACCCATTTGTGTTTGTACTCCATTTCGCATTCCAGGAATCTGGAGTTGTCGATAGATGGCCAGTCACACCCATTTGTCGTTTATATTCCAGTCTGTGCTCTCGAGACCAGAGTTAGTTGACGGGTGGTCAGTCACACCCATTTGTCGTTTATACTCCAGTCCATGCTCTCAGGACCAGAGTTAGTTGATGGGTGGTCAGTCACACCCATTTGTGTTTGTACTCCAGTTCACACTCCAAGAATTTGGAGTTGGTCGACAGACGGTCAATCACATCTGTTTAGGTATTAGGATCTCGTTAGCACTCTGGGAACAAGGAGTTAATCAAGGTTGCAGACGGTCAGGTCACATCCACCCTGATTTGGCAAGCGAAGTCGTGGATTGACGGATCCATCCTCTTCGAGCTTGGTATCTAGGTTCGTACCTCAGCTCGCACTCCGAGAGCTAGAGTTCTTTAGGGTATTGTCATGTTTCAATCCTTATTTTCTTTATAGTTGTTTGCACCTGAGCTTGGGGTTTCACTTAGCGAGTGACCAGTCGGATCATGATCACTCCCTATTTGAATGAGTCCCACCGTAGGATGGGACTTAGCTCTTCGTACATCATGAGGTCGTATGATGCATTTCAAGAATCGCCACTCTGGCTTGATGAGTCTGCATTTTATTATTGGAATAAGAAAGTACGACAAAGATAGTTGCCTTATTACAAGTTCAAACAAGAAATGCATAAATAAACTTTAAAGGAAAAGCGGACTAAAATGAATAAAAGCCAGTTATGTTTAATTGCGACGAAGACTCTTGCTATTCCATACTCTTGGTAAAGTGAGACCATCAATAGTTTATAGTTTAAATGTGTTGTCTCCAATTCTCCGCTCGATAACATACGATCCTTCACATGTCAGTTTCATGTGTGAAGGAACCGGATAAATTCTCTTAAGTACGAGATCGCCAACTTCAAAGGTTCTGGGTCAGACCTTAGCTTTATACAATCAGGCGACTCGACTGTGGTGTGCGGCTGCCCTCAAATCAGCCTCTTTATGCTTCTCATCCTGTAAATCCAGAGATTCTACTAGTATGGTATTCGTCTTTGGATCGTAATAGGTCACGTGGTGAGAAGGTACTTCTAGTTCAACTGGAATAACGGCTTCGGTGCCGTAGGAAAGTGCAAATGGAGTTTGGCTGGTTGCGGACTTGTGGGTAGTTCGATATGCCCATAAGGCCATGGGAAGCTCATCGACCAACTTTCCTCCAGCCTTCTCCAATTATTTCTTCAGAATAGACTGATAATTTTGTTGACAGCTTCGACTTGTCCATTCTCTCGAGGGTGAGCTACTACCGAGAATTTCTTCTAGATATGGTAGCGTTGACAGAAATCATTGAACTCGACACTATCGAATTAGGTCCTGTTGTTGGTGATAATCGTTCATGGGAGGCCAAAGGGACAGACGATGTTGCGGATGAAAAAGCTGATTACATTCTTTATCGTAATTGTAGCAAGAGGCTCAGCTTCTGCCCATATAGTAAAGTTGTCAACTGCAACGTTAGCGTACTTCGCACCACCTTTAGCCAAAGGTAAAGAGCCTATTATATCAATGCCCCATATGGAAAACGGCCATGGACTGAGCATCTAAATGATTTCGGTAGGCGGGCACTTGAAATCCTGGCATGCTTCTAGCATTTATCGCATATCTTGGCATAAGACAATGCATCTCGATTCACGGTTGGCCAGTAATATACATATCTGAGTGTCTTTTTTGCAAGGACTTGCCCCCTCCCCCCAATGTGATCGCCACACTCTCCTTCGTGCACATCGTGTAATATTCGTTTGATCTCATCGTGGGCGATACACCGGAGTAAAGAAATAGAATACCCTCTTCTATACAGGACTCCATTTTGGATAATAAATCATGAAGCTTTTTAGAGAATCTGTCTTTTATCTCTCCCGTGCTCGGGTAAAGTTCCATGCTCAAGATAATTTATGAATGGAGTCATCCATGACCCCTTCTTGGGCATTGCCTCGTGCACCCAGTTCGTCTCCACTTGATCGATATTCGGAGCAGTAAGTGTCTCAACGAGGACGAGTCTCATTCGTTATACTTCGCCAGTGCTAGCCAATTTCGCCTGAGAATCGGCCTTCCGATTTTGATCTTGGGGTATATAGTGGATAGCATAATAGTCAAACTAATTCAACATTTCCTGAACCCGAGTAAGGTAAGTGGCTAATCTCCGGTCTCTGGCTAGATATTTTCCTCGAACCTGGCATACGACCAACTGCAAATCACAATAAATCTCTACAGTGATAACTCCCAAGTCTCTAGCAAGTCTAAGTCTAGCGAGTAGGGCTTAATACTCGGCTTCGTTGTGAGTTGCACGGAAGTCAAATTTCATAGCATAACATATGGATCGACCTTATGGGGTTTCGAGTACCACTCCAGCGCCCCAGCAATGGTCATTTGATGCACCGTCAGTGTATAGCTTCCATATGTATTTGGGAGATTCACTGGTCTCGGGCAAGTCCTCTGGTATAGTGAATTCAGCTATGAAGTCCACCAGAACTTGTCCTTAAATGTCCTGCCTCGGTGTATAAGCAATATCAAATTGACTCAACTCGATGTTCCACTTGAGCAATCTACCAGACGTCTCAGGTCATGTTAAGATCTATCGCAACGGCCGGTCGGTGTAAATAGTGATCGGATGAGCTTGGAAATATGGACAAAGCTTTCTCGAGGCTATGACGAGACAATAAGCCAGCTTTTCCACCTTCGGATAGTTTCTCTCTACCCATGTCAATCTCTTGCTGATACAATAGACTGGTCATTGGATCCGATCCTCTTCTCGAATTAACACTGCACTGATCGCGTTTGCTAAAACTGCTAGATAGATGTACATTCTCTCGTGATCAATCAGCTTCGGCACAATGGGAGGTATGGCTAGATGTTGAACTAGTGCTTGGAATGCGCCTTCACACTCCTCTATCCATTCGAAATTCCGCGTTCCTTTTCCGATCAGATCGAAGAAAGGGATGCACTTGTCTGTAGACCTGGAGGTGAATCTGCTTAAGGCTGCCACCTTCCCATTGAGGCTTTATACTTGCATTATGGTTTTGGGAGTTTCGAGAATCTGAATCACCCAGATTTTCTCAGGGTTGGCTTCAATTCTTCGAGCGTTGACGATGAATCCAAGGAACTTTCTGGATGCAACTTAGAAGTGACACTTCAATGGATTGAGCTTCATTTTGTACTGTTGGAGTATGTTGAACGTTGTTTCCAAATCTCTAACATGGTTGATGGATAGTCGTGACTTCACGAAGATGTCGTCCACGTAAACCTCCATGGTCTTTCTGATCTGGTTAGCGAACATTCGGTTCACGAGCCTTTGATAAGTTGCCTAGCGTTCTTACGTCCGAACGGCTTCACTTTGTAACAAAAGAGTCCCAGATCGGTGACGAAGCTAGTATGTTCCGGATCAAGTAGGTGCATTGGTATTTGATTGTAGTCAGAATACGCATCCATGAAAGATAAGAGCTCGTGTCCGGCTGTTGAATCCCTAAGTTGATCAATTCTGGGAAGTGAAAAACTGTATTTAGGGCAGTCTTTATTCAATCTGAGTAGTCCATGCATGTTCGCCATTTCTCGTTCAATTCCCTGACAAGCACTGGATTTGATACCCACTCCAGGTATAATGCATCACGAATAAACCCATTTGACTTGAGTTTATTTACTTCTTCCTTAAGGGCGGCATATCTCTCTAGATCCATACCGCGCCTTTTTTGATTGACCGGGACATGCTGTGGGTCAATATTTAATGCATGGCTCGCAATGTCCGACGAGATCCCACACATGTATAAATGAGTCCAAGCAAACACACCAACATTTTCCTGGAGAAAATATACAATTCCTATCTCATATGGTGGCTAAGTTGAGATCCGAACTTTACCATTCTGGAATCGTCATCATCTAGATCGGAACATCGATTGTCCACTCTACTGGGGAAGCCCGACTATCTTTGACTTCCTCCTTATCGTTGTTGTCTCTAGGATCAAGGTCCCTAGGAACTGGTTATAGCACCCGAGCCTAGGCTCAGGCGTTAGCCGTCAATTACCTAAAAAACGAACGTAGAAAGATTCCTCTACGCCCTTTCCTTTCTCCTTTCACTGCGCATCCCACAGCTCAGCAACATAACAAGCGCGTCCAGCTGCCTGATCACTATGTACCACTCCGACCCCATTATCAGTGGGGAACTTCAGAGTTAAACAACACGGGGCAATCGCTGCCCTGAAATCTGCGAGGGCCGGTCGGCCCAAGAAAGCATTATATAGTGAAGGTATGTCTAACACAACAAATTGTAACATTCGGACTCTCCAATGATCTCCAATACCTAATTCAATGGGTAATTCTACCATTCCAACTGGTATGGTTGCACTTCCAATAAAGCCATGTATGCGTGACTTACACGGTTTTAAATCTTCCGCTTCCATCCTCATTTGGTCGTAAGCGCGCTTGAAAAGTATACTGACAGAACTTCTGTTATCGACCAAGATCCTCTTCATCCAAGCAGGACCTATTTTGGCTGGTATAACCAACAAATCCATAGTGGGGGGTCTCGACTTTGTCAGCATCACGGTTCTTGGAAACGATGTCGTCTGTCATCGTCCTCTGTTGTTTTGTCAGGGCTCCGTCGTCAGCATTATTACAACACTCGAAGTCCACATGCCTAATTGAACTGGCATATGACTTAATTTCCTTCCAGCTTCGATCAGCTGGATGAGGACCACCACTCAATGTATTTACTACCAGCCTCCCGCCAGTACGCGCGAGTTCCTCGGGCCTAGCTTGGCCTTGAACTTCATTCGGGTTAGATGGGCCCGCACCTCCATCCTGTGGAGTCCGAACAAACTGTTCCAACTTCCTTCCTCTAATCAACTTCATAATGATGTCTTGTAAATGATGGCATTCATTAGTATTGTGGCCGTAACAATTGTAGAATCTACAAAATTTTCCCGTTTGAATCTGCTTCTCAGAAGATGGTTTCGGAGCCGGTTTCTTATACTGTCCGGTATTGCAAGTCTGCAAATAAACATTTTCTAGCGACGTGTTTAGGGGAGTATATCGGTCGTACACAGGAGCTTTGGGTCTCGGTCCACGATTTGGGTCTCTCTTCTTTTTCTGACCTCCATTGTCCTTCTGTTGACCATGCTTTTTCGATGCGTTCAATTGTACTTTGCAGAAGTTCTCACCGGTTTGTTTCACAGCAACATTACTCTAAATGCCCTCAACACTGGGCCCCGCATCGTCCTGCTTCCTAGATCATCTAGTGCCTTCTCTCCGCAAGAACTGGGCTGCCTTAGCATAGAAATGATCCAATGAAGCGGGGGTTTTCCCAGCCAACCAATTTCAAACTCGAAATCGGGATTGATCCCTTCAGTCAATGATGCCATCAGAATAGAAATATCATTAGAGTTGCTGACTTCAATACAAGCATCATGAAACCTTTCCAGATAACTCCTAAGAGTCTCTCCTGGAGCTTTTATAACACAGGACAAGGTGTTGACATCCTTTGGTCAGGTAACATGCATACATAATTGCTCAACAAACTTGGTAGCCAAATGATCAAAACATGAAATGGATCTGGGCGATAGACAAGTGAACCACATAGTTTCTATGCCTCCCAAAGAGATAGGGTAACTCCTGCACTTGACCGCATCATCAGCTCGAGCGGCGTTTATGAGCCATTCATACTTCAATATATGCTGGTTAGGATCCGAACTTCCTACGTGCACAGGCAAGGTTATAGGATCGTTTTCACCCTAGAGGGGGGTGAATAGGGTGTACTAAAAATTAATGCGAAAATAAAAATAAACATAGAAAGTAATGCAGTAGAGATCACACACAAATTTACCCAGCTTCGGAAAAAACCTGCCTACGTGCTGCCCCCAAGGTTTCTACTAGAAATTAAGTAGTCAGACGCTTACAAACATTCGTAAAGTTACGACACCTGCTAACTTGACTAACCTAACTCTAAGCTCAAAACCCTGCCACAACTCAGCCACTAAGTTGCGAATTCTCACACTATGTCCCGTAGTTTGTACCTAGTTACACAACTAGAAAGTTACACAATTTTAAAAAGAAATTACAAAATAAAAATAAACTAAAACTAACAAACACAAAACCCTATATTAAAAAGTGAAGCCCAAAATAAAATAGGGCCCAAATAATAAAAGTAAATTCTTCGCCCCAAATAAATAATAAAAGTGCTGTCAAAAAATTAGAGAAGTGTCCTCTTTCATCCTTTGGCTGATTCCTTTGTTCCACTTCAAAAATTAGGGTTTTGAACCGCTTGAAGCCACCGCTTGGAGATTGAATTTCAAATTGATTGCTGGTGTGTTTTCATTCCTTAAATCTCTTTGATGCTTCTTCATTCAGTGCTCTTCGATTCGCTTCGGCTGCTTCAAGGACGAGTTCGAATGGAGTATAAAATTGGTATAAGATTTTGTACTTTATTTTCTCTGTTATTTTGCTTGAATTCGAACTCATAATTTTGCCGATGATGATGATGGGAATTTATAGGGAATGAAACCCTATTTTATCGTTCGTATATGTTGCTTTGAATTCTTCATGATTTTATCTCTTGCGTTGATTTTTTAATCGAACGATGCATGACTCATTCATCTCTGATATACTCAAATTTGGTTGAAGTGTTTAAATCAGTTCCTTTTTGTGCTCCTATGACTTCGGCATTTTGAATTTGTGATAATCTGGAGTTGACAAATTTTGATCTGTTCCATTTTCTGAGACTCGAACTCTCTTGAGTTATTCCAACTGTTCATTTGATATAACCTACGGCTTCATGTAAAACGCTGACCATTTCTTTTTGAACCATGATTTGACTTTGTTTGAACTGTTTATGCATTGACCATATATATGTATACATATATATGCATATATGTATACATATGTATTTCTATTTGCTCTGTTCACCCAAGTGGCTTGCATTTTGACTTTGCTTGTACCTGACCATATGCATATGTATACATATGTCACTTTGCTTGCTGCTTCACTGATCTCGTGCATTGTGATTTGGCATTTCATTGTCCATGGTTTGTTGCACTACTTTGTTGTATTTTCATGTTTACCTATTTCATGTTGACTTGTACTTGTGTAGAGCTGCTACCATGTCCTGACCATTGCTTTATTTAAACTGAACTTGATTATTGCATATTGGTTTAGTGTACTTGTATTCTCTGTTGTATATGTACATACATCTACTTCACTGTCATTTCATTGAGTTGCTATGTTCACTTGTGTGTTTGCCATGCTCTGACCATTTTTCTATTTCTCGAGTGCTTGCTTCCATGTATGATTCCCTTGCATTGCTTCGAGTTGACTGTGCAGTTTCTTTGAGTCATTTCATTTCCTGAAGCTTGTTTCCTTTGTTGCTCCTAACCATTTCGTTGAACATGTACATGACCGGTGCCTTTGTTGATTTTGTCTGGTTTCATGTTGAAATCTGAGTAGAATGTCTTATGCACTGATTTGTTGGCCTCTGTTCCATGATTTGCATTCCATTTGAACTGTCCGAAGCTTGTTAGCCCATTTTCATTCATATTATTATGTTGTATATATTGTAATTAAATGCTTACATATGAAGTCTTCATGTAGCTTGCTTGTGCACTGGCCATTACTTGTATTTGTCTCTGGTCTAGTTGCAGCCCTTGTTGTGTTTGCACCCTGCTTTGATCTTGTTTTCATTTTCATGCCTGAATTGATGTCATGTTGAGTTCATTTGCATTCAAGTTGACCCATCTGGACTGTCTAGTTCGGTTTTGGTCTGGTTCACCACTTTGTCATGTTGTAACTGAATTTGTACTTGAGTTGAATCTAGTATCAGCTTGGGTTTGGCCTTATGCTCACCTATTCTGCAATTTTAACAAGCAAGTGTATATCGGTGTGCATAACCTTGTGGCATGTACAGTGATACACTGTGCATATCACAAGTTGTTCGTGTAAGATGAAAAATAAATAAATGATGACGAACAACCCAAATAACTGAAGAAAACAATATTTTCAAACACACACTTCATTGTGCATTACAAAAAAATATTTCTTTTCAATTTTACTACATCGGTGTTTATTTTGCAGATAGTTCAAATGCTGGATTCAGGATGGAATAAAGTTGAAGATCAAATACAAGTGATGAGTGAATATGTAGTGAGGTGAAACTTGTAAAGTAAAAATTGTGTTGTAATTGAAAATGTGTAAGTGAGAGCTCAAATTTTTACTATTAGAATTTGTAATAAAATATTTGTTTAAATATGAATTTCGAGTTAATTATTTTATTCAACAAATATTTATTTAATTATGTGGAAAAATAAAATAGTACATGTAACGACCCGCCATTTTGGACCATTCGCGTCCATTATAAGTGAATAGGTAGACACTCATGCCGGAGTTGAATTGCTCAAAATACCGCGTTGTTAATTTAAATTGGCAAAACTGAACATATACAGTAAATAAATAATCACAGATCACAGACACAGAGTAATAAGTGCAGCGGAAATAAAAGAGATAGTAGTTCATGAAGCTACTATATGAATATATAAAATACATCAGAGTTAAATCAGATACACGGAAGAGTAACATGATACATCAGATACAAATCAGAATACATCACTGGAATCATCGAATATCTGAAAGCTGGATAGATAGCTGGATCTCCAAGCGAAGCTCCAACTCCAAAGGTGAGTCTCGAAAGCTGAACAACTCAGTCTGACCCGAGCGTAAAGCAAAAACACAAAACACTCGAGTCAGGATTAACATTCTCATATTAATAAGTCCAACTCAAGTGAAATAGCAATTGAAATACAAGTAACTCAAAGGATGTTTGGAATAACCATCCTTTAAGGATCCGTTAAACTATCTACTATGTAGTAATGTACGCTAAGTAGATAATGTCTATCAGTAATATAAAAAGATATCAAAATAGCGTTAAGTCATGGCCCATTCCACCCTTAACACATTTTTATTCCCAAACGCATATACAAGACCGTAATTTCCCCAAAACCGGAAGTCACCAGAGGGCAATCCATATACTAAAGGTACAAATCAAAATCGTAGTGGTCGCGAATAGGATAATCAGTATGACAAGGTACATGAGGCGATACCAACTAGGATACTAGTAGTTGCCTGATCCGGACTGATGTTGGGCATAGCAGCTACTACCCCAACACCGCGAAACAACACTCCCAAATCGAGGGGTGCACCCAAATCGAATCACAAAAGTAATAGATATGGTATCGAAGAAGTGTGTCCGCTAGAGATGGCGATCCTCAATGGCCCGGCGCGGCTCCTGTTTTAGTCATGTCAAGGGTCATCCAAAATCGTTCTCTTTCTTCAGTCAACGCGTTCATCAAAACCATCCACTTCGTTCTGGATCAACACTCCGCGTATAGTTATTAAAGTGGTTTCGGTTCAGATAGAGAGTATATCCATTACCGATCCCGGTCTCTTTAATAACTTTCGTAATTATTACACCGATTGGTCGTTTATATATTTCAAAAACCAAATCAATTTCAATTTCAAATAGAATTCGTAAATCAACATTTCATTTGTCTTTCTAAAACGATTTCCAAATTTTCGTTTCAAAACTTCCAATTTTCCGTTTCAAAATCTTATAATTCAATTTCAATTTCTATTTAAAACAATTCAAATATTGATTCAAGTTCGAATATAAGTTTCATTCCGAAACATATAAATTACTTTAATTTAACATTCAAATCAATTTAAACTCATTTATCGATTTCATTCAATATTCGTTAAGTTACTTTATCATTCAAAACAATTTCTATTAAATTTCCAAATCATAAGATCAATTTCTTAAGTTCAACTTCATTAAATCAAAACTTACAATTTTAAAATTAAATTAAATTCGTCAAATCAAATTCTTTACATTTCAAGTCTTACATTAATTCCAAAATATCACATTTCATTTCTTGTTAAAGAAAATTCAATTTCAATTATTTATTTACTTACTTAAATAATTTTCCAAAACTTAATTAATAAAGAAAACTCAATTTCAATTATTTACGAAGTAAAATTCACTTATTCAAAAATTTAATTTCTCTTATTAAAGAATCCAAATCAATTTAATCATTAAATAATTCAATCTTATTTAATTATTAAATAATTCAAAACTTAATTATTAAATAATTTCAAAGTTTAATAATTTCAACTTAATTATAATTTCAACTTAATTATTAAATCATTTCAACTTAATTCAATCATTTCTCAAATTAAACAACATTCTTTCATTAATTACATTGTTAAATCTTTTTGTTCAGATTATCAAATATTAACATTTTCCTTTCATTAAAAATTCAAATTTCAACTTCATTTCAAAACCATATTCTTTGTTCAAATAAAATCTTCATTTTATTTTTAAATCAAATTATTGACCAATCGGATTTTATTTAGTTTTCTATCCTAGGTCAAAGTTCAATTTGGGTATTTATCATTTCAACCCGATTCCAATTCAATTCAAAATCAAAGCATAACAAAGGGAACTTGCAGTGTGATAACTGGGATGGTGTCAAAGTAAATAAACAAGCAATAACAACAATCAATAACAATCCAATAATCAATTCAAATAATCCCGAAATAACCGTATTAACTCGCATTGTTATTTGTACGAATTAATATAATTATTTCTAGAATCTACACTATCATTTCATGTAGATTAAAGATTATTACATTACGGTTTTTCACTTGTCATCTATTTACAATTTCATACATCATCAATTTAACAACATACATTCAGTGGTTCAAAATGTAATTAAACAAATCCTACGTGTCAATAGATTCAACAGTTAAAGGGGTCATATTATACAAATGTCAGTTAATCAAATTTAACATTTAATTATCCTATATCAAGTTCAATTTCATACTATTTATCATTTTAACATTTATAATTTAACGTCCAATATAAATATCAACAATCAATTAATTATCAGCCAAACTGTATTATCATCGCATAAATAACTAACAGATAATGGTGTCAGATGTCACAGATGAACTGATACAGGTAATAACATATATAACAGTGTCATTAACTAATAGCAACATATTTCAATTGTCGTTTCAATTGAAATCAAATCTAATAAATAAAAGAACGTTAATCGTGAGTGAGTGCTCACCTTTCGAGGCTGGAGAAATGGACGAGAATCGGATGAATTACGAACCCAGGCGCGAATTTCGAAGCAAAGCACGATGAATACGAGTTCGACGATCAAAGCTGACAAATAGGAATTTTGACAAAAATCGAATCAGAACTGAATCGAAGAAAATAAATGGTAAAAGTGAATATATATATATATATATATACCCGGATATAACTAACTATATATACACACTTAAAATCATACTCTTATAAAATTTCAATACATATTAAATTATATATATATATATATCCACTCTTTGTTTAAATTATTCCACAAAATTAGAATCAACGTATATACCGTATGAATTTTGAAATAATAGACCTATATCCAATAATATTAGTGGATATAAACTTACATTGATAAAATCTTACATACATATAGACTTTATAAAGAATAGAATAAAACATATTATATATACACGTCAAAGACTTATATACAGACCACTCCTTAAGTCAGAAGTACCGCATACTACAAATAAACCAAAATCGATTTATATATATAAAAATATGTAGACTTAAAAAGTACAAATATACAAACTTATATAATAACACACGTTTATGTAAACAAAAATCAACAGAGAGTAAAATACAACCTTTATATAAACTTTTATAACTTTCTCAACTTAATAACTCACGTTTTCAAACGTATATATATATGAACAGCTGTAAACCAACATACGTATAGTATAAAATTGAAAACCAAACTCACATATATGTTATAAATTAAAAATCAATATTGTTTAACATACTTTTAAAACAATAATAATATAACATATATACACTACAGGCCTATATCACATGTATACTTGCACATATTGAATATACTCAAAATAATTGTATATCACCAAAGCCGAATACATATATAGGAAATGTACACATGCAACTTTAACCATCAATAAAAGTTTACCAGGTTAATATATATATAAATACCTATATATTTCCACAGCAACCAAACAAAATATTATAAAACCTTGTGCTTAACTTACTTCAGTAAACAATAGGACCATAGGCTGTAACTAAAATAAAATATACATAAGGTAATATGATACCTTTATGAAAATATGAAAGGAAAGTGCAAAGTGGAGGGGACAAGCTACGGCTTGCAGGCTGGTGAGGAGATGTTGATGAGCACGTGGGTGGTTATTCAAGCGAAGGACGATGGAAGTCGATGGTGGCCGATTGTTATGCTAGATGGTGGTAGCATGGCTGCCGAAGGTGAGACGATGTGGATCAGAGATGAAGTCGGGAAGAGGGTAGAGTGGTGACGTGGCGCCTGGGCGGGTGTGTCTCTGCTGCACCATGTCAGGGACGTGGGTTGGTGAACGGTGGCAGTGGGAAGCTTTGTTCGTGGTGGTGGCGGAGTGGCTCGCCTTGGTGGTTGTGAGTGCGGGGCTGACGCGGTGGGGAGGTGTGCGATGGGGCGGGCTGGCCTCCGATGATGTTGGTGAAGTGGAGTTGCTATCGGGTGACGAGGCCGTGGTAGGGATTGGCCGGGGACAAGGTGGTGGCAACGACCATGAGAAGAGGAAGGTTGTCACACGATGGAAAGGAGGAGGCTCAGGTATTTGAGGAGAAGAGAATGAACAGGGGAAAAATGGGCAGGCCAACGTTTTAAACTTTATATAACAATTATCTTTTGATTTCCAAGTGAACAGGCGAAAGATGAAAGGCCAAACAACATTTAAAACCAAACAAGTGGAGAAGTGTAAAGGCCTGAATTAATTATTAATGGTAAATTAATCTTGACTGTTGGTTTCTAAAGTGGGCAACGAATCAATACAAAATTCAAAAAGTTTGAAAACGGATATCGATACGGTAATCTTTCCGCAGATTCTGCCACGCACAGAACCTCAAAATACAGAAGTAAGTATACCATAAAGATCAGTACGACGAGACGATCAAAACGGTATACAGATATCAGTGGTTCGATTGAATTATCAAAATTCGAATTTTCTAATAGCGGACAATGCAAGAAAAACGCTGAAAAATAAGATCGACGAAGCCAAAGATGTCCGAATTTGGAAAAACGACAAACTGATATCTTGCTCAGAAGATGGTTTAGAAATTTTCTATGTAAAAATATTTTGGTTTTGAAAACATTTTATTTTCAACGCTTTTTAACTGATTAAATTGAAGTGAATTTACGCGCGAAATAAACTTTCATATTTTCGGACGAAAATTTACCAGTTGCTATGTTTAACTAGATGTATTCCAAATATTAAATTTTTTATTTCAAAATTTTATCGTTTAAAATTTCACAAAATTTCAACTAATTACGTTATTAAAACAGTTGAAATTTACGGGTCGTTACATTCTCCCCCACTCAAAACTTTTCGTCCCCGAAAAGGAACGAGGTAGGAGAATAGAAACAACCAGAAAGAAAACAGATTTGAAATACAAATTAACAATTAATTTAAACCTTAAAATTCAAATTTAAATTAATTGATATTCAATAATTGATTTAATCCATTTGATTTTACTAAAATCCATCTCAACTATTTCTAAATTCATTATCTTATTATCCAATTATCTCAATTTTCAATTTCTAAAACCATAAATTTGAATAGTCTTTTATTATAATCATATTTTCTTCAACAATTTTAAATTCTTCTTTATTCCAAATTACTATTAAATTTATTCTACTTAATATATCTTATCACATATATTTAACCCAAATAAATTAATTCAAACCATAAAAGTTCGATTTAAATTAATTTACATCTACTAATTGCTTTTAAATTCAAGGTATTTTCATATATTGATCAAATTTCAATTTATTAATTCTTTCAATACAAATTTATTAATTATTTCAAAACAAATTTATTTCATTATTAACTGAGTTTACTTATTATCCTATCTAACTCTATTAACATCTTTATAATCAAAATTTAGTGTATAACATTTATTATAAACACTCAATTTTTTATTTATAAATTCAATTTATCTTATATATTATCCAATTACGTATTCAACTTCTGAATGATTTAGGTAAGTTGTATGAGAATGCAGTTGAACAATATACAAATAAAATTTTCCAAATTCAATTTTCAAGTTTAAATATTTATTCCAAATTTTGGTTTTATTTATAATTAAAATCATCCTTTTACAACATTTAAGAATTAGATTTCCGATTAACTTTAAACAATTTAGAGATATATGTAATATATTTATATCAAATCAAATTGAATTTTAAAATAAGATACTTATATATATATAAATCAAATTATACTGAAGAAATTCAAATCAAAAATATATTTTTCAAAACAAAACCGTAGCAAAGCTACAGAATAGTATCTCCACTTCGAAACTCGAAAATGAACGTCGATGATGCGGCCGCCATCACCGAAATTATTTTCCAGCGACAAAGAGAAGAGCACTGATTTCAACATTTTAAAATTCTTTGAAAACGAATTCTGTTCGAAAATACTTTCAATAATATATACTTTAAAATTTTAAAACAAAAATTCAAAATCACTGGAAACTAAATTCTCAAATTTCTGAATTAAATTCATTTCAAATTCCAAATCAAATTATAACTAGGTTTATAAATTCATTTATTTATTATGCAATAGTCAATGGTTTACAAAACAATAAATGAAAATCAAATATTATTATTTCAGACAACAAATTCATTAACAATTTAATTTCAGAAAACTTATATTTATATATAATATAATCATTCAAAACTATTTTGTTTATCAAATTTGAAAACGATATTGTGTCAGTTTGCTCTGTTCAAGTGTTTTGGAAATCCTATCGATAGCGTTGATCAGACGAATCGATCGAAAACCCAAATCAACATCAACAACTCAAACAACACAATATAAAACATTTTAAAATTAAATTTACAAATACATTTCTTTGCTCGACGATACAGGAATGAAATTTCAAAATAAGGATAGGGTTTCAAATTTGATGGACTCAAATCAAAGAGAAATTTGATTCGAAGATAAGTTCGGACAGGAGATAAGATAATTATATTAACAGAATCAGAAGATGGATAAGCTTATTAAATTCACGGGCAACCTTAACCGGGTCGTCCGTAACTTCAAGAGTAAGATCGATGTGGAATTTCGAGGTAAATCGACATTCGATCTCAAAAATAAAATTCAGGTATAGCAGAGATAGCATCGTAAACCGAGGATACAGAAATCTCCGGTAAATCAATGCCTATTGTAAAGGAGTTTTGCTCCTTTACGAATCATTCGAAGGTTGGCGAGACCGCCGACCAATTATAGATATCATTCAAAATGGAGTTATGGGGTGCTCCAAAATTGAAAGAAGACGAATAGTGAGGGACACGAATGAATTTCGGAACCGAGGAGAACGTTCCAAAAATTCAAAGGAATTGAGTCAGAGAAAGAGATTGAAACTCGAATGAGAGTGATTCTGTAAATACATTTACCCTATATGTTAAGTTTTGCCTAGAGCTACCAAAGCTCTGATACCAACTGTAACGACCCGCCATTTTGGACCATTCGCGTCCATTATAAGTGAATAGGTAGACACTCATGCCGGAGTTGAATTGCTCAAAATACCGCGTTGTTAATTTAAATTGGCAAAACTGAACATATACAGTAAATAAATAATCACATATCACAGACACAGAGTAATAAGTGCAGCTGAAATAAAAGAGATAGTAGTTCATGAAGCTACTATATGAATATATAAAATACATCAGAGTTAAATCAGATACACGGAAGAGTAACATGATACATCAGATACAAATCAGAATACATCACTGGAATCATCGAATATTTGAAAGCTGGATAGATAGCTGGATCTCCAAGCGAAGCTCCAACTCCAAAGGTGAGTCTCGAAAGCTGAACAACTCAGTCTGACCCGAGCGTAAAGCAAAAACACAAAACACTCGAGTCAGGATTAACATTCTCATATTAATAAATCCAACTCAAGTGAAATAGCAATTGAAATACAAGTAACTCAAAGGATGTTTGGAATAACCATCCTTTAAGGATCCGTTAAACTATCTACTATGTAGTAATGTACGCTAAGTAGATAATGTCTATCAGTAATATAAAAAGATATCAAAATAGCGTTAAGTCATGGCCCATTCCACCCTTAACACATTTTTATTCCCAAAAGCATATACAAGACCGTAGTTTCCCCAAAACCGGAAGTCACCAGAGGGCAATCCATATACTAAAGGTACAAATCAAAATCGTAGTGGTCGCGAATAGGATAATCAGTATGACAAGGTACATGAGGCGATACCAACTAGGATACTAGTAGTTGCCTGATCCGGACTGATGTTGGGCATAGCAGCTACTACCCCAACACCGCGAAACAACACTCCCAAATCGAGGGGTGCACCCAAATCGAATCACAAAAGTAATAGATATGGTATCGAAGAAGTGTGTCTGCTAGAGATGGCGATCCTCAATGGCCCGGCGCGGCTCCTGTTTTAGTCATGTCAAGGGTCATCCAAAATCGTTCTCTTTCTTCAGTCAACGCGTTCATCAAAACCATCCACTTCGTTCTGGATCAACACTCCGCGTATAGTTATTAAAGTGGTTTCGGTTCAGATAGAGAGTATATCCATTACCGATCCCGGTCTCTTTAATAACTTTCGTAATTATTACACCGATTGGTCGTTTATATATTTCAAAAACCAAATCAATTTCAATTTCAAATAGAATTCGTAAATCAACATTTCATTTGTCTTTCTAAAACGATTTCCAAATTTTCGTTTCAAAACTTCCAATTTTCCGTTTCAAAATCTTATAATTCAATTTCAATTTCTATTTAAAACAATTCAAATATTGATTCAAGTTCGAATATAAGTTTCATTCCGAAACATATAAATTACTTTAATTTAACATTCAAATCAATTTAAACTCATTTATCGATTTCATTCAATATTCGTTAAGTTACTTTATCATTCAAAACAATTTCTATTAAATTTCCAAATCTTAAGATCAATTTCTTAAGTTCAACTTCATTAAATCAAAACTTACAATTTTGAAATTAAATTAAATTCATCAAATCAAATTCTTTACATTTCAAGTCTTACATTAATTCCAAAATATCACATTTCATTTCTTGTTAAAGAAAATTCAATTTCAATTATTTATTTACTTACTTAAATAATTTTACAAAACTTAATTAATAAAGAAAACTCAATTTCAATTATTTACAAAGTAAAATTCACTTATTCAAAAATTTAATTTCTCTTATTAAAGAATCCAAATCAATTTAATCATTAAATAATTCAATCTTATTTAATTATTAAATAATTCAAAACTTAATTATTAAATAATTTCAAAGTTTAATAATTTCAACTTAATTATAATTTCAACTTAATTATTAAATCATTTCAACTTAATTCAATCATTTCTCAAATTAAACAACATTCTTTCATTAATTACATTGTTAAATCTTTTTGTTCAGATTATCAAATATTAACATTTTCCTTTCATTAAAAATTCAAATTTCAACTTCATTTCAAAACCATATTCTTTGTTCAAATAAAATCTTCATTTTATTTTTAAATCAAATTATTGACCAATCGGATTTTATTTAGTTTTCTATCCTAGGTCAAAGTTCAATTTGGGTATTTATCATTTCAACCCGATTCCAATTCAATTCAAAATCAAAGCATAACAAAGGGAACTTGCAGTGTGATAACTGGGATGGTGTCAAAGTAAATAAACAAGCAATAACAACAATCAATAACAATCCAATAATCAATTCAAATAATCCCGAAATAACCGTATTAACTCGCATTGTTATTTGTACGAATTAATATAATTATTTCTAGAATCTACACTATCATTTCATGTAGATTAAAGATTATTACATTACGGGTTTTCACTTGTCATCTATTTACAATTTCATACATCATCAATTTAACAACATACATTCAGTGGTTCAAAATGTAATTAAACAAATCCTACGTGTCAATAGATTCAACAGTTAAAGGGGTCATATTATACAAATGTCAGTTAATCAAATTTAACATTTAATTATCCTATATCAAGTTCAATTTCATACTATTTATCATTTTAACATTTATAATTTAACGTCCAATATAAATATCAACAATCAATCAATTATCAGCCAAACTGTATTATCATCGCATAAATAACTAACAGATAATGGTGTCAGATGTCACAGGTGAACTGATACAGGTAATAACATATATAACAGTGTCATTAACTAATAGCAACATATTTCAATTGTCGTTTCAATTGAAATCAAATCTAATAAATAAAAGAACGTTAATCGTGAGTGAGTGCTCACCTTTCGAGGCTGGAGAAATGGACGAGAATCGGATGAATTACGAACCCAGGCGCGAATTTCGAAGCAAAGCACGATGAATACGAGTTCGACGATCAAAGCTGACAAATAGGAATTTTGACAAAAATCGAATCAGAACTGAATCGAAGAAAATAAATGGTAAAAGTGAATATATATATATATATACCCGGATATAACTAACTATATATACACACTTAAAATCATACTCTTATAAAATTTCAATACATATTAAATTATATATATATATATATATCCACTCTTTGTTTAAATTATTCCACAAAATTAGAATCAACGTATATACCGTATGAATTTTGAAATAATAGACCTATATCCAATAATATTAGTGGATATAAACTTACATCGATAAAATCTTACATACATATAGACTTTATAAAGAATAGAATAAAACATATTATATATACACGTCAAAGACTTATATACAGACCACTCCTTAAGTCAGAAGTACCGCATACTACAAATAAACCAAAATCGATTTATATATATAAAAATATGTAGACTTAAAAAGTACAAATATACAAACTTATATAATAACACACGTTTATGTAAACAAAAATCAACAGAGAGAAAAATACAACCTTTATATAAACTTTTATAACTTTCTCAACTTAATAACTCACGTTTTCAAACGTATATATATATGAACAGCTGTAAACCAACATACATATAGTATAAAATTGAAAACCAAACTCACATATATGTTATAAATTAAAAATCAATATTGTTTAACATACTTTTAAAACAATAATAATATAACATATATACACTACAGGCCTATATCACATGTATACTTGCACATATTGAATATACTCAAAATAATTGTATATCACCAAAGCCGAATACATATATAGGAAATGTACACATGCAACTTTAACCATCAATAAAAGTTTACCAGGTTAATATATATATAAATACCTATATATTTCCACAGCAACCAAACAAAATATTATAAAACCTTGTGCTTAACTTACTTCAGTAAACAATAGGACCATAGGCTGTAACTAAAATAAAATATACATAAGGTAATATGATACCTTTATGAAAATATGAAAGGAAAGTGCAAAGTGGAGGGGACAAGCTACGGCTTGCAGGCTGGTGAGGAGATGTTGATGAGCACGTGGGTGGTTATTCAAGCGAAGGACGATGGAAGTCGATGGTGGCCGATTGTTATGCTAGATGGTGGTAGCATGGCTGCCGAAGGTGAGACGATGTGGATCGGAGATGAAGTCGGGAAGAGGGTAGAGTGGTGACGTGGCGCCTGGGCGGGTGTGTCTCTGCTGCACCATGTCAGGGACGTGGGTTGGTGAACGGTGGCAGTGGGAAGCTTTGTTCGTGGTGGTGGCGGAGTGGCTCGCCTTGGTGGTTGTGAGTGCGGGGCTGACGCGGTGGGGAGGTGTGCGATGGGGCGGGCTGGCCTCCGATGATGTTGGTGAAGTGGAGTTGCTATCGGGTGACGAGGCCGTGGTAGGGATTGGCCGGGGACAAGGTGGTGGCAACGACCGTGAGAAGAGGAAGGTTGTCACACGATGGAAAGGAGGAGGCTCAGGTATTTGAGGAGAAGAGAATGAACAGGGGAAAAATGGGCAGGCCAACGTTTTAAACTTTATATAACAATTATCTTTTGATTTCCAAGTGAACAGGCGAAAGATGAAAGGCCAAACAACATTTAAAACCAAACAAGTGGAGAAGTGTAAAGGCCTGAATTAATTATTAATGGTAAATTAATCTTGATTGTTGGTTTCTAAAGTGGGCAACGAATCAATACAAAATTCAAAAAGTTTGAAAACGGATATCGATACGGTAATCTTTCCGCAGATTCTGCCACGCACAGAACCTCAAAATACAGAAGTAAGTATACCATAAAGATCAGTACGACGAGACGATCAAAACGGTATACAGATATCAGTGGTTCGATTGAATTATCAAAATTCGAATTTTCTAATAGCGGACAATGCAAGAAAAACGCTGAAAAATAAGATCGACGAAGCCAAAGATGTCCGAATTTGGAAAAACGACAAACTGATATCTTGCTCAGAAGATGGTTTAGAAATTTTCTATGTAAAAATATTTTGGTTTTGAAAACATTTTATTTTCAACGCTTTTTAACTGATTAAATTGAAGTGAATTTACGCGCGAAATAAACTTTCATATTTTCGGACGAAAATTTACCAGTTGCTATGTTTAACTAGACGTATTCCAAATATTAAATTTTTTATTTAAAAATTTTTTCGTTTAAAATTTCACAAAATTTCAACTAATTACGTTATTAAAACAGTTGAAATTTACGGGTCGTTACAGTACAATAACAAATGCATTTAAATGAATATATATATATATATATATATCTGTGTGTTTATTATCATCATACAAAAATCAAGGCTATTGTATTCTACAATCTCCCCCTTTTGATGATAATAAACATATATTAAGATTTTAACTCTATTATCGTCTTGTTGAATTCTATTAGCTCCCCCTATATGAATGCCCCCCCTACAACAAAGCTCCCCCTTCACATATGCATGAAAATAAATATAAAAAATGCAAATAAAAAAATAAAAAATGCAATGAGCCTAGATGGGAATATGCAATTAATTCTTTTAACTTATTTGCCAAAATCTTAACTTCTCTCTCCCTTTTGTTATCAGCAAAAGAGTAACAGTGTTAGAAAAGAGTGATAAAGTGATAGACATTTCTACAACATTAATACCTAATTGAGTATAGATATTAAATTTCAATAAACAATCAAACAAAAATCATAAATACTCTGTTAGGCGTATATCCTATTTTAGAGTGATATGGGTGGTGTCGGCATAGAAACCCATATAGTCGTGTTCATTTGTGGTATATTTATGACAATAAATTGTTAAATACTTACTAACCATGCATAACCGTTAGGACTTTTAAATGAGATTAGTAGTATTCCCAACTTTTAAAAAAAATGAATCCCAAGTATTTTCTAACCACGCGTAACCGTGAGGACTTTTAAATGGGGTTAGAATCAACTCGCCTATTTAATAATCAATTTTGATTTGTGTTCCATACATGCATAACCGTGAGGACTTTTAAATGAGCATAAAAACACATAATCAAAGATTCCAAGTAGTTCACCCATGCATAAGCGTGAGGACTTTTAAACAAGAGTGAATACTTTTGGATAATTTTATTGCTAATAAAAAAGAATAATTTCCTATCTAAATACCACATTTTGACATACTATATTGGATTTTGATGAGTGATGGTCGTTAGAAATATGATAGAAATAGAGATGATCATGGAATTTTTACCAACCAAAGTTATTACAAATTTTGTTTAAATTTTTAAAGAAATTTGTTAAATATACTGTCTCAAGTCATAATGTATGATTAATATCAATACTCATCATCTTTTTTTTCACACTATTTATCTTTTCGATAACCAGTAGGGAGTCAGATTAGTTAATGTAGACATTGTAAGATTAAATCCAAAAATATAAAATCAAATTTCTAAAATGCCTAAACTGAGATGAAGTCGACAAAAAACTATTTTCTAGAAGAGGTTATGTAAAATTGTCTGCCAATTGAAAATCAGTTGAAATGAAATTTATGTAGATATTTTCTTTGTGAATGTGATGCAACTAATGAATGTCCTTACATAAAACACGTTCCACTAGTAATTTTTCTATCAATTAGACTACCAGCATAATCTACATCGGCATACCCCTTTAAATAAAAGTTATCATTAGTTAGATACCGTAGACCAAACCATAAGGTGTTCAACAAATACCTTATAATCCATTTTACGGATTTTAAATGAGTTTCTTTTGGATTTGATTGAAACCGTGCACATAAAAAAACCGCAAACATAATGTCAGGTCTAGAAGCAGTAAGATAAAGAAGTGATCCAATCATACCTCGATATTTCTTTTAATCAACAACCTTACCTTTTTCATCCTTGTTTGATTACCTTTCCTCTTATTAGCTGATTGAATCAGATTATGGTGCAGATATATTATACATCACCGTTGCCTATTGTGACTCTGCCACCTTTGTACTTCTCTAGGCTAAGAAAATTTGATTTGTCGTCCGTTATGTGCATGGAACAGCTTGAATCCAGGTACCACTCTTGTTGTTCCTTAGCCTTCCAACACACCTACATGAGGAAAGATTTTTGTGACCTATTTGTTTTTATAGGTCCATGATTGTTAGTGACAAATGATTTTGGAAAACAAGTTTGCGTAGAACCAAAACAGTTTATGTTTGTTCCTTTTGGCACCCAGATTTGTTTGATTTTAAGAGATTTTACATTCACGCCTTTAGGAACCCAAACTGGTATGGTTTTCACGTGTTTGGGTCTGTACCAACAATTTTTGTGATTTTGTATAATTTTTCCACAAATCGTACACTTGGAATTGACATGATTAGTTTCACTTATACCTTTTTTAGATTGAGTATACCTAAGTCCTTGTCTAACAGTATTAACAGTTTGTTTCCCTAGTAGCATATTTAGTGATCTTTCTTCTTTGGAGAATTTTC
This sequence comes from Allium fistulosum, assembly GCA_030737815.1. Classification (NCBI taxonomy): domain Eukaryota; kingdom Viridiplantae; phylum Streptophyta; class Magnoliopsida; order Asparagales; family Amaryllidaceae; genus Allium; species Allium fistulosum. The sequence continues at coordinate 657,778,073 of CM060904.1, forward strand.
CTAAAGTTTTAGACAATTGTTGGACTTGTGACTTAAGAGATTCATTTTCATTCAATAACAAAGTGCACTTTTTAATTGAATTTTCTCTCCTAGTATTTTCACTTTCTTTCAAAATCAAAATTTCATTTTCAAGCGATTTAATTTTAATTTCTGATTTTATTATTTCCTCTTCAAATGATGGACACTTATCCCACTCATGGCTCTAATTTCGATAGTTTTTAACCAATTGATCAAGCTGCTTATTTATTTCTATCAAACTATCTAAATGTGATTCAATTTTTGCTTACTTCTCCTTAAGTCTTTCAAAACAGCCATTTATTTCATAAAAATATAAAAGTAATTGAGAGTGAGTAAGTTTAGATACCTCGCTTGGCTCGTCATCATTATTGTCACTTGTTTCTCCTCGAAGACACAGATTTGCGCTTTCACTCTCACTACCAGTGCTTTTATCACTTTCATCCCATGTAGCTGCAAAACTTCTCCTTTTCAATTTCTTTCCTTTGCTGAATTGATTTTGAGGACAATTTGGCTTGATATGATCAAGTTTATTGCAATTGTGACAAATGATCTCCTGCTCTTCTGAGTTATCTAGAACTTTGACGATTCTATTCTTGAGTTGTTGATTTAAGGCAGGATTTCCATATTTGCGGTTCCACCTTTTGAATCTTTTTATTATCAGTGCCATTTCAGCTGCTCCATCATCATCATCATCATTATCATCACTTTCTGTTGTTCGTTTGAGAGCTATTGATTTCTTTCGCGTATCTCCTCATTCATGTTCTTCCTTGAATTTGATTTCTAGCTCATAAGTGGTGAGATTTCCGATGAGTTCTTCAACTTTAACTTGTTTCAGATCCTTTGATTCTTGAATGGCGGTCACTTTTGGTTCAAATTTTTATGGAAGAATTCTGAGAAGTCTTCGGACTATTTCCAGTTCTGAGTATGGTCTTCCTAGAAATTTTGATTTGTATACAAGATTATAAAGTCGTCCATACATTTCTTTGACACTTTCATCATTTACCATTATGAAGTTCTCGTACGCGCTACTAAATATGGCAAGGTGAGATTCTTTAACTTGGGAGGTTCCTTCATGAGTTACTTCAAGCGTGTTCTTGATTTCCTACGCAGTTAGACAATGTGAAACACGATTAAATTCAATTTGATATAATGAACAAATAAAAGAATTCATAGCTTTAGCATTAGCATTTTGTAGTTTATTTTCAAGATCTGTCCATTAATCCATAGGTTTTTCAACTTCTTGATTATCTATTATTACCGTTGGTGTACTATATCCCGTTTCAACAATATTCCAAGCATCTATGGTTTTCAGAAAAATTTTCATTCTATTTTTCCAATAAGCATATTCACCATTGCACATGGGTGGTCTAACTATGGACTGACCCTCAGCAAAAGCATTATTAAAAGAAGCCATTTAAAAAAATCATTTTTTTTAAAAAAAATGGTTTTTGTTCCTAGCTCCGATACCACTTGTAGGATCATTTTCACCCTAAAGGGAAGGTGAATAGGGTGCACTAAAAATTAATGCGGAAATAAAAATAAACACAGAAACTAATACAGTAGAGATCACACACAAATTTACCCAGCTTCAGCAAAATCTTGCCAACATGTTGCCCCCAAGGTTTCTACTAAAAATTAAGTAGTCAGACGCTTACAAACACTCGTAAACTTGAGACACCAGCTAACTTGACTAACCTAACCCTAAGCTCAAAACCCTGCCACAACTCAACTACTGAGTTGCGAATTCTCAAACTATGCCCCGTAGTTTGTACCTAGTTACACAACTAGAAAGTTACACAATTTTAAAAGAAATTACAAAATAATATTAAACTAAAACTAACTAACAAAAAATGCTATATTAAAAAGTGAAGCCCAAAATAAAATATGGCCCAAGTAATAAAAGTAAATTCTTTGGCCCAAATAAATAATAAAAGTGCGGTCAAAAAATTAGAGAAGTATCCCTTTCTTCCTTTGGCCGATTCCTTTGTTCCTCTTCAAAAATTAGGGTTTTGAACTGCTTGAAGCCACCGCTTAGAGATTGAATTTCAAATTGATTGCTGGTGTGTTTTTGTTCCTCAAATCTCTTCGATGCTTCTTTATTCAGTGCTCTTTGATTCGCTTCGGCTGCTTCAAGGACGAGTTTGAAGGATGAGTTTGAATGGAGTATAAAATTAGTATGTGATTTTGTACTTTATTTGCTCTGTTATTTGGCTTAAATTCGAACTCATAATTTTGCCGATGATGATAATGGGAATTTATAGGGAATAAAACTATAGTTTATCGTTTGTATATGTTGCTTTGAATTCTTCATGATTTTATCTCTTGCGTTGATTTTTTAATCGAATGATGCATGACTCGTTCATCTCTGAAATACTCGAATTTGGTTGAAGTGTTTGAATCAGTTCCGTTCTGTGCTTCTATGTTTTCGGCATTTTGAATTTGTGATAATCCAGACTTGACGAATTTTTTTGTTCCATTTTCTGAGACTCAAACTCTTTTGACTTGTTCCAACTGTTCATTCTGATATTACCCATGGCTTCATGTAAAACACTAACCATTTCTTTTCGAACCATGACTTGACTTTGTTAGAACTGCTTATGCATTAACCATATATGTGTGTGTGTGTGTGTCTATATATATATATGCATATATGTATACATGTGTATTTCTATTTCTCTGTTCACCCAAGTGGAATGCATTCTGACTTTGCTTGTACCTGACCATATGCATATGTGTACATATGTCACTTTGCTTGCTGCTTCACTGATCTCGTGCACTGTGGTCTGGCATTTCATTGTCCATTGTTTGTTGCACTACTTTTTTGTATTGTCATGTTTACCTATGTCATGTTGACTTTACTTGTGTAGAGCTGCTGTCATGTTCTGACCATTGTTTATTTAAACTGAACTTGATAATTACATATTGGTTGAGTGTACTTGTATCCTCTGTTGTATATGTACATACATCTGCTTCATTGTCATTTCATTGAGTTGCTATGTTCACTTGTGTGTGTTCCATGCTCAAACCATTTTTCTATTTCTCGAGTGCTTGCTTCCATGTATGATTCCCTTGCATTGCTTCGAGTTGACTATGCAGTTTCTTTAAGTCATTTCATTTCCTAAAGCTTGTTGCCTTTGTTGCTCCTGATCATTTCATTGAACATGTACATGACTGGTGCCATTTTTGATTCTGTCTAGTTTCATGTTGAAATCTAAGTGTAGAATGTCTTGTGCACTGATTTACTGGCCTCTGTTCCATGTTTTGCATTCCATTTGAACTGTCCGAAGCTTGTTATCCCATTTGCATTCATATTATCATGTTGTATATGTTGAAAGTGAATGCTTGCATATAAAGTCTGCATGTAGCTTGCTTGTGCACTGGCCATTACTTGTATTTGTCTCTATTCTAGTTGCATCCCTTGTTGTGTTTGCACCCTGCTTTGATCTTGTTTTCATGTTCATGCCTGAATTGCTATCATGTTGATTTCATTTGCATTCAAGTTGACCCATCTAAACTGCCTGGTTCGGTTTTGATCTGGTTTACCACTTTTTCATGTTGTAACTGAACTTGTACTTGAGTTGAATCCAGTCTCGGCTTGGGTTTGACATTGTGCTCACATGTCCCTGCAATTTGAACAAGCAAGTGTATATTAGTGTGCACGACCTTGTGACATGTACAGTGATACACTGTGCATGTCAAAAGTTGTTCGTGTATGATGAAAAATAAATAAATGATGACGAACAACCCAAATAACTGAGGCAAACAATATTTTCAAACACACGCTTTGTTGTGCACTGCAAACATATTTCTTTTCAATTTTACTGCGTTGGTGTCTATTTTGCAGATAGTTCAGATGCTGGATTCAGGCTGGAATAAAGTTGAAGATCAAATACAAGTGATGAGTGAATATGTAGTGAGGTAAAACTTGTAAAGTGAAAATTGTGTTGTAATTGAAAATGTTTAAATGTAGTGAGAGCTCAAATTTGTATTATTTGAATTTGTAATTAAATAATTGTTAGAATAAAATATTTGTTTAAATATGAATTTCGAGTTATTTTTTTTATTCAACAAATATTTATTTAATATGTGGAATAATAAAATAGTACAATAACAAATACATATAAATGAATATATATATGTTTATTATCATCAAACAAAAATCATAGCCTATTGTATTCTACAAAGGTAGGCATCCTGAATCGACGAGGTGGCTCAGCATTAAGGATATCGTTGGTGAAGGGGGTATAAGTTCGGGAGATTCCCAAATTGTCATTAGTAAGTCCTTGACTTTCTCGGATCATTTGGCATATCATGGTTAGAATGTCAGGCATCTGGATGTTCGGGGCCAAGGCATGGTCGGGTTCCATGTTGCGGGGACGGTCTGGTCGCTGTCGACGGTCCCAGTCTTCGGGGAAGTAGGATTCATGGGCATGGATGTGTTGACGAAGGGCCGGATCTGGCTGGTTCTGGATCTCAGCTTCCAGATCTATAGCAGCAGTGGCTGTAAGGTCGTGAATCGTGTGATAAGGATGTGCCCCTCCTCGGGAGGATGGTCCAGCTTGATGCCCTGTAAAAGGACTAATCCCAGCTTATCCGAGAATCACTTAACGCTGATGCCCGGAGGCTTCTACATAATTTCCATCCAGTCAATAGCGTGTTGATTTGTGGTTGAAGTCGGATGAAGCCGAGCTTTCAGTCAAGGAATGTGAGATAGGATCCCTCCTAGATCTCCTTCGCCTTTCCTCATTCAACTGGTTCGCGAGCTCCGTATTGGCACGGATCTGTTGAGTGAGCTCTTGACGGCTTTGAGTAAGCTCTTGCATGAGGGTCTGGAACTCCTATCTAGTCACAGGACCTTATGCATCTGGAGCTCCAGCTGATGTCTGGCCTACTTAGTCAACTGCGTGGTATTTTGCCTAATCCTTCCTTCTTGATCTACAGCATTTGAAGCAGTTCTGGTAGTACGCACCATGATTCGTGTATCTCTTTCCTAAATCTTGAGTAATTTGAGTAGAATGGAAGGAACCGCATGAAGACAGATCTTGATCTCCTCCTTAGATTTTATCAATCCAATAACGGCAGTAGATCCACTGAATCGGTGAAAAAAAGAGTTTTCTCGGTGAAAGCACCAAAGTGTTTATACCAAAATTGGGCACAACACTGTTTGGATGTAAATGAAGAGATTAGAATGAAGAATTTAAATGCAAAACAAGGCTAATCTAACAATCACACCAATTAAAGCAAGCAGAAATAGAAAGAGACAAGAGTTTATAATGGTTCATCATTGTAGTTTACGTCCACTTCGAATAGTTTGTTGTTTATTGATGATTGACAACTGATCACAACACTCTAACACTCGAGTTACAATGGATTAGCGGTAGAGTAACGACGTAGCAGAGTCAAAAAAGTCCTTTTTCTCCAGGCCTAGGGGTATTATTTATAGGAGTTAGTCTGGAAATATATCCCTCAAAGCTCGGAATACCTCTTCTCACACGTGGGTGAGCCCACCAAATCGATCAGGGGTTGTTTGGGATCGATCAAGATTTGGTCAGATTAAGTTGCGATCGATCATGGTGATTCTTCAGTTGATAATAAAGTTTCGTTGAAAATTTGGAGGCATTTGGACTTGTAATTTCTTAGTTATGATCGATCCAAGATTGGATTTGCAAGTAGGCTGAAGCATTCGTATCAATGCTTTCGTATCAATTGATTTCACATTGATGACGTAGAGTGAGAACTTCGAGGAGATCCATATTTCACGCTTGTTAACCGCTTCCCTTGGTCAGACTACTTCTCTCGTATCAATCCAATGTGGTTCCTTTCGTATCGATGCCTGCATGTTGCTTCGTATCGATGTTAAAGTCCTTCCTTTGTATCGATCGATGGCTGCTGGTTTCGTATTGATGCCTGGTTGATCGCGAAATGGATGGAAGTGGGATCGATAAGAAGTGGGAAATAGTTGACTAGAAGGATTAGGATCGAGGCTATTGTTCGATGGATACGAATCGGATGGATACGAAGTTGATGGATACAAAGTGAACATGTTTCTCATGAATCTTGATCGATCCATAACTTAGGCATACGAACTCCGATTAACCCAAAATTTGGAAAGCTGCCTTTCATAGCTTTGTTTGTTGTACCATGATAATTGTAGCTTGATCCGGACTCGGACAAAATTTACCAGTATCCATAGTGGACCTGTGTCTAACCGATCTTCGGGACGGATTGTCTTTAGTCTCTAGTCGAGTCCATGGTGTCACAGCCTTGCCAGAAGGCGGTATAATAAAATGTTTTCATCCACTACGGTTTGAGTAAAGTGTGTGTGTGTATATAACATGGCAAGATGATTTTTAGTAAAGCATAGAGTTTATCTATTTTCCTTATGTGAGTTTGATTTAAAGGTTCTGAAGGAAAATTATGCGTAAGGATCCCTAAGTGAAAATGACTCGGATATTAGAATACTAGATGAGACTGTTATAGAGTCGTGCGATATACATTAGCTATTGGCCCCGGCTAATTTTTGTCTGAAATTCCAATGTGTAAGGCTTTATCACAAGTAAGACTAAAATTGTGATTACACACAGAAGGAATATATATTTGTATACATATAGGTTATTGGTGAGCCAGCACAACCATTAGGATCAAATGACCATAGGAGATGTTAAGTTAGGGACAGAGCATCAAGAAGAGGAGTATTTAAAAAATAGTGAGGGACAGACCGTCCAGATGATGAGTGTCTAACAGATGTTAGATAAATTTTGTTTATATTGTCTAGTAGGCCCGAGTCTGCCAAAGGTTAATGGTTAGCTAAACAAAACTAAAGTGTTTGAACAAATGGTTCTTTTATTACCTGATATGTATATTTATATAATGATGCTTTTCAGTATTTAACCAGTTTTGGTTGCAGGAAAAGATTTACAAAAGATATGTTTTAAAAGGATGTTAGTGAGGAGAAACCCGTTTTGCTAAGTGGCGTGTTCCCATTTAACATTATTAACCAAGATGTATAGTATTATTCGCTCTAGGCTTTATGTCTGACTCGTATTTTTTCTTTTCCCCTTAAAATCTCGGGTTGTCGAATTGATTTGAGCAGGCCGAGGGTCTAGGTTCTTTCAAATTCTTAGCAAGATGACAGATAAAGCTACCGGAGGCGAGCAAGAGGTTGATGGATAGCTATTTAAGAGTTGTAGTTCTTATTTTAGTTGTTATAATTCCTCTGTGTCTATTATGTCTGTTATGATAATATTACTCTGATCACATTCAAGAGGGCATCTCCTTATGTCGTTCTTGGCGTATTTTGTAATAAGTATGTTTTATCATTGCATGGGAAACGTATTGGGATTGTGTAATCTGAATAAGGAACATATGTTTTGAAATGTAAGGGAAAATTCTATTTTGAAATCCGTGTTTTGTTTCATATTAAGGTGCTTCCAATATTATAGATACCATTAACATAGCTGTATTTTGTCGCCAGAAGTTAATACTAGAGATGACTACAGGATCTGTAGTGCTTAGCTTTGGGCCTCTAGATAGAGGATTTTACAACTTGGTATCAAACCAAATGTTTATGAAATACTTTAACTAAAATTCATTTTTGAAAAAATAATCCTTAGGAATTAGCGTAAGATCGGGGTATGGGTTAACAATATAATAACGTACTTGTATTTCTATATATAAGTATACACTCTTTCTCTAGACTAATATCTTTGTTAGGTTATTCTTGTATATCTCACGATACTTGAATATAGATATGGACGGAAGAAGAGGCAGAGTTAATCTAGGAGGAGATAGCACCACCATCAATGGAAATGTCAACCGAATGCTAGAAGTAGTCAAGGTCGGGATTAGGATGAGAATGTTGGTGCTAGGATCCCACAAGTGGATATGGGAGCCATGTATCAGTTTTTCGTGAACATGATACAAGCTAGAATAACAGCTGGTGTTGATGGAGGGAATGTTGCTGGAGGAGGAGTTTACGAAGCTACAATAGTCAACCATTATGCTAACTAGAGCAAAGATTATGCTAGGCTTGGGGAAAGTCATTTATTGGGGCTGAGGATGCTAGCATGGTGGAAAACTGGCTGTTACACAATGAAAGGATTTTTGCTGATTTGGGGCTCAACAATGAGCAGAAAAGGAGACTAGCTTCAAGACAACTTCAAGGAGCCACTTTTTTTGGTGGAATACTATGACGCTGGTGTGGACGTAGAGACAATGACGTGGATAGAGTTTAAGAGGATGTTTCAAGAAAGGTTCATGTCAGTAATGGTGCAGTCTGTGTTGGTTAGAAAGTTTGCTGAACTAGAACAAGGGGAGATGTCTGTTTTAAAGTATGCTGGTAGATTTTAAGAGTTAGCCCGATCTGGGTATGCCCCCATTGACATAGTGATGAAAAGAATGAGAAGTTAGGTCTGAAGCCAGAGTTGGCCAAAGCTGCCTTACATCACATCAGAGATCCATGTGATGTAGTAGTGGAGATGGCGTTGAGACATGAGGAGATGTTGGCTTGTTTGGAAAAGAAGAAAGATAAGGAGGCCCAAGGTGGACAAGGCCAAAAAAGGAAATTCTTCCATAAGAAATATGCTCATAAGGGAGGAGCAGTGAAGAAGGGGAAGTCTGAGGTGGTTTGCTATAAGTGCAAAAAGAAACGGCACTATGCTCATGTGTGTCGTACTAAAAAAAGGAAAGGGAAAGGAGGTGATTGGAAAGAAGAACATCAGATGCTTTAATCGTGATTAGATCGGCCAATTCAAGAATCAATGCAAGGAGCCTACAAAGGATGGAAGTGGTGAAGTGTATGCATTAGAGCCCGCTACTTCGAGGCCGGTGTTGCAGGAGAAGGGAAAGGCAGTTCTGGGTGGCTTGCTACAGATTCACGGTATGTCTATTAGCATTCTATCAATACTTGTGCATCACATTCTTTTATATCTCGATGTTTGGTAGATAAACATAACCTAGAACCCTCACATTTAGTTACTTCCTTAAGGGTTGCAAATCCAATAGGAGGTATGCGACACTTAGGATGAACTGTGAGGACTTAGAGTTTGATTTGTTAGGTCATACATTTTGTTTGTTGTTTGTATATGCTTGACTTTGTAGGGTTCGAAATTTTATTGGGTATGGACTGGTTAAGTTAATATGATGCTAGGATATTTTTCCATGATGGGAAAATATAACTTAGACACCCTGATTGTAGTGATCGGATAGTTTAAACCATAGGAAACCCTAGTTGTGAGGTGGATTCTCTATCAGTTTTTTTGGAGTTGGAAGATGAGTTGCATCGAGTTTTCATAGTTAGAGAATTCGTGGATGTCTTCGTGCCGGTAGTTGGATTGCCACCGAAACGAGCCATTGAGTTTCAGATAGATTTGGTGCACGGAGTTGTACTAGTAAGTCGACCGCCAAGCAGGATGACACCTACAGAGATGAGGGAGTTAAAGGTGCAATTAGTGGATTTTGAAGGTAAGAGTTTTATCGGGCCGAGTAGTTCGCCTTGGGAAGCAGCTATAGCATTTGCTAAGAAGCCGGACGGATCGTTAAGGCAATGTATTGATTATCGCAAGTTGAATAAGAAGACAATAATGAACTGATATCCATTGCAGAAAATTGACGACTTGTTCGATCAGTTGAGTGGAGTTAAGGTATTCTCTCAGTTGGATTTGGCAACATGATTTCAACAGCTTAGAGTAGCAGATGAAAGTATTCCTTTGACGGCGATTGGAACAAGATATGGATCGTACGAATGGTTAGTTATGCCATTCGGACTAACTAATGCGTCGACATTCCTTGTAGATTTGATGGATCGAATTTTCCGAGAGCACTTGGATTGGTTTAATTTGGTTTTCATAGATGATATTCTGATATACTCTAAGGATGAGAAGGAGCGTGAAATTCATATTAGAATTGTGCTTGATATGCTGAGGGAGCATCAGCTGAAGGCAAAATTTTCGAAGTGCTATTTTTTGAAAAAGGAAGTGAAGTTCCTTGGTCATGTAGTCTCAGAGAAAGGGTTGTTAGTAGATCCAACTAATATTGAAGCGGTGAATAATTTGAAGAGACCCAAGACGGTGATCGACAAAAAGAGTTTTCTTGGATTGGCTGGATAATACCAAAGGTTTATAAAGGATTTTTCATGGAAAGCTGCACCGATGACTATGCTTATGCGAAAGTATGTAAAATTTGTGTGGACTGATAAGTGTGAGGAAGCATTTCAGAACTTGAAACACTTTTTAACCCATGCACCTATACTGGTTGTTCCGGAGGGAAGTCAAGAGTTAGTTGTTTATATTGATGCAGGTGGAACATGATTGGGAACTTTGCTAATGCAGAGAGGTAAAGTGATTGCCTATGCTTCTAGACAGCTTAGACCACATGAAGTTAGATATCCAGCGCATGATTTGGAATTAGCTGTAGTGATATTTGCTTTGAAGGTATGGAGGCAGTTCCTTTTGGGAGAGCGATTTGAGCTTTATACGGATCATAAATCGTTGAAGTATTTGTTCTCTCAAAAGGAGCTGAACATGAGACAACAAAGATGGTTGGAGTTTATTAATGCTTATGATTTCGGAATTGAGTATACACCCAAAAAGGGAAATAAGGTGGCAAATGCACTTAGCAGGAAGCATCAGAATGCCGTATTGGCGATGGTTGCTGAGTGGAAGGATTTGGAAGCATTATCAGCCTGTGTGTAGATCTAAGGGTGGATCAAGTGGAGAAAGTGTTATGTTTTCTAGTTTAGGCGTCCGACCGTTGATGATTGAGAAGATTGCTTATAAACAAGAGGAGGGTCTAATATTAGCTGAGAGGACCAGGAAATTTAGGGAAGGAACAGAGAGCGATGACTTGAATGATTTTAGTCTTGACCAGAATGGGTAGTTGAGAAAGAAAGGAAGGTTATATGTTCTGAATGTAGGGGACGTAAAAAAGGAAGTTTTAGAGAAATGCCATGGTTGAAAGTTCACTATTCATCCAAGAGGAACTAAGATGTATCAAGATATGAAGAGAAGTTTTCTCTAGGAAGGGATGAAAAGGGATTTGGCTTATGGGTAAAGCAGTGCTCGAACTGCCAGCTGGTAATGGCTAAACATCAAAAGCCAAGTGGATTTACTTCAGCTATTGGATATTCTGGTATGGAAATAAGATTCTATTTCTATGGACTTTGCTGATGGGTTGCTAAGATCTAGAAGGGGAAATGAAAGTATATGGGTCATAGTGGACAGACTAACCAAGACTGCCCATTTCATTCCATTTAAGTCAACTAGAACGACACCTGTTTTGGCGAAGTTATTTATGAAGAATGTGGTTAGATTACACGAAATTCCTAGTAGTATTATTAGTGATAGAGATTCGTTGTTTACTAGTGAGTTCTGGAAGAGTCTATAGGATATTTTAGGAACCGAACTCAAGATGAGTACTGCTTACCATCCACAGACTTATGGGAAAATGGAAAGAGTTAACAAAGTCTTGGAGGATTTGTTTAGAGCTTGTATATTGGATTTTGGGGGATAATGGGAAGACCATTTGCATCTATTCAAGTTTTCGTATAACAACAATTATCAGATTAGTATCAGGATGGCACCGTTTGAAGCTTTCTATGGAAGGCCATGTAAATCTCCCGCATGTTGGTTGGAGACCGAGGATAAGTTGGTTCTTGGTCCATATTTAGTGAGGGAAGCTGCAGAAAGGATTGAGTTGATTAGGGCTAGAATGAGGGAGGCTTAGTCTAGGAAGAAAAGTTATGCAGACAAAAGAAGGAAACACTTAGAGTTCTTTATTGGAGATTATGTGTTTATTAAGGTTTCACCGATGAAGTATGTAACTAGATTCGGAAAATCAGGAAAGTTAGCATCAAGATTCGTTGGATCATTCCAAGTTGTTGAGAGGATAGGGAAACTCATGTATAGAGTAGAGTTACCGAGTAGTTTGGTAGGAGTCCTTGATGTTTTAAATGTTTGTCATCTTAGAAAGTGCGTTACAAACCCGGAGACTACTATAGCACCGATAGTGTTAGAGGATTTAGTAGTGGAGCTGGACCTGACTATAGTTAGAATGTCGGTTCAGATAGTTGCAAGAGATGAGAAGAGGTTAAGGAACAAGACAGTTAGACGAGTGAAAGTCCAGTGGAGTGACTATGAGAGAGACTGTACTTGGGAGACTGAGAGCAGGATTAGAAATTCTTATATTGATTTTTTTGATGGTATGTTTTACCTTTTTAATCGATTGTGTGTCTTACCGTAATTTCGAGGATGAAATTCTTCAAGGACGGGAGTCTGTAACACCTCATATTTTTATAATTATTTAGGATATTTAACTAGCTAAATAAAATAATGTAAGGTGATTGGTAGGTAAAGATTTGTGATTAATAAGGTGTAGCCATGCCTACATGTATAATGAACTAAAGAACTAAGATGGAAATCAGTGTTAGGAAATAAAGGAGGGCAAAATGGGAAATATGATAAACTTATACCTTAAACCCTTAGGAAATCAGAACACACGTTCATTTCATATTTTCTCAAGCAAAACATTCTAAGGCCGGCCACCATTGGCAAACTCAAAAGTGGATAAAGCTAGGATTTTCAAGAGGAAGAATCGAATAACTTAATCAAGATCAAATCTCACATTTTTAATCACAAAGATAAGGTGAATAATTACCACATCTCATATTTCTTATAGTTTAAAGGATATTCAAAAAAAAATTTGCATGATAATGCCATGTTTTGGATGATTAAAAGTTTATATATGCTTGTTGATGATTTACCCATGTTCATATTGATTATTATGATATGTTAGATATGAAAACCCTATTTGTAACAACCCGCATATTTATCAATTTTATATTTAAATATTTTATTTAAATATTTTATCGTTAGTCGGATGTTAGTCCGAAAAGCTACTTTTTGCAAACTGTCGAATTGGGACTCAAGACCACTTCCATTGAGTTCAAAATGACGTTTGCGACCTTTTTGAGTATAAACTTCGATATGTTTGGAGTTAGTAGAATTTTGCTACTTTTCACTTTGGGTTTGGGCTTGAGTTTCAGCCCTATATCCTAACTCAGCCCCTCTCCTCTCCATTCACTCATTTCATTTTGCAAACACTCAAGCTCAACTGAAAATGGTGGGAGAGATTGGAAATTAGAAATTCCAAACCCTAGTTCCTCTTGCAAACTCAAGTTCTTGCTCCAAATTCGAAGAGAAGCTATTGGTAAGCATCTCCTTCTTCTTCTCCAACTCATTCTCCTTTCAATTTCAGTAATTCCTAAACCTAACTTTAGGAAATATTTCTCTTTTAAGCTTAGATTCAAGCTTGTTGAGTTGGGATTGAAGAGTGATTGTCCTTGCCTTGCTCTATAGCTTCCTCTTCATTGTTTTTGTGTAAAAGGTGAGATTTTTATCTCACATCTAAGCCTATGATTATCTTTGATTGTTAGGTATTAATTCCTAACACTTATTCATGTGCATTTGATTTTGGTTTGAATTGATTTGGTGCATTATTCAATTTTTGGTGTTTTGAAGCCAAATCTTTAAAATTCATAACTTTGATGTTTTGACATGTTTTGGTGGTGTATCGAAGAGCCTATAAGACCGGGTTGTCGCTTGACGTAAATCCTTAGTTGTCATTGCTTGCTCGATCGCTTCCGAGAACATTTTGGCCATCTTGGCCTAGGCAAATTTCTGCCCAGATTGGGTGTTCAGACGTTTGGAGGTCAATGCCAGACGTCTGGTTTTGCCTCCTGGTGAAAAACAACATATGGCAGAAAAATAAAAAGGGCAGTGACTAATTTCAGACGTCTGAACTTTTGTTCCAGACGTCTAAAAAGATGTCAGACGTCTGATTTACGTTTTCAGACGTCTGGTTGGTTTTCTGGGATATTCCCAGAAACCAAATCCAAACGTCTGGACTTTTCCCCAGACGTCTGAATGCTTTCAGACGTCTGAATGCTTTCAGACGTCTGATTTTGGGTTTCAGACGTCTGGATAGTTTTCTGGAATATTTCCAAAGACTAAATCCAGACGTCTGGACCAACCCCTCAGACGTCTGGAAATTCCAGTTTTGCCTATCTGCCTAATTTTGAGTAAAACTTCCAATGATTATCGATTTTTGTCGACCCGATTAGTTGTTATCACTTATATCAACTTTGATGACTTCTTTCTATGGATTTTATGTGAATATCCATTTTGATGGATTTAGGATCGATTTCTTTGGATTTGATTCACGTCTTCGTTTTCACTAGGTCGTACCGTTTTGGACGGGGCGCTGCCCCCTGGACCCCCGCGACCTGACCGAGCAGGTCGAACCCCATATCCCTCTTCGTAGGGGATCTTATCTGAAAAGCATTCAACCGAAATTCCTACTTTGATGGTTTTGGGATTGATTTCTTCGGACTTTGCTCACGTCTTCGAACGTGAATTTATGTGATTCGATTTGTTTCAACAATCGTTTTGTGACTTGTCACTTTAAAGATATGAAGGTTTCAATACTAGTAGTAAATATCAAAACTCTTTCATCAAAGCGATTTCAACACTATTTTAAATATCAAAAGTTCGTTTTCTCAAACCGATTTCCAATCTACTAGTATATAAAGGCCTTTACTTCACTTGGATGAGAAATCGACTTAAACGACTTAAACGACTTAGTAAAACAAGTGGTATGAAACGCTTGCGTTCACTTCGTCGGTTAGCTCTTGGACTTGTTCGATTGAACCCTTTTTGTGACAATTTTCTAGTGAAGATCTACAGTTTGTTCGTAAATATTTAAGTTAAGCTAGTGGTTATGGGACATGAAGCTAAAATCATATATTTACTAGCTTAGTGTAATTGACACTTCCTTATGATCATGACGATCATTTTTGTGATTTAGACTAGCGATTGAGCGATGTCTCATTGTCTGCGAGGGAGACTATACCCCATTTATGTGATGTTTCGCCATTACATATGTAGGGTAGCACCCTACGGTCTTCGGGCCATTACTGTGTGGAAATTTAATAGATAGCTTCCATGAGATAGCTTCTCATTCCTGTGTGATACGCGTAGGTGAGTTTTCATGCTCCCATTCATGTGTTAGGCCTCCCCCCTATTTATGTGTTTTTTGGATTTCTGGTGTTGATTTCTGGAATTTATGCTTCACCAATTTTCATGATTTTCATTGATATGATATCAGTTTTTGTGCATTGGTGAATTCATGTGTTATTGACTTGTTATGAATACAAGTTTAGGGTATGATACCCTATTTTATCTTTGAGAAGATTCTTGTGATATTGATTGATCTTCTGTTGATTATCATTTACATACTTATAGTAGTATGCCGTTATGGTTATTACATGTTCTGATCATGTCGTTTACTTTATACCATATCATCATATATTTATAGCTAGACTGATCCGTTTATTATTTTCTTATAAATAATACTCGGGTCAGACCGAGATGTTACAGGTGCTTCTGCTTGACTTCTCTTCAGGATTACTCAGACTTTTGGCTAACTACTTAGATTAGTAGTTTTTGATTGTACACATTTGAGATATAGACTCATTGATGTATTCTTTTGTTTAGCACTTGTTGCTATTCCTTTTGTATTATTGTGGATCTTTCTGACCACTACTCTGATGTACACTTTCATGTGTTATATATATTTATTCATATCTTCTTCCGCCTTTGTGATATGGATGTCTGTGACTGATTTGTGTTATGATTATTTCTATGTTTGTTTCCGAAGATTATATATAGCCACCGTGTGATAGCTTTGTGTTTGTATCGGTATGTCGGATTTCCTCCTTAAAAGATATGCATTCTATTCTATCTGACGTATCGGTGCTCGCACAAAGAAGTTACATGGATGGTCGCTCCTCAACAGCCTTATTCTCCATGCTAATTGACAGCACTACCTCGTAGTGTTCTTGGTTAGCGTGGGTATAGAGGTGGGGCGTCACACTATTAAATGACATCCAAATGCCTTGCAAACTTAAATGTTGATCATAAATGATATTTTAGAGATGGTTTTCAATTTTCATAATTATCTGAATTAATGTGGATATTATATTAATTTTCTAGTGGAGAAAATGGTTATTTGGGTTTTAAATTATTTACGGCTAAATAATTATTGGGTTCTGAAATTTATATATGTTAGAAAACATATTGATTTGATATTCTGGAATTTGTATAGAATTTTCCTAAGTGTTTTGATGAATATATAGAATTATTTAAGGTAAAAGACTTAAATGTTTTATATATTTAACTACGGAGAAGGGATATTATGTAATATAAAATCATAGTATATTTCTGAAAATATTGGCAGCACTTTTGGAAAAGGTATTTGGCAACCAATGAAAATTTGACAAACAATAGCAGTTAGTTGAAAAGTTTTCTCTTTTAAGTTAAAAACAAAAATAACATGTTTTTAGCATATTCCGCTACTTTCGGCATAGGGGTTCCGACTAAGACATTTCACCACCATCAGTTTCGAAACCAATGCGCATTGTATCAAGCTACTTCGTACATTGCACATTGGATAAAGGCGATGGGTACATAGTCGAAACTTTTGGTTTCGAAGGAGTTGGAGCATGCCTCGTTTTAAATAAAAGAAGCGCCTGCTTTGTTTTAAAATGGTTAGATTTCTGCTCAATAGGCTTTCCCCTGGATCAAATATTCTTTAAGGAAAGAGTTTGAATGGGTTGCACTATATTATTTTAAGTAATGCTTTCGAAAGGGTCGAAACCCCTAGCTGCAGCCTCTCTACCTTTCGTAGTCAATGGTTTCGGAAGGCATACTTAACTTCTAAAATTGTCTACTTCTCCAATGCTTTCGAAGGGATGGTTTCGATACTATCACTTATTTACTTAGGGATAGCTTTCGAAAGGTAGGCTTACGACTTAATTGATTTTATAGGCCCTTTTTGTTTTGTTGAAGTATTACCCATTGGTTTCGAAAGAGAATGGTTTCAACTTAAATGATTTCGAAAGATGTT
Source organism: Allium fistulosum (assembly GCA_030737815.1). NCBI lineage: Eukaryota > Viridiplantae > Streptophyta > Magnoliopsida > Asparagales > Amaryllidaceae > Allium > Allium fistulosum. The sequence goes on from CM060904.1 coordinate 657,795,050, forward strand.
TTTCCACATGTTTTAAATTGAAGCCATGTGCTTTCAAAAGGTTTAAATTTCAAAAGGATAATGCTTTCGAAAGGCGTTTAAAATGGTTTCGAAGGGGCGGTTCACTAAAGGGTTTCGAAGGAGTCGAAAGGTAGTATTTTTTGCTGGTTACGAAAGGGTTGAAATGGAAAAAAATTCCAAGGTTTTCTAAAGGTCATGTTTGAAGGTGATGTCTAAGGTTTAAAGCTTTCGAAAGGAAGGTTATCAAAGGTTTCGAAAGGGTTTTGAGAGTGGTTTCTAAAGAAGGTTTTGGCCTTTCGGGCTAGATGAATGAAGAGTTTTTGTAACAAACCGAATTCCAATGGGTCTGGATTTTTTGCAAAAATGCTAAAATCCAAGCCCACTGAAACCGGAGTTGGGTATCTGGTATCCTGCAAATAGGCAATGATAAATATATCAGAGCTCAAATAAATATCTCATAGCGGAACTGACTAAAATATAATAGTAAGTAAATACTCACCAAGGTAATAACACTTTCTAAACAAGTGTCACAAAGCTGGAAAATCTCTGCCATCTATCTAACCTGTGGGATGATATGAGGTGGGGGTCAGAACTAAAGTTACGGTGAATGGAAAAATTATACACTTCTAAGCATAACTTTACATATACCGTTCTATTTCCATTTTTTGTTATATTAGGTTTATTGGGTTCATAATACTCTCACCTCTATGTGTGAATCATACCCATCTACTCCCTAGTAGATCAATACCTATTGACCAATATATATGTAGCTACATGCCCAAAGACCACATCGGCCCAAGGTACTACCTATAGTACCTACTGTATCCTCCTCGAAAAGGACTCCATCGTCTCTCTACTAGAGCATACTATAACTACATCTGTAAAGGACAGCTTAGTGGGACCTACAATACAAATGTTCCATCGTCTACTATGAAAACGTGAAAGTGCATCTGCACTAGTTTATATTAGTGCTCGGACATCCACAATGTACCACCCAGTGCGTACCTTGAGGACTACGTGTAATCGTTCTGTATACTACCTGAGCTCTGCCAACAAGGTCTACCTTGTACGGAACTCGGTCGATGATTTTCTACATCTGTAAAGGTCCGCTTCGTTAGGCCTACAATAGAGATATTCTACTTGGTCTATCTCTTTTCTTATCGTGGCTATGGCCCCACGCAGCCCCCCTCAACTAATCGAAAGACCTTTTAAGAGCTAAGTGGTTGTGCCCTACTGCAAATAATTTAAACTTCTAATTGGATGTGCCCCTCATCCAGTGTCTCGATAGTGAAAGAATCATTAGCCTGTTGGTTTAACTCTAGTCTTTCCCAAGCTCACTCTGGCTGATGATGGGTAATATCCGCATGCGACTATCCTTATGGGTCCTACCACTATAACCTACTCGCAAACTAGAGTACGGTGTCATACGAATATCCTACTCCATCATCAACCTTTTGACTGCCTACAAAGGTCTGCTATGTTAGGCCTATAATGCAAAAGCAATCAAGGCATACTCTCTTGATGGAACACCTACAGACCTGCCTCTAGGGGTGCAGCTTCATTAGGCCTACCCTAGAGGGACATCCTAGAGTATCCTCACATCTCGTTGAAGTCTCGTACTTTTTTCTAGCCCAAAATAACTAAGTTGGACGTGCTCTTTCTATACTAAAAGTCTTCGATGAACTGCTTCGTTATGCTCTTTATCCAGATTCTCTTTGGGCTACTCCAAACGCACCTTACCATTTTATGAGACCCTACGTCTGATCTTTTATTATGCGTTTAGTTTACTTTTATTATTATGTTGGCTACTTATTTACCCTAATCAGCTTGCCCAGCCCCACCCACGTGTGAGACCATCAGTCCTAGACCTGAAAGGGAATGCTGCCGGTACGGGCTACTGATATTATTTTTTCTTATTAACTTAATCCAAGATTTAACTTTGATAAAATAAGCCTCATTATTTCTTTCTTTTTAATTATAACCTACGTGTTACAATTATACTTGCAATTGTCACTTTTATATTCTTTTTTTTCTTTTATAACCTACATGTTATAAATGAAGCAACATTCCTAGGTTCTCACTAGTGTCCTATGCACTTTACGAGACTTTTATTATTACTACTAAAAGAAATCACTGCTATCTCCTACATAGCCTTACACTTTTCCCGTCACACCTAGGAAATGATTCCTATCTACTCCATATTCAAAAGATTGGTTTGGTATTTATCATTTCATTTCAAAAATTAAAGCTTCTAAATTTTTCAAACATCAAATCCCAAAATTCTTGCCTTTAAAAGTGTTACTTTGAAGTTTCTATTAAACTCAAAGGTACTTGGTTACTTAAAATTTTATCATTCTAGACTTTCATCTTTCCAGCTCTTTGATTTGAAATTATTCCCCAAACATAGCGGGGAAAACATACAAATTCTAAGTTCAAAACTTATTCCTCTTTTCCTTTTAAAGACCTTTACAAGCTTTCCATAAAATAAATTTTGTATTTTTAAATTTAACTGTTTACTAAGTTTTTCTCTTCCAAAAATGTAACGACCTGAAATTTTCAGCCATTCGTATCCATATGTGTCGGAAACTGAATTGCTCAAAATATCAGATTGTTAATTTAAATTTGGAAAAACTCAGCATATACAGTAAATAAAATAATCACAGATATAAATATAATAGAGTAAAACAAGATACAACAGAAGTCTCGAATACATAGATGTCTCAAAACAATAGTCAAATACAAGATCTGAATACATCACTGGACTCAATTGAATAACTGATACCAGAATCGATAGATAGCTGGATCTCCAAGCGAAACTCCAACTCCAAAGGCGAGTCTCAAATGCTGTATCACTCAGTCTGACCCGAGCGTAAAGCAAAACAAAAAATGCTCGAGTCAGGATTAACATTCTTATATCAATAAATCCAACTCAAGTGAAATATCAACTGAAATACAAGTAACTTAAAGGATGTTTGAGATAACCATCCCCTAAGGATCCGTTAAACTATCTACTATGTAGTAATATTCGCTATTATAATAATGTCTAATTATAAAATAAACATACTTTTAAATAACATTAAGGCTTTACATTTTCCACCTTAACACGTAATAGTCCAGTAGTCTATCCAGTATTAGCATACTCCCAAAACGGGGGCAACCCTCGATACTCCACAGGCTACGGGAGAAATCACAACTCGTAGTAAAGTTCGATATGGTAGGTGACACGACACAACAAGGCAATGCCAGGGTAGATATATCAATTACGCACACGGGCTGGTGGAAACGCATAGCAGCCACTACCGCTCCACCTCGAACAACACTCCCAAATCAAGGGGTGCACCCAAACAAATCACAAAGTAATAGAATGGTATCGAAGAAGTGCGTCCGATCAGAGGTGCTACCTCATTGGCCCGAGATCGCTCCAGTTTTAGCCACCTTATGCCAACTCACGGGAGTTGGGTCGACGTATATACCTTTAAGATCGTCGCCACCATCCTACTTTATTCTGGAATCTCCACCACGTACATGGTTGTTAAAGTGGTTTTCGGTATCGACAGAGAGTATGCCCATATCCGATCCCGGTCTCTTTAACAACCAAACGCTATTATAACACCGCGGTCATTTCAAAATAGTTTATGCTTCAAAACCAAAATATCATTCATTTCAAAACCAAATCAAAACGATATCATTTACACTTCAAAATATTCACCTCCAGAATCATAGTACTTTCAAAGTTATAATACTTTCGAAACCAAACAAATTGAAATTATAACACTTTCAACCATAATACTTTGATATTCATAACTTCGAAAACATAACTTCCACCACGTAGACAGTTTAGATAATAAAATAGTTTACAAAGTAAAATAGTTTATATAAAATAATTATAAGTAAAAAAAAGTTTTATATTAATATTAAAAATAATTTATAAAGTAAAATATAGAATAGTTTTAAATATAATTTAAAATACTTTATAAAATAAAATAGCTTTCTCAAATTTCATAAATCAATTCAAATCAACTCTAATTCCAAATTTAACTTAATTAAATCTCAATTCCAAAATTCCATCTCAATTCAGTTTCTCAATAGACCATTCAATTTATATCGATTTCAAATACATATCTGAACCATAAAATACACTATTTCAATTTCAATATATTTCAAAGCTTTATATATCCTACATTTCAAAACTAAATTTGATAATTTTATATATATATCAAATTCACTTTACTATTATTAGTTTGAAATATTTACTTAATCATTTCAATAATATCTAAATACAGCTTCAATTTACAAACTTAAATAAACAAAATGTCCCATTTAAATTTATATAAATTTGAAATATTCATTTAAGTCACTTCTAATCAAATTCAAGTTATAAAATCATAGCTTTAAAATTTCAAATTTAATAAATTTCAAATTTAATAAATTTCAAATCAAACTTATTTAAGAAAAATTCTTAAATAAAATATAATTTCAAATCAATTTCAAATCCTTATTAACTCTATATCTGAAATATAGATATTAAATAAATACTTATATATCAACTTTATTAAATCAACTTTAATAAATCTTTAAAATCAATGTTTATTGAAACCATATATTTCCTTTCAAAATCATAGAAATAATTTTCAAATATTTATATATAGACCAACGGTGTCTGTATATAATCTTCCATCCAATGGTCAAGTGATACTGATATTTATCATTTCAATCCGCAATTTAAATTATATACGGGTATATATCTTTTCAACCCGTAATCCCAAATTTAATTCAATGAAAATCGCTTGGGTTTATCATTTCAACCCATAACGATTTTGTTAACCCTTAATTATCCACGACTTAAGAGGTACGCGACTCAAGAGTTAACGAGTTAAGGGACTGCAAGACTTAACGAGTTAAGACTTAGATGACCTACGACTCAACAGGCTCCGACCTAAGGAATGGTCCGACTCAACGACCTACGAGTTAAGAAGTTTAACGACTTACGACTTAGCATGCTACGACTCATAAAGTTAACTCTTCTACGACTCAATGAGACAAGCTTTCTACGACTCATGGTCTGTACGACTCATCAGGTTCAACGAGTTATGAAGTATACGACTCATGGTCTTACGAGTCATGGAGTATACGACTCATGGTCTTACGAGTCATGAGGCTTACGACTCATCAGGTCTGTACGACTCATTAGCCTCGCGACCTAAGGAAGCTTGCGACCTAAAGACTCCGCGACCTAGTAGTGTTGCGACCAAAAGGCTACGACCTAAGGAAGATTCCGAGTTATGAAATGCTCCGACTTAAGAAGGTTCCGACCTAACGGGTTATGACTTAGTGGGTTTACGACTTAAAGGCTGCGAGTTAAGGTCTTACGAGTTAAGGTCTGATAAGTCGGCTACGACTTAATACTTGTCAAAGACACCCACAGGATGGGCCCAAAACAACCCAATCCCTTAACTCGTCACCGACCTAACCCTATCCCTTAACTCGTCACCGACCTACCCTAAGTCGGCTACGACTTAAAGACTTAGAGAAATTTCCTAAGTCCAGATCAGCTCCTATAAATACCCCATCACTTCCAACTTGGAGGGGACTTTTGGCCATTCATTTCTCCAAACGCCGTTACGCTGTCGAAGCCTCCTCTCATTCAACAATCAAAGATCTTCAAGCATTCGAGACACTACAACAATCTTCGAGAAGAGCTCCTAACATCCAACACGGATTCGTCGAGTTTCATCATCAAAGATTGAGCTAGTAGTCAAGAATGTTTTCATGATCAAGTTGTATCGTTTTTAGAAAGATATTGTATCAAATTGTAACCGAATCAGCAATAAAAGACTATAAAGTGGATGTAGGCTCAATTACGGGTCGAACCACTATAAATCTGTTGTTCATTTACCGCTTTTCTGCTATTTTCAGCTTATATTCTGTTCTCGTACCAACGGGTGGTGCTTTCACAATTCTATTACACACACCGGGTGTTAGCGTTCACTTTTTACCGTTAACATTTTACATCCAACACGGATTCATCGAGTTTCATCATCAAAGATTGAGCTAGTAGTCAAGAATGTTTTCATGATCAAGTTGTATCGTTTTTAGAAAGATATTGTATCAAATTGTAACCGAATCAGCAATAAAAGACTATAAAGTGGATGTAGGCTCAATTACGGGTCGAACCACTATAAATCTGTTGTTCATTTACCGCTTTTCTGCTATTTTCAGCTTATATTCTGTTCCCGTACCAACGGGTGGTGCTTTCACAATTCTATTACACACACCGGGTGTTAGCGTTCACTTTTTACCGTTAACATTTTGGTGCTTTCACTGAGAACCCAACTCAGGCGATCATCCACTGTTGCTTCGCAAAGACTCATAAAAAGAACCTCTCTTAAAAACCAGATCCGAAATAATGGCTCCTGGAAGAAGAGGTAGACCTATCAGATCCGGAAATGCTCACGAAGGAACTTCCGCTTCCCCAATAACAGACCAAGCAACTCCAACCGTTGGAGTCACCAGGGCTGAATTGGATGATGCAGTTTCTGGATTATACCAACAAATTGAAACTCAAAACGCTTTGATGATGGATAGATTAACTGCTCTGCTCGGGGCAAATCGTCAACCAGAAAATCATCGAACTACTCTTCCTGAAATGCCACCTTTCCAAGCTGATGGTTCTATGCCGCAACCAACTTGTCATGAGCATATGCCCGGGCAAAATTCCGAGGGAAGAACTAATACTTGCCCGGAGGTGTCTTTGAACAATAAAGAGTACCTGTCTGAAATGGTTGGCCGCATCATGAAAGAGAGCATGCAAAGGGAAGAGGATGAGGCTGACTGGGGATTTGCGCCAAGCAGAACTCCGTTTACTGAAAGGATCCTAAGAGCGGAGTTTCCAAGGAAATTTGCACCTCCTACTATCCAAGCCTATAGGGGAACCAGTGACCCTAATCATTTCCTCTACAAGTACGATTGGCATATGACCGGTGCAAGAGCGTCAGACGAGATCAAGTGTCGATACTTTCCGGTATACCTAGAAGGTGTGGCTTTACTTTGGTTCACAAAGCTTCCAGTTCGATCTGTAGATAAATTCTCCGACTTAACGCAAAAGTTTAAAGAACAGTTCAGATTGTATGCTTCAAAAGCTAAGGATATAATGTCACTGTCTAACCTTGAACAAGCGCCCGGAGAATCAATCAAATCTTTCTTGAGCCGTTTCAATATAGCTTTAGCCGAAGTAGAAAATGCGGAACCACGCATGATCCTGACTTATTTGATGCGAGCCATTGATAAATCGAGTAAATTTGGGATATGGCTAAAGATGAAGGAACCGAACTCACTTGATAAATTTTATAAAAAGGCCGATGAGTTCATTCGCCTTGAAAGCCTTTCTGCAACATCGAAAGTGGTTACTGCCCAGACTGATAATGACATTGTCCCACCTAAGAAAAGAGAATCTGAAAGTCAGAAAAGGGAGAATGAAGGAGGAAAAAGCCAGGGAAATAAAAAGAAACCTCGCCGCTTTAATCCTTCGGACTTTACTCCTTTAACTGATACACCAAGAAATATCTTTTTTGCAACAAAGGACGTTGTCAAGTATCCTAAGCCACCTGAGATGACGAGAGGGGCAAAGCGTAATGGAAAATTCTGCCAATTTCACAATCAACCTGGCCATGACACTGACCAATGTCGCCAATTATAGAAGGTGATTGAAGAATTGCTAGAGCAGGGTAAACTCCAACAATACGTTAAAAAGAACGGAGTCGATCCAACCTCATCCACTCGGGATCAACAACACCCTACCTATTAATCCGATTCTCACAACAACACTGCAGTGCAAGATTCAGAAAAGCTTGTCATTAATGCTATCACAGGGGGACCATAATCAGCAAGCAGAAGTTAGGATGACTACTAATTACCCACAAAACTGCGGCTGGGGCATCTCTCACTTTCTCTGGCATAAAAATCCAAAAGCTATGAATCAAGCACAAATGGAAATCCAGCTTGGAGATTCTGAAACAACAATAACTAGCATTCATTTTTATTGAACAGCATTGCTTGAATTTGTAAAGATAATGATGGATGTGTAACTTCTGCATTGTAAACCGCTGAGAAATCAGCGTGACTCAATAATGAAAAACTATGCATTGTGTTTTCTGTTATAAAATGCCTGTTATATTTCGATGTGTAAATACTCTAAATGTATTGCTAAAATATCGATCTAATACTGCAGGTCATTAAAGCAAAGCTCACCCATCGCAAAGCTAAGCGAGCCTTACAAATCATTTAGCAAATTTCAAGCAACAAAAATTTCAAACTCGAATCCCATACAAGAGGAACTTCACATAAAAAGTTGACGGCTCCACTAGGTCAAGCCCTCGTTAACTGGTTGCGATCGCTGATATAAAAAGGCATCCAACCAAATAACTTGCGTTTACTCTGTGGAGTCATTCAAACAGTGAAGCCTACTTCTTCGGATAAAGCGATTTACTTGCAAAAGAAAGGAACACACGCTTGGAAACGATGATAAAGGATCGCAGATTGGCAGATGATGATACAACATGAGCGGGCAAACATGGAAGCAGCCAAAGGGAGGTATGCCTCTCAACAGGAAAGCAGGTAGAGCCACTAAAGGGATACCTTCCCAAGCGGAAGGAATAAGACCCTCGCTAACTGATTGTGATGCATCCGATCAGGCAGCTTGTGTCCATCCCATGGATCTACTTGCCCCTAAGACGCAACCTTCCTGGCACACCAACCAACTGATGCTCCTTCCCAAGGGTCAACAAAGCCCTCTAACGAGGCACGCCAATAAATGGAGAGCTTTCCTCAATCAAAAAGATCGGTAGGACTACCACAGGGGCACCTTGTTAATTGATTGCGATCGTTTGTACAAACAAACATCCAATCAAACAACTTACGCCTGTCCCGTGGACCCCTCCGACCATGAGAAAGTAACTTCCAGGCAATCACAAGCCCTCTTCGGAGGCACAAGCCCTCTTCGGAGGCACAAGCCCTCTTCGGAGGCACAAGCCATCTTCGGAGGCAAAAGCCCTTTTCGGAGGCACATTTCACCCGTGTAGAAGTGCAAAATGCTTCTCTTCGGAGACCCACTTCACCAGTGATGAAATACTAAAAAGCCCTTTTCGGAGGCACATTTCACCCGTGTAGAAGTGCAAAATGCTTCTCTTCGGAGACCCACTTCACCAGAGATGAAATGCCAAAATTGCTTCTCTTCGGAGACCAAAATTGCTTCTCTTCGGAGACCAAAACTGCTTCTCTTCGGAGACCAAAACTGCTTCTCTTCGGAGACCAAAATGGCTTCTCTTCGGAGACCAAAATCGCTTCTCTTCGGAGACCAAAAGACCTCTTCAGAGGCGTACTTCACCTTGCTTGAAGTACCAAAAATAAACCCTTTACTGGGGCACAAAAATCAAAACCTTCTTCAGAAGCTCATTTCACTGTGCAGGAAAATTCACTTTCAAACAAATAAAAGTGATCATTCCCAGAAGTTGAAGTGTTCTTCAGGAAGAAAAAGAAAATAAAGATTTCTCCAAAGACAAGATATACTCTATTAAAAGCAGAATAATTCTTCCCAGAAAAAGTGGAAAGTTATTCTCTAAAATAAGAGTATCGGTCTTGTGAAAGCAAGAAACATTACAATATACTTGTGGTATGGGGGCAACATTATACAATTCAGTTACATTAATAAAAGTAATATACAAGCAACATACCACAAGTTCATTGCAATATCACGTAATAAAGATGTGGAGTAAATGCGTTCTTGAAACACAGACAAAAAGTTTGTACAAATAGAAAGAATTGTTTACTCTACACTTCAAATGAAAAACAGATGTACTCCTACATACACAAGGATTTGTACAAGAAAAATATCTATTTATTTCAACACTATGAGAAATTTTTTACATTATACAGGTTACAAAAAGAAGCGGAGACCGGTATCCGCACAATACCCGGTCAATACAAGAAGCAAAAAATGCAAAATCAAACTCATTTCCCCTTCTTCCCACCCTTGGAGCTTTTACCCGGCCTGATAATTAGCTTCGCAGGCCGTATCGGAGAAGAAGGAGAAAGAGACTCAGCCGGATCAATCTCTGCCTCATCCCCAGCAGCAGAAGAACTCTTCTTTCCTTTCTTTGAAACCACACGCTTCCCCTTCTTCTTGGAAGAAGACTCACTCCCCGGAGCAAGAAATGTAGAAAGCTTTGTGTCATAATCAAAAGACTGCTCCGGGGTCTTCTCGCTATCTTCCAGACCTTCTGCCTTCTGTTCTTCGGAAGCAAGAGGTTCGTCTAAACCTTGAAGGGCTGCTATTGGTTCTTCCTGTGAACCTGGTTGAGAAGCTGGAAGAGATATAACTTGAGAAGAAGGAGGAACGACAGCTGAAGAAGGAAGAATTGGTGCAGTTTCCGGCATGACTGCTGCATAATAAAAGAAATCAAAATCAGTATTCTCCGAGAAAAAAGAAGACCGTGAATCGTCAAAGTTACCTGGAGAAGCCGGTTTAGCAAGATCAATCTCAAACTCCCGAGCTTGGAAGTCCTTCATTGCCTCTTCCTCTGTAGGGGTGGATACAGTTTCTTTGTCAACCTTAGCGGGAGGCGTGGAATGAGAACTAGAGCCAGTAACATCCGCATGAGCTAAAGCCGAGGTATAAGCAGGAGCAATAGGAAGTGTTTCTTTCTCAGGAAGCTTCTCTCCCGTCGCCTCGGCCCGCACTCGGATAAGCTGCTCTTTTCCTTTGGCAAGGGCAGCGCGATCGCTCTCACTTAAGTAGGTAGCTTGAAGATCTGTTTCAGAATATCCGGCACCACCAAATAAGTCAATGATTGCCTCCCATACTTCCGCTAAGGTGACTTCATACTCTGGTCCCAAAAATGAAAGGCTCCCACGCCCCAGGACACAATGCATATAAAAGTCGAACAGAGTCGCGTCAACGGTGGCTATGGTCGCCCTATGGGATTCTTCGGCTGCGGCTTTACCAGAAAGGACTTCATCACGTTCTCTTTCAGCCTTCAGTAACTGGGATTGTAGCCTAGCAATTTCTAAGTCTCGAGAGCTGAGTTTCTCCTGAAGTTGAGCAGCGTCATCACGATATTTTCTAGTAACATGCTGTTCTGCTTCAAGTTTGACTTCAGTATCCCGCTGAGCAGCATGGGCGTCTCGAACTTGTTTTTGAAGCATTTCTTCTTTCTGAGAATAAGAAGTGGAGGAAGTAGCAAGCTCATTTTTAAGTTTTTCAACTTCAGCTTCGAGCTTCCCATAACCATCGCTAATGCTTTTCATCTCCGCGTCATGCTGCTTACGCCATTTGTCCCATTCTGTTTTATCATTCTCCATGGTCATCATTGCCTCAAGGTTCATATGGTTGACCCTTTGAAGTTCATCAACCAGCTTCTGCCATCCAGACATTCTTTCGATGTCAAGCTTCACAGCATCGACATTTTTCAGCATCGCCTGCTTATCAATGGGGATCAAGTCCAAATCAAAACGCACTCCTTTCAGACACCAATTCGGAAATCGGCTCTGGAGTGTGGGAGGACCATCTCCAGCTTGGTACTGTGGCCTATTAATGATGGTCTGGATGTCAGACTCCTTAAGGGCAGGAGAACCGGAAGATGTATTAGGAGGAACAGAAGCGGTAGTCTTTTCCGAGATGTTAGATGTGTCTTTCTCACCAAGTCTGGTCCGTTTACTGGAATCATCAGAAATGTGACTCTTCCCCTTATCGTCGTAAGATTTCCTTTTATAAGGATCGTCGCTTCTGCGGGAAGAGTCACGTTGCTCGTCCCTACTCCCGTAGTATTCCTCATCTTCTCTCCGGCGACGCTCTTCATGAGCTCGCCTCTCATGAGCCTTTCTGGTAGCCCTCTCCTCATCAGTTTCCTTCACAGCACCAATGTAACTCCTAAAGTCATAAGCCTCACGGCTTCCGTAACGCTGGAATTTGTTGTAGTAAGAGCCACTTCGCCCCATCAGAGAACCTGAAATTGAAGAAAAAGACCAGTTTTAGAAATCCTCAAGTTGAAGAAGCTAAGTGCATATAAGTGCCAAAATACTAAGTGTGTGTGATGTGCAAACTACGCGCGTCAGACTACAAACCACTTTTGGGTGTAGAAATGGCAATAAGTTGTGTGGAAAGCGTTGTGGTTTGTTGCAAAGAAGAAGTTGCTTCGATAACAGGAGGAACCACTTTAGAAACATCATCTTTAAAGAGCTCCTGAGAGGTTATCATGATGTCGCTCAGACTGTCGAAAGTATCATCGCCATGGTGCATGGGAGATTTATCTTTTTCAACTTCCACCTCAGCCGTCTTTTCAAGAGTGTGAAGATTTTCCTCCTCTTCAATAACCGGGGCAAGTGCTAACTTACTGGACGACCCCGCAATGTCGGTAAAAGTAGAACACTTCACCAATGAAGTCTCAACGGTAAATTCTTTCGGTGAAGGTTCTTTAGCAGAAGCGGGGGCATCTGACTCCTCAGCCGAAGAATCAGGGACTTCATGTGACTGAGTGGAACGGGAAGGATGTAAGAGTCCAAATTCGTGGAGGAACTCATCTCTCAATAGAAATTGAACACTCCTCTCCTCGACCGGCACAGCCATAAGCCTCTCGAAGGTAGTTTTGTGACGAGTTTCCCTAGAGGGAGGAGGAAGCGCTGAAACAGTAGAAAAAGAAGAAGTTAACACTTGACAATTTGGACTTCAAAGAATTTAGAAAACACAGGGAAAAAATAGATAATCGTACTTCCCACTCTCCAAATGGCGTAAAATCCCGGGGGACAACGAACAAAGAAAAACTGGCTCAGAAACCCAGGAACGCTTTCGGGAAGACCAATAATCAGTTTGCGATTCCTGGCACTCCTTACAACTGTGATAGAGGGATGGTCCTTGGTCCTTGTGAATGAGCATAGAAAGCAAATTTCTCCAAAACTGGGGAAACGGTCCAGCCTTCTCCTAAAAAGCACACACAATCCTAGCAGGATGGCGTAGCCATTAGGATGAAGTTGAAAAGGGGAGATAGATAATCGAAGGAGAAGTTCTCGGAGACAGTCATTAAACGGGGGAATCGCTCCACTCAAGCACATTTGGCGGTTCACTGCAATGAAGCCGTGGGGCGGCCTGTCAGCAGTGTCATTTACTCCAGGGAGCAAAGCGTCAGATTCAGCAATGCCAAACTGGGAGCATAGTTGACGGAAGACTTTATGACTCAGAGTGGTAGGAGTCTTTTCTGGGGGATCATTCAACGGAGTAGCAATTGGAAAAGCTTCTCCACTTGGTTCCAAATCTTCTTGATGGGATGCCATTCTACACAATCAGCCGAGTGTTCAAAAGTGAAGGTGCACGTTTCCTAAAAGTGTAAAGTGCTGTGCAAAACTAATGAAAAATAAGAAAAAGCAAGTATAACTGGAATTAAACTAACTGACAATCAGTCAATTACGAGATTTCAAAACTTGTTAATGCTTAAGTGCAGTGTCAATGCAGACAAATCAGTTTTAATTAACCATTACGATTCCGCTTTAATACTTCATTTGAGTTGGTTATTGTGTAGCATTTCACTCATACAGTTCATTTAATTTTAATCTTTATCAACTAATCTGTCATCCGATATGGGCAGTCAGTGGCAGTATATTCGTCCCAGTTTTTGTAAATGTTATAACAGGCAGTTAGAGTTATTGACAATCTATAAAAGAGTGCAACAAAATTCAAGAGTCCAAAGTTCAAACAACTCAAGTCTTAGCATTCAAGGCAGTGGGAAATTTGCTCAAGTTCTAACTCGGTCACGACTTAGCATGAGGCAGATTTTCCTAAATCCTAACTCGTTCACGGTCTAAAAGATATGCCATGAATCCAGTTGAGTCGTAACTCTCCAATCGTACCACACATTCAAGCAAAATCTGAACAAGTGCTAAGTCGCGAACGACTCAAATAGTTCCTGCGACCTAGGGTCAACTATTCTCTAAGTCGTAAGTCGTGAGGAATAAAAAGAGACTTCAAGTCGTAAGTCGTAAGTCGTAACATCAAAACTGCTGGATCACGCGAAATTACCAATCCATCTAACTCCTGACTTGCTTAATCCTTAACTCGTTAACCATCTATCCATCCAATTCCTAACCCATTTACCTCCTAACTCTTGAGCTTTGTCACTCCTAACCCGTTAACTATTCAACCCGTTAATCCATTAACCGGTTAGCCTCTCCATCAACCCTATTTCTAAATCACCGTAAATCACAAATCGCTGCAAGTCATACCGAGCCACCTTAAGTTCATGGATATCCTGTACAACGGTATTCGCAAGGCCCAAAGGGAAAAAATCATGGATAAAGGTCGACGGCAATGATCGGCGATTGGGAAAAGGGAAAAGATGCTTACGCGGTGTAATTGGGAATGGCTGGAAGTAAATCAAGTCGAAATCGCCTTTGGAAGCTTGAAATTGCGTTAATAGCAGATACGGCTTAAAGAACGAGTAATAGGAAGACGGAGAAAAGAGGAACGACCTAAGCATTTTATACCCCAGGTCGAAGGAATTGGAATCGGCCCACACGAGTTAAGATGAGTCGAAACACACGACCTACGACTTAGGCGTGTATTTCGAGGGGCAAATGTTAACCCTTAATTCTCCACGACTTAAGAGGTACGCGACTCAAGAGTTAACGAGTTAAGGGACTGCAAAACTTAACGAGTTAAGACTTAGATGACCTACGACTCAACAGGCTCCGACCTAAGGAATGGTCCGACTCAACGACCTACGAGTTAAGAAGTTTAACGACTTACGACTTAGCATGCTACGACTCATAAAGTTAACTCTTCTACGACTCAACGAGACAAGCTTTCTACGACTCATGGTCTGTACGACTCATCAGGTTCAACGAGTTATGAAGTATACGACTCATGGTCTTACGAGTAATGGAGTATACGACTCATGGTCTTACGAGTCATGAGGCTTACGACTCATCAGGTCTGTACGACTCATCAGCCTCGCGACCTAAGGAAGCTTGCGACCTAAAGACTCCGCGACCTAGTAGTGTTGCGACCAAAAGGCTACGACCTAAGGAAGATTCCGAGTTATGAAATGCTCCGACTTAAGAAGGTTCCGACCTAACGGGTTACGACTTAGTGGGTTTACGACTTAAAGGCTGCGAGTTAAGGTCTTACGAGTTAAGGTCTGATAAGTCGGCTACGACTTAATACTTGTCAAAGACAGCCACATGATGGGCCCAGAACAACCCAATCCCTTAACTCGTCACCGACCTAACCCTATCCCTTAACTCGTCACCGACCTACCCTAAGTCGGCTACGACTTAAAGACTTAGAGAAATTTCCTAAGTCCAGATCAGCTCCTATAAATACCCCATCACTTCCAACTTGGAGGGGACTATTGGCCATTCATTTCTCCAAACGCCGTTACGCTGTCGAAGCCTCCTCTCATTCAGCAATCAAAGACCTTCAAGCATTCGAGACACTACAACAATCTTCGAGAAGAGCTCCTAACATCCAACACGGATTCGTCGAGTTTCATCATCAAAGATTGAGCTAGTAGTCAAGAATGTTTTCATGATCAAGTTGTATCGTTTTTAGAAAGATATTGTATCAAATTGTAACCGAATCAGCAATAAAAGACTATAAAGTGGATGTAGGCTCAATTACGGGTCGAACCACTATAAATCTGTTGTTCATTTACCGCTTTTCTGCTATTTTCAGCTTATATTCTGTTCCCGTACCAACGGGTGGTGCTTTCACAATTCTATTACACACACCGGGTGTTAGCGTTCACTTTTTACCGTTAACAGATTTTCTCCTATTCTACAGATCGTTCAGGTATGTATCATTTCAACCCATAGTGAATTCTATACTAATAGTGAACTTGTAGAGTGATAACAAATATGATAAAAATATAACAACAGTAATTGGCATATATCATCAGTGATAAATAAGAGATAATGGTGTCAGATGTCACAGGTGAACAAATACAGATAATAACATATATATAGCAATGCAAATAACTACTGCAACATATTTCAATTGTTGTTTCAATTGAAATCAAATTTAATATATATAAGAACATTAATCGTGAGTGATTACTCACCTTTCCAGGCTAGAGAGATGAACGGAAATGGAAGCGAATTGTGGATCCAAACACGAATTCCAAAGCAAAATAAGATGGGCACGAATTCAATGGACGAAGCTGATAGATAAGAATTGATGAAATATATATATATAATATTTAATTTCAAATCAATTTAAGTTTAAACCCAAATTAATATATATGTATATATATATTTCAAAATCATTATTTTATATTACAAAATAAAATTTGAAATAGATATACATATATACTTATCAACAAATATGTAAACAGCCTACATATATAAAATAAACTATTATAAATCTTTACATTAAAACATGACAAGCTAATATATCCTATACATATATATAACTATAAAATTTCCCCATAACAAAACAAAACTTTACACATAAATATTTCATATATCAACCTACAAACACATCTATAATATCAAAACATCTCTATACATATAATTTTTCCCAAATATCAACAGTTAATAACACACGTATATAAACAAATTACTGTAACCATATGTAGACCCAATATATAAACTCTATATAGCTGACATGCACATTGTATAAAATCAACATATTATAACAGTAAAACAAAGGTAAAATAGACAATACCTCTCATATAATATATGTTGCACACTCTTTATAAACTAACATATAATCTGATTTACCCAAAATGTATAAGTGACATATATACAAATTCATATACTAACAGATTACGCATAAAATGCAAATACAACATAAAGGACCAGACAACTATATATATCCAACTTTATAAACTTTACAAAAAAGAAAAAAACTAATATAAATAACCGGTATATATACACATATATGCAAACCCAGGTACATTCGTATGTTGAAAACTGTAAGATATGAATAAAAGAAACAAGCAGCTTGTATAGAATTATGTATAAACCTATATCCAACAGAAAAGCAAACCTATAATACTGTACTTCATGTGGAATATAATTTAGTAACAATACTTATAAAGTCAATATATGGTACCATATGTATAGACAACAATAATAAAATTATCACAGAAAAGAAACTTTATATACTGTATAAACTGTAATATAAACTTTTATATATATATATATATATAGTTACAATACAAACACTGTGCATATATATATTAAATTGAAAATCAATAAAACTAACCAAAAATCTTTACTTTAAAATTTCATATATATAACAGTAGATAGTATATGGATATACACTAATATATATATATCTATAAACAATATATATAAACTAATATATGCATATTAATATGTGTGAAAACTCATATCACTCCTATAATAAAATACACGGTATTGAATATAACAGCATAAATTATAAACTCAAATATATTATGACGTATAACCCATATAAACTACAGATTATAGATTAAGTAAATAAATATATATAAACGACTTACATAAATATAGGAAACAGAAAGACGCACGGCCAGAGGTAGAAGAGAAGAACATCTGTGGAGGTCGTGAAGAAGTGAGTTGGTTAGGTGGAAGGCTGGAGTTTGCCAGGTCGGAGCTTGGCTTAGAAGGGTTGTAGGCTTCGAGATCTGAGGTGAGGAGCGGCTCGGTTTCCTAGGTTGAGGCGTTGTACCCGAGACGATGGTGAGCGGTCCGATTCTTGGCGGCGCGTGGAGGAGTTTGGCAAAAGAAAACGGAAAGGCGGAGAACGATGTTTGAAGCATTGAGAAAGGCACACGAAAAAGGAAGGAGATCTATAGGTAAAAGATATATATACCACTTTATATGTCGTGTAACCTTTGGGTTACATATATTATTTCTTCCAAAACTAAATTGTAGAGAGAAAAGCAATCAATTTTTTTGAATGGTAGGAATAGTAAATGCCAAGTTGCAGAATTAAAGAAAAATCAATAGCTAGAGGCTGACAGAGGACAGATGGAAACGTAAAATAGAAATAAATGAGAGAGGAGCAAAAGAAACGTACTAGAGTAAATATAAATTGAAATGATGGGACAGTTGTACATTGATTGAGAAGCTATTAAAGCAATTTATTAAATTGAGTGGGCTACACGTTGAAGTTAGGAAAGCAAAGGAAATTTAACGGTCCAAATTTATGCTACCGATACGACGCACCGCTTTATTGTTTCCGTCGCGCACCGGACCTCAAAATACAGAAATGAATATACCGTAGTGATCATCACGACGAGACGATCAAAACGGCATACAGATATCAGTGGTATGATCATTTGATCAAAAGTCGATGATCGGTATCGAAATGCATTGCTATTCCGTATGGAAAAATCCAAACGGAGCTAGAAACATCCGAATTTCGCAGTCTAATTCTGAGTGTTCTAAATAAATTTTCTCATGTTGACATATTTAGGTTTTGGAACACTTTTAATATCATCAATTTTTAACTGATATAAATTGAAATAAAATTACACATGAAAATAAACTTCCAAATTATCTGATGAAAATTTACCAGTTGCTATGTTAAAACAAACGCATTACAAATATCAAATTTAAATTTCAAAATTTTATTGTTTAAAGTTTCACAAAATTTCAATTAAATATATAAATAAACAAATAAAATTATCTAAAATTTACGGGTCGTTACACTCTCCCCCACTCAAAACTTTTCGTCCCCGAAAAAGAAGGAGATAGGAGAATAGAAACAACCCCAAAGAAAATTAGATTAAAACAAAATAAAATAATTAATTCAAACCATATAAATTTAAATTTTAAATTAATTAATCCTCAATAATTGATTTAATCCATTTGATTTCACTTAAGTTAAATCAATCAATCTATTTCTAAATTCATTATCTTATTATCTAGTCATCCTCAATTAACAATTTCTAAATCATCAATTTGTATAATCATATATTATACTCATATTTTATTCAACAAATTTAATTCTTTTATTCCAAATTATAATTAAGTTTATTTCACTTAATATATCTTACTACATATATTTAAACCATATAAATTAATTTAACCCATATAAATTTCAATTTAAATTAATTTATATTCAATAATTGATTTTAAATTCAAGGTATTTCCATAAGTTGATCTAATTTCAATTTATTAATTCCTTCAAAACAAATTTATTTGCCTCATCTATTATTCAATTAACTTATTATTCTATTTATTTCAATTAATATTTATAACTAAAATTTAAGTGTATCACCTTTATTATATCCACTCAAATTCTATTTATAAAAGTCATTTTATATTGTATATTATCCAATTACATATTCAACTTTTGAATGTTTTAGGTAAGTTGTATTAGAATGTAATTGAGTATTATACAAATAAAATTTTCCAATTCAATTATTTCAAGTTTAAACACTTATTCAAAAATTTGGCTTTATTTATAATTGAAAACATCCTTAACGTAATTTTAAGAATTAAATTTCCGTTTAATTTCAAACCCTTTAGAGATAATTATGTATATACTATATATATTAAATCAAATTATATTTGAAATAATATACCCATATATATATAAATCAAGTCATACTTAAGAAAGTCAAATCGAAATGTTTTTCCAAAACAAAACCGTAGCAAAGCAACAGAATGGTCTCTCCACTTCGAAACTCGAAAATGAATGTCGATGATGCGGCCGCCATCACCGAAATTATTTTCCAGCGACAAATGAGGAGAGCACTGATTTCAACATTTTAAAATTCTTTGAAACAATTTCTATTTTAAAATACTTTAAATAATATACACTTTAAAACTTTAAAACCAAAGTTTGGAATCACCAGAAATTAAATTCTCAAATTCCTGATTTAAATTCATTTAATTTTAAATCAATTTATAAACCATGTTTATAAATTCATTTATAGAACAATAAATGATAATAAAATATTAATATTTCAAACAACCAATTTAATTAACTTATTAAATTCCAGAAAAATTTCACTTATATATTTATAATATAATCATACAAATTTATTTCATTTACCAGATTTGAAAATAATATTGTGTCAGTTTGTTCTGTTCAAGTGTTTTGGAATTCCTATCGATAGCGTTGATCAGACGAATCGATCGAAAATCCAAACCAACATCAACAACTCAAACAACACAATATATAAAACATTTAATATTAATACAAATGCACTCCCTCCCTCGATAATTCAAGAAGGGATTTCAAAGCAAAGATGGGGTTCAAAGTAGAGGAACCCTAATCAAATAGAATTCAACTAAAAGATAGATTCGATAGGGAGATAAGATGATTGAATTTCAAATTGGAAGATGGATAAATTTATATAAATCGCGGGTAACCTTAATCGGGTCAACTATGAGTTCAAGAATACGATCGATGCGGAATTCTGAATCAAATCAGCATAAGATCACAAGAGATAGAATTCGGGTAAAGCAAAAGATAACAGCATCTAAACCGAAGATACAGAAACCTCCGAAGAATCAATGCCTGTTGTAAAGGAGTTTCACCCCTTTATAAATCATTCAAAGATTGGCGAGACCGCCAATTTATTACCGAGATTATTCGAGGTGGAGTTATGGGATGCTCCAGAATCAACAAGACACGAATAGGGGAGACAAGAGTGGACTTTGGAACCGAAGTGAACGTTCCAAAATTCAAAGGAAACCGAGTCAAAGAAGAAGGAATTCAAGCTCGAACGAAAGTGATTCCGTAATTAAATATACTACATATGCTGATTTTTGCCTAAAACCAGAGCTCTGATACCACATGTAACGACCTGAAATTTTCAGCCATTCGTAACCATATGTGTTGGAAATTGACTTGCTCAAAATATCAGATTGTTCATTTAAATTTGGCAAAACTCAGCATATACAGTAAATAAAATAATCACAGACACAGAGTAATATAACAATAATGCAGTGGAAACAAAATAATAGTAGTTCATGAAGCTACTATATAAATATAATAGAGTTAAACAAGATACAACAGAAGTCTCGAATAGATAGATGTCTCAAAACAGTAGTCAAATACAAGATCTGAATACATCACTGGACTCAACTGAATAACTGATAGCAGAATCGATAGATAGCTGGATCTCCAAGCGACACTCCAACTCCAAAGGTGAGTCTCAAATGCTGTATCACTCAGTCTGACCCGAGCGTAAAGCGAAACACAAAACACTCGAGTCAGGATTAACATTCTTATATCAATAAATCCAACTCAAGTGAAATATCAACTGAAATACAAGTAACTTAAAGGATGTTTGGGATAACCATCCCTTAAGGATCCGTTAAACTATCTACTATGTAGTAATATTCGCTATTATAATAATGTCTAATTATAAAATAAACATACTTTTAAATAACATTAAGGCTTTACATTTTCCACCTTAACACGTAATAGTCCCAGTAGTCTATCCAGTATTAGCATACTCCTAAAACGGGGGCTACCCTTAATACTCCACAGGCTACGGGAGAAATCACAACTCGTAGTAAAGTTCAATATGGTAGGTGACATGGCACAACAAGGCAATGCTAGGGTAGATATACCAATTACGCACACGGGCTGGTGGAAACGCATAGCAGCCACTACCGCTCCACCTTGAACAACACTCCCAAATCAAGGGGTGCACCAAAACAAATCACAAAGTAATAGAATGGTATCGAAGAAGTGCGTCCGATCAGAGGTGCTACCTCATTGGCCCGAGATCGCTCCTGTTTTAGCCACCGTATGCCAACTCACGGGAGTTGGGTCCAGGTATATACCTTTAAGATCATCACCACCATCCTACTTCATTATGGAATCTCCACCGCGTACACGGTTGTTAAAGTGGTTTTCGGTATCGACAGAGAGTATGCCCATATCCGATCCCGGTCTCTTTAACAACCAAACGCTATTATAACACCGCGGTCATTTCAAAATAGTTTATGTTTCAAAACCAAAATATCATTCATTTCAAAACCAAATCAAAACGATATCATTTACACTTCAAAATATTCACTTCCAGAATCGTAGTACTTTCAAAGTTATAATACTTTCGAAACCAAACAAATTGAAATTATAACACTTTCAACCATAATACTTTGATATTCATAACTTCGAAAACATAACTTCCACCACTTAGACAGTTTAGATAATAAAATAGTTTATATAATAAAATAGTTTACAAAGTAAAATAGTTTATATAAAATAACTATAAGTAAAAAAAAGTTTTATATTAATATTAAAAATAATTTATAAAGTAAAATATAGAATAGTTTTAAATATAATTTAAAATACATTATAAAATAAAATAGCTTTCTCAAATTTCATAAATCAATTCAAATCAACTCCAATTCCAAATTTAACTTAATTAATTCTCAATTCCAAAATTCCATCTCAATTCAGTTTCTTAATAGACCATTCAATTTATATCGATTTCAAATACATATCTGAACCATAAAATAAACCATTTCAATTTCAATATATTTCAAAGCTTTAAATATCCAACATTTCAAAACTAGATTTGATAATTTTATATATATATATCAGATTCACTTTACTATTATTAGTTTCAAATATTTACTTAATCATTTCAATAATATCTAAATACAACTTCAATTTACAAACTTAAATAAACAAAATGTCCCATTTAAATTTATATAAATTTGAAATATTCATTTAAGTCACTTCTAATCAAATTCAAGTTATAAAATCATAGCATTAAAATTTCAAATTTAATAAATTTCAAATCAAACTTATTTAAGAAAAATTCTTAAATAAAATATAATTTCAAATCAATTTAAAATCCATATAAACTCTATATCTGAAATATAGATATTAAATAAATACTTATATATTAACTTTATTAAATCAACTTTAATAAATCTTTAAAATCAATGTTTATTGAAACCATATATTTCCTTTCAAAATCATAGATGATTTTCAAATATTTATATATAGACCAACGGTGTCTGTATATAATCTTCTATCCTATGGTCAAGTGATACAGATATTTATCATTTCAATCCGCAATTTAAATTATATACGGGTATATATCTTTTCAACCCGTAATCCCAAATTTAATTCAATGAAAATCGCTTGGGTTTATCATTTCAACCCATAATGATTTTCTCCTATTCTACAGATCGTTCGGGTATGTATCATTTCAACCCATAATGAATTCTATACTAACAGGGAACTTGGAGGGTGATAACAGATAAGATAAAAATATAACAACAGTAACATGCATATATCATCAGTTATAAATAACAGATAATGGTGTCAGATGTCACAGGTGAACAGATACAGATAATAACATACATATAGCAATGGAAATAAGTACTGCAACATATTTCAATTGTCGTTTCAATTGAAATCAAATTTAATAGATATAAGAACATTAATCATGAGTGATTACTCACCTTTCGAGGCTAGAGAGATGAACGGAAATGGAAGCGAATTGTGGATCCAAACACGAATTCCAAAGCGAAATAAGATGGGCATGAATTCAACGGACGAAGCTAATAGATAAGAATTGATGAAAACAAATTTGAACCATCAAGATAGGAACAGAATATATATATAATATATATTTAATTTCAAATCAATTTAAATTTAAACCCAAATTAAAAAATATATATATATATATTTCAAAATCATTGTTTTATATTACAAAATAAAATTTGAAATAGATATACATATATACTTATCAACAAATATGTAAAGAGCCTACATATATAAAATAAACTATTATAAATCTTTACTCTAAAACATAACAAGCTAATATATCCTATACATATATATAACTATAAAATTTCCCCATAGCAAAACAAAACTTTACACGTAAATATTTCATATATCAACCTACAAACACATCTATAATATCAAAACATCTCTATACATATAATTTTTCCCAAATATCAACAGTTAATAACACACGTATATAAACAAATTACTGTAACCATATGTAGACCCAATATATAAACTCTATATAGCCGACATGCACACTGTATAAAATCAACATATTATAACAGTAAAACAAAGGTAAAATAGATAATACCTCTCATATAATATATGTTGCACACTCTTTATAAACTAACATATAATATGATTTACCCAAAATGTATAATTGACATATATACAAATTCATATACTAACAGATTACACATAAAATGCTAATACAACATAAAGGACCGGACAACTATATATATCCAACTTTATAAACTTTACAAAAAAGAAAAAAACTAATATAAATAACCGGTATATATACACATATATGCAAACCCAGGTACATTCGTATGTTGAAAACTGTAAGATATGAATAAAAGAAACAAGCAGCTTGTATAGAATTATGTATAAACCTATATCCAACAGAAAAGCAAACCTATAATACTGTACTTCATGTGGAATATAATTTAGTAACAATACTTATAAAGTCAATATATGGTACCATATGTATAGACAACAATAATAAAATTATCACAGAAAAGAAACTTTATATACTGTATAAACTGTAATATAAACTTTTATATATATATATATATATACTTACAATACAAACACTGTACATATATATATTAAATTGAAAATCAATAAAACTAACCAAAAAGATTTTTACTTAAAATTTCATATATATAACAGTAGATAGGATATGGATATACACTAATATATATATATATCTATAAACAATATATATAAACTAATATATACATATTAATATGTGTGAAAACTCATATCACTCCTATAATAAAATACACGGTATTGAATATAACAGCATAAATTATAAACTCAAATATATTATGACGTATAACCCATATAAACTACAGATTATAGATTAAGTAAATAAATATATATAAACGACTTATATAAACAGAAAGACAAACGACCAGAGGTAGAAGAGAAGAACATCCGTGGAGGTCGTGAAGAAGTGAGTTGGTTAGGTGGAAGGTCGGAGTTTGCCAGGTCGGAGCTTGGCTTAGAATGGTTGCAGGCTTCGAGATCTGAGGTGAGGAGCGGCTCGGTTGCATAGGTTGAGGCATTGTACCCGAGACGATGGTGAGGGGGCCGATGCTTGGCGGCGCGTGGAGGAGTTTGGCATAAGAAAAAGGAAAGGCGAAGAATGATGTTTGAAGCATTGAGAAAGGCACACAAAAAAGGAAGGAAGGAGATCTACAGACAAAAGATATATATACCACTTTATATTGTAGGATCGATTTCACCCTAGAGGGGGGGTGAATAGGGTGATAGTGTTAATTATAAAAATTATTGTGGAAGTGTATATTAATTTTAACACAGATCACAGCACAGCACAGATAACAGCAGAATAATAAAAACAGAAAAGAACAACACAGAATTTACCCAGCTTCGGCAAAACCCTGCCTACGTGCTGCCCCCAAGGTTTCTACTAGAAATTAGATAGTCAGACGCTTACACACGTAAACTCGCTATACCGCTATTGACTAATCTAACTCTACGCTCAAAACCCTGCCACAACTCAGCCACTGAGTTGCGAATTCCCAAACTACGCCATGTAGTTTGTGCCCTAGTCACATGACTAGTAAATACAACGGTTTAAAAAGGAAATACAAATTTAAAACAACAATATAAAAACAAAACCCTAATTTTAAATACTCTAAGCCCAAATAGGATAAAAGAAAATGCCGGCCCAATTAAAAGTTAAAAACGAATCCTTTTTCGTTTATTTCTTTGGCCCGTTCTTGTTTCCTTTTCTTTGGTCGTTCGTTCCTCTATGCAAAATTAGGGCTTCGGCTCTTTTTCCTTTGTGAAAATGGCGGCCGTTCCTTGTGAACAATATTAGCCTTGTTCATTTGAAAAAACTAGGGCTTTGAGATTGTTGAAGCCGCCGACTTATGTTGATCGATTTAATGATTTCGCTCCTTGCTCTGTCGATCAACCTACTCCGTGTAGCTTGCTTCGGCTGCTGCTTCTTTTTGTTTGTTCGTTGCTTATGAAATTAGGGCTTTGGCTTGGTTTCTTTGAGTTGATCGAATTCGACTTTTCTGGTATGTTATTTGATCCTTTTGTTATCTGGATTGATTACTTGAATTCGATGATTAATTGTCGGTGATGATTGTGGGTTTATATAGGGTTCGATCCCCTATATTTTCGTTTGTACGAATTTTTTTGAATTCGTCAATACTTTTGCTCCGGCCGTTCGATACTGCTTGAATGTTGATGATAATTCCTGACTTTATCAATCTCGTTAATTTTCTTATTACTTGGTTGACACGGTTTCGATTAATTTCTTGGTTGCCACGGTTTTGGTTTGAAACTGCTATTCACTTGATTGCGACTTCGATTTTGAACTTGGCCTTGATAAAATTGATTTGAAATGTATATACTTTCTGATTTACTTGTGAGCATTTGACTTTGGGTTGATTTGAACTGCAGTGATATTATTTGGCTTTGAATTTTTGGCATGTCTGGCTTTGCTTTGCCTTGATTATTTTGAAACTGCTACTATAAAAATGTTCGACCTTGACTTCATTCATTTTCGATTTATACTATACTCGACTTTGCATTCTTATTCATACTGCACATATGTTGTTTCATGTTAGCTGGTATTTCTAGTCAAGTAGTATGTGTGCAGTTTCACTGGTGCATTCTTGTTTCACTGGTGCATCCCTTGACTTGTTAACATGTGCATGTCATTTGTGTCTTTAAGCCTTTGTATTCAGTTTTGTTCTTGTTTGGTTTGTGGTTGATGAGCAGTGCCATTTGCTTCTGCACTGAGTTGTTTGGTCGATTGACTGTTCCATACATGTTGCTTGATTTTTGTGTTGTTGTGCACTGACTATGTATATGTTTGGGCCTTTGAGATTCACTTGAGTCAGTTGTTTGCTGTTGTACATTAATGTGCCTCTTTGTGTATTGATGGTCTGATCATTCTTTGGTCTTAAGTTCTGGTTTGTCGAGACTGGTCATTCATTTGACTTTTGTCTTCATTGTTGTATTGAGTTGAGTCATGATAGCAGTGACTTGACCTCTATTGCCCTGCGTTGAATCCAGCTTTAAACGCTCGGGTTTGACCTTGTGCTGATATCATGACTTTCACTTGAGTTGAACCTGGCATGATTTGGGTTTGACCTTGTGCTCACCTGTCCCTGTAATTCTATCAAGTGTATATCGGTGTGCACGGCCTTGTGGCATGTATAGTGATATACTGTGCATGTCACATTGTTCGTGTGTGATGAATTCAAATATAAATGATGACGAATAACCCAAATAACTGAGGCAAATAAAATTTTCAAAATCACATTTTTATTTTATATTGCAAAAATATTTCTTTTTCAATTTTATCGCATCATTATATATTTTTTGCAGATTGCTCAGATGCTGGATTCAAACTGGAACGAAGTTGAAGATAAATACGAGTTGAGTGAACGAGTGATATGTAGTGAGGTCAAATGTAAATGTGAATCGTGATGTAGTCAAATTTTGTATTTATATAGAGAGAGCTTGAATTTGTACTATTCAAAATTGTAATAAATATTTGTTTGAATAAAATTTCTGTTCGAATTCAAATTCTGTGTTATTTATTTTATTCAGCAAATATCTATTTAATCTGTGAAAATAAAATAGTACAATATCAAATACATTTAAATGAATATATATATATGTTTATTATCATCAAACAAAAATCATATACACGCATATTCAACAATCTCCCCCTTTTGATGATAACAAACATATATTTAAGATTTTGATTTTATTAAATGTATTTGATCATTCAATTTTCTCCCCCTATTTGAATGCTCCCTCTCTACACAATACTCCCCCTTCATATATGCATGTGAACAAAAATATGCAAATGTGCTTAGATGCAAATTGAAAATATTTGACCTTTATTTGCCAAAATCTTAACTTTTCTCTCCCCTTTTGTTATCAGCAAAAGAGTAATAGTGTTAGAAAAATAGAGATAAAGTGATAGACATTAAACCAATATTAATTCCCAATCGAGAATAAATATTAAATTTCAATAAAAAATCAAACAAAAATCATAAATACTCTATTTGACGCATATTCCACTTTAGAGTGATAGGAATGATGTCATCATATAAAACCATATAGTTGTGTCTATTTGTGGTATATTCATATCGGGAATTTGAATATCTACTAACCATGCATAACCGTTAGGACTTTTAAATGAGATTAGTAGTATTCCAAAAAATTAAAAATGAATTCAAGTAACTTCTAACCACGCATAACCGTGAGGACTTTTAAATGGGATTAGAATCAACTTGTCTATTTAATCAATCAATTTTGATATGCGTTCCATACATGCATAACCGTGAGGACTTTTAAATGAGCATGGAAGCACATAATCAAAAATCCAAGTAATTCACCCATGCATAACCGTGAGGACTTTTAAATGAGAGTGAATACATTGGATGTTTTTTTTAAATATAATGAAGTGAAAAACGAATGATTCCCGTTTGAAATACCACATATTGACAAACTATATTGGATTTTGATGAGTGATGGTTGATAGAAATATGATAGAAATAGAAATGGTCATGGAATTTTTGCCAACAAAAAGTTTTTATATCTCTTGTTTAAATTTCTAAAGAAATTTACTAAATATACCATCTCGAGTTATAATATATGATTAATATCAACACTCATTACTTTTTCAATCATTATTTACCTTTTCGATAATTAGTAGGGGGTCAGATTAGTTAATGTAGTGATTTAAGATCAATTTCAAAAATAATTATAAAATCAATTTTCTGAAATAACTAATCTGAAACAAGGTCAAAAATGATTTTCTTGAAGGGTTTATCTAAGAAAAATATCTGTTAATTGAAAAATATTTGAAATGAAATATGCAGATATTTTCTTTGAAAAAAACGATGCAATTACTGAATGTTAAATCACGTTCCACTAGTAATTTTTCATCAACTAGATTGCCAGTGTAATCTGCATCTGAATTTTTCTTTCACTCAACATTATCATTGTTTAAATGTTATAAACCAGGCTTGTGAAAATTCAACAAATTTCATAAAATCATTTGTAGCATCTTTTTGAATGGAGTTCTCTTGAGATTAAATTGAAGCCATTGAAATAAACAAGTAAACAAATATATCTACTTGTAGCATGAGGAATCAGTAATCAATCAACATCACAATTAATCCAAGCAATTTTATTCAAAGATGATTGGTCAACATTTTGAATAAGTCAGAATTAACATCATCAATCATTTCACATAACTGGCTGATTTAATTCAGATTATGGTGCAGATTATCACATTTAAATTATCGTTTGAAAATAAATACAATTACCTATTTTACCTGTTCGATAATCTTCCATTGTTTGCTCGTTGTGAATCTATCACCTTTATACTAGGCTAAGGAACTTTAATTTGTTGCCCGTTGTGTGTCTGGAACAGCCAGAATCCAGATTACACCGATGTTATTCCTTAGCCTGCCACCACACCTACACGGTAAAATATTTTTGTGACCTATTTGTTTTTATAGGTCCATGGTTGTTAGTGGTAGAATAATTTGAAAAATAATTTTGTGAAGACCCATAACTATTTATATATGTTCCTTTTGGCACCCAGATTTGTTTAACTTTGAGAGATTCTATATTTGTGCCTTTTGGAACCTAAATTGGAATTGTTTTCACATGTTTGGGTCTATACCAACAATTATTTTGATCGTGTCCAGTTTTTCTACAAATAGTGCACATTGAATTGACTTGTTTAGTTTCCCTTCTATATCGTTCTATTTGAGTATACCCAAGTCCTTGTCTATCAATATTGACAGTTTGTTTCCCTAATAGCATATTCAACGATCTTTCACTTTTGGAAAATTTATCTAAAGTAGTAGACAATTGTTGGACTTGTGATTTAAGTGATTCGTTTTCATTCAATAATTGAGTGCACTTTTTGATAGAATTTTCTCTTCTCGTATTTTCACTCTCTTTTAAAATCAGAATTTCATTTTCAAGTGATTTTATATTAATTTCTGATTTTTTAATCTCATCTTCGAATGTTGGACACTTATTGCACTTAGGGATTCTACTTTGATAGTTTTTAACTAACTGTTCAAGCTGTTCATTTGTTTCTATAAAACTATCTCTTTGTAATTCAAGTTTAGCGTATCTCTCCCTAAGTCGTTCAAAACAACCGTTTACTTCATGAAAATAAATAAGCAACTCAGAATGGGTAAGTTTTGATACCTCACTTGGCTCGTCATCATCACTGTCAGTTATAACACCTCGAAGACACAATTCTGCTTTTTCACTTTCACTGCCAGTGCTTTGATCTTCCTCGTTTGTTTCATCCCAAGTGGCTGCAAAACTTTTCTTTTTCTGTTTCTTTCCACGGCTGAATTTATTTTGTGGACAATCGGGCTTGATATGACCGGGTTTGTTGCACTTGTAACAGATGATCTTCTGTTCGTCTGGGCTGTCAAATACTTTGGCTATTCTGCTTTTCAATTTTTGATTTAGAGCTGGATTTCCGTATTTGTGATTCCACTTTTTGAATTTCCTTATTAATTTTGCCAGTTCACCATCTCCATCATCGTCCTCATCATCATCACTTTCTGTTGTTCCTTTGAGAGCTATCGATTTCTTTCGAGTATTTCCTCCTTCACGCTCTTCCTTGAACTTTATTTCTAGCTCGTAAGTGGTGAGATTTCCGATGAGTTCTTCAACTTTGAGTTGTTTTAAATCTTTTGATTCTTGAATGGCAGTTACTTTTGCTTCAAAACTTCGTTGAAGGACTCTGAGGATTTTTCGGACTATTTCCAATTCGGTGTATGATTTTCCAAGAGCCTTTGATTTGTATACGATATTGGAAAGTCGCTCGAACATCTCTTTGACATTTTCTTCCTTGGCCATTGTGAAGTTTTCATATTCGCTGCTTAGCATAGCAAGGCGAGATTCTTTGACTTGAGATGTTCCTTCGTGAGTCACTTCGAGTGTGTGCCATATTTCCTGCGCAGTTAGACAATGTGAGACACGATTAAATTAAAATTGATCTAATGAACAAATAATAGAATTCATTGCTTTAGCATTAATATTATGTAGTTTATTTTCTATCTCTGTCCATTGATTCTTCGGTTTTTCTACTTCCTGATTATCTACAGTTGGAGTTCTATAACCTGTCTCAACAATATTCCAAGCGTCAATGGTTTCTAGAAAAAATTTCATCCTATTTTTCCAATAAGCATATTCACCATTCAACATTGGTGGTCTAACTATCAACTGACCCTCAGCAAAAGCATTATTAAAAGAAGCCATTTTAAAATTTCAAATTTTTAAAACAAAAATTGATTTTTGAAAAAATCAAATTTTTAAATCAAAAATTTGACTTCTATTCCTAGCTCTGATACCACTTGTAGGATCGATTTCACCCTAGAGGGGGGGTGAATAGGGTGATAGTGTTAATTATAAAAATTATTGCGGAAGTGTATATTAATTTTAACACAGATCACAGCACAGCACAGATAACAGCAGAATAATAAAAACAGAAAAGAACAACACAGAATTTACCCAACTTCGGCAAAACCCTGCCTACGTGCTGCCCCCAAGGTTTCTATTAGAAATTAGATAGTCAGACGCTTACACATGTAAACTCACTATACCCTCTATTGACTAATCTAACTCTACGCTCAAAACCCTACCACAACTCAGCCACTAAGTTGCGAATTCCCAAACTACGCCACGTAGTTTGTGCCCTAGTCACACGACTAGTAAATACAACGGTTTAAAAAGGAAATACAAATTTAAAACAACAATATAAAAACAAAACCCTAATTTTGAATACTCTAAGCCCAAATAGGATAAAAGAAAATGCCGGCCCAATTAAAAGTTAAAAACGAATCCTTTTTCGTTTATTTCTTTGGCCCGTCCTTGTTTCCTTTTTTTTGGTCGTTCGTTCCTCTGTGCAAAATTAGGGCTTCGGCTCTTTTTCCTTTGTGAAAATGGCGGCCGTTCCTTGTGAACAATATTAGCCTCGTTCGTTTGAAAAAACTAGGGCTTTGGGATTGTTGAAGCCGCCGACTTATGTTGATCGATTTAATGATTTCGCTCCTTGCTCTGTCGATCAACCTACTCCGTGTAGCTTGCTTCGGCTGCTGCTTCTTTTTGTTTGTTCGTTGCTTATGAAATTAGGGCTTTGGCTTGGTTTTTTCGAGTTGATCGAATTCGACTTTTCTGGTATGTTATTTGATCCTTTTGTTATTTGGATTGATTACTTGAATTCGATGATTAATTGCCGGTGATGATTGTGGGTTTATATAGGGTTCGATCCCCTATATTTTCGTTCGTACGAATTCGTTTGAATTCGTCAATACTTTTGCTTCGGCCGTTCGATACTGCTTGAATGTTGATGATAATTCCTGACTTTGTCAATCTCGTATATTTTCTTATTACTTGGTTGACACAGTTTCGATTAATTTTTTGGTTGCCACGGTTTTGGTTTGAAACTGCTATTGACTTGCTTGCGACTTCGATTTTGAACTTGGCCTTGATAAAATTGATTTGAAATGTATATACTTTCTGATTTACTTGTGAGCATTTGACTTTGGGTTGATTTAAACTGCAGTGATATTATCTGGCTTTGAATTTCTGGCATGTCTGGCTTTGCTTTGCCTTGATTATTTTGAAACTGCTACTATAAAAATGTTTGACCTTGACTTCATTCATTTTCGATTTATACTATACTCGACTTTGCATTCTTATTCATACTGCACATATGTTGTTTCATGTTAGCTGGTATTTCTAGTCAAGTAGTATGTGTGCAGTTTCACTGGTGCATTCTTGTTTCACTGGTGCATCCCTTGACTTGTTGACATGTGCATGTCATTTGTGTCTTTAAGCCTTTGTATTCAGTTTTGTTCTTGTTTGGTTTGTGGTTGATGAGCAGTGCCATTTGCTTCTGCACTGAGTTGTTTGGTCGATTGACTGTTCCATACATGTTGCTTAATTTTTGTGTTGCTGTGCACTAACTATGTATATGTCTGGGTCTTTGAGATTCACTTGAGTCAGTTGTTTGCTGTTGTACATTAATGTGCATCTTTGTGTATTGATGGTCTGATCATTCTTTGGTCTTAAGTACTGGTTTATCGAGACTGGTCATTCATTTGACTGTTGTCTTCATTGTTGTATTGAGTTGAGTCATGATAGCAGTGACTTGACCTCTATTGCCCTGCGTTGAATCCAGCTTTAAACGCTCGGGTTTGACCTTGTGTTGATATCATGACTTTCACTTGAGTTGAACCTGGCATGATTTGGGTTTGACCTTGTGCTCACCTGTCCCTGTAATTCTATCAAGTGTATATCGGTGTGCACGGCCTTGTGGCATGTACAATGATACACTATGCATGTCACATTGTTCGTGTGTGATGAATTCAAATATAAATGATGACGAACAACCCATATAACTGAGGCAAATAAAATTTTCAAAATCACATTTTTATTTTATATTGCAAAAATATTTCTTTTTCAATTTTATCGCGTCAGTATATATTTTTGCAGATTGCTCAGATGCTGGATTCAAACTGGAACGAAGTTGAAGATAAATGCGAGTTGAGTGAACGAGTGATATGTAGTGAGGTCAAATGTAAATGTGAATCGTGATGTAGTCAAATTTTGTATTTATATAGAGAGAGCTTGAATTTGTACTATTCAAAATTGTAATAAATATTTGTTTGAATAAAATTTCTGTTCGAATTCAAATTCTGTGTTATTTATTTTATTCAGCAAATATCTATTTAATCTGTGAAAATAAAATAGTACAATATCAAATACATTTAAATGAATATATATATATATATATGTTTATTATCATCAAACAAAAATCATATACACGCATATTCAACATATATGTCGTGTAACCTTTGGGTTACATATATTATTTCTTCCAAAACTAAATTGCAGAGAGAACAGCAATCAATTTTTTTGAACGGTAGGAATAGTAAAGGCCAAGTTGCAGAATTCAAGAAACATTAATAACTAGAGGCTGACAGAGGACAGATGGAAACGTAAAATAGAAATAAATGAGAGAGGAGCAAAAGAAACGTACTAGAGTAAATATAAATTGAAAAGATGGGACAGTTGTACATTGATTAAGAAGCTATTAAAGCAATTTATTATATTGAGTGGGCTGCACATTGAAGTTAGGAAAGCAAAGGAAAGTTAACGGTCCAAATTTATGCTACCGATACGACGCACCGCTTTATTGTTTCCGTCGCGTACCGGACCTCAAAATACAGAAATGAATATACCGTAGTGATCAGCATGACGAGACGATCAAAACGGCATACAGATATCAGTGGTACGATCATCTGATCAAATGTCGATGATCGGTACCGAAATGCATTGCTATTCCGTACGGAAAAATCCAAACGGAGCTAGAAACATCGGAATTTCGCGAAACGAATTTCGCAGTCTAATTCAGAGTGTTCTAAATAAATTTTCTCATGTTGACATATTTAGGTTTCGGACGCATGAAAATTTTATTATTATGTTAAAACAGACACATTTCAAATATCAAATTTAAATTTCAAAATTGTATTGTTTAAAGTTTCCCAAAATTTCAATTAAATATATAAATAAACAAATAAAATTATCTAAAATTTACGGGTCGTTACAAAAAACCTATTTACTTTTTCACCAAACCATTTTTCTTTAAAACATGCCTTGCTTGTCCTTAAAAATTTTTTATTTTGACTTCCAAAAATGTCCTCACATGTTTTCAAAATATCTTCTTTTCATAGATTTTCAAATTCACAAAAACTGATGTAGATAAGAACATTTATTTTATCAAAAATCCTTTAAGTTTCATACTCTTCCAATTACATAACCTTGGAGGAGTTTCCAACTTACTACAAACGGGGAATTTCTACAAAGGCAAGCAACTAATGCGCATAATCAATGGAAAAATATGAAATTTCCATTGCTTAGCTTTCCTACAAAGGCTCTCTATAATATCCCTCCTAACTAATACTGTCTCTAGTTATTACACTTCTTATTACACCTAATGGTTTTATACCTTAATGTATTGAAACTACTTTCTCTTATGAGAAACCATTAACACTAAAACCTTCTATGAATCCTTTAAAAGAGAATTTCATATTTATGTGAAATTACAAGGAACTTATTTTATATTTTATCGAAATAGGCTATACAAAATATAGTGCTTTCCATATCTTGTACATCTCTTTCACGTATTCCTTATAACTTGCACAAAACATCTTTATTTATGATTTGGTTTCATAGGAAATTATATCATTATTCATTTCATTCCAATAGATTAAAGTATGTTTAATCTATATTCACTTACAATAGACATTTCCTACGAAATTTATTAATTTACTAATATTTAACTTACATCTTCTTATTTTTTTAGAAGAACACATTTTCAAAACTGTTTTAATATTTTCATAAATAGAAAACATTTCCATATGCTTATTTAAATAATAAGTGTACTTACAAACCACTTTATTTCTATACTTAGAAATTATCTTCTAAACACATTTTTATTTGGGTCAAAACAGATATTGCATAAAACACCGTTACTATAACCCAAAAATACTAGTATATGGATTCAACTAAAATAAATATTAATAAATCCCATATGCTATATAAAAACATTTCCTCTAGGAGTCACCGACTATAACAATAGTGTCATAGTCTATGCTTCCTTTATTTTTCATGAAAACATCTATTACAACAATAAATGATGTATCCATCGTTTTCGATTCTTAACACACTCTAGGTTTTTACATATAAAATTTTTGTTTACCTACAAAGAAACTAGCGAGCTATACATGCTCTATAATTCTTCAAAAAGAATTTCACTTTTAATAAAATTTACATCATATAAAAATCAATTTAAATTTCATACCACTTTTTTTTTTCAAAAACCCAATATTTATTTCTCAAACATATTAACAAATTTATTTTTCAACTTTTCAATTCCAAAAGTTTCATTTTATTGGGCTAGACATAAAGTGGATTTTCTTCTTACTACCCTTGGAATACCCTTCCAAAATAAAAATACTCTCCCTACTATCTCTAGGGAACTTTCCCACTTTCTATAACATATGGATACTAACCTCTCTCAAAACATAGCTTATTGTACACTATAAATCGGCAATAACATAGGGCTCAACATCCTTGGGTCATCCCAAACCCAACTAGCAAACTAAGCACAAATATACTTCTAAAAATTTCCATATGTTAAAATCTATAATTGGGGACTATTTCGATTTTAGCACATAATATATTTATATTTTATTCAAAAATACAAATAGCTTAACTCATATCTCCTAATTTACTTAGGATCTACTAACCTATGCTCTGATACCAAATGTAACACCCCGAATTCCAATGGGTTCAGATGTTTCGCAAAAATGCTAAAATCCAAGCCCACTGAAGCTTGAGTTGGGTATTTGATATCTGCAAATAGGCAAAATAAATATATCAGAGCTCAAATAAATATCACACAACAGAACTAACTAAAATATAATAGTAAGTAAATACTCAGCAAGTTAATAACACTTACTAAACAAGTGGCACAAAGCTAGAAAATAACTGTCATCTATCTAACCTGTGGGATGATATGAGGATGGGGTCAGAACTAAAGTTCTGGTGAATGTAAAATTATACACTTCTAAGTATAACTCTACATATACCGTTCTATTTCCATTTTCGGTTATATTAGGTTTATTGGGTTCATAATACTCTCGCCTCTGTGTGTGAATCGTACACATCCACTCCCCAATAGATCAAGACCTAACGACCAATATATATGTAGCTACATGCCCAAAGACCGCATCGGCTTTAGGTACCACTTATAGTACCTTCCGTATCCTCCTCGAAAAGGACTCCATCGTCTTGCTACTAGAGCGTACTGTAACTACATCTGTAAAGGACAGCTTCGTGAGGCCTATAATACAGATGTTCCATCGTCTACTATAAAAATGTAAAACTGCATCTGACTAGCTTATACTAGTGCTCGGACATCCACAATGTACCACCCAGTGCGTACCTTAAGGACTACACGTAATTGTTCTGCCTACTCCCTGAGTTCTACCAACAAGGTCTACATTGTACGGAACTCAGTCAGGGATTTTCTATATTTGTAAAGGTCCGCTTCGTTAGGCCTACAATACAGATATTCTACTTGGTCTGTCTCTTTTCCCATCGTGGCTATAGCCCCACACAACCCCCCCCCCTCAACTAATCGAAAGACCTTTCAAGAGCTAAGTGTTTGTGCCCAATGCAAACAATCTAAACATCCAACTGGATGTGCCCCTCATCCAACGTCTCAATACTGAAAGAATCATTGGCCTGTTGGTTTAACTCTAGTCTTTCCCGAACTCGCTCTGACTGATGATGGCTAATATCCGCATGCGACTATCTCTATGGGTCCTGCCCACTATAACCTACTCGCAAACTAGAGTATGGTGTCATACAAATATCCTACTCCACCATCCACCTTTTGACTGCCTATAAAGGTCCGCTTCGTTAGGCCTGCAATACAAAAGCAGTCAAGGCATACTCTCTTGATGGAACACCTATAGACCTGCCTTCGGAGGTGCAGCTTCGTTAAGCCTACCCAAGAGGGCTATCCTAGAGTATCCTCACATCCCGTTGAAGTCTCGTACTTTCTTCTAGCCCAAAATAATTAAGTTGGACGTGCTCTTTATGTACTAAAAATCTCCGATGAACTATTGCGTTAGGCTCTTTATCCAGATTCTCTTTGAGCTACTCCAAACGCACCTTGCCATTTTATTAGACCCTACATCTAATCTTGTATTATGCATTTAGTTTACTTTTCTTATTTTGTTGGCTACATATTAACCCTAATTAGCATGCCCAGCCTCACTCACGTGTGAGACCATCAGTCCTAGACTCGAAAGGTAATGTTGCGGGTACGGGCCATTGCTATTTTTTTTACTTATTAACTTAATCCAAGATCTAAGTTTGATAAAATAAGACTCTTTATTTCTTTCTTTTTAATTATAACCTACGTGTTACAATTATACTTGCAATTGTCACTTTTATATTCTTTTCTTTCTTTTATAACCTTCATGTTATAAATGTAATTGCAAGTGTCTCTTTTCTATTCTAGTCTGTCTTCTTTTACTATGATACTAAATTTTCTTTAGTTCTCTTATATTATATAACAGTCTTAACTTGGGACTACGTCCAACTGTCATAAGTTACTTATCATAATAGCTGCTTTACTTTTTACTCTACCATCTGCGCAATAAATGTAGATCTAGTCACATATTCTGTTTATTGTTTCTAGTCTTATCAAATAATTAACTTGATTATTTATTCATCTTTAATTTCAATAACGCTTCGCGTTATTCTATTTTATTCTAGGAAGTAGTATTATTCTATTTGGTTGGTTACAAAAACTGTGCTAAAAATCCATTTCTATATTTTAATACTAAATAATGCTATAAACAAAAACTCGTAACTGAAAGATATTTCTTTTATTGTTTCTTTAATTGTTGGGTAATGCAAAAATGCAGTAATGTCTCTATTTTGCACTGATTCCATTTTTCTTGCTTTTGTTCTTACAATTACATTTATCGTTATTCTTACAGTATTAAACTATGGAAATATATTTCCTTTTCTAAACCAACCAACTAATCTATCACTAACTTCTAAATCAAGTTATTAGATTTTCCCCTTTTTAATTCATTTCTCTCGTTTTAACATAATTTACTGTAAATTTCTCACTTTTAGGCTTATGCCTTTCTCTAAAAATTTTAAGCCTAATATTACTTATATTTAATTAGGCATCTTTTCTTTATTTTCCATATAAATAACATTTAAATATAAGTACACTTTTCTTACAAAATTTACAGTTTTAACATAACTATCTAGCAGATCCAATTACTGAAATTATTCCAAATGCTGAATTAAATATTTAACGGGAATCTACAATATTATATATCATAAATATATAATATATATAATTTAAATCCACTCATCTGAAAAGAAAACACTCCAAATTACAGATCTGATTTTTAGCCTAGTTCTATTATCTATAGCCTTCCCCTTTGCAACCCTATTTAGATCCACAAACTGGAATTTGTATGGATTTATAAATCTGGATCTAATTGAAGAAAAATAAACAGATAAACTAGAAAACAAGATCTAAAAACTCACCTTATACGGATGGATTAATTTGGATATCTCTTCTCTGGATCTATAGTTTCTACCTCCAAATTGCAAATCAAAAAACTTAAATCTAATATATTTGATTTCTGAAGAATTGGAGGAGAAAGAAAAGTGACAGGGCTTCTACGCCCATTCAGTAAAATATGGGTTTGAAGGCTAGGCCTGCATGTTTATTTATAGAGAGCCAAAGCAATGTCGTACGTTCGTTTAAAGCGATTGAAATCTAGCCGTTAAAAACAAGCAAAAGGCGTTAGTTTTGACGTGTCTATCCTTTTTGTTTTATACGTATTAATTTATTTCCTCTATTTTTAAATGTTATAAATATTAAACGTTAACTTTTAACCATTGTCTATTCATTCTAGTTAATTTCGATCAATTGCAAATTTAATTCCCTTTATAACACATGTTTATTTTGAAATTCAAACGTTGCTAATTAATGTAAATTAATTTCCTTTAATCGCTGATTTGAATAGCATGGCCTACTAATGTTAATTAATTAGCTCTAATTGCTGATGTCAATTAATTTCCTTTATGACACGCATTTACTTTGAAGTTCAAACGTGCGTTATTTCTGGAATTTATACGTGCATATATTTATAAACAAATACATTCACGCACATTTACACGTATAATTATTATTCGATATGGAACTTCGAACGTCGATAATTTTTTCATACGAAGTCCGTTCGAGGCGTATATATATGTAAATTAATTAGAAAATCGCCACGAACACAATGGTATAAGTTTCAAGGCCATATTCTAACAATGCCAAAACAACCCATTTTTACTGTTAATAATTATTTTGGTTATCTAATTATCTAAAAATGCGGGGTGTTACAGTTTTACTTCATTTCGAAAGTGGTACTTTGAAGTGTTTAAATGTTTCCATCAACTATAGTTTGAGTAAAGTATGTATATATATAACATGGCAAGATGATTTTGAGTAAAGCATAGAGTTTATCTATTTTCCTAGTCTGAGTTTGATTTAAAGATTTTAAATAATTTTGAAAAGGTTTTCAAGGAAAATTATGGGAAAGAATCCCTAAGTGAAAATGACTTAGATATTAGAATACCTAATGGGACTAGTATAGGTTCTCACCCTATACATTAACTATTGGCCCCAGTTAGTTTTTGTCCAAAATTCCAGTGTAGGGCTTTGTCACAGGTAAGACTAAAATTATGATTACACACAGAAGGGAATATATATTTGTATACAGATTGGTTAATGGTGAGCCTGCAATACCATTATGATTAGGTGCCCCTTGGAGATGTTAAGATAGGGACTGACCATCCAGGAGAGGAGTATTTAACTAATAGTTAGGTACAGACAGTCCAGAAGATGAGTGTCTAACAGATGTTAGATAAATTTTGTTTATATTTTCTGGTAGGCCCGAGTCAGCCAAAAGTTAATAGTTAGCCAAACAAAACTAAAGTGTTCGAACAGATAGTTATTTTATTACCTGATATGTATGTTTACATAATGAAATTTCACACAATTTAACCAGTTTTGGTTGCAGGAAAAGATTTGCAAAAAATATGTTTTAAAACGAAGTTAATGAGGGGAAACTCATTCCACTAACCTGGTCTCACTGAACTTTATTAATTGGGATGTATAGTATTATTCGCACTAGGTTTTATGTCTGAGTTGAAGTTTTTGTTTTCCTCTTAAACTTTTGGGTGCTCAAAATTTATTTGAGCAGGCTAAGGGTTAAGGTTCTTTCAAGTTCTTAGTAGGATAACAAATAAAGCTATTGAAGGTGAGCAGGACGCTAATGGATAGCTATTTAGGAGTTGCAGTTCTTGTCTTAGTTGTTTTAATTCCGCCGTCTGTATTATGTGTGTTATGATAATATTACGCTAATCATCCAAGGGTGCATCTTCATATGTCATTCTTGGCGTATTCTGTAATAAGTATATTTTATCAATGCCTGGGTAATATTGTGGGATTATGTAATCTGCATATGGAATATATGTTTTGAAATGTAAGAGAAATTCTGTTTTGAAATATGTGTTTTGTTTCATGTTCAACTAATTCTGATATTATAATACTATTAACATAGCCGTATTTAGTCGCCAGAAGTTAATACTAGAGATGACTAGAGCATCTGTAGCACTTATTTTTGAGCTTCTAGATAGGGAATGTTACATTACTAAACCATAAATTGTGATAAGTTCATTTGAACATTTAAAATGGATATATTGATGTGTATATATGTTAACACATGTTTGGTAGTATGGTTGGAACTTGGATTTATATATGTATATAAAATAACATGACACAAAATGTTGGATTAAATACGGAATTGTCCACATAGCGATAATCGATATAAGTGCACACTGAATCCCTTAAACTATAAATTGTGAAAATGATGATTTAATTACATATCATAATAATAACTTGTTTGTTTATTATCTACACTTCTATGAGCTTTAGAAAAGCAACGATAAAGTATTAGAATGTTATAGAAGAAAAAAAATCAAAGTAACAAAATATTGAAGTAAAAAAGTCGCTATAGTGACACTTTTAAAAATAGTCCGTTTATAAAAACACGCATTTTGTTGGAAACTTTCATAGAGGTTTCTTTAGAAATTAATAAAGTAATTAAAATATTATTCTAATTGGGAAAGTTTAGAAGTTAAAATAATTTGATAGCTAGTTGAACGAAGAAGCAAAAGTTATAGAGAAATAGTCGCTCTATGAGCACTTCGATGAAATACCTTGTTTTTAGAAATTTCTATGAAATAACTAAAAGATATTCTTTGAGATTTTTGTTTATGTTTATTAAGTACCCAAAGTATACCAACTATTTTAAAAAGAACGGATCTAAAATCTTTTGTTAAGGCATTGAAAAATGAAATGACCCTCCTATTTCTACTCAAATTTCATAAGGAATTTTTTTTTAAAGGTAAAGAGGATATATAAATATATAGATATATCATCCATTGCAAATATAATTCTCAGGGTCAATATCTTTCTCCAATAAACCAAAATACATCCAGGATCACAATAATCAACCAATATAAATATATCAGTACATTCACAAAGATAAGCACATACATGTGAGGATGTATATGCCTCTCTTGTTTGAATCAGAGTTCTGGAAAAACAAGAGGATGTTGGATTGCTAATTTTTTTTTGACCAAACAATCCACTGGAAACATACACATTAGTCTGTTTATACTAACTAAGAAGTGATCAAGTAATAATCAGTAGTAAACAAGCTTTTAATATAGATGTTTGTGTTAAGCTCTGAATAGTGACAAAATCAGTATAAAAGAAAGTGGATCCTAAGGGAACACAAGCAACATCTAGGCGTAATGGAAACGCGCCTAACTTATACATGAAAGGTCACGAGTTCGAGTGCTATGCAGGTCGGTTCAAACACAATTTTTGTTTTTCATTTTTTTTTTCTTCTGTGCAGTTTGGAATCTATTATCTACCTATCTGCACATATATATTTTTATTTTTGCCTAAATTCCATCATACAAAACAATAATTCTTGCTTAATCATTTTTGAAACCCATTCCTACAACCCTGAAGACTTCATGATTGATGCAAATTAAGAGTTTGGTTCTTGGGTTTTGAGAATGATAGAAGTGTTTATCATTATTCATGTTTGTATTTCTTCTTATAAGATCTGTCTGGCATTTTGAAATGCATTTGGTTAAAATCTGAGTGGAATTCAGATTCCTATTACCAGTACAAAGGAAAAGGTGTGTTGATATTTGCACAAAACATGTTTATGTGCATATATAACTGCAACTATTTGAATCTGGCCTACAATCTACCTTACTACAGATCCTTTCCTTATTTAAAAATAGGACATGAGACATTTGTATGAACCCAGTTTAACTAAGGGAACTTTGCAGCCATAAAACATTCAACCTATGCCTATTTCTTTTGTATACATATGCCATAGGGAAAATAAAACCATTTAATTTTCTGAGAATCAACTATCCTGATTTTCCCAAAACTTAAATCCTTTTCAAAAACTCAAGATTGACTAATACATTTATAAAATGTAATCATTCAATTTTTAACATGGTGTTCTTGCTAAATCCACTTACAAGATTTGATCAAAATCCTTTTTAAACATAACAGATATTTAACTTAGTTCATAGTTTCCAGATACAAGTCAATCTCTTAGCAAATACCTAACAAAATATCCATCCAATATTCAACACTTAATACAAGTAGCAATTTAAATTGTCAATACATGCAGATTTCAACATTTAGGCTCTTATCTAACTAAGTTTTAGCATGCTATATCTTCTTCTCAAGGCCTTGCTCCTACTCCTACTTAGTTGCTGCAATCCCTGAAAAAGCATTTGAAACTGCCTCATTTTAAATGAGACACCCCAGATGCCATTAGCACACTAGGGTCAGACACATGTCTGGTATGAGAAAATTCACAAAAGCAATTTGTTAATTAGGTTAAAATCAAGTTAAGTACAAATACATAAGGTTCTGTCCTTTGGAATCAGGTAAATACTTGTGTGCATGCTCTGTGTCATTGTGCATGTGCACACTTTAACTTTCTTTCCAGAGATTACACATATGAATATGGCACATACATTCAAGCATACAACTCAATCATAGTCAAACAATCATTCATACCAAACAGGAAAATAACTAATATGAGTTAAATCATTTATTCAATTCTCATATTTCAAATCTGGGAAAAACTCTAGTTTTCTCATCTGCTCAAGTATTATTTCCTTGGTATATT
This sequence comes from Allium fistulosum, assembly GCA_030737815.1. Taxonomy (NCBI): domain Eukaryota; kingdom Viridiplantae; phylum Streptophyta; class Magnoliopsida; order Asparagales; family Amaryllidaceae; genus Allium; species Allium fistulosum. Next base: position 657,838,949 of record CM060904.1, read on the forward strand.
TATCTATCCTTGGTCTCATCTGCAATATTTATGAATCAATGGACACACTGTAATGAACTAATTCACTCCATTACACAAAGATCTCAGGACTTAAACAAGCCATGTGTCAACTTATGTTACTCAAGCACACAAGTCATTCCTGCAGTGTTCTTGACCCAATTTCCTAATCAGGTTTTAGTTAATAATAACCCCTTTTGATTGTTCATGACAAAACCATTCAGTGATCCATTAACTGAAAACATCTATATCATGGTATCTCATATTATTCATGACCATACAGAAACAACAAGCAAACAACCATTGGTGACTACAAAATAAGGTTCTGTATATATATATATATATAGATATTCATCCTGGTATATTTTTCTTTAAAGGAGTTTAGGCAGCTAACATTGGTTTATGGCTTCTGGGGGAGTTTTTCTTTCTGCAAACATTTGTGCTTGAGTTAAACTCAGAATAATCTGGTTTCACTGAATCACAAAATTTTGTTTGCTATGCATTTTATTGAATCAGGAGCATCAGCACATAGGCAACCCTATTGCACCCCTAATTCCTTTCTATTTCAAGCCTCAGCACTTATACATGAGTATATTGCAGCCCAACATTATTTACATCTTTCTGGGTTGAGCCAAAACCAATACTACTTGCCTATTCTCAACATTTTATTTTCTGGGTATTTGTTTATATCCCTAAACATTAACATAACAGAGATCTGAGTGTATAAACCAGATATGTATACCAACAACACATGAAACTTTGTTATAATAAAACAAGTAATCAATCAAAGAAAATCAAAACATTTTCAGATTTAAATTCATAGATAAACATTCATATATGTAAATACTCTTTTAAGAAAATACTTTTAACTGGCTGCCTACACTAGGACTTATTTCCTTAGATTTTTGAGTGAGTTTTCTCACCTAGCTCTCTCCTTTGTTTCCTTAATTAACTGATGAACTCCTGCTCTTATCCTCAAGCTCTCTTTCTTCCCTTGTCTTATGATTTCTGTGGTATTGTTTTTTTCTTCTTTTTTTTTCAAAATTCTTTTCTGAGGAGAAGAGGAGGCTGCTGCATATACATGTATATATACAGGGTCTTTCTTAGGGTTTTGGGTATTGGCTAAAGCCATTTTTGCCCACCAGAAAAATCATGTTATCTGCATTTTTTAAACCCAAAGTTTTACCCCTTCCCGGCTTAATTTGGGTGAAGAGAAAAGTGGTTACACATTTTTTTCAGAAATTTGCTTTTCAGAAAATACTTTTCCCCCTTGTCTACAATCATGCTAAAAATGTGACTTGGTTTTGTTATTTATCAAATACTCTTTTCTATTTTTAGCTTTCATGCAAATGGTATGTACTTCCTTCATTTATTTATAAGAGAATTGTTCCTTTTTATATCTCCATTCTTTTCATTTCTGCTTATATTAAAATGTGTCTGTATATTTTATTTCACTAGTTTAAACTCTAGTATTTTATTAACACATATATATTTGTATATAAGTCTTTCTGAAATAATTAGTATACCCTCCTATATATATCCCTACATCATTCTATACTGACTCACACACATATGCACATGTACACTCAAATTATTCAATAGCACTCATATATACATTTACTTATGCATACTACTTTTAAGAATTTAATCTACATATATATATATATATATTCCCATACACATCAATATGTATGTATTCTTGGAGTTCAGGGTTTTAGCTTATATTCATGTGCATTTCCTGTGCACACATGTACACACACTGATACACTATCAAGCTATATCAATTCCTCCTCCAAAATTTATTTAAAAATTATTTTAAATTCATTTATATTTTTCAGGATAAATTCCTAAAATCTTGGGTCATTACATACACCCCTCCTTTTAGAAATTGTGTCCCACAATTTTCCTAAGCTTAAAATAAATTTTAAACTTAATTCAGAGAACAAGTATATTCTCTACTAAATAGATTCTTAGTTCTATACTAACTAAAAATATATTCATCCAAAATAAAGAAAACAATCAAAAATCAGAATTACCTTAATCTGAAAATAGCTTAGGATAATTCATCCTAACTTTGTCTTCTAATTCCCATGTGCAATCACTAGGATCTAGACTCCACTGTACCTTCACAAGTTTCAGAGACTTATTCCTCAACTTCTTCACATCTTTTGCCAAAATTCCCACTGGATCCTTTTCATAAATCAAATTAGGATTTATCTGCACTTGGGTTGGGGTTTCAAGAATTTCTGCCTTGTCATGGACCCACCTTCTCAATTGTGATACATGAAAAACATCATGTATGCCTTGCATGTTTTCTGGTAATTCCAACTTATATGCCAAGGGACCAATTCTCTCCAGAATTTTGTATGGTCCAATGTATCTTGGGGTTAATTTGCCTTGTTTTCCAAACCTCAGCACATTTTTCATGGGTGAGATTTTGATGAAAACAAAATTTCCCACTTCATATTCTACCTGTCTCCTTCTCATGTCTGCAAATTTCTTTTGCCTATCTTGAGCTGCTGTCATTCTTCTTCTTACCAACTCAATTTTCTCCTTGGTTTCTTGTATGTACTCAGGTCCTAAAATAGACCTTTCTCCTGCTTCTACCCAGCAAACAGGTGACAAGCAGGGTTTACCATATAAGGCTTCAAATGGAGCCATTCCTATGGTGCTTTGGTAGCTGTTGTTGTATGTAAATTCAACTAGATGAAGATAATCTTCCCAGTTGCCCCCAAAATCCAGTATACATGCCCTTAACATGTCCTCCAAAACTTTGTTTACCACCTCAGTCTGCCCATCTGATTGAGGATGGTAGGCAGTACTTAAACATAGTTCACTTCCCATTGCTTCTTGAAAGCTTCTCCAGAATTTTGAAGTGAAGATGGTATCCCTATCACTCACAATGGTTTTGGGAATGCCATGTAACCTTACCACTTCTTTTATAAAAATTTGAGCTAGTTTTGGTGCAGTTCTTTCTGACTTGACTGGGATGAAGTGTGCTACCTTGGTTAGCCTATCAACTATCACCCATATGCTTGTATTACCTCTCTTAGATCTAGGCAGTCCATCTATGAAGTCCATAGATATGTCTTCCCACTTCCACTGTGGTACACTAAGAGGTTGCATCAACCCTGATGGTCTTTGAGTTTCAGCCTTGACTTGTTGGCAAGTCATACATTTGGCAATGTACTTGGCTATATCAGATTTCATCCCCTTCCACCAGAAGTCTCTTTTCAAATTTTGATACATTTTTTTGTTACCTGGGTGAATGGAGTATTTACTTCTGTGATATTCATTCAATATCTCCTTCTTCAATTCTATGTCCTCTGGTACACACATCCTATTCTGGTATCTCACATAACCATCTTTATCAATGTGGTGTTTCATTACTTCCTCCCCTCTTGAGAGGAGCATTCTCTTCTCTAATAAGTGAGCATCTTGTTCTTGCATTTTTCCTACCTTCAGAATTAAATCTGGTTGAAGTGTCATTAAGCTTAACTTCCCTTTATCTTCTTGTGCACCATGCATCTGCACACAACCATTCTCCTCAATCTCTAACTCAGTTAGCAAAGATAAATCTTTAAATTCTGCTATCATCATCATAGCCAATTTAGCATGCTGTCTACTTAGAGCATCTGCAACTTTGTTTGCTTTGCCTGGTGTATAGAGTATGTCAAAATCATAGGCAGCTAAGAACTCCACCCATCTATGTTGCCTCATGTTCAAATCTTTTTATGAAAATAAATATTTTAGAGACTTGTGGTCAGTGTAGAGTTCAAACTTTGTGCCTAATAAATAATGTCTCCAAAGTTTTAAAGCATATATCACAGCTGCTAATTCGAGATCATGTGTGGCATACCTTACTTCATGGGGTTTAAGTTGTCTGGATGCATATGCAATGACTTGGCCTTGTTGCATCAACACTGCACCCAAGCCAAATCCACTAGCATCAGTGTATACCACTAATTCTTCATTTCCATGTGGTACCTTTAGAATTGGAGCATTCACCAATGCCTCCTTCAATTGTTCAAAAGACTTTTCACATTTTTCTGACCAAACAAAAGCTTGGTTCTTCCTGGTTAGGTTAGTGAGTGGTGTAGAGATTTTTGAAAAATCTTTTATAAACCTTCTATAATACCCTGCCATCCCCATATATGACCTCACTTCACTCACAGTGCTTGGCTTCTTCCATGCTTGGATAGCCACTACTTTATTGGGGTTCACAGAAATTCCTTTGGTAGATATAACATGGCCAAGAAAATGTACTTCCTCTTTCCAAAACACACATTTTGAAAATTTTGCCTTTAAATCTTTTTCCCTTAATCTAGACAAAACCAGGTGCAAATGATGCTTATGTTCTTCCACTGTCTTGGAATAAATCAAAATGTCATCTATGAAAATAAGCACAAACTTGTCTAAACAATCTCTAAAGGTTCTGTTCATTAAATCTACAAAGTAAGATGGTGCATTGGTCAAGCCAAATGGCATAACCAAAAATTCATACAACCCATACCTAGTGTTAAAAGCAGTGTACTTGATGCTTGATTCTTCCACCTTCATTTGATGAAAACCAGATGCTAAGTCTAGTCTAGAAAATACTTTTGCCCCTGCTAATTGATCAAAAAGATCATCTATTCTTGGCAATGGGTATTTATTTTTAATAGTTACTTTGTTTAATTCTCTATAATCTATGCAGAGTCTTAAGGAGCCATCTTGCTTCTTAACAAATACCACTGGTGCTCCCCAGCAAGAATTACTTGGTCTTATAAAACCCTTTTCTTCCAATTCTTCTAACTGTTTCTTTAATTCTTTTAGTTCATTTGGCCCCATTCTAGTTGGCTTTTTAATCACTGGGCTTGCTCCTGGAACTAGATTGATCTGGAATTCTACTGGTCTATGGTGTGGAATACCCTTGACCTCACCAAACACATCCAAATATTCATTGACTATGGGAATTTCTTCAATGGTTAGCTCACTGAAACCTTTCTCTGAGTCAACTAAATGATATAGTTTTCCTTCCTTAGCTACCTCACATAAAACTGTGATTCTCTGGCCTCTAGAATTTTGCAATGATATGGTGGATGAGTCTAAATTAATTATGGCTTTAAATTGCCTTAACCAGTCTACCCCCAATATAACACCTATATTTGGGTAATTCAAAACATATAAATTGGAAATAAAAATATTTCCTCCTATGTTTAATTCCACATCCACACAAATCATATTTAAAACACTAGAACTCCCCAATGGACTGTGTATATGCAATGGGGTTTCAACCAATATGCAATTCAGTTTTAGCATTTTAACCAATTCATAAGAAATTAAAGAGTGAGTTGCCCCAGTATCATATACTACTGCCATGGGTATGGTACAAATAAGTAATGTACCTTCCACTTGGCTATGATTTACAGTGTTACTTTCCACTGTGGCTTTGCCTTTCCCTTCCAAATTTGCCAATTTGCCTTGCTGTTTATACTCAGGACAATTCCTCTTCATATGCCCCTCTTTCCCACATAGATAGCATTTGAAAGCTCCTCCTTTCAATTCTGGACATCTTGGTTTGATATGCCCTTCCTTTCCACACTGATGGCACACAATTTTCTTCTTGTCTTCCTTAGCTTTGACATCTCCAGTGCTTTTGTTACTAGCCTCTTCTTTCTTCTTATCATAAGGGTGATACCTCCCCTTACCTTTCTTGTTATTATTGCTCTTAAAATTTCTGAACTTCTCCCTTTCCTTGTCATGCTGTTCCAACCTCAAAGCTAAGTCTATCACATGATCAAAAGTCTTGTCTGCATAGGGTAACATGGCTCTGCTAAGTCCTGGGTTCAGACCTTTTATGTACCTATCATTTTTAGATGCCTCATCTGCCACAAGCATTGCTCCATATGTGGAAAGCCCCTCAAACTTTTGAGTGTATTCTGTGACAGTCATGGTTCCTTGTCTAAGTCTAATGAATTCTTCTAGCAAGGTAGTCTTTGCTGATGCTGGTACAAACCTTGCTTCCAACATCTCTTTGAATTGATTCCAAGTGATTTCATTCTCATTCCTTCCTGCTATAATTACTTCCCACCAGCCTAAAGCTACTCCTTTTAGCTATCTTGAAGCCACTTGCCTCTTTCTTTGATCATCAAGTTGCATGTCATTGAAAATTCTTTCCAATGTTCTCAACCATGTTTGAATTTCCATGACACTCTCTGTCCCTTCAAAGCTTTTGCCTCCTAAATGAGTATATGTCTTAAGTAATTTTGAGAGTTCTTCATAGGGATTTTCTTGCCTTTGTCCTGCCCCATCCCTAAATGCTCTCACCAAGTCTTGCAGATTGACCATTGGTGGTGCATGGGAAGATCCTGCTCCCTGATTTGGTGGTCTCCCTACCATAGTTTGCTAATAATAATTTACATAGCTGGTTAGTTTGATTGGTAATTTGGTTGTTTCAGTGGTTTTTTTTTTCACACTGAGCACATTGTTACATATATATTTAGTTCCTTTTAATTTTATTTCTATCTAAGAACTTGATCCTTACTTCTTCTATGTTAAATAACATAGCTCTGATACCAACTGAAATGACCCTCCTATTTCTACTCAAATTTCATAAGGAATTTTTTTTTTAAGGTAAAGAGGATATATAAATATATAGATATATCATCCATTGCAAATATAATTCTCAGGGTCAATATCTTTCTCCAATAAACCAAAATACATCCAGGATCACAATAATCAACCAATATAAATATATCAGTACATTCACAAAGATAAGCACATACATGTGAGGATGTATATGCCTCTCTTGTTTGAATCAGAGTTCTGGAAAAACAAGAGGATGTTGGATTGCTAATTTTTTTTTGACCAAACAATCCACTGGAAACATACACATTAGTCTGTTTATACTAACTAAGAAGTGATCAAGTAATAATCAGTAGTAAACAAGCTTTTAATATAGATGTTTGTGTTAAGCTCTGAATAGTGACAAAATCAGTATAAAAGAAAGTGGATCCTAAGGGAACACAAGCAACATCTAGGCGTAATGGAAACGCGCCTAACTTATACATGAAAGGTCACGAGTTCGAGTGCTATGCAGGTCGGTTCAAACACAATTTTTGTTTTTCATTTTTTTTTCTTCTGTGCAGTTTGGAATCTATTATCTACCTATCTGCACATATATATTTTTATTTTTGCCTAAATTCCATCATACAAAACAATAATTCTTGCTTAATCATTTTTGAAACCCATTCCTACAACCCTGAAGACTTCATGATTGATGCAAATTAAGAGTTTGGTTCTTGGGTTTTGAGAATGATAGAAGTGTTTATCATTATTCATGTTTGTATTTCTTCTTATAAGATCTGTCTGGCATTTTGAAATGCATTTGGTTAAAATCTGAGTGGAATTCAGATTCCTATTACCAGTACAAAGGAAAAGGTGTGTTGATATTTGCACAAAACATGTTTATGTGCATATATAACTGCAACTATTTGAATCTGGCCTACAATCTACCTTACTACAGATCCTTTCCTTATTTAAAAATAGGACATGAGACATTTGTATGAACCCAGTTTAACTAAGGGAACTTTGCAGCCATAAAACATTCAACCTATGCCTATTTCTTTTGTATACATATGCCATAGGGAAAATAAAACCATTTAATTTTCTGAGAATCAACTATCCTGATTTTCCCAAAACTTAAATCCTTTTCAAAAACTCAAGATTGACTAATACATTTATAAAATGTAATCATTCAATTTTTAACATGGTGTTCTTGCTAAATCCACTTACAAGATTTGATCAAAATCCTTTTTAAACATAACAGATATTTAACTTAGTTCATAGTTTCCAGATACAAGTCAATCTCTTAGCAAATACCTAACAAAATATCCATCCAATATTCAACACTTAATACAAGTAGCAATTTAAATTGTCAATACATGCAGATTTCAACATTTAGGCTCTTATCTAACTAAGTTTTAGCATGCTATATCTTCTTCTCAAGGCCTTGCTCCTACTCCTACTTAGTTGCTGCAATCCCTGAAAAAGCATTTGAAACTGCCTCATTTTAAATGAGACACCCCAGATGCCATTAGCACACTAGGGTCAGACACATGTCTGGTATGAGAAAATTCACAAAAGCAATTTGTTAATTAGGTTAAAATCAAGTTAAGTACAAATACATAAGGTTCTGTCCTTTGGAATCAGGTAAATACTTGTGTGCATGCTCTGTGTCATTGTGCATGTGCACACTTTAACTTTCTTTCCAGAGACTACACATATGAATATGGCACATACATTCAAGCATACAACTCAATCATAGTCAAACAATCATTCATACCAAACAGGAAAATAACTAATATGAGTTAAATCATTTATTCAATTCTCATATTTCAAATCTGGGAAAAACTCTAGTTTTCTCATCTGCTCAAGTATTATTTCCTTGGTATATTTATCTATCCTTGGTCTCATCTGCAATATTTATGAATCAATGGACACACTGTAATGAACTAATTCACTCCATTACACAAAGATCTCAGGACTTAAACAAGCCATGTGTCAACTTATGTTACTCAAGCACACAAGTCATTCCTGCAGTGTTCTTGACCCCAATTTCCTAATCAGGTTTTAGTTAATAATAACCCCTTTTGATTGTTCATGACAAAACCATTCAGTGATCCATTAACTGAAAACATCTATATCATGGTATCTCATATTATTCATGACCATACAGAAACAACAAGCAAACAACCATTGGTGACTACAAAATAAGGTTCTGTATATATATATATATAGATATTCATCCTGGTATATTTTTCTTTAAAGGAGTTTAGGCAGCTAACATTGGTTTATGGCTTCTGGGGGAGTTTTTCTTTCTGCAAACATTTGTGCTTGAGTTAAACTCAGAATAATCTGGTTTCACTGAATCACAAAATTTTGTTTGCTATGCATTTTATTGAATCAGGAGCATCAGCACATAGGCAACCCTATTGCACCCCTAATTCCTTTCTATTTCAAGCCTCAGCACTTATACATGAGTATATTGCAGCCCAACATTATTTACATCTTTCTGGGTTGAGCCAAAACCAATACTACTTGCCTATTCTCAACATTTTATTTTCTGGGTATTTGTTTATATCCCTAAACATTAACATAACAGAGATCTGAGTGTATAAACCAGATATGTATACCAACAACACATGAAACTTTGTTATAATAAAACAAGTAATCAATCAAAGAAAATCAAAACATTTTCAGATTTAAATTCACAGATAAACATTCATATATGTAAATACTCTTTTAAGAAAATACTTTTAACTGGCTGCCTACACTAGGACTTATTGCCTTAGATTTTTGAGTGAGTTTTCTCACCTAGCTCTCTCCTTTGTTTCCTTAATTAACTGATGAACTCCTGCTCTTATCCTCAAGCTCTCTTTCTTCCCTTGTCTTATGATTTCTGTGGTATTGTTTTTTTCTTCTTTTTTTTTTCAAAATTCTTTTCTGAGGAGAAGAGGAGGCTGCTGCATATACATGTATATATACAGGGTCTTTCTTAGGGTTTTGGGTATTGGCTAAAGCCACTTTTGCCCACCAGAAAAATCATGTTATCTGCATTTTTTAAACCCAAAGTTTTACCCCTTCCCGGCTTAATTTGGGTGAAGAGAAAAGTGGTTACACATTTTTTTTAGAAATTTGCTTTTCAGAAAATACTTTTCCCCCTTGTCTACAATCATGCTAAAAATGTGACTTGGTTTTGTTATTTATCAAATACTCTTTTCTATTTTTAGCTTTCATGCAAATGGTATGTACTTCCTTCATTTATTTATAAGAGAATTGTTCCTTTTTATATCTCCATTCTTTTCATTTCTGCTTATATTAAAATGTGTCTGTATATTTTATTTCACTAGTTTAAACTCTAGTATTTTATTAACACATATATATTTGTATATAAGTCTTTCTGAAATAATTAATATACCCTCCTATATATATCCCTACATCATTCTATACTGACTCACACACATATGCACATGTACACTCAAATTATTCAATGGCACTCATATATACATTTACTTATGCATACTACTTTTAAGAATTTAATCTACATATATATATATATATATATATATATATATATATATTCCCATACACATCAATATGTATGTATTCTTGGAGTTCAGGGTTTTAGCTTATATTCATGTGCATTTCCTGTGCACACATGTACACACACTGATACACTATCAAGCTATATCAATTCCTCCTCCAAAATTTATTTAAAATTTATTTTAAATTCATTTATATTTTTCAGGATAAATTCCTAAAATCTTGGGTCATTACAAAAAACTAGGCGCAAAGTTGTAGCAAAATCATTGGAACAACAGCCCAGGACTTTTGGCATTTCTAGAGAGTTGTCTTTGCTTCTGCAACACATCTGAGTTGTGCGAACTGTTTTGGTAACATTTGCATAAATGCTGTCTTTGCTGTTTGAAACTATAAATTGTTTAAAAATGATATTTAAAATATGCATTTTTTCCAATCTTTTTAGGGTTATTTCCGGACTTATAAAATTGTGTTTTAAATTTGGTTTCAAATTTAAATATAACTTCAAAAATTAATTAATAATTTCTAAACTAAGTAGCTTTTGAAAAAAACTTGTTTTTATATTTATTCCAAAATTCTCTATTTTTACGTAATATTCTATACATGGTAATTATCATATATTTTAACTATTTTTTAAAGTATTTTAACATATTAATAAGTATTATATATATATATATAAGTTTTAAATATTAAATTAAGTATTTTATAAACCCAATAAGGGAGTTTGGATTTTAACACTTAAGTTAAAATAAATTTTCGTATGGAATCAACTAAAAGGTATTGCTTTAGTTAATAAGTGCTTGATACGCTTTGATCTTAAAATAAATGTTTAAAGCTATTGATGGATAAGTAAATAGTTGTAAATAGTATTTTTAGCAACACTTGTTTTTAACCCTTATTATTAAGTATACTTGGGAATATATTTAGACATGTACTAATGGATATTTAGTAGAAAAATACTGGTAAATGGTTTTAGGTTTGTTGTGACAAATGTTTTGAGCAACACATGTCTTTAACCCTTAAATATAAATAAATCCTTAAATAGGAAGTTTTAAAGAGGAATGTTTTCAAAGTATAAAAAGTTTGGGATTGTTGTGACAATTGTGTTTAGCAACACTTGTCTTTAATCCCTGAATATAAATATATTTTTAAAAAGAGAGTTTTAAAGAAGGATGTTTTTAAAGTACAAAAGGATTGGGTTTGTTGTGACAATTGTTTTTAGCAACACTTGTCCTAACCCTTAAATGAAATTCAACCTTTAAAAGGACAGTTTAAAAGATAATGATTAAATGGAATAGGTTTAGGTTTGTAGTAAACATTGTTTAAGCAACATTTCTTTTAAACTCTTGAATTACTTGGAAGAAATATTATAAATCTTTAACAAAGGAATTCTAAAGATAATAACAATTATTGAAATCTTTTATAAAGAGACGGAAAATGTTATATGTTTAATTTACAAAATAAAAGGAGTTTATTATAATAATGTTTTGGTAGTAATTGTTTTAATCTTCTTGATTATATTTCAAGTAATCAAAACTTGTTAAACGACTGGTGAATACATTTGTAACATTAGAATAAGTATATGAATACTTTTTAAGTATTAGATGAATAAATGAATAGTTCAATTTATAAAGGCAAGTTTATAAAGATAAATCATATATGTTTATACAAGCATATTGTAACATCCCAGATTTTCGACTTCCGAAAACCGACATTACTACGTCTACTGTATCAACTGCCGAGCAATCGAATGCCGGAAAACCGAATCATTAGGGTTAAAAAGAAGAGGTAGAAGAAGACAGAAGAAAAAGAAAGAAGAAGCAACAGAAACAATATCAGGATCTCACATTCGCAGCGGAACAACATATAATAGATAAATGAATAATCTTTAAATCAAAGAACTATATCATTTTATGCATTACATCATCAGAGTCAATATACACAAAATACATCAATGGACAGTTATACAAACTTGTCCTCATACAGAATACACAGCGGAATAAATAATATCATATACAAGTGATACGCCTCGCCATCCAGCTCGCCACTGAGCTCCACAGCCTCTCCTGAATCCAGAATGACCTGATAACCTGACTCTAGGCTGCCCATGTGGAAAATGATGGGCACCCAGAGTTTAGGAAGGGAACAATAAACTCCAGGTCAGTCATGGTGACTGGTGTGAGAACTAAAAACAGTTATTTTCACAAAGAAAATAAAGCAGACTCGCAATGTTTTTGGAAAATGAAACTACCATAAGACCTCCCACCACATACACAATGCAAACGCAGAATTGGAGGAGATTTCTTCTTATGATAGTCAAAAATGCTTACTACGCAAAATCATTCGATATTATTATCATTAGTTCATTGTGTCGAAAACCATTTCGAAAATATAATATTAATCTTAGCCAACATAGACATTTCGCACTTATGCCTACTATAGCTACTATGTTCAATAGCAGGTTACTGCCACATTCCATAGCAGGTAATACAACTAAAACCATACAAGGTTCATATTGTTTCTTTGGATTTCCAACAAATGGTCAGGTAAAGGAACTTCCTTACACCGAAATGGAAACGCCTTTGGAAAGACGCCCCGAGAACCTAACCGGATCTCTGCAAACACAAGGCCGACGCTACCTCACGCTGTACAACTGTACTAGGTAACTAACACACTGGCGCTACCTCATGTTGTACAGCTGTAACTAGGTAACTAACACACGAGCTATGTCATCCCCCGGTCATCACCGACCTTTATCCGAGGATCCTCAACCACAAAGCAACAACCTCAAAGTATAATAAATTTGCAGCATCAACATAGGTAAAATATATGGGCTCCATACCATGATATCACCTCTTATCCAGAAGGAAATGACATACTCTAGGGGCGCTACCCCTAAAAACCTTTACCGCAATGTAACGACCCGCCATTTTGGACCATTCGCATCCATTATAAGTGTATAGGTAGACACTCATGCCGGAGTTGAATTGCTCAAAATACCGCATTGTTAATTTAAATTTGGCAAAACTGAACATATACAGTAAATAAATAATCACAGATCACAGACACAGAGTAATAAATGCAGCGGAAATAAAAGAGATAGTAGTTCATGAAGCTACTATATAAATATATAAGTTACATCAGAGTTAAACCAGATACAACGGAAGAGTAATATGATACATCAGATACAAATCAGAATACATCATTGGAATCATCGAATACTGAAAGCAGAATAGATGGCTGGATCTTCAAGCAAAGCTCCAACTCCAAAGCTGAGTCTCGAATACTGGTACACTCAGTCCGACCCGAGCGTAAAGCAAAAGACAAAACACTCGAGTCAGGATTAACATTCTTATATTAATAAATCCAACTCAAGTGAAATAGCAATTGAAATACAAGTAATTCAAAGGATGTTTGGAATAACCATCCTTTAAGGATCTGTTAAACTATATACTAGGTAGTAATATACGCTAAGTAGATAATGTCTATCAGTAATATAAAGATATCAAAATAGCGTTAAGTCATGGCCCATTCCACCCTTAACACATTTTTATTCCCAAAAGCATATACAAGACCGTAGTTTCCCCAAAACCGGAAGTCACTAGAGGGCAATCCATATACTAAAGGTACAAAATAAATTCGTAGTGGTCGTGCATAAATGGAATACAAGTATGACAAGGCACATGAGGCAATACCCAAGGTAGTGACACTACCGTTCACCTGATCCGGACTGGTGAGAACGCAACGCCGCAGCGCCCGCAACACCGTGAAACAACACTCCCAAAATCAAGGGTGCACCAATCGACAACAAGTATAAGTAGTTCGAAGAAGTGTGTCCACTTGAGGTAGCTAATCCTCCATTGACCCGGCACAGCTCCTGTTTTAGTCATTTCCAATTTGACACAAGTGTCAAGGCTATCCATTATCGTTCTCTTTCTTCAGTCATCACGTACATCATTCCAACCACTTCATTCTGGATCAACACTCCGCGAATGTTAGTTATTAAAGTGGTTTTCGGTATCGACAGAGAGTATGTCCATATCCGATCCCAGTCTCTTTAATAACTACGTATTATTACACCGATTGGTCGTTTAATATATTTCAAAACCAAATCAAATTCAATTTCAAATATAATTTATAAACCAACATTTCATTTGTCTTTCCAAATCAATTTCCAAAATCTTACGTTTCAAACTTCCACATTCATATTTTCAAAACCTTATAATTCAATTTCAATTTTTATTTAAAACACTTCAAATATCGATTCAAGTTCGTATATAAGTTTCAGCTCGAAATCATTTAAATCAATTTAATTTAACATTCAAATCAATTTAAGTTCATTTATCGATTTCATTCAATAACGTTAAATTAATTTATCATTCAAAACAATTTCTATTAAATTTCCAAATCATTAAATCAATTTCTTAAGTTCAACTTCATTAAATCAAAACTTACAATTTTGAATTAAATTAAATTCGTCAAATCAAATTCTTTAAATTTCAAGTCTTACATTAATTTCAATAAATCGCATTTTCATTTCTTGTTAAAGAAATTCAATTTCACTTATTTACTTACTTAAATAATTTTCCAAAACTTAATTAGTAAAGAAAACTCAATTTCAATTATTTACGAAGTAAAATTCACTTATTCAAAGTTCAATTTTTCTTATTAAAGAATTTCAATTAAATTTAATCATTAAATAATTCAATCCTATTTAATTATTAAATCATTCAAAACTTAATTATTAAATAATTTCAAAGCTTAATAATTTCAACTTAATTATAATTTCAAACTTAATTATTAAATCATTCCAAAGTTTAATAATTTCGAACTTAATTCAATCATTTCTCAAATTAAACAACATTCTTTCATCAATTACATTTTTAATAATTTGCTTCAGATTTTTAAATATTAACATTTTCCTTTCATAAAAATTCAAATTCACATTTCAACTTCATTTCAAAACCATATTATTTATTCAAATAAAACTTCGTTTATTTTTAAATCAAATTATTGACCAATCGGGTTTTATTTAATTTCCTATCCTAGGTCAAAGTTCAATTTGGGTATTTATCATTTCAACCCGATTCCAATTCAATTCAAAATCAAAGCATAACAAAGGGAACTTGCAGTGTGATAACTGGGATGGTGTCAAAGTAAATAAACAAGCAATAACAACAATCAATATCAATTCAATAATCAATTCAAATAATCCCGAAATAACCGTATTAATTCGCATTGTTATTTGTACGAATTAATATAATCATTTCTAGAATCTACACTATCATTTCATGTAGATTAAAGATTATTGCATTATGGTTTTTCACTTGTCATCAATTTACAATTTCATACATCATCGATTTAACAACGTACATTCAGTGGTTCAAAGTGTAATTAAACAAATCCTACGTGTCAATAAATTTAACAGTTAAAGGGGTTATATTATACAAATTGTCAGTTAATCAAATTTAACATTTAACTATCATATCAAGTTCAATTGCATACTATTTATCATTTTAACATTAACAATTTAACGTCCAATATAAACATCAACAATCAATCAATTATCAGCCAAACTGTATTATCATCGCATAAATAATTGACAGATAATGGTGTCAAATGTCATAGGTGAACTGATACAGGTAATAACAGTGTAAATATCAAACAGCAGCATATTTCAATTGTCGTTTCAATTGAAATCAAATTTAATAAATAAAAGAACGTTAATCGTGAGTGAGTGCTCACCTTTCGAGGTTAGAGATGAACGAGACCGAGATGAGATACGAATCCAAGCACGAAATCCAAAGCAAAGCTAGATGGACACGAATTCGACGGAAAAGCTGATAGATAAGGAATTGACAAAATCAAATCGGAACTGAAACGATGAAGATAAATGGTATAAACAAACTTATATAACAATATATAACTATATATAAAATCATATTTTAAATTCAAATATATATTAAATTAAATCTATATGAATTTCACAATCATAGGTTTAAACTAAAAGTCCTATATTCCAATCCAATATATACATAATAAATATAATCCATACATACTTTATATATGTACTTTGTGACGTATGAAATAGCTGTTATATCCAGAAAATATATAGTACTAGATTAGCTGTAAAACATATATAGCACTGTAACATATAAACTATATTTACAAACTTACATGCCACAACAGCCTACACGTGTATATATATAAAAAATATATTACCTTTATAGTCTCAGACTGTTATAACTCATATTTACATATAGACTAACTATAATATTGTTTGAAACTGATGTACAACATATATATATATGCTTATACCTGTTATAATTTAAATAATAAAAAAAAATGACACAGATTATATACTAACATGATATAACAACCAACTAATATATACAATATGCGTATAAATACAAAAGTTAAAACCATCACATATTATACAACCCCAACATATACCACTACAATTCGAATATATCATTACTAAGTTTTAAACCCAACTCTAAGTATCACAAATATATGTAACTGCAGACCGTATATATACAATACATATAAATATATATAAGTGAAAACCAAATATATTTATATAAGTTAATATGCACAGGCAAATAAATCTAAAGTAAATTATATGTAGACTTTGAAACAGGGCAAAAGAAAATATGCATGTAACAGAAAGTTATAAACAACTTTACAAACACATTATACAAACTACCATACAACGTAAATTCCTTTGTGGCATGATGCATATATATTGTAACATATCTTTAGTAACACATGAAACCTCCCTTCCAGATCAAAATATAACTTATATAAATAGTATAGTTTATACAATATTACTTATATGATAGATCAATATAACCTTTAATACTAATGTATACATATTATAAAATTAAACTATTGTAACTGGCATCTATATCTAACTTTCGAAACAACATATATATACAGTAACAAAAATTTACCTCACCTATATTATCATATACGGTTAACAAACTTCCATTATAATTTTATATATCATACAACATATAAGTATAAAATTTATATAGTGGATTATAAGAGAGTAACTTGTATAAAAGCTTTGTAAAACTATGTATACATAAAACGTGAAAACAGGATGTGTATGTACTTACATAACTCAAACAAATACTTTAAACAACTTACATTTTATACTAAGGTAAAGGTATATACCGCAAAGTAATATAAACAATACACTTAACACTATAATATACAATACGTATAACATAGCATACATCATAAAAGTGGTAGCTTAACAATACAACTTACTTTATTCTAATATACCTTTATATAAACCCCTACATAAACTGCAGCAACCAACATAACTTACGTACAAAAAAAAATATACTTTATATATATAATAGGTAACATTAGATATAACCACACATAAGTATACTAACTTACAAAATTTTATACAACCCAAGACTGGAAGGGATGCTATGGCCAGGTGGGTGGAAACTAAGGCTATGGCGGATGAGTAGGCTAGTGGAAGAACGGATCTGGGTGGAGGCAACAGGGAAAACGCTGCTGCCATCAAGTGGACTCGGTGGGGTGAGACACGCAAGGCTGTGATGGGGTTATTGGTGGGCTAGGCTGTGGAACGGTGGGGAGTTAGAAAAAGGAAGGCTCATGTGGAGAATGCAGAGGATCTCGATGGTGCTTGTAGGTTGGGCGTGGTCGGGTCATGGGAGGAAGCGGCGAAGGTAGCTGGTCGAAGTGTTGCACTCGACTGATGGAGGAAGAGGCGATGTGGTGGGAAATGAACACGAGAGATGCAACTGTGTTTTATTTAATTTTTTTCTTTTTCCAAGCAAAACGGCAAATGAATGGACAGAGAATATATGAAGGATGTAAATATGATTCTACGAACTGATGCCATATGAATAGCAAAAGTCAAGCCTATTGAATTCAATGAATAGTAGCTAGTGACTATCGTTATCTCTCTACTGTACATAGAAAAGACACGGTGAATAAATGAACGGACAAAGGAATTCAGAAAGTTCAATAACGGTACCGATACGAAATCGTTTGTCGATCCTTCAACGAATCGAACTTCAAAACGCAAAAATAAATATGCCGTAGAGATCAGCACGATGAGACGGTCAAAATGGTATACAGATATTAGCAGTACGATTTAATTATAAAAATTCGAATTTTCTAATAGCGGAAAATGCAAGAAAAACGCTGAAAAATAAGATCGACGAAGCCAAAGATGTCCGAATTTGGAAAAACGACAAACTGAAATTTTGCTCAGAAGATGGTTTAGAATTTTTCTTTGTAAAAATATTTAGGTTTCGAAAACATTTTATTTTCAACGCTTTTTAACTGATTAAATTGAAGTGAATTTACGCGCGAAATAAACTTCGTATTTTCGAACGGAAATTTACCAGTTGCTATGTTTAACTAGACGCATTCCAAATATCAAATTTATATTTCAAAATTTTATCGTTTAAATTTTACAAAATTTCAACTAATTACGTTATTAAAACAGTTGAAATTTTACGGGTCGTTACACGCAACATTCCTGTTTCGACCATTACCGGGTTGTGAGGCTCGACGAAGTCTCATCCACAAAGCTATGCTTTTTTACAAAGCCACGCTTTTTCACAAAGCCACGCTTTTTTTCACAAAGCCACGCTTTTTTCACAAACCCACGCTTTTTTCACAAAGCCATGCTTTTCCACAAAGCCACGCTTTGATCAACAAATGATCAACAGCACTTCGTATGCCACATTACCAAATTGGGAATGTATCACTAGTAACCATCAACTACATAACCTCTGAGCTCGTACGTCTCAGAGAAGGGTGTTAAGCTAAGAGAATAAATTCTCCGCCACCAACAGAAATGTATTTGATAGAAACCAGCTTTACATCTCAAAGTGTAACGTCAGACACACATCCATACAAGTCCATTCCGGGATCGAACGAAACCGAAGGCACTTCCAAAGAAGCCCTTGCAATCCGGGTATTCACTAATCAAGTCCGGACTTCCCATCACAAGAAGAGTGATATAAATCTCTATACCGAAGCAACTCGGTGCAGAGACATTCGACAGGTTGTCCTTTCACTTTCGAAAATACCGGGTCTTCACACCGGTCTTCAAATAATGTCCATTCACGACGTATCATTATTCGGAATGGGTTATATGGCACAAAGTCCTCTCCCGGCTTAACCGAATAATGAGCCTTTGTTTTAAAAAGAAATCAAGTGTCATTTCAAAGGCAAATATTGATAGTCGGTTATTTAACTATCAATAACATTCACAAAAATCAACCAATTTAAATAATTTTTCCCAAATTATTAAATTTCAAATCTCTTCGCGAGATACGGTTTAACACTTCAACCATTTGAAAACAAATTTCAAATCACTTTCATTTAAACCAATTAAATAAATCCTTATCGATTTATTTCAAATTTACATCCCAAACCTGTAAATTTATTTCCACACTTCATCACTTTGAAAACCAATTTCAAATCATATTTTCCAAACTTTAAAAATAAATCAATGTTTATTTTTAAAACAAATTTCCCTTTCCTTTATAAATTCCGTTTGAATTTACATTCCCAAATATTCATTTTTTATACGATTTTCAAATCGATTTCTGAAGATTCACTTTCAAACACTAAATCAACTTTCAAAATTGATTTCAAAATTTACTTCAACACCAAATCAATTACAAATTGATTTCAAAATTCATTTCAACACAAATCAATTTTTTTCATTCAACATCAAATAAATTTTCATATCGATTTCCCAAAGATTTATTTTCAAATACCAAATCAATTATAAGTTGATTTCTAGAAATTAATCACCTTTTAAAATAAATCCATTTATCTCTTCCAAACAATTTAAAATTCCATTTTAAATAAATTTTCCAACTTTCGAATAATACTATTCAAAATCCATTTATAAAAATCTTTCCCCATATTTTGGAAATAATTCGATAAGATTTCAAAAATCAACTTTATGCTTTTAAATTCCTTCTTTTAAATTCAACCAATTCTTTCAAAAGAATTTACTTAAAATTTCCAATTTTAATTTCAAAAATCCAATTTTCTTTATTTCTAGTATCCAACGATACCAAAAATACATTCGGCTAAATTTTAGCCTTCAACAAATTCAATCACAGATATAATCATACACAGATTATAAATAAATTATCACACAGCGTATGAACAAATTCATATAATTTGAGGAATCCAATTGGATCCCTCCAACCTGTTTCTCTGCATCCACAGAAGTTAGCACAATACCAATTCCACTTCGAGGTGGAATATCGCGGTATATGGGATTTATAAAATACTATCCGCTATTATGCGGCGCAATAGAGTCTCATCCTCTATATAATGCGGGAAATCAACTCCAAATACATTTATAATACCAATTCCACTTCACGGTGGAATTATCGCGGTATATGTTTTTAATAAATAACCTCCGCTTAATATGCGGCGTATAGGGTCTATTTCAACACAATAGATAACAATCATCATTCAATTCACACAATCAAGCAATTTTAAATTCAACTATTTAAAATTTAAATCGAAACAAATATTCGATTGAGTGAGGAGTTCTCACCTTGCTTTCAATAACGGTTGCAGTATTTCGTTTCGAATAAAATTAAACACACGTTTAATTTTACTCAAATTTTTCACTAGCTCCAAACGACTTCAATCTAGCTCCATTGCGAAGAGCTCGTCAGTACGGTTCCAACGCAAAAAGTTTCGTAATTTTTCGACCTCATATCAAAAAGTTATCGTGTTACAAAGTTAAACGAATCTATATAAAATCAATTTCATTTTATATTTTTATTTTTATACCCTAGCTTTCCCAGGCCGTTCATTTCAGCTTGATGGAATCGTGGCCGTGACTTTTACTTCTTCTCCCTTACGAAACTTCCCAGGCAATTGAACGCACGCGTGAACCCATATCGCCCGCCACAAAACCCACGATTAATACACCACCACGTCGACTTCTACCCCGATCAACTACCTCCATTCGAACGCCCACAAGCCCACCTACCATCGCCGTGAATCCTAGTAGGCTCGGTCGAGCCTATCACTCAAAAAACATGCGCGAGCATAGCGCCTTCCAGCTCCAATTGCCGATGATCCAAAGCTCTAATCGCGATCATGACCGTTGAAATCGAAGGTCTCGTTGTGCCCTATCATTTTGTAGTAGAAAATATTTCGAATCGTTCGATAGATTGGAAGAATTTGAGGAAAGAAAATGGGAAAGTATCGGCCAATGAAATGAAACTGGCGGCCACAACCCTAGCTAGGGCTTCTGAATGCAAATGTGAAAATAGGGGTCCTTTTATACAAAATTCTCAAAACACTATTCATCGAAAATTTTCCGAACTCCAAGCGAAGCGTGCCGGCTGACGATTCTAAGGTTTTATCCGCATTCCGAACACAATGGAACGTGTTTCGGGAGCTAATTCGATCGTATGTGCGAGTTATGGAAATAAACGATCAAATTTAAATCAAATCGATTTAAACCGATTTCGACGCGTTTTGGCTTGTCCCGGACAAACCGTACATCCGATTGACACGAAATTTGAAACCATACAATAATTCAACATTACGGATTCGATGAAACTAGTTTCGTCGAAATCCGAGACTGTTTGAAAAATGACTATTTTAAGTCGTCAATTAAATATTAAAATATTCAATTTTCACAAATTAACTTCTAATTCAATTTTAAAAGTTCTATAACATCGTTCTAACTCCAATATGATTTAATATAACTTTATAAATCATTTTTACACACATTGGATCCAATTTCCAATTATTTCTGGAATTTCAAATATAAAATTATCGATTTAATTATCCAATTAAATAAATATATTCAAAATTTAAGTTATTCAACTTACAAATCTCACTTGTTAATATGTAAAATCAATTAAATATTCGAATTTCAAATGACAGAAATTCTGGGTCGTTACAAACTTCCCCCCTTAAAAGAATTTCGTCCTCGAAATTGCAAAGTAAGAAAAATGCCCCAAATTCATTAACTTTTCAAAAATCCACTTAGTGAAAATTTTATATTCTCCTTTTCCAAAACCTTTAACTTCAACCAAAACAATGGTTTCCATTTTCTAGTTCAATTCCTATATTTTCATTACAATTTAGAAATTGACATTTTCGTTAACAAAAATTTTCCAAAATTTCCCAAAAATTTTCTAACACCTTAAATTTTCAGAAAAATTCGCCAGCATCTCCTTTGCGTGCTTCGATCGTAGTAGGATCACAATAGACATAAATATATATACATCGACCCACCCGGTCGAAAAAGCAGAAAAACAGTTCATATTTCCTATTTTTATTGCGTAGGCGTACCTTTTTAGCATTTTTAAGCAAAGCAGTTATTAATTAGCTTATTAGCGCAACCAAACCAACCGAACGGCAGCCACGGCACCTGTACTTACTCAATTTAAATATGTAAGTGAGATATATACAAAATTCATTTACATCTCATTAATTTTCAATAACAAACACAAAGTTCCCATAAGCAATGCAATCTAATAATTCCCATAAGCAATTTATATGGTTTCAAAACGAATTCGAATGCTTTCAACAAAATTTTCAAACCATTCATGTATTCATTTTCAATTAGTTCACATTCACTAATTTACATTCAAGTTGGTTCACTTCCAATTCAAATTCAATTACATAGCTTTCAATTTTATCAATTCAATTTCATTAACACTTAATGATTTATACTTTATACAATCAACCAACAATCATATAACAAGCAATGTATATTACATACAACCAAATTATTAAATTTACTTTACTTCACATTCAATTTGGTTCAACATTTTTAATTCCAATTGGTTTAATATTAAATTGGCTTTCATTCAATCATTCAATATCCAATTTATTAGCTTCAATGAATTAATACTTACATCCATTATTCCATATCAATTTATTCACACTCGATTGATTAAAATTCAATCCATTTATTCATTCAATTGCTAATTCACTTTGCAAATAAGGTTGAATCTCCTTTATATAACTCAAGTTCACATCCATTTAATTCACTTTGTTATTTCACTAATTCAACTTCATTCAACATCACTTAAGTCATATTCCAATTAAACATCATTTGTCTAACTTAACTTAAATTTACACTTATAAATCCAATTCAGATTCCAATTCTAAAATAAATTTTATTTAACTTTTACCAAAGTCAAATTTCATCAATTGTTCAAATTCATATCTCATTTTGCTTAACAAAATTTGTTTAACCATTTATCATTTGGTTTCACTTACATCTCCTCATTTTATAAGTTACACAACTTATTTATTTAACTTCCAAATCATATTATAAGTATAAAACTCATTTCACTTATAATTATCAATTACAACTTGGATTTTAATTTCAATTTTGTTTATCACAACAAAACTTCAATTTTCAATTTATTATGGTAGCAAATCCATCACACAGAAACTCGAAAATGATACTGATGATGATGCAGTCATCACCCTTATTATTTCCCAGCAACTGTAATGAATTCAGTGCTTAAATTCTTTTCAAAATTTTCCTTTTAATTTATAAATCACATTTATAAATCTCTTTCTCATATAATTCACTATTTAACTTTACTTATACAAGATTATTTCACAATTCTAAGTCATCTTAATTATAATTCCATACTTATACAATTGTTGCTTTTATTTAGATTATTCAAACAACTTTTATTAACTCATATATATTCTTACATTTTCAACAACCAAACAATTCATTTTATACACTTTAACAATTTCTGAAAAATTATTTCCTTTATATACAAAATATAATCGAGGTAAAATTATTTCATTTACCCAATTTAAAATGATACTATGTCGGTTCATCTTGTTTAAGAGTATAGAAACCCCTATCGATTACAGTTAGCTAGACTGCACCGACCAGAATCTATAAACAATCAACCGATAAGTCAACACAATACAAAAAAATTTCATATTCACTAACAAATACGCGCTCATATCTATTATTACACTCACACTCATTCTAGAGTACTACTGACTCTATCTCTAATGAGTAATTCCCAACAGAGCCAGGGTTGTCGCTTAACCAACAGCTCTGATACCACATGTAACGTCCCGGATTTTTGACTTCCGAAAACCGACATTAATACGTCCACTGTATCAACTGCTGAGCAATCGAATGCCAGAAAACCGAATCATTAGGGTTAAAAAGAAGAGGTAGAAGAAGACAGAAGAAAAGGAAAGAAGAAGCAACAGAAAAAATATCAGGATCTCACATTAGCAGCGGAACAACATATAATAGATAAATGAATATTATTTAAATCAAAGAACTATATCATTTTATACATTACATCATCAGAGTCAATATACACACAATACATCAATGGACAGTTATACAAACTTGTCCTCATACAGAATACACAGCGGAATAAATAATATCATATACAAGTGATATGCCTCGCCATCCAGCTCGCCACTAAGCTCCACAGCATCTCCTGAATCCAGAATGACCTGATAACCTGACTCAAGGCTGCCCGGGTGGAAAATGATGGGCACCCAGAGTTTAGGATGGGAACAATAAACTCCAGGTCAGTCATAGTGACTGGTGTGAGAACTAAAAACAGTTAGACTCGCAATGTTTTTGGAAAATGAAACTACCATAAGACCTCCCGCCACACACACAATGCAAACGCAGAATTGGAGGAGATTTCTTCTTATGATAGTCAAAAATGCTTACTATGCAAAATCATTCGATATTATTATCATTAGTGCATAGTGTCGAAAACCATTTTGAAAATATAATATTAATCTTAGCCAATATAGACATTTCGCACTTATGCCTACTATAGCTACTATGTTCAATAGCAGGTTACCGCCACATTCCATAGCAGGTAATACAACTAAAACCGTACAAGATTCTTATTGTTTCTTTGGATTTCCAACAAATGGTCAGGCAAAGGAACTTCCTTACACCGAAATGGAAACGCCTCTGGAAAGACGCCCCGAGAACCTAACCGGATCTCTGCAAGCACAAGGCCGACGCTACCTCACGTTGTACAACTGTACTAGGTAACTAACACACTGACGCTACCTCACGCTGTACAGCTGTAACTAGGTAACTAACACACGAGCTATGTCATCCCTCGGTCGTCACCAACCTTTATCCGAGGATCCTCAACCACAAAGCAACAACCATAAAGTATAATAAATTTGTAGCATCAACATAGGTAAAATATATGGGCTCCATACCATGGTATCACCTCTTATCCAGAAGGAAATGAAATACTCTAGGGGCGCTACCCCTAAAAACCTTTGCCGCAACATTCCTGTTTCGACCATTACCGGGTTGTGAGGCTCGACGAAGTCTCATCCACAAAGCCACGCTTTTTTTCACAAAGCCACGCTTTTTTCACAAACCCACGCTTTTTTTCACAAAGCCATGCTTTTCCACAAAGCCACGCTTTGATCAACAAATGATCAACAGCACTTCGTATGCCACATTACCAAATTGGGAATGTATCACTAGTAACCATCAACTACATAACCTCTGAGCTCGTACGTCTCAGAGAAGGGTGTTAAGCTAAGAGAATAAATTCTCCGCCACCAACAGAAATGTATTTGATAGAAACCAGCTTTACATCTCAAAGTGTAACGTCAGACACACATCCATACAAGTCCGTTCTAGGATCGAACGGAACCGAAGGCACTTCCAAAGAAGCCCTTGCAATCCGGGTATTCACTAATCAAGTCCGGACTTCCCATCACAAGAAGAGTGATATAAATCTCTATACCGGAGCAACTCGGTGCAGAGACATTCGATAGGTTGTCCTTTCACTTTCGAAAATACCCGGTCTACACACTGGTCGTCAAATATTGTCCATTCATGACGTATCATTATTCGGAATGGGTTATATGGCACAAAGTCCTCTCCCGGCTTAACCGAATAATGAGCCTTTGTTTTAAAAACAAATCAAGTGCCATTTCAAAGGCAAATATTGATAGTCGGTTATTTAACTATCAATAACATTCACAAAAATCAACCAATTTAAATAATTTTTCCCAAATTATTAATTTTCAAATCTCTTCGCGAGATACGGTTTAACACTTCAACTATTTGAAAACAAATTTCAAATCACTTTCATTTAAACCAATTAAATAAATCCTTATCGATTTATTTCAAATTTACATCCCAAACCTGTAAATTTATTTCCACACTTCATCACTTTGAAAACCAATTTCAAATCATATATTTACATTCCAAATCCGTAAATTATTTCCACACTTCATCACTTTGAAAACCAATTTCAAATCATATTTTCCACACTTTAAAAATAAATCAATGTTTATTTTTAAAACAAATTTCCATTTCCTTTATAAATTCCGTTTGAATTTACATTCCCAAATATTCATTTTTTTATACGATTTTCAAATCGATTTCTAAAGATTCACTTTCAAACACCAAATCAACTTTCAAAATTGATTTCAAAATTTACTTCAACACCAAATCAATTACAAATTCATTTCAACACAAATCAATTTTTTTCATTCAACATCAAATAAATTTTCATATCGATTTCCCAAAGATTTATTTTCAAATACAAAATCAATTATAAATTGATTTCTAGAAATTAATCACCTTTTAAAATAAATCCATTTAACTCTTCCAAACCATTTAAAATTCCATTTTAAATAAATTTTCCAACTTTCAAATAATACTATTCAAAATCCATTTATAAAAATCTTTCCCTATATTTTGGAAATAATTCGATAAGATTTCAAAAATCAACTTTATGCTTTTAAATTCCTTCTTTTAAATTCAACCAATTCTTTCAAAATAATTTACTTAAAATTTCCAATTTTAATTTCAAAAATCCAATTTTCTTTATTTCTGGTATCGAACGATACCAAAAATACATTCGGCTAAATTTTAGCCTTCAACAAATTCAATCACAGAATTAATCATACACAGATTATAAATAAATTATCACACAGCGTATGAACAAATTCATATAACATATGAAACAAATTCATATAATTTGAGGAATCCAGTTGGATCCCTCCAACCTGTTTCCCTGCATCCATAGATGTTAGGTCAATACCAATTCCACTTCGAGGTGGAATATCGCGGTATATGGGATTTATAAAATACTATCTGCTATTATGCGGCGCAATAGGGTCTCATACTCTATATAATGCGGGAAATCAACTCCAAATACATTTATAATACCAATTCCACTTCACGGTGGAATTATCGTGGTATATGTTTTTAATAAATAACCTCCGCTTAATATGCGGCGTATTGGGTCTATTTCAACACAATAGATAACAATCATCATTCAATTCACACAATCAAGCAATTTTAAATTCAACTATTTAAAATTTAAATCGAAACAAATATTCGATTGAGTGAGGAGTTCTCACCTTGCTTTCAATAATGGTTGCAGTATTTCATTTCGAATAAAATTAAACACACGTTTAATTTTACTCAAATTTTTCACTAGCTCTAAACGACTCCAATTCAGCTCCATTGCGAAGAGCTCGTCAGTACGGTTCCAACGCAAAAAGTTTCGTAATTTTTCGACCTCGTATCAAAAAGTTATCGCGTTACAAAGATTAAACGAATCTATATAAAATCAATTTCATTTTATATTTTTATTTTTATACCCTAGCTTTCCCTGGCCGTTCATTTCAGCTTGATGGAATCGTGGCCGTGACTTTTACTTCTTCTCCCTCACGAAACTTCCCAGGCAATTGAACGCACGCATGAACCCATATTGCCCGCCACAAAACCCTAGATTAATGCACCACCACGTCGACTTCTACCCCGATCAACTACCTCCATTCGAACGCCCACAAGCCCACCTACCATCGCCGTGAATCCAGTCAGGATCGGTTGAGCCTATCACTCGAAAAACGTGCGCGAGCGTAGCGCCTTCCAGCTCCAATTGCCGATGATCCAAAGCTCTAATCGCGATCATGACCGTTGAAATCGAAGGTCTCGTTGTGTCCTATCATTTTGTAGTAGAAAATATTTCGAATCGTTCGATAGATTGGAAGAATTTGAGGAAAGAAAATGGGAAAGTATCGGCCATTGAAATGAAATTGGCGGCCACAACCCTAGTTAGGGCTTCTGAATGCAAATGTGAAAATAGGGGTCCTTTTATACAAAATTCTCAAAACACTATTCATCGAAAATTTTCCAAACTCCAAACGAAGCATGCCGGCTGACGTTTCTAAGGTTTTATCCGCGTTCCGAACATAATGTATCGTGTTTCGGGAGCTAATTCCATCGTATGTGCGAGTTACGGAAATAAACGATCAAATTTAAATCAAATCAATTTAAATCGATTTCGATTCGTTTTGGCTTGTCCCAGAAAAACCGTACATCCGATTGACACGAAATTTGAATCCATACAATAATTTAACATTACGGATCCGATGAAACTGGTTTCGTCGAAATCCGAGACTGTTTGAAAAATGACTATTTTAAGTCGTCAATTAAATATTAAAATATTCAATTTTTACAAACTAACTTTTAATTCAATTTTAAAAGTTCTATAACATCGTTCTAACTCCAATATGATTTAATATAACTTTATAAATCATTTTTACACACATTGGATCCAATTTCCAATTATTTCTGGAATTTCAAATATAAAATTATCGATTTAATTATCCAATTAAATCGATATATTCAAAATCTAAGTTATTCAACTTACAAATCTCACTTGTTAATATTTAAAATTAATTAAATATTCGAATTTCAAATGACAGAAATTCTGGGTCGTTATAAACTTCCCCCCTTAAAAGAATTTCGTCCTCGAAATTGCAAAGTAAGAAAAATGCCCCAAATTCATTAACTTTTCAAAAATCCACTTAGTGAAAATTTTATATTCTCCTTTTCCAAAACCGTTAACTTCAACCAAAACAATGGTTTCCATTTTCTAGTTCAATTCCTATAATTTCATTACAATTTAGAAATTGACTTTTCCGTTAACAAAAATTTTCCAAAATTTCCCGAAAATTTTCTAACGCCTTAAATTTTCAGAAAAATTCGCCAGCGTCTCCTTTGCGCGGTTCGATCATAGTAGGATCACAATAGACATAAATATATATACATCGGCCCACCCGGTCGGAAAAGCAAAAAAACAGTTCATATTTCCTATTTTTATTGCGTAGGCGTACCTTTTTAGCATTTTTAAGCAAAGTAGTTATTAATTAGCTTATTAGCGCAACCAAACCAACCGAACGGCAGCCACGACACCTGTACTTACTCAATTTAAATATGTAAGTGACATATATACAAAATTCATTTACATCTCATTAATTTTCAATAACAAACACAAAGTTTCCATAAGCAATGCAATCTAATAATTCCCATAAGCAATTTATATGGTTTCAAAACGAATTCGAATGCTTTCAACAAAATTTTCAAACCATTCATGTATTCATTTTCAATTAGTTCACATTTACTAATTTACATTCAAGTTGGTTCACTTCCAATTCAAATTCAATTACATAGCTTTCAATTTTATCACTTCAATTTCATTAACACTTAATGAATTATACTATATACAATCAACCAACAATCATATAACAATCAATGTATATTCAATACAACCAAATTATTAAATTTACTTTACTTCACATTCAATTTGGTTCAACATTTTTAATTCCAATTGGTTTAATATTAAATTGGCTTTCATTCAATCATTCAATTTCCAATTTATTAGCTTCAATGAATTAATACTTACATCCAATATTCCATATCAATTTATTCACATTCGATTGATTAAAATTCAATCCATTTACTCATTCAATTGCTAATTCACTTTGCAAATAAGGTTGAATCTCCTTTATATAACTCAAGTTCACATCCATTTAATTCACTTTGTTATTTCACTAATTCAACTTCATTCAACATCACTTAAGTCATATTCCAATTAAACATCATTTGTTTAACTTAACTGAAATTTACACTTATAAATCCAATTCAGATTCCAATTCAAATTTTATTTAACTTTTACCAAAGTCAAATTTCATCAATTGTTCAAATTCATATCTCATTTTGCTTAACAAAATTCGTTTAACCATTTATCATTTGGTTTCACTTACATCTCCTCATTTTATAAGTTACACAACTTATTTATTTAACTTCCAAATCATATTATAAGTATAAAACTCATTTCACTTATAATTATCAATTACAACTTGGATTTTAATTTCAATTTTGTTTATCACAACAAAACTTCAATTTTCAATTTATTATGGTAGCAAATCCATCACACAGAAACTCGAAAATGATACTGATGATGATGCAGTCATCACCCTTATTATTTCCCAGCAACTGTAATGAATTCAGTGCTTAAATTCTTTTCAAAATTTTCCTTTTAATTTATAAATCACATTTATAAATCTCTTTCTCATATAATTCACTATTTAACTTTACTTATACAAGATTATTTCACAATTCTAAGTCATCTTAATTATAATTCCATACTTATACAATTGTTGCTTTTATTTAGATTATTCAAACAACTTTTATTAACTCATATATATTCTTACATTTTCAACAACCAAACAATTCATTTTATACACTTTAACAATTTCTGAAAAATTATTTCCTTTATATACAAAATATAATCGAGGTAAAATTATTCATTTACCCAATTTAAAATGATACTATGTCGGTTCATCTTGTTTAAGAGTATAGAAACCCCTATCGATTACAGTTAGCTAGACTGCACCGACCAGAATCTATAAACAATCAACCGATAAGTCAACACAATACAAAACAATTTCATATTCACTAACAAATACACGCTCATATCTATTATTACACTCACACTCATTCTAGAGTACTACTGACTCTATCTCTAATGAGTAATTCCCAAAAGAGCCAGGGTTGTCGCTTAACCAACAGCTCTGATACCACATGTAACGTCCCAGATTTTCGACTTCCGAAAACCGACATTAATACGTCCACTATATCAACTGCCGAGCAATCGAATGCCGGAAAACCGAATCATTAGGGTTAAAAAGAAGAGGTAGAAGAAGACAAAAGAAAAAGAAAGAAGAAGCAACAGAAACAATATCAGGATCTCACATTCGCAGCGGAACAACATATAATAGATAAATGAATAATATTTAAATCAAAGAACTATATCATTTTATACATTACATCATCAGAGTCAATATACACACAATACATCAATGGACAGTTATACAAACTTGTCCTCATACAGAATACACAACGGAATAAATAATATCAGATACAAGTGATACGCCTTGCCATCCAGCTCGCCACTAAGCTCCACAGCATCTCCTGAATCCAGAATGACCTGATAACCTGACTCTAGGCTGCCCGTGTGGAAAATGATGGGCACCCAGAGTTTAGGAAGGGAACAATAAACTCCAGGTCAGTCATGGTGATTGGTGTGAGAACTAAAAACAGTTATTTTCACAAATAAAATAAAGGAGACTCGCAATGTTTTTGGAAAATGAAACTACCATAAGACCTCCCGCCACACACACAATGCAAACACAGAATTGGAGGAGATTTCTTCTTATGATAGTCAAAAATGCTTACTACGCAAAATCATTCGATATTATTATCATTAGTGCATTATGTCGAAAACAATTTCAAAAATATAATATTAATCTTAGCCAGCATAGACATTTCGCACTTATGCCTACTATAGCTACTATGTTCAATAGCAGGTTACTGCCACATTCCATAGCAGGTAATACAACTAAAACCATACAAGGTTCGTATTGTTTCTTTGTATTTCCAACAAATGGTCAGGCAAAGGAACTTCCTTACACCGAAATGGAAATGCCTCTGGAAAGACGCCCCGAGAACCTAACCGGATCTCTGCAAGCACAAGGCCGACGCTACCTCATGTTGTACAACTGTACTAGGTAACTAACACACTGACGCTACCTCACGCTGTACAGCTATAACTAGGTAACTAACACACGAGCTATGTCATCCCCCGGTCGTCACCGGCCTTTATCCGAGGATCCTCAACCACAAAGCAACAACCACAAAGTATAATAAATTTGCAGCATCAACATAGGTAAAATATATGGGCTCCATACCATGATATCACCTCTTATCCAGAAGGAAATGACATACTCTAGGGGCACTACCCCTAAAAACCTTTGCCGCAACATTCCTGTTTCGACCATTACCTGGTTGTGAGGCTCGACGAAGTCTGGTCCACAAAGCTACGCTTTTTCACAAAGCCACGCTTTTTCACAAAGCCACGCTTTTTTCACAAAGCCACGCTTTGATCAACAAATGATCAACAGCACTTCGTATGCCACATTACCAAATTGGGAATGTATCACTAGTAACCATCAACTACATTACCTCTAAGCTCGTACGTCTTAGAGAAGGGTGTTAAGCTAAGAGAATAAATTCTCTGTCACCAACATAAATGTATTTGATAGAAACCAGCTTTACATCTCAAAGTGTAACATCAGACACACATCCATACAAGTCCGTTCCAGGATCGAACGGAACCGAAGGCACTTCCAAAGAAGCACTTGCAATCCGGGTATTCACTAATCAAGTCCGGACTTCCCATCACAAGAAGAGTGATATAAATCTCTATACCGGAGCAACTCGGTGCAGAGACATTCGAGAGGTTGTCCTTTCACTTTCGAAAATACCCGGTCTTCACACCGGTCTTCAAATAATGTCCATTAACGACGTATCTTTATTCAGAATGTGTTATATGGCACAAAGTCCTCTCCCGGCTTAACCGAATAATGAGCCTTTGTTTTAAAAACAAATCAAGTGCCATTTCAAAGGCAAATATTGATAGTCGATTATTTAACTATCAATAACATTCACAAAAATCAACCAATTTAAATAATTTTTCCGAAATTATTAAATTTCAAATCTCTTCGCGAGATACGGTTGAACACTTCAACCATTTGAAAACAAATTTCAAATCACTTTCATTTAAACCAATTAAATAAATCCTTATCGATTTATTTCAAATTTACATCCCAAACCTGTAAAATTATTTCCACACTTCATCACTTTGAAAACCAATTTCAAATCATATATTTACATTCCAAATCCGTAAATTATTTCCACAATTCATCACTTTGAAAACCAATTTCGAATCATATTTTCCACACTTTAAAAATAAATCAATGTTTATTTTTTAAACAAATTTCCCTTTCCTTTATAAATTCCGTTTGAATTTACATTCCCAAATATTCATTTTTATACGATTTTCAAATCGATTTTTAAAGATTCACTTTCAAACACCAAATCAACTTTCAAAATTGATTTCAAAATTTACTTCAACACCAAATCAATTACAAATTGATTTCAAAATTCATTTCAACACAAATTAATTTTTTTCATTCAAAATCAAATAAATTTTCATATCGATTTCCCAAAGATTTATTTTCAAATACCAAATCAATTATAAATTGATTTCTAGAAATTAATCACCTTTTAAAATAAATCCATTTATCTCTTCCAAACCATTTAAAATTCCATTTTAAATAAATTTTCCAACTTTCGAATAATACTATTCAAAATCCATTTATAAAAATTTTTCCCCATATTTTGGAAATAATTCGATAAGATTTCAAAAATCAACTTTATGCTTTTAAATTCCTTCTTTTAAATTCAACCAATTCTTTCAAAAGAATTTACTTAAAATTTCCAATTTTAATTTCAAAAATCCAATTTTCTTTATTTTTGGTATCCAACGATACCAAAAATACATTCGGCTAAATTTTAGCCTTCAACAAATTCAATCACAGATATAATCATACACAGATTATAAATAAATTATCACACAACATATGAACAAATTCATATAACATATGAAACAAATTCATATAATTTGAGGAATCCAGTTGGATCCCTCCAACCTGTTTCCCTGCATCCACAGATGTTAGCACAATACCAATTCCACTTCGAGGTGGAATATCGCGGTATATGGGATTTATAAAATACTATCCGCTATTATGTGGCGCAATAGGGTCTCATCCGCTATATAATGCGGGAAATCAACTCCAAATACATATATAATACCAATTCCACTTCATGTTGGAATTATCGCGGTATATGTTTTTAATAAATAACCTCCGCTTAATATGCGGCGTATAAGGTCTATTTCAACACAATAGATAACAATCATCATTCAATTCACACAATCAAGCAATTTTAAATTCAACTATTTAAAATTTAAATCGAAACAAATATTCGATTGAGTGAGGAGTTCTCACCTTGCTTTCAATAACGGTTGCAGTATTTTGTTTCGAATAAAATTAAACACACGTTTAATTTTACTCAAATTTTTCACTAGCTCCAAACGACTCCAATCCAGCTCCATTGCGAAGAGCTCGTCAGTACGGTTCCAACGCAAAAAGTTTCATAATTTTTCGACCTCATATCAAAAAGTTATCGTGTTACAAAGATTAAACGAATCTATATAAAATCAATTTCATTTTATATTTTTATTTTTATACCCTAGCTTTCCCAGGCCGTTCATTTCAGCTTGATGGAATCGTGGCCGTGACTTTTACTTCTTCTCCCTTACGAAACTTCCCAGGCAATTGAATGCACGCGTGAACCCATATCGCCCGCCACAAAACCCAAGATTAATACACCACCACGTCGACTTCTACCCCGATCGACTACCTCCATTCGAACGCCCACAAGCCCACCTACCATCGCCGTGAATCCGGTTAGGCTCGGTCGAGCCAATCACTCGAAAAACGTGCGCAAGCATAGCGCCTTCCAGCTCCAATTGTCGATGATCCAAAGCTCTAATCGCGATCATGACCGTTGAAATCGAAGGTCTCGTTGTGCTCTATCATTTTGTAGTAGAAAATATTTTGAATCGTTCGATAGATTGGAAGAATTTGAGGAAAGAAAATGGGAAAGTATCGGCCATTGAAATGAAACTGGCGGCCACAACCCTAGCTAGGGCTTCTGAATGCAAATGTGAAAATAGGGGTCCTTTTATACAAAATTCTCAAAACACTATTCATCGAAAATTTTCCGAACTCCAAGCGAAGCGTGCCAGCTGACGTTTCTAAGGTTTTACCCGTGTTCTGAACACAATGGAACGTGTTTCGGGAGCTAATTCGATCGTATGTGCGAGTTACGGAAATAAACGATCAAATTTAAATCAAATCGATTTAAACCGATTTCGATGCGTTTTGGCTTGCCCCGGACAAACCGTACTTCCGATTGACACGAAATTTGAAACCATACAATAATTCAACATTATGGATCCGATGAAACTGGTTTCGTCGAAATCCGAGACTATTTGAAAAATGACTATTTTAAGTCGTCAATTAAATATTAAAATATTCAATTTTCACAAATTAACTTTTAATTCAATTTTAAAAGTTCTATAACATCGTTCTAACTCCAATATGATTTAATATAACTTTATAAATCATTTTTACACACATTGGATCCAATTTCCAATTATTTTTGGAATTTCAAATATAAAATTATCGATTTAATTATCCAATTAAATCACTATATTCAAAATTTAAGTTATTCAACTTACAAATCTCACTTGTTAATATTTAAAATCAATTAAATATTCGAATTTCAAATGATAGAAATTCTGGGTCGTTACACATATAAAGAAAGTTTTAGTGAAAAAAAGAGTATGAATTAATAATGGAATTCTTGATTTATGAAAGAAGTTTTATTAGGCAAAAGGATGTTTTACTAAAAAAGGGTTTTAATTAATTAAGGATAAATTAATAGTAAAGGGATTAAAATTCGTTTATGTGACTTGATTATAATTGGATGATAAGTAACAACTATGTAATGAACTTAGTTTGATTGTCTATGGAATGTTAGTACTAATATGCTTAACATTAAAAGTCGAACGAGTAAGCTTTTTTATTTGTGAGAGTCAAGAATGATGTTTAGGTGGGGATGGAGCTGAAAGTGCTGTTATGGA
Source organism: Allium fistulosum (assembly GCA_030737815.1). NCBI lineage: Eukaryota > Viridiplantae > Streptophyta > Magnoliopsida > Asparagales > Amaryllidaceae > Allium > Allium fistulosum. Next base: position 657,874,990 of record CM060904.1, read on the forward strand.
TCAAAATGTGGAATATAATCTAAGTTATCTACTAGTGCAGAATATGAATATAAAAAGTAAGCAGTAAAGTAAGAAACACCAGGGATTTTTATACTCGTTCGAACTCCTATTCTACATCCAGTCCCAGGCTCCTTCTGGTATTTAACTGTCAACCCTCAGTTAACCCAGAGAAACAGGTATTACACCGCCTGAGCAACGGAATATGACTTCTACCATCTAGAAAATTGAATAGGACTTCTACCGCTTGAGCAACTGAACAGGACTTCAACAATACAATAAGTTTTCTTGACTGATTATGCTCTGTAGATAGCATGGATAAGTCTTTAGAATACACCCTTTATGTAATCTTCTCCTTTGTGGTATATAGTGCAGTTCGTGAAGTTTAGAAGTAATTTTAATCACAAATAAATTTATGCTTGAAAGTACGAGTGATTTTAATACGTTTGTGAAAGCAAATGGCAGAATTTAGATAGCAAGAATATTAGGGTAGAATCAGAGAGTTAAGTTATTGAAACAACTGAATTCAAGGCTATATATAGAGTTTTAAAAGATGTAATCGTTCATGAAAATTTTCGTCCAAAAGATACGAAAACAACTATTGGATTAAAAGTCGTTTCTGTTCATTAAAAGAAGGTGGCCTTTCATAAAATAGTCATTATGAATATTCAGTCGATTGAGGAAACAAAATCAGTCATCTGAATATTTATAAAATTTCGAAATTTAAATTTATTATGAAAAGACACCTGGTTCAGTCGACTAAATGGGGGTATTTAGTCAACTAAACCTTCAAAGTTAATTGTGCAACTATGCATGTCTCAATCGACTGAAACATGTGATTTCTACCATATAAACTTCTTGTTGAAAGGTTTTTGTTTAGTAATTTATTATAATTAATTTCTAAAGTGTGTATATGATTTTGAAAGTAATTTTAAACTGTATGTGTGAGCATATACCACTTAGGAGGGATTTTAACAATTATTAACTACTAACTAGAATATAGACAAACCAATTATAAACTTTTGAAATTTCACTTTGAAATCTTGGTCTTCGGTCTATCGTCGAGTAGAATAATATATTCTCCTGCAAATTTGGTTAGTTCATGTAATATATACTTATATAGTTGTCACGATCAAAACATCAAAATACAAGGTTCTAATAGGAGCAATAAGCTCTAACCAATTAGCATTCTTCTGGGCCAAGGAATAGCTAAGCAAAAAGATCAAAAAGAACTTAACTTAGGAAGTATATGGAATGCTTCGCAGAATTATACCAATAAGAACCCTCAGGGAGGAATATTACTATGAAATGCCTCCAGCTTTCAATTACTTCTAAAAGAACCAAATTTGAGTTAATCGAAAATTGATCGATTTGTTTTAAAGAGCCCAAGATCAATAAGTGTTTTACTTACCGAATACCACTTCAAAACTATTATTCAGGTTCTTTTTGGAAGTGAATGATGGAAACCATGTGTAGTTTCAAAAATCTGTTAAGATGATGGGATCCCTATGGGATTCATTATTTGATTGAGTTTTGTTGAAAACTCATATAAAGATGCCGGACGTAGCCTCGACATCGTGAAATGACTAAGATAGAGGCATGATCCCAGGTTCATCTAACCCAAATACGGGATACATCAACTCCATTATCAAGAGTATGCTTATCAATATGTTGTGCATGGGGAGTTGATGATACTCGCTTAATGTTTTAGAGCATGGGCTAGTTGTGTTTACCTTATGGTATATTTTATCTTGAGATGTACGATGCTCAGAAGGTAATTTATGACACTTACCATCGGTGATCAGTCTCTGTATGGCTTACGAGTATGTAGGATCGTTTTCACCCTAGAGGGGGGGGTGAATAGGGTGATACAAAAAATAATGCAAAAATAAAAATAATAACAGAAAGTAACGCAGTAAAAATCACACATAGATTTACCCAGCTTCGGCAAAAACCTGCCTACGTGTTGCCCCCAAGGTTTCTACTAAAAATTAAGTAATCAGACGCTTACAAACAGACATAAACTTGCGACACCCGCTAACTTTATTAACCTAACTCTAAGCTCAAAACGATACCACAACTCAGCCACTGAGTTGCGAATTCTTGAACTACAAAACCCTAGTTCGTTACCTAGTTAAACTAGAGTCTGATTTAAATAAGAATTAAAAAAAACAAAATAATTAAAAATAAATAAAACCCTAATTGTTAAAAAACTATTCGACCCAAAAGAAAAACATAAACAATGAATTCTTCGGCCCAAAAAAAACAAAAGACAAGTTCCCTCTTTTATTTTTCTTCTGCCTCATCCATGCCTTCTTGTTCCTTTTTCAATCTAAAATTAGGGTTTAGTAATTGAAGCCGCCGCCTTGATATCAATCGATTGAAGTTATGATTTCAACTTTGGTTTGCTTCATCAATCGATCCCTAGCTTGTGTGCATGCGGTTGCTTCAATGATGAGTTCGAATAGATGTTGCTACGAATTTGGTATGTGAATTGCCCCTTTTCAATTTTTAATTATGCTCAACTTTTATTGTTTTCGAACTCGTGAATATTTTCCGATGATGAAATTGGGAATTTATAGTGAACGAAACCCTATAATCTTGTTCGTATATTTTGGTTTGAATGTTTCTGTTACTTTGCTTGGCCTTTGGATTATTGATTGAATGCTTGTGATGATTCTGACTTGTTCATTGTTGAATTTGATTGAATTTCTTTGAGTTGGTTCCGTTCTGTGCTCCTATGACTTTGGCATTTTGAAATTTACGATAATCTAGACTTGACGAATTTTGAATTGTTCCATTTTCTAAGACTCGAACTCTCTTGACTTGTTCCAACTGCTACTTATAATTTTGTTGGGTCCACTGCTCTATTGTTGATATCTTCATGTATATACATACATGTATGTATGTATATATGTGTGTGATTGGTGCATGTATACATGTATTCCTCTGTTGCATCTCTGGTAAAATTACAGTCACTTGATTATTCAGTGCACTTGTTCACTTGCTTTTTGTTCCATGGCTTGCTTATGTACATGTCTCTGAAACTATGTATAGTTCAAGTGTGTTCATGCCTAGATCTTCATGTTTCTGGTCTAGTTTCTTTGAATTTGTTCATGTTGAAATTGAGTGTCTGGTTTGGTGTCTTTGTGTAGTCTTGCATTTGCTTCGAGCCCCTGTGCATTGAACTTGTATATGTCTTGTTGCCTCTGAAGGACTTGATCTGACCATTCATGCCGGTACCTGACCTTGTCTTTTGTACTTCATGTTGAGTTGCTGTGTACATTTGTGGTCTTGAAGCCTTGTTATGATGCTCCACTCCGAGACCTACATTAGCAAAGAGTATTACTAAGTAACACTGTCTGCTAATACAGAGAATAGAACTGGATAGGAGCGACCATCTATGACCTTGTCTTAAATATCTATGGAATACGCCGACAATTACCACTTCTATCATTTCTTTCTCAAATGGATCGGCATATCCAATAAATACTTAATACAAAGCCATAGGTGGCTGAAGGATCTACCAGAATAAAATATAACAACTCAAATGTAATACACATCACAGAACAATAGATCATCACATACATTTACACATATACAGATACATTACAGAGTATACAAAATGATACATGTCAAGTGGTAAAGCAAACCACAATATACAGGCGAGTCAAAAGAATACATATCAGAGTTACAGTCAAAAAGGACCACACAAAAAGCTATAACAAAAAGGAGCTAGCGGAATAGTCCATGCGGAAGCAAAATAGGCTAAGTCCAATGTACCTAACCTGAAACATCTCGGTCTGACCCGAGTATAAAATACACGGGTCAGTCTAGCTAAACAAATCGGTTAGATAAACTAAATGATAATGAACATACAAGGTCATAAAGTACCACAAATATCTCCAATAGAGATAACCAAATCATCTAACAAAGGATGAATCAAAACAAGCCTCATATCATAGGCAACTCAAATAAACAAAGGATATGAATATCCCAAAACAAGCCAAAAAGGCAAATAACAAATACCAATAAAGGTAACACAAGTTTCCACAAGGTAATCGCTATATATCGTGTGGTTCAAAGGACCTACACCGAAGGGCGATACACTAGGGAAATATAATTGTCAAAGAAACAAAAGATGCTCGAGTTCAGTATTGTATAACAAGGATCCACAAACCCGAAGGCACAAACCCAATATCGCTCAAGCGTTGACGATGGACCAACTCCAAAAGTGATACTATAGGGCAACAAACCCGAAGGTACAAACCTGAAATGACCCTATTTATTCTACCTAATTTTTACTTAGGATTTTTTTTACATTAATAAATTTCTTAGAGTCATTTAGCCTTTCTATTAAATTATCCAGGATTCTAATTTTTCTACTAATATATTTATATCAGTTCATTAATAAATATATTCACATACATGTTAAGATGTATGTGACCCTCTTGCTTGGATCAGAGTGTTGGTAAGCAAGAGTGCATCCTGATTGAATTTGAGTTTCTAATCAACCAGTACATAGCTCATTTTCCTTGGTTTTGATATTTGAGTCATGGGAGTGAATCCCATAATCATATATAATTTATACCTAGTAGTTTTGATCATTTTTGTGGTGATTGTCTGTTAGTTTGACTTAACTAAGTGATCTCAGATTATATAGCAAGTCATCATAGTTTTAATCTAATTGTTTGATATTTAATCAAAAGCCAAAAAGAAAAATGATATACACATTTATCATTTTCAACATGAGTGATTCATTCACAATTTACATAGTTGTGTTTCTCTAAATCAAATCCATTCCCTAATCCCTGAGTTACCTCAACTTGCATCCTAATTTAAAGGTTGCTTTACTGGATTTAGAAAATCCAGATTTTATGGTCATTTAACAAAAGTAGTATTTAAGTAATATGTGTGCATATCAGATGTATTGTGCTCTCTAAACTAAGAAAGCTACTCAAAATAAAAGTGAATTGCTCAAGTATTTGAAAATGTCTTTGTACATGCATTTGCAAAGAAAGCTTCAGATTTTACAAAGTGCATTTTCTTCCTTTAAACCCAAAAACTCTGGTCATCTTGATCAACCCAGACCTCACTCCTTTTGAGATGGGTTAACCTTATGACTAGGTCATCAAAACATTAGTGCCTGGCTATTGCAATGTAAATTCAGATACAAGGTACTTGAAAAATCCCTTAAAACAAGTACACATCTTTATACAGTGCACAAATATATATATATATATATTGTTTCTTTTATCAAAAAACTTCTGTATATAGTCACAAAATTCTTGAAATATTACTTCTAGCTAAACTCGGATTTTTAACCTCAAAACTTAAAGCTTTTAAGTGACTCAAGATTGACTAATACACAATATATATATATATATATAAGTATCCATTTCTCAAATTTAGGTATGTATCATCTACAGATTTCTACCATATTACTCAAAGATATTTTCTTGCATAAGATTCAATTAAGTCTTTGGTTTTTCCCTGCCTTAATACATTACCAGAATTCAATTGAAACAACTAAATAAAATCCAAACATTCAAGGTCATTACATAACAACCAAAGCAGAATTATAAAACTTCCAAGATTACATGCAAATAGTTCATTCTAAGCTCTTATTTAATTCTAATTTAGCATGCTTATCCAATCATTCTCATTAGCCATAGCAGCTTCCTATTTAGAACCAGCATTACCTGAAAGAGCATTAGAGGCTGCCCCATTTTAAATGAGACACCCCAGATGCCATAAGCAGACAAGGGTCAGATACAAGATCTGGTATGAGCAATATCAAAAATTCCATGATATTAAGTAGATAAGTGAGACATAAGCATTTTGTATAGGTTGGCATAACTTCTTTAATCAATTTGCCTGACTTGTTTCTGATATATTGTGCATATATGATCAGTATTAAAATTAATTATGTACACACTTTCAACTATGCAAACATACATGTCAAACAGAGATACTCAGGAACTATCATAGCTCCAATCCAACCAACCTAGGAATAACTCAAGTTCCTACTTCATTAATTTAGGGTTGTATTTACCAAATTAATTCCTAGCCTCATCTGCCATAAAGGAATCACGGGGACACATTGCAATAAAATAATTCACAATATTGCACAAAGATCTCAGGGCTTAAACAAACCATGTGCCAACTTGCATACTTTAAATATAACAAGCATTTTAGCAGTCTTCTTGGCTCACAGTCCTTAGTTTATTTACTAAGTGTTCATGTTTGATCCTATCATGAGATAGCTAGGTGATTAAATCACAGTGTACATGAAACATTACATAAAACTTGCAAGCATACTTCAAAGGCAAGCTAATATTCATATCCAAGGGAAATCATATTTTCAAATATTCTGGCTTAAAGAAAATACAAGAATATTTACAACTGTGAATAGAGACTAGGCATGTGGATTATTATTGTTTCATAAGTGTTTCCTGGAGATTTGACCAGGCAACTAGTAATCGACATCCAGTGGAACTCGGCATCAGAGAGTGACCGGCATCCAGGAGTGTTCGGCGAGGCACTTAACATCAGGAGTGTTCGGCGAAGCACTTGACATCCAGGAGTACTCGGCGTAGTACTCGGCATCCAGTGGAACTCGGCATCAGAGAGTGACCGGCATCCAGGAGTGTTCGGCGAGGCACTTAACATCCAGGAGTGTTCGGCGAAGCACTTGACATCCAGGAGTACTCGGCGTAGTACTCGGCATCCAGTGGAACTCGGCATCAGAGAGTGACCGGCATCCAGGAGTTTTCGGCGAGGCACTTAACATCCAGGAGTGTTCGGCGAAGCACTTGACATCCAGGAGTACTCGGCGTAGTACTCGGCATCCAGTGGAACTCGACATCAGAGAGTGACCGGCATCCAGGAGTGTTCGGCGAGACACTTAACATCCAGGAGTGTTCGGCGAAACACTTGACATCCAGGAGTACTCGGCGTAGTACTCGGCAACCAATGCTCGACAGCAAGAGTGCGCGGCATACAAGAGTGCTCGGCATCAAGACTGCTCGGCATACGGGAGTACTCGGCGTAGTACCTGGTAGCATCAGAAGTACTCGGCACAAGAGTACTCGGCGTCTAGAAGAGCGTTCGGCTTCGACTGACTAACATCCTGCACTTCCCAAACATCAAACCACACCGTTCGGCACAGAAAGGACTGCTCGGCATAAGAGCGTTCGACAAACCTTGCTCGGCATACAGCGACCACTGTGCTCGGGCTGGAGCGTTCGGCCATCAGCCCACTTGGGAAGTCCAGCCCATCTTCCTCTATAAATAGAGGGGCAGGGTCACAGTGAAAGGGATCCTTTTTTGGAGAGAGAATACTGGGGAGACTCTGCCATTTTCAAGACTCATCTTCTCTACTTAAACAACGTCATTCAAGCATTTGATTCTCGAATTGTATTTGTAATCAACTATAAAGAAGATCAATAAAGTTTAACCTCAAAGTGGACGTAGGCAATTACGCTGAACCACTATAAATTTGGTGTTCTTACTTTCTGCATTTAAATTAGCATTGTCTTCTCTGTTTAATTTACTTTCATCACTTATATCTCTACACAATCTTTCTGAACGAGGTTAGTGACCAATTTTGGTGCTAACACTTTGGTGTTTTCACTGAGAATTGAATTCTCAGACCTCAAGGATCTGCTTTGAAGCTACTGGATTGAACAAATCCCCCAAAGAAGATCCGACTCACTGATAGGACATCCGTTGATTCTACTCAGAGTTCATACCAATAACTCTACAATGGCAAGACCGCGTACCAGGTCAGCTTCTCACAATGCGGATGCCCACGAGACTGCTAGCGTGCAACAAGCAGGGCCTAGCAATAAACCAGTAATTCCAAATACCAGAGTTGCCACTCAGGACCAAACTCCAGTTGTCACCAGAATAGAGTTCAACGACTTGATGAGAGAGCTCAGGGAAAGTAGGAGACAACTAGGAGAGCAGATGCAAGCCAATGCCAACCTGATGGCACAACTTACTCAACAGCAGCAACAGAATGCTGGGGGCAATCCCGCTGCTTACTCCTCATCTGACAGCTCTACTTCATCTGATGAACCTCCCAGGCGCAGACGCCGCAAGACTGATGCTGCAAGAGCAGATGCTGCTGTTCGAGCAGCTGGAGACCGCGACCAAGCAAGAGCTGGAAGCTTCAGGACCGGGATACAGATGGAAGATAGAGGCCCAGATCATCAAAATGCTAACGATGTCGAACCTCAAGATGCAAGATTGGCAGATCGCCAAGAGAGGAGGCATCAGCATGGACAGGCGCGTAGAACAGACTCCAACCTTCCGCCTTCCATACAGACACCCGATCTGACAGCCATGATCAGACAACTGATGAAAGAGAATCAGGGCTTATCAAATGATGACTGGGGAGTGTCAAGAAGTCATACTCCGTTCACGGATGTTGTGTTGCAAGCGGCGTACCCCAGGAAGTTTAGTATGCCTACTATTCCTGCATATGAAGGAAAAACTGACCCTAGACAACATGTCATGAGGTACGAATGGATGATGGATTCGGCCAGAGCGAATGATGCCACCAAGTGTAGGTGTTTTCCGACTACTCTATCTGGGATCGCCACTATGTGGTTCACCCGACTTCCTCCGCGATCCGTATCAAATTTCGAGGAGTTGGCGAAGAAGTTTATTGAGCAGTTCAGGATACACACTACGCGCCCAAAGGACGTGATGTCTCTGTCAAGTGTAATCCAAAATCCTGGCGAATCGTTGAAGGAATATTTGCAAAGATTCCACGTGGCAGCAATTGAAGTCAGTAATCCCAATGACCATGCAATTCTGATGGCTGTAATGAGAGGTGTGGATCCAGACTCTGAGTTTGGAGACTGGCTGGCAGGAAAACCTCCAGCTACGCTAGAGCGTTTCTACTCTAAGGCACACCAGTTCATAAGAAGAGAGGAAGCTAGGTGGGTACGACGAGATAAGGCGCCAGGGCCTGTCCAAGAGTCAATAAAGAGCAACATCGCTGTGAAGCAATCGGGAGACAGCTCGGGAAAGGTCCAAGTCAACGTCCAGAACAAACCTGGGCAACCCAAGGAGTCCGGAGGAAGGAGTCAAGGGAAAAGAAAAGAAGCAGGAAAGTGGAAGTCGAGAATTCCAAGCTACAGCGAGTACACTCCGCTAAACGCCCCACTTGAAAACATTTACCTATCCACCTGCAATACTTTTCAGTACAGAAAACCACGTCCAAAAGAATCAACTGAAGAACAGAAGCGGACCGGGAAATATTGTCGCTTCCATGAGACTTATGGACACAATACGGAAGAATGTAGACACTTGCACGACGCTATCGAGAAGTTGATCAGGCAGAAGAAATTGCAAGAATTTGTGAAGGATCCACAAGAAGGAGGACAGGGAACGTCCCACCCAGGTCGTGCACCAGCTCCACGTCATCCCGAGGAGCCTGCCCGGACCGTTGGTAGACTGGTCATAAATACAATTATCGGCGGGCCTCACCCCGCGGACAAGAATTGGCAGGAGATGGAGCGATATGCAAGTTCCTTGAAGCATGCAGATTTTGAGTGTTGTTCGAACATGGAGGACGGAGCCCCTGCTAAGCAGCAGCGCGTAATGACAGACGATATTGTGTTCAGAAGCAGAGACGCTGACCGAGTAGAGGCTCCGACCATCGACCCCATGGTCATATATGCAACGGTCGGACCAGCATACGTAAAAAGAATTCTGATCGATTCTGGAAGTTCAGTCAACATCATCTTCAAGAAGGCCTACGATCAAATGAAGCTAGAAACAAAGGAGTTGAAACCATCCAAAGCTCGTATCCACGGCTTTAACGGCGCTGCAACTAATGCAGTGGGATATGTCGAGTTACCAGTTGAACTGGGACAAGGCGAGCGTCGGAGAGTGCGAATACTACCCTTTGTAGTTTTGGATGTGGACTCTCCGTATAACGTTTTCTTGGGCCGACCGGCCCTGGCGGAATTTAGGGCAGCGTTAGCCCCGTGGTGTTTAACTTTGAAGTTCCCGACTGACAAAGGAGTAGGCATTGTTCACGGCGACCAAGCAGCTGGTCGTTCCTGTTATGTGGCCGAGCTCCAAGAGGCCCACCGGAGGGAGAAAGGAAAGGTTGCGGACAATCCCGTCCGCATCCTCAATGCGGATAATTGACAAGTAGTGCCCGAGCCCTGGCTCGGGCATGGTTCTCGGATCTACGGAGATATAGATCCGAGAGACGACGATGAGAGACCTAGGGAAGAGAAGGCGGCACCGGCTGAATTAACAATTGACATTTCGGTTAGCCGTGACGACCATTCGCGAATACTGAAGATCGGATCACAGCTAGGCCCCGCAATGACTGAAGACCTTAGCGACTTCCTCCGGGAAAACCTTGATGTTTTCGCCTGGACGCATTCTGATATGTGTGGGATTTCTCCCGCCATCACGAGTCATATGTTGAACATAGACCCGAAATACGTCCCAGTCAAGCAAAAAAGGAGAGGAATGGATCCGGAGAGATCCGCCGCTCTTGGAGAGGAGGTGGACAAACTCAAAGCAAATGGGTTCGTCCGCGACGCCCTCTACCCGGAATGGGTCTCCAACCCCGTGCTAGTAAAGAAGGCGAATGGGAAATGGAGGACTTGCGTAGATTATTCCGACTTGAACAAAGCATGCCCTAAGGACAGTTTCCCGTTGCCTAGGATCGATCAGTTGGTCGATTCCACCGCAGGACACGAGTTACTGTCATTCATGGATGCGTACTCAGGATACAACCAAATCCCAATGCATATTCCGGACCAAGAACACACCAGCTTCGTTACAAATGTCGGGCTGTATTGCTATGTAGTGATGCCCTTTGGATTGAAGAATGCTGGAGCAACTTACCAACGTCTGGTGAATCGAATGTTCAAGGACCAGCTGGGTAAAACCATGGAAGTCTATGTGGATGACATGCTCGTGAAGTCACGACGGTCAAACGACCACATTCAAGACTTGGCTGAAATGTTCGACATACTCAGGTTTTATGGCATGAAGATCAACCCGTTGAAGTGTTCTTTCGGCGTTGCATCAGGGAAGTTTTTGGGATTCATCGTCAATGCTAGGGGAATCGAAGCCAACCCAGAAAAGATCCAAGCTATTCGAGATGTACAAGCGCCCCGGACTATAAAGCAGTTACAGAGCTTGAACGGAAAAGTAGCTGCGCTGAGTCGATTTATATCCAAGGCAACTGACAAGTGCATCCCGTTCTTTGACATAATAAAGAAAGGAAAGAGAAATTTTGAATGGACGTCTAGCTGTGAGGAAGCATTCCGGAATCTGGTGAGGCATCTGGAGAGCCCACCAATGCTATCAAAACCAGTTGATCATGAGATGTTGTACGTATACTTGGCTGTATCCCCACATGCGATAAGTGCGGCTTTGGTACGAGAGGAGGATCGAGTCCAAAAGCCGGTGTATTATGTTAGCAAACGTTTAACAGGGGCCGAGAGGAATTACCCTAAAATAGAGAAATTGGCTTATTGCTTGGTGATTGCATCACGAAAGCTTCGCCCGTACTTTCAAGCACATTCAATAGGTGTTTATTCCGATCAACCCCTGAGGCAGGTACTCCAACGGCCGGAAACTTCTGGAAGATTGCTAAGATGGAACATCGAGTTGAGCCAATTCGATATCGCATACTTACCACGGAGAGCCATCCGAGGGCAAGCGTTAGCAGACTTCATCGCTGAATTTACCATACCCATCAAACCGGACGATCACGACATCATTCCCCCCGTTCGATGGAAATTATACACTGACGGTGCATCAAACGACCGTTGCTCCGGCGCGGGCGTAGTTCTTGTAACTCCGGAAAACCGATCGATCTGTTATGCCCTGAAGCTCGATTTCCCGGCTACAAATAACGAAGCCGAATATGAAGCACTGATCGCTGGCTTGAAACTCATCAGGGAACTTGGGATCGAATCAGTCGAAATCTTTTGTGACTCGCAGTTGGTGGTTTACCAAGTACGAGGAGACTACCAAGCAAAGGGAGGGAAGCTTGCTCCGTACCTCATTCAGGTCCAAGAACTACTATCAAATCTTGAGCGTTATGACATCTCACATATCTCGCGCGAACAGAACAAAGAAGCCGACTTATTAGCCAAGTTCGCAAGTACCGACGATACACAACAAATGGGATTGTATCCCGTCGAAGTCTTGCATGCCCCGAGCATAGACGAAATGAAAGTCGATCGCGTGTTGGGAACAGAAATCGAGAAGGAATCGTGGATAACCCCATTCAAACTGTACCTGACGACCGGGGCTTTACCAGGAAAAAGAAGCGAAAGACGGCAGGTCCTTCGAAAGGCCGCGCGGTACATAATGCAGGATGGATCAATGTATCGAAAAGGATTCTCAGTCCCGTTATTACGATGCATCGCTCATGATGAAACAAAGCGAGTCTTGAGAGAGGTTCACGAAGGGGAATGCGGCGACCATACTGGGGGGCAAACGCTAGCAAAGAAGATCCTCCGCTATGGATATTACTGGCCCACCGTAAACCGGGATGCCGCGGACTACGCAAGAAAATGCAACAAGTGTCAAAGATATGCAAAAATCCCGAGGGCTCCATCAACGGAACTCACACAAATGATCAGTCCCTGGCCATTTGCGATCTGGGGAATCGACATAATCGGCTCTTTGCCTTTATCCAAAGGTTGTGCGAAATATGCAATAGTTGCAGTCGACTATTTCACGAAATGGGCTGAGGCAGAACCTTTGGCCACCATCACCTCTAAGAAGGTCATTAACTTCGTTGTACGAAACATTATATGCCGCTTTGGCCTTCCACGCACCATCATTACAGACAACGGAACGCAATTCGAAAGTAGAGAGTTCAAAGAGTTCTGTTTAAAGTACGGCATCGAGAAAAAGTTCACCGCCGTTGCACACCCAAAAGCTAACGGACAAGTCGAGGCCGTTAACAAAATAATCAAGTCCATACTGAAGAAGCGTCTGGAGAAGGTTGGAGGCAAGTGGGTAGATGAACTCCCGACAGCATTATGGGCGTATATAACTACCCACAAGTCCACGACCGGCCACACTCCGTTCGCCTTGGCATACGGCTCTGAAGCCGTTATACCCGTGGAACTTGAAGTTCCATCGCACCGAGTGACATACTATGATCCCAAGACGAACCAAAACCTCTTGCTGGAATCACTGGACTGCATCGACGAAAAGCGTGAAGAAGCTGAATTAAGGGCGGCAGCGCACAGACATCGAGTCAAGCGTTACTACGATGGTAGAGTCCGCCCAAGAATCTTTGATGTGGGTGACCTCGTTCTGAAACGAGTCTTCCCGGTACCATCACGCATGAATCCCAGCTGGGAAGGTCCATACGCCATTGAAAGGAAGCTTGGAGAAGGAACATTCAAGCTAGCGACCGTTGATGGCGCGACACTCCCCCGAGCATGGAACAGTGAACATCTGCAGCACTATTACATTTAGCATGTTTTCCTTTCTTGTTGAAGGCACTGTTATTTCCTGCATGTTTCCGTTCAATAATGACTTAGTTTCCTTTTAAAGTTGTAATCAAGCGATTTAGTTGATTTTCATTAATAAAGGCTTGAAGCCATATTTCCTATGAAGTTTCTATATCTCTTAATTGGATGATAAATTACATTATCATTCACGACATGCAGACTCGTACGAACGATTCCAAATCTTCGAATCCCCAGAGCGCGGATCGGAATACTCTAAGTCCCCAGAGCGCGGACTAGCGTACGAACGATTCCAAATCTCCGAATCCCCAGAGCGCGGATCGGAGTACTCTAAGTCCCCAGAGCGCCGACTAGAGTATAAACGATTCCAAATCTCCGAATCCCCAGAGCGCGGATCGGAGTACCCTAAGTCCCCAGAGCGTGGACTAGAGTATAAACGATTCCAAATCTCCGAATCCCTAGAGCGCGGATCGGAGTACTCTAAGTCCCCAGAGCGCGGACTAGAGTATAAATGATTTTCAATCTCCGAATCCCCAGAGTGCGTAGCGGAGTACTCTAAGTCCCCAGAGCGCGGACTAGAGTATAAACAATTTCAAATCTCCGAATCCCCAGAGTGCAGAGCGGAGTACTCTAAGTCCCCAGAGCGCGGACTAGAGTATAAACGATTTCAAATCTCCGAATCCCCAGAGTGCGGAGCGGAGTACTCTAAGTCCCCAGAGCGCGGACTAGAGTATAAACGATTTCCAATCTCCGAATCCCCAGAGTGCGGAGCGGAGTACTCTAATTCCCCAGAGCGCGGACTAGAGTATAAACGATTTCAAATCTCCGAATCCCCAGAGTGCGGAGCGGAGTACTCTAAGTCCCCAGAGCGCGAACTAGAGTATAAACGAATACGAATCTCCGAATCCCCAGAGTGCGGAGCGGAGTACTCTAAGTCCCCAGAGCGCGGACTAGAGTATAAACGATTTCAAATCTCCGAATCCCCAGAGTGCGGAACGGAGTACTCTAAGTCCCCAGAGCGCGGACTAGAGTATGAACAGTCTCAAGTCTCCAAGTCCCCGGAGCACAGTGTCAGCAAACCAAATAAAGACAAGAGAATCATTCAAACAAAAAGAAACTAAAATTTTATTCGATAAGTCCAAAATGGGGATACACGATCACTCCTACAAAATTCAGGCCTATACAAACTACGAGTTGCGGAAGATAAAAACCATTACAAAACCTAAGCAGGAAACTTGTTGAACAAGTGCATCGATTATTTCTTCGACTTCTTCTTCTTGTCTTCCTTTGGTGTTTCCGACGACTCCTCTCCCTCACGCTTTCTCTTGGACTTTTTGCTTGCTAGAGAAACGGAGTCAGGAGTAGGGGACGGAACATCTAGTGGTCTGGACCTGCCCGGGAGAATGATTTTCAAAGGTCTGTTACGCGGGTCAGTGAGTTCCAGTATTTCAGATTCAACTTTTACTTTGACCTTTTTCTTCTCCTCGTCGGCGAGACGGTCCTTCATGCTCATCTCTGAAGTATGCTCAGAGGCGCCAGTGATTTTAATTTCATCGCTTCCTTCGGCAGGAGACGAAGTATCAAGTTTGTCATCATCAAGCGCCCCGATCACTTGAGCGTCTGGACCGGGAGTTACTCCTACGTGAGCAACGTCGCTTGTTTTCTCTACTTCCTCCTTGGCGTCATCGCTCCTCGGAGTTGGCTCGGCATCAGAATAACCTACATGAAAATATAAGAAATGGGCATTAGAACGAATAACCATTGCTGAAAAATGACGGGATCTCTTCAACTTCTAGAGAAAGAAGAATTTCCTACCAGGATCCGGTTGGCTATCGATGGCGCGTGGGGTTTCACCCTCCAGGATAGGTGACAGCACATGAACGCCAAGCCCGGGATCTTCGGGATCATAACTGGCATGCTGCTCGAATGGATCAAGCGTCGACCGACCGGCCGATTGAGCAGCATAAGGAGCGGCGATGTGAGGAGTAGTAGTGTCGGCCTCTGACGGGCCGGCTTCGTCGTTCTTCTCTTTCGAAGGGGAAGAGCCTTTGCTATAAAGTGCCAATGCTGCGGATAAATCCGATGGCTCATTCCCCCTCAGGAACTCCTTCACCAATGCATCCTCGTCGACCTCTTCGGAGCCTGACTCGACCTTCCTGATCTTTATCAAAGTTTCCCATGCCTCAGCCAGGGATTCGAGGTAGCCGTCGCCCAAGAATGTTAAGTCACGGTGCATAAGGACGCGGGCTCCGTACTCGGCGATCAACGGGTCAAACATACTTTTGACCTCTTCCCTGCCGGCCTCTGCGGCCGCCTCAAGGCGAGAATCAAGCTCCTCCACAGCCATTCTTTTGCCCTCCTCACGAGCCTCATCCTTCATTTTCTCAACCCCGGCAAGTTCGTCGTCGAGCTTTGTCTTCAGGAGTCGGGTAGCAACAATCTCATCACAATATCGCTGTGATTCTTCCTGAGCAGCTATTTTGTCTTCTTTCTCCTTGGAGAGTAGTTCTTTCAGCTCTTTGACTTGAGTAGCGAGCGCGTCCCTTTCTTTTTGGACAGAGTCTTTTTCTAGGGCAAGGGCGCCGCTGCGTTGGACTGCTTCGTCAAGCTCCTTTTTGTGAGCCACCTCTAAGCGAGTAACTGCCTCAGCAGTATCTTTTGCACCTTGTTCAGCGGCTTCTAGCTTTGACTTATACGAAGCGAGCTCTTCGTCTTGGAGTTTGATGATTTTCTTATCGCTGTCAGCCTCCAGATTCAGACGGTCAATCTCGTGTTGACGCTCAACAGATACTTTCGAGATCTTCTCCACCAAGTGCACGAATGCATCATGTTGAACATAGACGTCGTTGTTGCAGGCAATGGCACTTTGCTTCACGTGCCCAGGAATGTGATGGATGGCTGGGAGGAATTTCAAGCCGTCAAAACAGATTTTCGGAAACTTGGCCTTAAGGTCGACTATCTTTTCCGCAACAGTTGGGTCCACTGCAGGAGTAGGAGGAGGAGGCCTTGAGAATTCCGTTCTTTTACGTTTCTCTCGAACTTGCCTCGTACTCGATGAACTGGAATGTTGTTCTCGAGCAGCATCAGACTGATAACCCTTCTGCAAAGACTTCTCTTTATCCGGCTCAGTTGGAGGAGGAAGATCGCGGGACTGGGAAGATTGAGAGTGTGCTTTCTTGCGGTGAGACGACTCGTGAGGACGATTGTCCCTATCTTCATAATCACCTCGGTCCCTGCGTCTGCCTGAACCGGAATCCCGTCCGGAGTGATGGAATATAGAAGACCCCTAAAGGCGATCAAGTCCGTGAGAGCGGCCCATATCACCTGCAAAGAATGGAGATAACAACGAGTTAAGGAGAATTCACAAATTAAAAAGACTTGAAGTATATTATGGAATGCGCATGTGCGTGTGTGTCCTAGTGTTCCCCCCGACGGACCCGTTCGTTTATCTTTGCTAATCGGAGTGTTGTCTCATTGAGCCAGGAGTTGAACTCCTACATTGCCTCTAGCGGGCGAAGAGAATTTGAGAGCTTCAGGATCATCGAACCCGTAATTAAGTAAATCATCGGGGATGGACATGTTGGACAGACCCCTCAGAGAACTTTCCAGATGCTGTGAGGAAGCCTCTTTCTCAGGCGGAATAAGTGTGACTTTTGAGGTGCCACCAACTTTCTCCTTTTGAACCGTATATTTCAACTTCTTCTTTCCCTTCGAAGGGGAGGATGATGTCTCAATATCCTGAACTTCGATTGCCGGATTCCAGGCGAGACATACGTTCTCGCCCTGAGTCTCGGGAGCATCATCCTCTCTACGCTCGCTTTCTCCGTGCGTATCGGGAGCGCGGCGCGACGACGATCCGGCAAGTTTTTTCCCTTTATCAGACGGAGGTTTGGGAATGGTAACACCTTCTGGAAGGCTGATCCGACGACCAGGGGCTAGCAAGCCAAACCCCGACAGCGATTCATTTGAGATGATAGTCTGGATGTCTCGATCCTCAGCAGGAAGAGCTCTAATGGCTTCAACAGCCTCAGAATATCCTCGGCCTTCCGAACGCGGGTTGATACCTGAAAAGATGAAATGAAGAGTTAGGAAAAGCATGACTCCAATTAAATACGAATAGCGATTCAGCAGAGAGACTTACTGCCTTCAACCCATCTCCTAGCGAAACCAAAAGGGCAGCGCACATAGAACCATTCCTGTTTGTACAGGGCGAATTTGCTACAGGCCCCTGTCAAGATCTGGCATTTGTGGTATGGCTCGAGGAACATAAAAGAAGGACTGTCTTTCCGTCTCTTGAACATATAAATGTATCTGGTATCATCGGGGGTTGGAGGTCTGGAGAAGACGGCCATGAAAAGTAAGTAAGTCCCGTATAGGAATGCATGGCCGTTCGGGTGCAGCTGCGACGGAGCCACGTCTATGTACTGCAGAACATCCCGGAGAAATAAGTTGAATAGAGGCACGCTACCCATCCAACACATGAACTTGTTGCAGGTAGTGTACCCGACTGGGGGCAGATGGGGGCGATCGTGTCTCGAAGGGACTAACACGTCGGCGAAAGGAATCCCATGAATAGAGCATATCCGCCTCAAAGCAGCTTCGTTGATCTTCGAGGCTTGAGAATCGATCGGATTGTCTAGTAAGATGGTTGCCTCCAGAGCATCAGGCGCCAAGTTATGAGCGGGAGAAGTTGACGGGTTAGAAGTATCAACGGCTCCTTGCCTTGCTGACGGCCCAGGCCTGTCAGATATGGTGGCAGAGCTAGATTTTCTTGACATCCCAAATAAATAACTAAGTGCTTGAGAGAACTATACTCAAAAAACATTGAACGTTAGAATTAGCAACACGAGTTTCCCCCCCACGTGGTGTGTGAACTAGTGAAAGCAATTGTGTACAAGCGATAAGAATCTAAAGGTTTTTTAAAGATATAATAATCAGCTTCGAATCATCGCCTTCGAAGACCGTCATCGCTGACCGTCTCGAAAAGCTTGCCTTGAGGCGATTACAGTTCCAGATTCAGAAAACATATGATTTATAAAGTGACCGGCCTAAGTGTAGCCTGACATTTATGTCTGTTCGGCATGTATATGTTTGTTCGGCATTGACATTGTTCAACCTAAGTTTTGTTCGGCATGTATGTGTTTGTTCGGCATTGAGATTGTTCGACCTAAGTTCCGTTCAACGTGTATGTGTTTGTTCGGCATTTGAATGTTGTTCGGCATTGACATTGTTTGACCTAAGTTCCGTTCGACATGTATGTGTTTGTTCGACATTTGAATGTTGTTCGGCATTGACATTGTTCGGTCTAGGTTATGTTCGGCAATAGTATTGTTCGGCCTCAATACTGTTCGGCATCTAAGAATGTTCGGCTTGGGTTTTGGTCGGCTAAGTTTTTGTTCGGCTAAGTTATCGTTCGGCATTTTTGTAAGTGTTCGTCTTTAGTTCGTTCGGCTAAGTTGTTGTTCGGCGCTCTGACGAGTATTCAGCCCATTAAGACGAGATACTGTTCGACAGCCTCTATCGTTCGGCGCACGACAACATACGCCGAACCATAACTATGCCATCCAACACCCTTACCACCTCCAACGTTTTCCTTGATCCTTCATTTTTGACTGTGGTTCGACGCGATGGAGCTAAATACAATAGCCACATATTTGCAAACACCTATAATACTTCCTCCTCGCCTCGCATTATCGTTCGGCAATGGGGGCAACCTACTCGAAAGCTTTCTACAGAACACACTTGACTCATTTGAAACGTATTTAAGTTATACGAGGAGCGGTACCTAGATTGCAGTTAAGAGTCTAGGAAGGAGTGTTCAAGTTGTAAATCTGTTCGACTGGAGAAGGTTAGAAATCTTGGAAGAATGACAGAAACGAAAAAGTAAAGGAAAAGGGACGGGAAGGACCCGGTTATATAGAGGGAGGTAGAAGTCGAAGAGGCTATACCCGGTAGAACCGGTCAATACCGGAGTGTTCGGCATCATAGCGGAGAGACGTTCGGCACGCGAGGCACGTTCGGCTTCGAACGTATCATTCGGCATCCAAACCATATTCGTCCTGCACCTCCTTCGCTAACATTCTCGAGAAGGTACCTCCGAGGTAAATTGTACCAGATTCAAAGCGCATCACGTTCGGCCACGCGATACACTTTGGGGGGCAAGTGTTTCCTGGAGATTTGACCAGGCAACTAGTACTCGGCATCCAGTGGAACTCGGCATCAGAGAGTGACCGGCATCCAGGAGTGTTCGGCGAGGCACTTAACATCCAGGAGTGTTCGGCGAAGCACTTGACATCCAGGAGTACTCGGCGTAGTACTCGGCATCCAGTGGAACTCGGCATCAGAGAGTGACTGGCATCCAGGAGTGTTCGGCGAGGCACTTAACATCCAGGAGTGTTCGGCAAAGCACTTGACATCCAGGAGTACTCGGCGTAGTACTCGGCATCCAGTGGAACTCGGCATCAGAGAGTGACCAGCATCCAGGAGTGTTCGGCGAGGCACTTAACATCCAGGAGTGTTCGGCGAAGCATTTGACATCCAGGAGTACTCGGCGTAGTACTCGGCATCCAGTGGAACTCGGCATCAGAGAGTGACCGGCATCCAGGAGTTTTCGGCGAGACACTTAACATCCAGGAGTGTTCGGCGAAACACTTGACATCCAGGAGTACTCGGCGTAGTACTCGGCAACCAATGCTCGGCAGCAAGAGTGCGCGGCATACAAGAGTGCTCGGCATCAAGACTGCTCGGCATCAAGACTGTTCGGCATACGGGAGTACTCGGCGTAGTACCCGGTAGCATCAGAAGTACTCGGCACAAGAGTACTCGGCGTCTAGAGGAGCGTTCGGCTTCGACTGACTAACATCCTGCACTTCCCAAACATCAAACCACACCGTTCGGCACAGAAAGGACTGCTCGGCATCAGAGCGTTCGGCAAACCTTGCTCGGCATACAGTGACCACTGTGCTCGGGCTGGAGCGTTCGGCCATCAGCCCACTTGGGAAGTCCAACCCATCTTCCTCTATAAATAGAGGGGCAGGGTCACAGTGAAAGGGATCCTTTTTTGGAGAGAGAATACTGTGGAGACTCTGCCATTTTCAAGACTCATCTTCTCTACTTAAACAACGTCATTCAAGCATTTGATTCTCGAATTGTATTTGTAATCAACTATAAAGAAGATCAATAAAGTTTAACCTCAAAGTGGACGTAGGCAATTACGCTGAACCACTATAAATTTGGTGTTCTTACTTTCTGCATTTAAATTAGCATTGTCTTCTCTGTTTAATTTACTTTCATCACTTATATCTCTACACAATCTTTCTGAACGAGGTTAGTGACCAATTTTGGTGCTAACAATAAGCAACCATGTTTGAACTAAATTCAAGATCTAGCTTAAACAAGATTTCTGGCTCATGGGTTTTCTATTTGATCAAGGGTTCAGCACTTTTGGATATTTCCATTGCACCCTTGAATCTTTCATTTGAGCCTCAGCACTTACACAAGTGTAATGCAACTCATATACATTTTGATTTCTGTATTTTCCATGCAATGTCTAAACCAGTTACAAGTATTCTCTATTTACTTTCATGATTTCATACTTTAACATTTCTGGGTGTAACCAAACAGAGCAAAATATCCAACCATCAAAGCAATCAAAAGCATTCATAAACACCCATTAAAGCATCCATTAAAACCATAGTAATAAGATCAGAAATATGTAGGAAAATAACATAAACTTGGCTGCCTCATAACAGGACTTAATGCCATATGATTTAGTGAGATTACTCACAGAAAAATGCTCCTCTTGCTTAATCCAGAAAAGAAACCCTTTGAAACTTTGCCTTTCTTCTTGCAATATTTTTCTTCTTTGGTTTCTTAAATGTCTCGGGTAGATAGTGATTTTTCTGGTTTAAACTTGGATTTATAAGAGAGGTTTTCTAGGGTTTTACAAATGTAAAATCTCATTCCTACCCTGGCCAATACTCATGCATTTTGCATTTCATATTTGCTTATTTTCACCCTTAATACCCCGGCCATATGTGATACTTACCTCCCCTTTTACTTTTCCAGAATATATCATATTCTTCCCAAGTCATGATAATTGTGTGACATTGTCACTTGTTTATTTTCTAAAAATCCTCCTTTCTATTTTCTGCCTAAAGCAATTGTTTTGCTTGCAATATGTCTTTTGCTATTTTAATGTTATGCTTTCCCTTGCTTATTTCTTTTTAATACTTTCAGTACTTATGTACATATGCATATATATCTTATCTAGGCTTACTGAACTCCTCCTTAGTTTCAGAAAGACATACACATATATGTGCATACATGTTTCAAATTCTTATCCAATTTATCCTGGGTTTAAATTAAGTAAAATCTGTTTACTTGTTCAAACAAAACTTGTTTTTTCTTATCTTCTAAAATAATTCATATAATCCAGAAATCAAAGATCCATATTTGGTTTAATAATTTTTCATTACAAAATCATGTTTGTAATGCTTTCTAATTCTTGTTTTGGTTTCAGGAAATTTAGGGTTCTTTCTTGTGCCATATCAGTGTGCACGTGCACACATGCACACAATTAATTCCATACATTCCTATACAAATAAATTCATATATTTTCAAAATTCAACCAAATAAGGTTTCATGAATTTCTGGGGCATTACAATCACCCCACCTTTTTAGGAATCGTGTCCTCACAATTTTCTCATTTTTACTTTAAACATTTCCAGATTTTTATAAAATCTATAAAACATTGCACAAGCAAACAATTTAGTCAAAACAACCACACATATTAAATTTTTTTTAGGAAATTTGAATTTACCTTCCACTGCAAAAATCTTAGGGTAATCCATCTTTATCTTATCCTCTAACTCCCATGTACAATCATTAGGGTCTAGGCTCCATTGAACCTTCACCAATTTCAGAGTTTTGCTCCTCAACTTCTTTTCCTCTTTAGCTAAAATCCTCACTGGTTCTTTCTCATAGACCAAATCAGGATTTATTTGAACTTGAGTGGGTTTCTCTAGAATTTCTTCTTTATCATGCACCCATCTCCTAAGTTGTGATACATGAAATACATTGTGCATTGCACTCTTCTCTTTTGGTAGCTCCAACTTGTATGCTAATGAACCTACTCTTTCCAAAATCTTGTAAGGTCCAACATATCTTGGGGTAAGTTTTCCCTGCTTGCCAAACCTCAACACCTTCTTCATAGGTGAAACTTTGATGAAAACATAATCACCAACTTTATATTCCACGTGCTTCCTCCTTACATTTGCAAACTTCTTTTGCCTATCTTGAGCTGCTGCCATTCTTCTCCTCACAAGCTCAATTTTCTCTGTAGTCTCTTTAACATACTCAGGCCTTAAGACAGCCCTTTCTCCTGCTTCAACCCAACATATTGGTGACAAACATGGTTTTCCATACAAGGCTTCAAATGGTGCCATGCCTATGGTGCTTTGATAACTATTATTATATGTAAATTCAGCCAAGTGGAGGTGATCTTCCCAATTACCTCCAAAGTCCACTGCACATGCCCTCAACAAATCCTCCAAAACTTTGTTTATTACTTCAGTTTGACCATCTGATTGAGGGTGGTATGCAGTACTCAAGCATAACTCATTCCCCATGGCTTCTTGAAAGCTCTTCCAAAATCTGGATGTAAAGATTGTGTCCCTATCACTCACTACAGTTTTAGGAATTCCATGCAACCTTACTACTTCTTTCATGAATATTTGAGCTAGTTTAGGTGCATTTCTTTCTGCCTTCACTGGTATAAAGTGTGCCACTTTAGTCAATCTATCAACTACTACCCAAATGCTTGTATTTCCTCTCTTTGATCTAGGCAAACCATCTATGAAATCCATAGATATATCTTCCCACTTCCACTGTGGTATGCTTAGGGGTTGCAATAGGCCTGAGGGTCTTTGGGTTTCTGCCTTGACTTGTTGGCAAGTCATACACTTTGCAACATGCTTGGCTACATCTGCCTTCATCCCTCTCCACCAATAACCCCTCTTCAAGTTTTGGTACATCTTGGTGCTGCCTGGATGTATGGAGTATTTACTCCTATGATATTCTCTAAGTATTTCTTCCTTCAACCCTATATCTTCTGGAACACATATCCTACCTTTATTCCTTAAGTAACCATTCTTATCAGTGTGGTAGTTTGCTACTTCTTCTCCTTTTTCTATTAGAGTTTTCTTTTCTAATAAATCTGGATCTTCCTCTTGCATTTTCCCCATTTTCAAAATTAAATCTGATTGCAAAGTTATCAAACTTAATTTTCCTTTACTCCCTTCTTCAACCATCTCCATGTTCACCTCATTGTTTCCCTCAATTTCCAAATCAATAAGTAGAGATAAATTTCTAAACTCTTCCATCATTTACATGGCTACTTTTGCATGCTGCCTGCTCAAAGCATCTGCAACCTTATTAGCTTTTCCTGGAGTATAAAGTATGTCTAAATCATATGCTGCTAGAAACTCAACCCATCTATGCTGCCTCATATTCAAATCTTTTTGTGAAAAGAGATATTTCAATGCTTTATGGTCAGTGTATAAAATAAACTTAGCACCTAGAAGATAATGTCTCCAAAGCTTTAATGCATATACCACTACTGCCAACTCAAGATCATGGGTTGCATACCTTGATTCATGTGGCTTCAATTGTCTTGATGCATAGGCTATAACTTGATCTTGCTGCATCAATATAGCTCCTAGCCCAGAACTACTTACATCAGTGTAAACAATTAAACCCTCATTTCCCTCTGGTACTCTCAACACTGGTGCATTGACTAAGGCCTCTTTGATTTTACTAAAGGCTTGCACACATTTCTCAGTCCATATAAAGGGTTGGTTCTTCCTCGTTAGGTTAGTAAGGGGTGATGACATCTTAGAAAAATCTTTTATAAATGTTCTATAATACCCTGCCATCCCCATAAATGATCTAACTTCTCCTACCGTGCTTGGTCTTTTCCATGCTTGGATAGCCACAATTTTATTGGGGTTCACTGAAATGCCTTTGGCAGATATAACATGCCCAAGGAAATGCACTTCTTCTTTCCAAAATGCACACTTAGAAAACTTTGCTTTTAAATCTTTTTCTCTTAATCTAGACAAAACAAGGTGTAAGTGATTTTCATGTTCCTCTACTGTTTTAGAATAGATCAAAATATCATCAATAAAAATCAATACAAACTTGTCTAGATAATCCCTGAATATCCTATTCATCAAGTCTACAAAGTATGATGGGGCATTTGTCAACCCAAATGGCATGACAAGAAATTCATATAAACATACCTAGTGTTAAAGGCTGTATACTTAACACTTGAGTCCTCTACCTTCATTTGATGGAATCCAGATGCCAAATCTAACCTAGAAAATATTTTTGCTCCACTAAGTTGATCAAAGAGATCATCAATTCTAGGTAAGGGGTACTTGTTTTTTATTGTAACCTTGTTTAGCTCTCTGTAGTCTATACACATCCTTAAAGTACCATCATGTTTTCTTACAAACACTAATGGAGCACCCCAGCATGAATTACTTGGTCTTATAAACCCTTTGCTTTCTAATTCTTCTAGCTGTTTCTTTAGCTCTTTCAACTCACTTGGACCCATCCTAGTGGGTTTCTTAATGATTGGACTTGCTCCTGGTATGAGACTAATCTGAAATTCCACCGGTCTATGGTGTGGAACACCATTAACCTCTCCAAATACATCCAAGTATTTGTTAATTATGGGGATTTCTTCAAAAAAAGGCTCACTGGAATCCTTCTCTAAGTCAATCAAATGATATAATTTCCTTTCTTTGGCTACTTCACACAAAATTGTGATTCTTTGGCCTCTAGAATTTTGTAATGATATGGTGGATGAGTCTAAATTAATTATGGCTTTGTATTGCCTTAACCAGTCTACACCCAATATAACACCTATATTTGGGTAATTTAAAACATATAAATTGGAAATAAAAACATTTCCTCCTATGTTTAATTCCACATCCACACAAATCATGTTTAAAACACTAGAACTTCCCAATGGGCTTTGCACTAACAAAGGGGTTTCAACCAGTATGCAATTTAATTTAAGCAATGCAACTAATTCATGGGAAATCAAAGAATGTGTTGCCCCTGTATCATACACTACTGATATAGGTAGGGTACAAATAAATAAGGTACCTTCCACTTGACCATGATTTTCTACAATAGCCTCTACTGTGGATTTGCTTTTGCTCTCCAAACTTGCTAGCTTCATGTTGGGTGAGTTTCAGCCGAACCAGCCCACTACCGGTCCAGAGCTACCGAACCACGCTCCGTCCTCCCCATTAGCGAACCAAAGTAGCCGGACCAGCCTCCCTCAAACACTCTACCGGACCAGCACCTCCCCATGCACTGTCGGACCAACTCCAAACCAGACCAAGATACTACCACCTAGCACCTAATCACCTACAATCGGTCCACTCTACACTCCAACCATCTCTGAACCAAGTGATGCCAAACCAAAGCGTCTACCACCTACCACCGAATCAAAGTACTACCGAGCCAAAGCAAAGCCGAACCAACGCTAACAGGCCAGATTACGTCAGCCCAAGCCCACCAGCAGCTATATACATCCAAGACCCCTGCCCCCAGCCTCACTCTATAAATAGAGGAGCAGGGGTACAACAATGGGGGACAAGTTTGAGAGCTCAAGCACGGATAGAACTTTCAAACAACTTTCACATACTTGTATCAAAGCTTTGTACTTGTAATTTAAGCAAGAAAGGAGAAATAACATATAAAGTGGACGTAGGCACATTCTGGCTGAACCACTATAAATCTGCGTGTCTTTTACAGCTTAGTCCCTGCTTTTCATATATTTGCATAAATCACCCAAATCACTAAAGAACAACCTAAAATTAACTAAATCATACGACTTGGAGGTGTTTGTCCATTTTTTGTCCAAACATTTTTGGTGCTTTCATTGAGAGCTAGAAGCTCGAAGCTTCAGCTTCTTCCACTTAACCTTCTTCCTAACAGCATCGTTCATTGCTTGGAAAACATGCCTTCCAAGCAGAAGAAAGATGTTAACAAAGGAAAAAACATCGCAACCAGCAGTCTTCCAGATCCAGTGGTCATAGATCAAGTAAATCGTCCCCCTCCAGCAGCAGTACCAAATGAAGGTCAAGCAAATCTGACCACCCCTGCCGCGGAACAGTCGGCAGCAATTACTAGGGCAGATCTAGATAGGGTTGTGGCTGAAGTGACTAACCGCTTCGCGTCCCAGCAGGAAGCCTTGGTGGACCATCTCATGTCATGCTTAAGGGATGCTGAAGAGTCCAACCGCAACACTGAATCATGGGGTGAGTCCAAGTCTGGAGGATCTCAGAGACAACAAAGATCTTCCTTCTTCGAAGGAGCTAACGGCAGAAGCAGCCATGGTAGGAGCCGAGATCGAGCACAGCCCGAAGTTAGGCCTGAGGAAACACTTGGAACCGAACCCAACGGGGGAGGTACCGGGCGGAGGTCAACTGTAGCTGAGCCGGTCGTACTGCCTAACCACGGAAACACCAATGAATGGGGCCGAGCTAGAGTCCAGCCCGAAGTTGGACCCGAGGAAGTACTTAGATCAGAACCCAGCAGGGGAAGATCAAGGCAAGGGCCAACTGTAGCTGACCCTAGCATGCTCCCAGAAGACCAAAGGTAGCCACTGGAAAATATGAGGAATGATAGACGATACCATCCCTATAGGTCATCTGGACGGAATCAATCCCACAGAACAGAACCGAACTCGTTTCTATCTACTCCAAATTCTGATGAAAGGATGGCACGCTTGTTTAGAGAGTGCGTCCAACGGGATCAAAGAGATCGAGGGATAGGCGCTAGGGTAACCAGCCCCTTCGCCCGCAGTATCGAAATTGACATCACCCCTCGAGAATGGAAAATGCCAACAATGGAACCTTACAAAGGAACCTCCGACCCCGTTGTGCACCTACAGAGATACACACAGCATATGCTCATGAGTGGAGCAACAGAGGGAGTACTGTGCAAATGCGTTCCACTATTCTTAGCAGATCTAGCTACCTCCTGGTTCTGTCATCTACCCTAAGGATCTATTAGCTCGTGGGAGATGCTGAAAGAAAAGTTTATCAGCCAGTTCCGCATTCATGTGGAACAACCCAAGGACGCTTATTCCTTATCCAGTATCAAACAGAAACCCGGAGAGAAGCTGCAGCAGTACCTAACCCGATTCAATGCCACAGCAGCCGCAGTCCAAGATGCCGATGAGAAGCTTGTCTTAATGGCCCTCTGTAGTGGTGTGCATCCGGATACTAAATTTGCTAGAAGATTAACCAAAGAAAAACCAGCTACTTTACCCGATTTCTTCCATGAAGATGGGAAATATATGAGACTTGAAGATGCTACTACTGAGAGGCAGACATGGCAACAAAATAAGGCGGTTCACGGTAACACGCCCGCTGTAGCAAGGGACGTTCGAAGAAATGATTCTAGAAACGACGCTGGGGGCAAGAAGGGAGAAAAGCGCCTCTATCGGCCAGGATTGAGATTTGACACTTACACCCCGTTGAATGAAACAATCGAAAACATCTTCCTGGCTACTCAAGACGAGGTTAGATACAAACGCCCCCCGCACAAGAAGGAATCA
Organism: Allium fistulosum; assembly: GCA_030737815.1. Taxonomy (NCBI): domain Eukaryota; kingdom Viridiplantae; phylum Streptophyta; class Magnoliopsida; order Asparagales; family Amaryllidaceae; genus Allium; species Allium fistulosum. The sequence goes on from CM060904.1 coordinate 657,903,109, forward strand.
GATAACGCAATTAAGTCTGGAAAATTCTGCCGCTTCCACGAATCCCATGGGCATGATACCAACGAATGCCATCATCTCAGAGACTTGATTGAAGAACATATCAGAAGAAGGAAACTAGAACGCTATGTAAAAAGTCAGAACAGGACTCCAGCTCCTATCAATGAAAATCCAAGGCTACCCTCTCCAGAGACAGGTAGAGGGAATCGCAACACTAGCGGCTCTAGTCAAGAGAAAATAGTGGTTCATACCATCTCGGGAGGACCGCACATCGCCGACAGAAGCTGAGCAGAGATGGAAAGATATGGAAAGTCGCTTAGAAACAATGAAGACTGTGTTAATTCTGTTATAGAAGAACGCCACCCGAAGCGGAAAGAGAATCATGACATCACATTCGGTAGGTGTGACCTAGAAGGAAGGCAGTACCCTCACATGGATCCCATGGTTATCTCTGCCCGGCTCGGACCGGCCGAAGTTTTCCGAATTCTAGTAGACACTGGAAGCTCGTTAAATATCCTATTCAAGCATGCGTTCGACAAAATGAAACTATCAATGAAGGATGTTTCTCCCTGCAATAAACCACTACACGGTTTCACTGGGGATGCGAAGATGCCCCTCGGGCAACTGGACCTCTTTGTCGAAATTGGAAGTCATCCTCGCTCCGTGGTAAGGAAACAGACATTTGTGCTGATAGAAAACCACTCGGCCTACAACGCTTTCTTAGGAAGACCAGCCTTGTCTGACTTCCAAATCGTCCTGGCCCCATGGTGCCTAAAGATGAAATTTCCGACGGACAATGGGGTAGGGGAAGTAGAGGGAGACCAGGACGTTGCTCGAGACTGCTATGTAACTGAACTTCGCAACAACCACCGGAAGGATAAAGGGAAGAGTGTAGAGGTTGCCCTCTGCACAAAAAGTTTGGAAGCATAGCAACTAAAGAAAGCCCCTCCTCTTCGATATACCAGCGACCCTTTTAATGAATTAGACCCCAGGGACAAAGAGGAGGAGGCCACCGCCGAGCCTGCAGAGGCCATGGAATTTGTATCTGTAGACAGACACGACTCGAGTAAACTATTGAAAATCGGGTCCCAACTAAGAGCAGAGTTGAAGGAGCAACTCATTGATTTTCTCCACTATAACTTGGATGTATTTGCATGGTCACGCGCTGACATGACCGGAATCTCCCCTGACATAGCATGCCACGTACTCAACATCGATCCTACCAAGGCGCCAGTAAAACAGAAAAAGAGAAGTATGGGGGCAGAACGATCAGCCGCCCTCGATGAGGAAGTAAAGAACCTACTTGCCAATGACTTCATACGAGAGGTCATCTACCCCGAGTGGATTGCCAACCCGGTGCTGGTAAAGAAGGCTAATGGGAAGTGGCGAACATGCATTGACTTCTCCAACTTAAATGACGCCTGCCCGAAGGATTGTTTCCCACTTCCCCGAATCGATCAACTTGTAGATAGCACAGCCAGGCACGAACTCTTATCCTTTATGGACGCATACTCAGGATATAACCAGATTCCTATGCATGCTCCCGATCAGGACCACACTAGTTTCATCACTGACCGGGGTTTGTACTGCTACAAGGTAATGCCTTTCGGACTTAAAAACGCAGGAGCCACCTACCAGCGCCTCGTTAACAAGATTTTTGCAGGGCTAATAGGACAAACTATGGAAGTGTATGTGGATGACATGCTGGTAAAGTCAAGGAAAGCCGACGATCATGTAAGCCACCTGGGCGAGATGTTTCAAGTACTTCGCCAGTATGGAATGAAACTTAATCCTCTAAAATGCTCCTTTGGAGTATCGTCAGGAAAGTTCTTGGGATTCATCGTCCATGCCAGAGGGATTGAAGCAAACCCTGAACAAGTCCGAGCTCTAAAAGATATTAAAATGCCTTCCACTCGAAAGGAAATGCAAAGCCTGAATGGGAAAGTAGCCTCCCTAAGCCGATTCATCTCCAAAGCAACGGACAAGTGCGTCCCCTTCTTCGAAGCTCTAAAGAAAGACAAAGGAAAGTTTGAATGGACTGACGAATGCTTAGCAGCTTTCCTTAACCTAATTGAACACCTCCAGAAACCGCCGATACTCTCAACTCCAAACGAAGGCGAAGAGTTATACCTATACCTTGCTGTATCATCTCACGCCCTAAGCGCTGCTTTGGTAAGAGAAGACAACCGCACGCAGCGGCCAGTATACTTTGTAAGTAAGAGGTTTACGGTGGCGGAAGTCAGATATCCTAAACTTGAGAAGCTAGCATACTGTTTGCTAATCACATCATGGAAACTACATCACTATTGTCAATCCCATTCCATCAGAGTTCTGACCGATCAACCGCTGAGGCAGGTACTCCATCGTCCTGACACTTCTAGGCGACTACTTAAATGGTGCATCGAACTAAGTCAATATGATATTACCTACCATCCTCGCACCGCCATCAAGGGGCAAGCCATGGCCGATTTCATTGCCGAATTCACTACCATCGAAGGTAAGGAGCAATCGGAAATAGCAGAAGACATCAAGTGGAATCTCTTTGTGGATGGTGCATCAAACGAACAAGGCTCAGGGGCAGGTGTGGTAATAATCACTCCCAGGGGAAATAAGCTGCACTATGCTATAAGGTTGGAGTTCGCTGCCACTAACAACGATGCAGAATATGAAGTAGTGATAGCTGGATTAGAACTTGCCTTAGAAATCAGAGCCAATTCTTTGTGTCTTCATAGCAATTCTCAACTTATTGTTAATCAAATACTAGGAGAATTCCAGGCTCGATAAGAACGACTCATAGCATATTTAAAGAAGACCAAGTTACTTCTCAGTCGATTGGACCACTACTTAGTCAAACACATCCCTCGGGAAGAGAACCAAGAGGCCGACGAATTGGCGAAGCAAGCTAGCATGAGAGACGGCGCTATTTCCGGAGCAATAGCCATCTCAAAGCAACTGACCCCAAGTTTTGAGCAAGTGAATCTGATAGCCGCAACTGAAGAAGCAACTTGGATGACTCCCATCCGAGACTACTTACAAAGTGGCACACTACCCAACGGGCGTAACGAAGTCAAGAAAATCTTGAGGAAAGCTTCCCGCTACACAATACAAGAGGACACACTCTATCGGCGCGGCTTCTCTAACCCCTTATTAAGGTGTGTCTCTAGAAGGGAAGCCAAGGAAATCTTATCCAACATTCATCAAGGAAGCTGCGGAGATCACACCGCAGGGCAAACTTTAGCAAAAAAGATACTCCGATATGGATATTTCTGGCCCACCTTAAGCAAGGACGCCTTAGATTTCATCAGAAAATATGACAGATGCCAGAAGTTTGCTAAGATTCCACGGCTACCAACAACTGAGATTACTCAAATGACCAGCCCTTGGCCCTTCGCAATATAGGGAATTGACTTAATCGGTGAACTGCCAATGGGCCGAGGCGGGGCCAAATGCTATAGTGGCAGTCGACTATTTCACCAAATGGGTGGAAGCAGAACCCCTGAATAAAGTATCTTCAGCGAAAGTTATTAACTTCTTGATCAAAAATGTTCTATGCAGGTACGGAGTCCCATTCAAAATTATATCAGACAATGGACTTCAGTTTGACAGCGAGGAGTTCGCCAATTGGTGCCAAGAGCACGGAATTCACAAAAGCTTCTCATCCGTAGCTTATCCTCAGGCAAACGGACAAGTCGAAGCCGTCAACAAAATTCTGAAAACTCTAATCAAAAAGAAACTCGAAAAGTCAAAGGGCGCTTGGGTGGATGAACTCCCTACGGCACTGTGGGCCTATCGCACATCTTTCAGAACATCGACGGGGCATACTCCTTTCTCTTTGGCATACGGATCGGAGGCTATGCTCCCAGTTGAAACCATCGTTCCTTCCCACCGTAGGATTCACTATAACCCAGAAGAGAACGAAGAACTCCTTCACATGTCTTTGGATCTAATTGAAGAGAGAAGAAATGATGCAGCCCTCAAAGCAGCAGCCCACAAGCAAAAAGTGGCAGCACAATACAACTCCAAAGTCAAGCATCGTACCTTACAAAAAGGAGATCTTGTCCTCAAGCGAATCTTCCCTCGCCCCGGGGCACTAGATCCAATCTGGGATGGACCATATGTAATGCATAAAGATCTCCACAACGGAGCTTATATTTTGTCAACAGTGGACGGAGAGGTGTTCCAGAGGGCATGGAACATCCAACACCTCCGTCGATACTTTTCTTAACTTGTACTGCTCATATGAAGTGAATTAACAAAGAGAATCAGTGGACGTAGGCATTTTCGTGCCGAACCACTTTAAAAAACTTGTCTCTTTTTAACTTGTTCCTTTATATCTTGGCTGCTTGTTAACTTTATCCTTTTCTGTTGAACAAAATCATGTGTATATAGCATTTCCATTCAAGGCACCCCACAGCACAACTTCACCTGGACAAGACCTAACAGGTACTATGCGAATCTATGCCCTCGCCAATGAGACACTTTTGCTCCGGCATCCCTCTGCTGCGGGTTAACTCATTGCTCGCGACGGCCCTTAAAGCCAACTGTAATGAGCCGATTATAAGCCATCAAGAAGGCCGACTATAGCCATGGCAGCTCATTACGGCGTTCGGCTCGCCGACAACTGTGAACCTACTTTAAGCCCCAACATAAGGTGTGGCCAGCCAGGGGTAGTTCACGGTTGACGATCGGCACCCACGCTAGCCGGCCACAGTAAATCGAATAATACCCATGATTACGGGCCATAATGGCCCGGGTAGTTACTGTGCGTGATCTCGGCTCCAATGTGTCCTAAGTACGGCTGTGGTAAAAAAGACTAACTCCCCGCGGAAGCGTAAGATGGGTGACAAATGTCTCCAAGACCCACAGCTAGGGAAAGTGACTACAAAGCCCGTTTTCCACGAACTTAAGCACATCGAAGGCCTTCCGTGATTGGAAGTTTTACTGTTTTTCGTATTTCAATTCTATTTAAAGAACTTTTCTCCTATCCTCTATAACAATCCCTGAAGTACAGGACACAGAGTAGGAGATACTCACCAACGGGAGTGGGAATTCACGGTTGGATAGCAGGGCATTCAACCGAACTCCATCCTCGGTCGTACAAAAATATTCAAAACTGCCATCTACAATTAGAACATGAAAGGCGGTATTGTCTTCTTTTATGTACAAATTCATGACTATAATTTATTCATACATCACACTAGCATTGTAAGGCATGAAATTATGCTTTAAGCAAGAACTTGGCATTAAACACAACTGAATTACAAGCATATGCATAGCTATATTCCTCATACAACACGTCAAAATAACAAAAGCATTCAAAAAACGACAAAATCAGCTTGAGTTAAAAAGTTACACGTCGAGAATCATGTTGTTTATTACAAATAGCATAATTACAGCCTAAGAATTACGTTACTATTCTGAGACTAACATACACAACAATGTCAAGTTCACAAAAAGATATCCAGGACAAATCAAGAAGCCGGCTGCGTCGAAGTTTTATTCTTGTCCTGTTGCCCACCTGTCCGGTCAAAGAAAGAATTCATTAATGATAAGCAACCAAGTTAGCGGAAAGATTAGAAAGGAAGACTTACCAGCATTCGCTCCTTGATCATCTTGATCATCATCCTCTACTTGCACACATGCCTCCTCAGCTGCAAGCAACCGCATGCCTTCCTTCACCGCCACCTTCTCCTCCTTGGTAAACTGGGCAGTAACCACATCCATCCTGAAAGTCGCTCCACCCTCCTTATCTGCCTCAGCCTTGGCCTCCTCCAGAGCCCTGAGATAGATCCTAGCCATGACCCGGGGGTAATCATCCATCCAGGACAAGTTACCCTGCCTCCAAGTACGGAAGTACATATCCTGGAGCATCTCATCCATCATCCCCTCATTCTCCTCAAACTCCCTCATTCGGACCTCAGAAGCCCGCAGCTTCGCAACGACAGCATCCCTCTCCGATCGATACCGTAAACGGTCAGCCTGAAGGGACCTCCTCATTGCCTCCATCTCCTCCTTCAACCTAGCCTAAGTAAGCTCCACGACCTCAAGTCTCCCCGATAGTTCCTCTACCCGCTCGAGGTCCGCCTGCCGAACCTCATCCACCGTGGCAATGGCCATGTCAACCTGCTCCTTACAGACGGCCTCCATCTTCCGCAACTCTGCCCTACTGGCCTCTTCCATAGTCTTCCTCAATCGTCTGGATGCGGCCTCATGCTGAGAGATTTGGATGGCTTGGTCGGCAAGTTGTTTAGCCTGGTCGGAAACCATCAACCGTAGCCGAATGTTGGCGCTCCCTATCTCTTCCCCAGCCTTGACCAGTCGGGCGTGGTGCCCCATCAGTTTCTTGGTCTCCTCAGCAACCCGGTCAATATTTGCCTTAGCCTCATCCCCCAGAGTTACAACCCGGGTAGTAAGCAGATCAAGGTCCAGGGACTTAGCTTCGTCAAGCACCCGTACCATAGGATTACGAGGAAGGAGATGCTCACCAGTAACCTCATCAAAGGAGATGTCGTGAGATGCCGGGTCCAGGTCCGGATGACCCGCAAATAGATTGCGAACTAAGCCAGGATGATCTATCGGAATGACGGTTGGATTCTCAGACGGATGGGGGGAAGGTATAAACTCGGTGCCCTCCTCCTCAATATCATGAATAGGCTGGAGTGGGGCCGGAGGACCAGGAAGAGATTCAAATGTAGATCGACTCCTCTTCTTCTTTTGTATATCTTCTTCAATAACTCAAAGAAGAGGACGATAACCGACTACGTCTCCAGGACGGTTAATAGGAAGCTTCGGCTTGGCGGAAGCTTTGAGGAGTTTGTATTGTTCAAGCCTGTGCCGAAGATCTGAGGTCTTGGCCGTTTTGCCCGCTCCTGGAATGAAAATCAAATGTCACTAACATGTATTGAGCCATCATTCAAGAATTAAAAAGAGTAAAGAGAAATTCACCTTGAACCGCAGAAGTTGCCTCAGTAGAGGCACTCCCGGAAGATAAATCAACACCGGTCCCAACCTTATCAGCTCTCTTGGACTTCTCCGTTTCCTCCAAACCTTCGAAGGCCTGGCGGAAAGCGTCATCCGTCCACTCTTGCATCTCGCATACTTGCCCAGAAGACAAAGCCCCGGTACCATCACCACCCTGTCCTTTTCCACCGTCATCGCCGTGACGATCACCATCACCTTCTCCACCGCTTCCACTCTCCGCCTTACCTCCTTCATCCTCGCCTTTTTCCCCCTCCACTTTATCCTCCTCCTAAACATCTGGATGTGTGCTGGGAGAGGGGCCATCAGACTTCTTGAGTTTCTTCCCCCCAGCGACTGGATGCGCAGAGAAGGGTCTTCTTTTACCGCTCTTCGCCGTGGCCCCTTCTGTGGCTTTGGCAGCCCTCTCCTCTGTCGTGTCTCTCTGCTTGACCACGGACTGATGTGGAAGGATCAGGTTGTGCCCCAGAAGTGTAGCATTCCTGATCAAGTAAGAAGCCGACCTGTCCCTTCCCGTAATGGCTTCAAATTCCACAGCTATTTGAACCAGACGATCATTCTCCACGACCGCAAAGCCACTTGTCGCTAGCAAGAAACAAAAACACATAAGAAGAGGTATTGCAGTCAGAACGGAAATTATAAATAAGCTTAAGACTTACAGCCGGAAGTGAAGCGACGGATGGAAACAGAGTCATCCTTGATAAAGAACCATTCTTTCTTAAACATGCTGAACTTCGAGTATAAGTCCAGGACCGGCTTGAAAGATACGGCTGATTCCAAGCTAATGTATGGAGACCCCTTCTTATAGCCCCTCAGGTTGTACAAATACCGGATCTCCCGGTTGGAAGGAGGACGTCCGTATCTTCTCTGGAAGATAACAAAGAGGCTCACCAGAATGGCGTAGGAGTTAGGCTGAAGCTGGAATGGGGCCACCTTCAGATATGTGACAAAGCTGACTATCCAGGCATTGAGAGGCGGGATGGCACCGCATATACAGTGATACCTACTGTAAGCGAAATATCCTTCGGGGGGATTATATGGCATCACTCCTTCCCCCGGCAACAGCATACGCACTCTGTCAATCCCGAAAGAGCGAGAAATGACATCAAGCTGCTCGCCCTTGAGTGACCTAGGGAAGCAATCAGGAGGCAAGTTCAGAAGTTCCCGAGGACCGTATCCATCTACCAATGATCTCGGGGTGGGCCCATAACGTGCCGGTCCTGACTGAGCTGGGGGCACGGCGGAAGGCTCTTCTCTGTCATGAGATTTTTTCTTTTCTGATCGGGTTTCCACTTTGCGAGACATTTATCTGCAAACGCAAAAAACACGTCATCAGGATGAAGAAAATAAACAAGCAACTGCATGAAGACTAGAGTTGCAATTATAAAGTTGAAACATAAAATCTCCTTCGGCCCTATACTCCTAACCTCATCCGGTGCCAAATCACATTCGGATATTCGAAACCGAAGGTTCATTCGGTACGTACTCTCCCGAGCTTATTCAGTAGAAAATGTAATTTCGTTCGGTAGCCCACATAAAAAAATAATAATCATTCGGCAAAGGAAAACCCACCAGGTCTGATTATTGAGTTGATTCGGTATTCAATTAAGTGGTCCGGTAATTTCGGGCAACCAAGGTTGGATCGGTACTCAGTCGATTCGGTAGTTTCAAATGGTGGGGGGAGAGCAGAGACGCGAGATCCATACTTATAGACAATTCCGAAAGACCGGACCAGTTGATTCGCCATACAGGGCCGAGAGTAGATATCATAGCTAAAAACAAAGCATGCCATGTGCATACACATGCCCTGCTTTGGGGGGCAAGTGTTGGGTGAGTTTCAGCTGAACCAGCCCACTACCGGTCCAGAGCTACCGAACCACGCTTCGTCCTCCCCATTAGCGAACCAAAGCAGCCGGACCAGCCTCCCTCAAACACTCTACCGGACCAGCACCTCCCCATGCACTGCCGGACCAACTCCAAACCAGACCAAGATACTACCACCTAGCACCGAATCACCTACAACCGGTCCACTCTACACTCTAACCATCTCCGAACCAAGTGATGCCGAACCAAAGCGTCTAACACCTACCGCCGAATCAAAGTACTGCCGAGCCAAAGCAAAGCCGAACCAACGCTACCAGGCCAGATTATGTCAGCCCAGGCCCACCAGCAGCTATATACATCCAAGACCCCTGCCCTCAGCCTCACTCTATAAATAGAGGGGCAGAGGTACAACAATGGGGGATAAGTTTGAGAGCTCAAGCACGGATAGAACTTTCAAACAACTTTCATATACTTGTATCAAAGCTTTGTACTTGTAATTTAAGCAAGAAAGGAGAAATAACATATAAAGTGGACGTAGGCACATTCTGGCTGAACCACTATAAATCTACGTGTCTTTTAGAGCTTAGTCCCTGCTTTTCATATATTTGCATAAATCACTCAAATCACTAAAGAACAACCTAAAATTAACTAAATCATACGACTTGGAGGTGTTTGTCCATTTTTTGTGCAAACACTTCCCTTGCTGTTTATACTCAGGGCAATTCCTCTTGATATGTCCCTCCTTTCCACATAGGTAGCACTTGAAAGCTCCTCCCTTCAATTTTGGGCATCTTGGTTTGATATGTCCTTCTTTTCCACAATGATGGCACACTATTTTCCTCTTTGTATCAGTGGCCTTAGTATCATTGGTTTTCTTGCTTTCTGTCTCCTCCTTCTTTTTGTCATAGGGGTGATACCTTCCCTTATTCTTCTTATTGTTGTTGTTCTTAAAACTCCTATACTTCTCCCTCTCCTTGTCATGTTGCTCGAACTTTAAGGCCAGATCAATGACTTGATCAAAGGTTTTATCTGCATATGGTAACATAGCTCTAGTAAGTCCTGGGTTCAAACCCTTAATATACCTATCATTCTTTGATGCCTCATCAGCTACAAGCATAGCTCCATACTTAGACAAGCCCTCAAACCTTTGGGTATACTCAGTTACATTCAAGGTTCCCTGCCTAAGTCTGATGAATTCTTCAAGCAATAGAGTTTTGGCTGATGCTGGAACAAATCTAGCTTCCAACATCTCCTTGAATTGATTCCAAGTGATTTCATTCTCAATCCTCCCAGCTATGATTACCTCCCACCAGCTTAAAGCCACACCTTTCAGTTGTCTTGAGGCCACTTGCCTCTTCCTTTGATAATCCAATTGCATGTCATTGAAAATTATGTCAAGTGTTCTCAACTGTAACAACCCGTAAAATTTCAACTGTTGATAACGCCATTAGTTGAAATTTTGTGAAATTTTAAACGATAAAATTTTGAAATAAAAATTTAATATTTGGCATACGTCTAGTTAAACATAGCAACTGGTAAATTTTCGTTCGAAAATATGAAAGTTTATTTCGCGCGTAAATTCACTTCAATTTAATCAGTTAAAAAGCGATGAAAATAAAATATTTCCGAAACCAAAATATTTTTACATAGAAAAATTCTAAACCATCTTCTGAGCAAGATTTCAGTTTGTCGTTTTTCCAAATTCGGACATCTTTGGCTCCGTCGTTCTTATTTTCTGCAAAATAGCAGTATTCGGGTACCGATATCGATTTTTATCGGATGATCGTACAACTGATTTCTATATACCGTTTTGATCGTCTCGTCGTGCTGATCCCTACGGTATACTCGATTTTCAAATTCGGAGTTCCGTTGCACGTTGCACTTTGCGTAACGCCTACCGTATCGGTACCCGTTTCATGCCTTTTGGGTTCTTGTCCTTTCGTTGTCAAACTTGTATAGGAATAACCGTCTACCATTAATATTCACAACTGTTCATATATAACTTTTGTCATTCCCGGTTACAATTCACATAGCTGGTTTCCACCTACGTCTGAATGGCCACTTAACATTTATAATTCCATCTATTCAATTCGTATTCTATTCACATTCCTTGATATTTATCTGCTTTGGCCCTTTCAACTTACTTCTCAGTTACATTCACGAAAAAATAAACAAAGCAGGTGTATGCATTCTTCCTCACTTTCCTCTGGTTTCAATTTACATTTGTGGTCCATCATTTTTCAATCAGAGAATATAAATTTTTCATTTCGTTTTGCTGAGCCAAGTCTCCTTGACAACTTTTTCCCATCACCCTAACTTGGGCAAGCTCTTCCACGAGACAGCCTTGCTCCCAAACGCCACCCAACCTCATAGACTCACAACTGTTCCTCCCCACCTAAACGCCTAGGCCACCGTTCTCTGGCCACGACCCACCAGCACGCTCCGCCGTTTTTCCACTCATTCCCTGCGGCAAAACCTGCAATCGAGCAACCCCGTTCACCCCTCCACCCGAGCACAGCCAGCCACCTCCGGCTTCGACAGCACCTCGTCGCCCTCCAACTCCACTTCCCCAGCAGCTGTACACGCACCCAGACATTGGCCACCGAACTCATGCACCCATCCCTTCGGCCAAGCGCCGAGACCCTAGCCCACCACTCACGCACGCCTACCCACCTCCCAGCGTGCCGCACTACTCCCTGCCACCGATCTTCACTTCACCGACGAGCTTTACATCTTCTTCTAGTTGTAGGTATTTACGACATTATATAAAATTTCACAGTATATATAATATATTTATTATGTATGTTGTTGGATATTAAACTGTTGGGATAATGTCTAAGTTCTACCTATATAAAAGTCTATATAAATGATAGATCGGGTTATGTATAGATGTTTATAAGAGTATACTTTTCATCTTCTATTTAGAAAAATCCGATTTCGAAACGAAGATTAGCTTGGTTGTAATTGTATGCCTTCTCATGTATACGGTTTGGATACTGACTTAGAGCTTGTAGTAAACTAATAAATTCCATTTTAATTATTTTCCTCTCCCATGTTGATTTTAGAGAGCATGAATATAATCATATAACCTGCTGATATTTTTGAAGTAGGGACATGTCGTATGCATATTATAGATATAAAATATAATAGTATTTCAAAAGTCTATATAAATTATGTGTAACCTGGTTGTTGTATATTTAATGTATGTAAGTGTGATATAACGTGTGTATAACTGTACTTCTATAAACATGTATAAATAGATAGACATATAGGTTGCAGTGTCTATATTCTACAATATTTGTTAGTATATGCTGGATAAATAAGCTGTGTCTTATATTTGTTTTATATTTTAGCGGTACAAGAGGTATAGGCTTACATATTTAAACCATTATCTTATATATGTATTGCTGGGTTATAAATCTTTGGGTTTTGATATATACTGATTGCATAGGTTAATGGTTATATAGACTGTTACGTATTTGTTTTTTTAGTATATGTCCATTTGTTTCAAATTATACTGATATGTTTTGAGTCGGCGTACATTTTGAGAAAAATGAATATAGTTGTTGCATGAATAAATAACTTGCATAGATTAATTTTATTTTATATATACTATTTAGAATTTAAGTAAATTTTATCCGTACTAAATTTATAATAAATATTGTTAAATATAGCACATAATTTGTTTTTGATATATGTTCGACTTCAGTACTCTCGAGTTTATTTTCAAACCAATGGATTTGGAAATTCCTATATATTTAATTTAATGTATGTTTGGATTTTTGAGTATGACTTTATGTGTGTATATATATATTTATAAATAGTTATATATATATAAGTTCATTTATACCGTTTATCTTCATCGATCCAGCTCTTACTCGACTTCGTCAATTCCTTGCCGTCAGCTTTGAACGTCAAATTCGTGCCAATCCAAATTTGCCTGGAATTCGTAACTCATCTTATTCTCGTCCATCTCTAGCCTCGAAAGGTGAGCACTCACTCACGATTAACGTTCTTTTATTTATTAAATTTGATTTCAATTGAAACGACAATTGAAATATGCTGCTGTTAGATATTTACACTGTTATTACCTGTATCAGTTCACCTGTGACATCTGACACCATTATCTGTTATATATATGAAATGATAATCCAGTTTGGTTGTTAATTGATTGATTGTTGATGTTTATATTGGACGTTAAATTGTTAATGTTAAAATGATAAACAGTATGAAATTGAACTTGATATAGGATAATTAAATGTTAAATTTAATTAACTGACATTTGTATAATACGACCCCTTTAACTGTTAAATTTATTGACACGTAGGATTGTTAACTACACCTTGAACCATCAATTGTATGTTGTTTAAACTGATGATGTATGAAATTGTAATAGACGACAAGTGAAACCGAAATGTTATAATCTTTAATCTACTTGAAATGATAGAGTAGATTCTAGAAATAATTATATTAATTCGTACAAATAACAATGCGAATTAATGCGGTTATTTCGGGATTATTTGAATTGATTATTTGACTGTTATTGTTTGTTGTTATTGCTTGTTTATTTACTTTGACACCATCCCAGTTATCACACTGCAAGTTCCCTTTGATATACTTTGATTTTGAATTGATTTGGAATCGGGTTGAAATGATAAATACCCAAATTGAACTTTGACCTAGGAAAGAAAATTAAATAAAACCCGATTGGTCAATAATTTGATTTAAAAATAAACGAAGATTTTATTTGAATAAATGATAGGGTTTTGAAATGAAGTTGAATTTGAATTTTTAATGAAAGAAAATGTTAATATTTAATAATCTGAAACAAAATATTAACAATGTAATTGATAAAGAATGTTGTTTAATTTAAGAAATGATTGAATTAAGTTTGAAGTGATTTAATAATTAAGTTTGAAATTATAATTAAGTTGAAATTATTAAACTTTGAAATTATTTAATAATTAAGTTTTGAATTATTTAATAATTAAATAAGATTGAATTATTTAATGATTAAATTGAATTGGATTTTTAATTAAGAAAATTGAACTTTTGAATAAGTGAATTTACTTCGTAAATAATTGAAATTGAGTTTTCGTTATTAATTAAGTTTTGGAAAATTATTTAAGTAAGTAAATAAGTGAAATTGAATTTCTTTAACAAGAAATAAAATGTGATTTATTGAAATTAATGCAAGACTTGAAATTTAAAGAATTTGATTTGATGAATTTAATTTAATTCAATTTGTAAGTTTTGATAAAATGGAGTTGAACTTAAGAATTGATTTAATGAATTGGAAATTGAATGGAAATTGTTTTGAATGATAAAGTAACTTAACAAATATTGAATAAAATCGATAAATGAAGTTAAACTGATTTGAATGATAAATTAAATTGATTTAAATGATTTCGGAATGAACCTTATATATGAATTTAAATTGATATTTGAATTGTTTTAAATAAAGATTGAAATTGAATTATAAGATTTTGAAATTATGAATTTGGAAGTTTTGAAACGTAAATTTTGGAAATTGGTTTAGAAAGACAAATGAAATGTTGGTTTACGAATTGAAATTGGAATTGAAATTGATTTGGATTTTTAAATATATTAACGACCAATCGGTGAAATAATTACGGAAGTTATTAAAGAGACCGGAATTCGGTTATGGGTATACTCTCTATCTAAACCGAAAACCACTTTAATAACTATGCGCGGAGTGATGATCCAGAATGAAGTGGTTGGAATGATGTACGTGATGACTGAAGAAAGAGAACGATAATGGATAGCCTTGACACTTGTGTCAAATTGGAAATGACTAAAACAGGAGCTGTGCCGGGCCAATGGAGGATTGATACCTCAAGTGGACACACTTCTTCGAACTACTTATTACTTGTTGTCGATTGGTGCACCCTTGATTTTGGGAGTGTTGTCTCACGGTGTTGCGGGCGCTGCGGCGTTGCGTTCTCACCAGCCCGGATCAGGCGAACGGTAGTATCACTACCTTGGGTATAGCCTCATGTGCCTTGTCATACTTGTATTCCATTTATGCGCGACCACTACGACTTTGATTTGTACCTTGAGTATATGGATTGCCCTCTGGTGACTTCCGGTTTTGGGGAAACTACGGTCTTGTATATGCTTGTGGGAATAAAAATGTGTTAAGGGTGGAATGGGCCATGACTTAACGCTATTTTGATATCTTCTTATATTACTGATAGACATTATCTACTTAGCGTACATTACTACATAGTAGATAGTTTAACGGATCCTTAGAGGATGGTTATTCCAAACATCCTTTAAGTTACTTGTATTTCAATTGTTATTTCACTTGAGTTGGATTTATTAATATAAGAATGTTAATCCTGACTCGAGTGTTTTGTGTTTTTGCTTTACGCTCGGGTCAGACTGAGTAGTTCAGCTTTCGAGACTCACCTTTGGAGTTGGAGCTTCGCTTGGAGATCCAGCTATCTATCCAGCTTTCAGATATTCGATGATTCCAGTGATGTATTCTGATTTGTATCTGATGTATCATGTTACTCTTCCGTGTATCTGGTTTAACTCTGATGTATTTTATATATTCATATAGTAGCTTCATGAACTACTATCTCTTTTATTTCCGCTGCACTTATTACTCTGTGTCTGTGATTATTTATTTACTGTATATGTTCAGTTTTGCCAAATTTAAATTAACAACGCGGTATTTTGAGCAATTCAACTCCGGCATGAGTGTCTACCTATACACTTATAATGGATGTGAATGGTCCAAAATGGCGGGTCGTTACAGTTGGTATCAGAGCTTTGGTAGCTCTAGGCAAAACTTAACATATAGGGTAAATGTATTTACAGAATCACTCTCATTCGAGTTTCAATCTCTTCCTTTTGACTCGATTCCTTTGAATTTTTGGAACGTTCCCCTCGGTTCCGAAATTCATTCGTGTCCCTCACTATTCCGTCTTCTTTCAATTTCGGAGTATCCGATAACTCCACTTCGAATGATCCCTATACTAACTTGGCGGTCTCGCCAATCTTCGAATTATTTGTAAAGGGGTGAAACTCCTTTATAATAGGCATTGATTTACCAGAGATTTCTGTGTCCCTGGTTTACGATGCTATCTATCTCCTGCTATACCTGAATTCTATTTCTTGAGATTGAATGTAGGTTTGCCTCAAAACTCTACACCGATCTTGTTCTTGAAGTCACGGTCGACCCGGTTAAGGTTGCCCGCGATTTATATAAACTTATCCATCGCCTTATTTTGTTATTTAATTATCTCGTCTTTGTTCAAACCTATCGTCGAATCGAAATTTTCTTTGATTTGAGTCAAAAAAAAAATTTGAATCCCTATCCTTAGTTTGAAAATTCATTCCTGTATCGTCGAGCAAAGGAATGTATTTGTAAATTTATATTAAAAATGTTTTATATATTGTGTTGTTTGAGTTGTTGATGTGATTTGGGTTTCCGATCGATTCGTCTGATCAGCGCTATCGATAGGATCTCCAAAACACTTGAGCAGAGCAAACTGACACAACATTGTTTCCAAATTTAGTAAATAAAATAGTTTTGTATGATTATATTTTATATAAGTATAAATTTTTCTGAAATTTAAGTGTTAATAAATTTGTTGATTATATTGTAAAAATAAAAGTTAAAATTTTCTGGAATTTAATGGGTTAATTAAATTGTTGTTTGAAATGATAATATTTGATTATCATTTACTGTTCTAAATAAATTTATAAATACGGTTTATAAATTGATTTGGAATTTGAAAGGAATTTAATTCAGAAATTTGAGAATTTAGTTTCCGGTGATTTCGAATTTTGGTTTCAAAATTTTAAAGTATATATTATTGGAAATATTTTCAAATAGAAACCGTTTTCAAAGAACTTTAGAATGTTGAAACCAATGCTCTTCTCTTTGTCGCTAGAAAATAATTTCGGTGATGGCGGCCGCATCATCGACGTTCATTTTCGAGTTTCGAAGTGGAGAAACCATTCTGTAGCTTTGCTACGGTTTTGTTTTGAAAAATATATTTTTTGATTTGAAGTTAAATATATTTCTAAATTATTTAAAGTTAATCGGAAATCTAATTCTTAAATTTTGTTAAAGGATGATTTTAATTATAAATAAAACCAAAATTTGGAGTAAATATTTAAACTTGAATAATTGAATTAGGAAATTTTATTGTATATTGTTCAACTGCATTCTACTACAACTTACCTAAATCATTCAGAAGTTGAATATGTAATTGGATTATACATAAAATAAATTGAATTTATAAATAAAAATTGAGTGTTTATAATAAATGTTATACACTAAATTTTGATTATAAAATGTTAATAGAGTTAGATAGGATAATAGGTAAACTCAGTTAATAATGAAATAAATCTGTTTTGAAAAAAAAAATTGAAATTTGATCAACTTCTGAAAATACCTTGAATTTGAAAGAAATTAGTAAATATAAATTAATTTAAATCGAAACTTTTATGGTTTAAATCAATTTATATGGGTTAAATATATGTGATAAGATATATTAAGTAGAATAAATTTAACAATAATTTGGAATAAAGAAGAATTTAAATTGCTGAAATAAAATATGATTGTAATAAGTGACTATTCAAATTTATGATTTTGAAACTGTTAATTAAAGATGATTGGATAATAAGAAAATCAATCTAGAAATAGTTAAAGCTTGATTTAACTTAAGAAAATCAAATGGATTAAATTATTATCAATTAATTTAAATTTTGAATTTATATGGTTTAAATTAATTGTTATTTTGTATTTCAAAATCTGTTTTTCTTTCTGGTTGTTTCCATTCTTCTACCTCGTTCCTTTTCGGGGACGAAAAGTTTTGAGTGGGGGAGAATGTAACAACCCGTAAAATTTCAACTGTTGATAACGCCATTAGTTGAAATTTTGTGAAATTTTAAACGATAAAATTTTGAAATAAAAATTTAATATTTGGAATACGTCTAGTTAAACATAGCAACTGGTAAATTTTCGTTCGAAAATATGAAAGTTTATTTCGCGCGTAAATTCACTTCAATTTAATCAGTTAAAAAGCGATGAAAATAAAATATTTCCGAAACCAAAATATTTTTACATAGAAAAATTCTAAACCATCTTCTGAGCAAGATTTCAGTTTGTCGTTTTTCCAAATTCGGACATCTTTGGCTCCGTCGTTCTTATTTTCTGCAAAATAGCAGTATTCGGGTACCGATATCGATTTTTATCGGATGATCGTACAACTGATTTCTATATACCGTTTTGATCGTCTCGTCGTGCTGATCCCTACGGTATACTCGATTTTCAAATTCGGAGTTCCGTTGCACGTTGCACTTTGCGTAACGCCTACCGTATCGGTACCCGTTTCATGCCTTTTGGGTTCTTGTCCTTTCGTTGTCAAACTTGTATAGGAATAACCGTCTACCATTAATATTCACAACTGTTCATATATAACTTTTGTCATTCCCGGTTACAATTCACATAGCTGGTTTCCACCTACGTTTGAATGGCCACTTAACATTTATAATTCCATCTATTCAATTCGTATTCTATTCACATTCCTTGATATTTATCTGCTTTGGCCCTTTCAACTTACTTCTCAGTTACATTCACGAAAAAATAAACAAAGCAGGTGTATGCATTCTTCCTCACTTTCCTCTGGTTTCAATTTACATTTGTGGTCCATCATTTTTCAATCAGAGAATATAAATTTTTCATTTCGTTTTGCTGAGCCAAGTCTCCTTGACAACTTTTTCCCATCACCCTAACTTGGGCAAGCTCTTCCACGAGACAGCCTTGCTCCCAAACGCCACCCAACCTCATAGACTCACAACTGTTCCTCCCCACCTAAACGCCTAGGCCACCGTTCTCTGGCCACGACCCACCAGCACGCTCCGCCGTTTTTCCACTCATTCCCTGCGGCAAAACCTGCAATCGAGCAACCCCGTTCACCCCTCCACCCGAGCACAGCCAGCCACCTCCGGCTTCGACAGCACCTCGTCGCCCTCCAACTCCACTTCCCCAGCAGCTGTACACGCACCCAGACATTGGCCACCGAACTCATGCACCCATCCCTTCGGCCAAGCGCCGAGACCCTAGCCCACCACTCACGCACGCCTACCCACCTCCCAGCGTGCCGCACTACTCCTTGCCACCGATCTTCACTTCACCGACGAGCTTTACATCTTCTTCTAGTTGTAGGTATTTACGACATTATATAAAATTTCACAGTATATATAATATATTTATTATGTATGTTGTTGGATATTAAACTGTTGGGATAATGTCTAAGTTCTACCTATATAAAAGTCTATATAAATGATAGATCGGGTTATGTATAGATGTTTATAAGAGTATACTTTTCATCTTCTATTTAGAAAAATCCGATTTCGAAACGAAGATTAGCTTGGTTGTAATTGTATGCCTTCTCATGTATACGGTTTGGATACTGACTTAGAGCTGGTAGTAAACTAATAAATTCCATTTTAATTATTTTCCTCTCCCATGTTGATTTTAGAGAGCATGAATATAATCATATAACCTGCTGATATTTTTGAAGTAGGGACATGTCGTATGCATATTATAGATATAAAATATAATAGTATTTCAAAAGTCTATATAAATTATGTGTAACCTGGTTGTTGTATATTTAATGTATGTAAGTGTGATATAACGTGTGTATAACTGTACTTCTATAAACATGTATAAATAGATAGACATATAGGTTGCAGTGTCTATATTCTACAATATTTGTTAGTATATGCTGGATAAATAAGCTGTGTCTTATATTTGTTTTATATTTTAGCGGTACAAGAGGTATAGGCTTACATATTTAAACCATTATCTTATATATGTATTGCTGGGTTATAAATCTTTGGGTTTTGATATATACTGATTGCATAGGTTAATGGTTATATAGACTGTTACGTATTTGTTTTTTTAGTATATGTCCATTTGTTTCAAATTATACTGATATGTTTTGAGTCGGCGTACATTTTGAGAAAAATGAATATAGTTGTTGCATGAATAAATAACTTGCATAGATTAATTTTATTTTATATATACTATTTAGAATTTAAGTAAATTTTATCCGTACTAAATTTATAATAAATATTGTTAAATATAGCACATAATTTGTTTTTGATATATGTTCGACTTCAGTACTCTCGAGTTTATTTTCAAACCAATGGATTTGGAAATTCCTATATATTTAATTTAATGTATGTTTGGATTTTTGAGTATGACTTTATGTGTGTATATATATATTTATAAATAGTTATATATATATAAGTTCATTTATACCGTTTATCTTCATCGATCCAGCTCTTACTCGACTTCGTCAATTCCTTGCCGTCAGCTTTGAACGTCAAATTCGTGCCAATCCAAATTTGCCTGGAATTCGTAACTCATCTTATTCTTGTCCATCTCTAGCCTCGAAAGGTGAGCACTCACTCACGATTAACGTTCTTTTATTTATTAAATTTGATTTCAATTGAAACGACAATTGAAATATGCTGCTGTTAGATATTTACACTGTTATTACCTGTATCAGTTCACCTGTGACATCTGACACCATTATCTGTTATATATATGAAATGATAATCCAGTTTGGTTGTTAATTGATTGATTGTTGATGTTTATATTGGACGTTAAATTGTTAATGTTAAAATGATAAACAGTATGAAATTGAACTTGATATAGGATAATTAAATGTTAAATTTAATTAACTGACATTTGTATAATACGACCCCTTTAACTGTTAAATTTATTGACACGTAGGATTGTTAACTACACCTTGAACCATCAATTGTATGTTGTTTAAACTGATGATGTATGAAATTGTAATAGACGACAAGTGAAACCGAAATGTTATAATCTTTAATCTACTTGAAATGATAGAGTAGATTCTAGAAATAATTATATTAATTCGTACAAATAACAATGCGAATTAATGCGGTTATTTCGGGATTATTTGAATTGATTATTTGACTGTTATTGTTTGTTGTTATTGCTTGTTTATTTACTTTGACACCATCCCAGTTATCACACTGCAAGTTCCCTTTGATATACTTTGATTTTGAATTGATTTGGAATCGGGTTGAAATGATAAATACCCAAATTGAACTTTGACCTAGGAAAGAAAATTAAATAAAACCCGATTGGTCAATAATTTGATTTAAAAATAAACGAAGATTTTATTTGAATAAATGATAGGGTTTTGAAATGAAGTTGAATTTGAATTTTTAATGAAAGAAAATGTTAATATTTAATAATCTGAAACAAAATATTAACAATGTAATTGATAAAGAATGTTGTTTAATTTAAGAAATGATTGAATTAAGTTTGAAGTGATTTAATAATTAAGTTTGAAATTATAATTAAGTTGAAATTATTAAACTTTGAAATTATTTAATAATTAAGTTTTGAATTATTTAATAATTAAATAAGATTGAATTATTTAATGATTAAATTGAATTGGATTTTTAATTAAGAAAATTGAACTTTTGAATAAGTGAATTTACTTCGTAAATAATTGAAATTGAGTTTTCGTTATTAATTAAGTTTTGGAAAATTATTTAAGTAAGTAAATAAGTGAAATTGAATTTCTTTAACAAGAAATAAAATGTGATTTATTGAAATTAATGCAAGACTTGAAATTTAAAGAATTTGATTTGATGAATTTAATTTAATTCAATTTGTAAGTTTTGATAAAATGGAGTTGAACTTAAGAATTGATTTAATGAATTGGAAATTGAATGGAAATTGTTTTGAATGATAAAGTAACTTAACAAATATTGAATAAAATCGATAAATGAAGTTAAACTGATTTGAATGATAAATTAAATTGATTTAAATGATTTCGGAATGAACCTTATATATGAATTTAAATTGATATTTGAATTGTTTTAAATAAAGATTGAAATTGAATTATAAGATTTTGAAATTATGAATTTGGAAGTTTTGAAACGTAAATTTTGGAAATTGGTTTAGAAAGACAAATGAAATGTTGGTTTACGAATTGAAATTGGAATTGAAATTGATTTGGATTTTTAAATATATTAACGACCAATCGGTGAAATAATTACGGAAGTTATTAAAGAGACCGGAATTCGGTTATGGGTATACTCTCTATCTAAACCGAAAACCACTTTAATAACTATGCGCGGAGTGATGATCCAGAATGAAGTGATTGGAATGATGTACGTGATGACTGAAGAAAGAGAACGATAATGGATAGCCTTGACACTTGTGTCAAATTGGAAATGACTAAAACAGGAGCTGTGCCGGGCCAATGGAGGATTGATACCTCAAGTGGACACACTTCTTCGAACTACTTATTACTTGTTGTCGATTGGTGCACCCTTGATTTTGGGAGTGTTGTCTCACGGTGTTGCGGGCGCTGCGGCGTTGCGTTCTCACCAGCCCGGATCAGGCGAACGGTAGTATCACTACCTTGGGTATAGCCTCATGTGCCTTGTCATACTTGTATTCCATTTATGCGCGACCACTACGACTTTGATTTGTACCTTGAGTATATGGATTGCCCTCTGGTGACTTCCGGTTTTGGGGAAACTACGGTCTTGTATATGCTTGTGGGAATAAAAATGTGTTAAGGGTGGAATGGGCCATGACTTAACGCTATTTTGATATCTTCTTATATTACTGATAGACATTATCTACTTAGCGTACATTACTACATAGTAGATAGTTTAACGGATCCTTAGAGGATGGTTATTCCAAACATCCTTTAAGTTACTTGTATTTCAATTGTTATTTCACTTGAGTTGGATTTATTAATATAAGAATGTTAATCCTGACTCGAGTGTTTTGTGTTTTTGCTTTACGCTCGGGTCAGACTGAGTAGTTCAGCTTTCGAGACTCACCTTTGGAGTTGGAGCTTCGCTTGGAGATCCAGCTATCTATCCAGCTTTCAGATATTCGATGATTCCAGTGATGTATTCTGATTTGTATCTGATGTATCATGTTACTCTTCCGTGTATCTGGTTTAACTCTGATGTATTTTATATATTCATATAGTAGCTTCATGAACTACTATCTCTTTTATTTCCGCTGCACTTATTACTCTGTGTCTGTGATTATTTATTTACTGTATATGTTCAGTTTTGCCAAATTTAAATTAACAACGCGGTATTTTGAGCAATTAAACTCCGGCATGAGTGTCTACCTATACACTTATAATGGATGTGAATGGTCCAAAATGGCGGGTCGTTACATCAACCATGCTTGAATTTCCATCACATTTTCAGTCCCTTCAAAGCTCTTGCCTCCCAAATTGGTATAAGTCTTTAATAGTTTTGAAAGTTCCTCATGTGGGTTCTCAAGTCTCTGCCCTACTCCATCCCTTAAAGCCCTCATAAAGTCTTGCATATCAAGCATTTGTGGTGCACTTGATCCTGCATTATGATGAGATCCTCTTCCTACCATGATTTGATAACTAGGGTATGGGTAGATAGGGTTAGTTTATCATGAGTATTTTTTTTTGCTATAACTTTCTATCTGAATTATTATTTTACTCAAACAAACAGTACATACATATGGTTATAGTACTTCTATCAATCAATACAATCATTCTTAGCTATGTATAGTTTTAACATAGCTCTGATACCAAATGAAATGACACTATTTATTCTACCTAATTTTTACTTAGGATTTTTTTTACATTAATAAATTTCTTAGAGTCATTCAGCCTTTCTATTAAATTATCCAGGATTCTAATTTTTCTACTAATATATTTATATCAGTTCATTAATAAATATATTCACATACATGTGAAGATGTATGTGACCCTCTTGCTTGGATCAGAGTGTTGGTAAGCAAGAGTGCATCCTGATTGAATTTGAGTTTCTAATCAACCAGTACATAGCTCATTTTCCTTGGTTTTGATATTTGAGTCATGGGAGTGAATCCCATAATCATATATAATTTATACCTAGTAGTTTTGATCATTCTTGTGGTGATTGTTTGTTAGTTTGACTTAACTAAGTGATCTCAGATTATATAGCAAGTCATCAGATTTTTAATCTAATTGTTTGATATTTAATCAAAAGCCAGAAAGAAAAATGATATACACATTTATCATTTTCAACATGAGTGATTCATTCACAATTTATATAGTTGTGTTTCTCTGAATCAAATCCATTCCCTAATCCCTGAGTTACCTCAACTTGCATCCTAATTTAAAGGTTGCTTTACTGGATTTAGAAAATCCAGATTTTATGGTCATTTAACAAAAGTAGTATTTAAGTAATATGTGTGCATATCAGATGTATCGTGCTCTCTGAACTAAGAAAGCTAATCAAAATAAAAGTGAATTGCTCAAGTATTTGAAAATGTCTTTGTACATGCATTTGCAAAGAAAGCTTCAGATTTTACAAAGTGCATTTTCTTCCTTTAAACCCAAAAACTCTGGTCATCTTGATCAACCCAGACCTCACTCCTTTTGAGATGGGTTAACCTTATGACTAGGTCATCAAAACATTAGTGCCTAGCTATTGCAATGTAAATTCAGATACAAGGTACTTGAAAAATCCCTTAAAACAGGTACACATCTTTATATAGTGCACTAAAAAATATATATTGTTTCTTTTATCAAAACACTTCTGTATATAGTCACAATATTCTTGAAATATTACTTCTAGCTAAACTCAGATTTTTAACCTCAAAACTTAAAGCTTTTAAGTGACTCAAGATTGACTAATACACAATATATATATATATATATATATATATATATATAAGTATCCATTTCTCAAATTTAGGTATGTATCATCTACAGATTTCTACCATATTACTCAAAGATATTTTCTTGCATAAGATTCAACTAAGTATTTGGTTTTTCCCTGCCTTAATACATTACCAGAATTCAATTAAAACAACTAAATAAAATCCAAACATTCAAGATCATTACATAACAACAAAAGCAGAATTATAAAACTTCCAAGATTACATGCAAATAGTTCATTCTAAGCTCTTATTTAATTCTAATTTAGCATGCGTATCCAATCATTCTCATTAGCCATAGCAACTTCCTATTTAGAACCAGCATTCCCTGAAAGAGCATTAGAGGCTGCCCCATTTTAAATGAGACACCCTAGATGCCATAAGCAAACAAGGGTCAGATACAAGATCCGGTATGAGCAATATCAAAAATTCCATGATATTAAGTAGATAAGTGAGACATAAGAATTTTGTATAGGTTGGCATAACTTCTTTAATCAATTTGCCAGACTTGTTTCTAATATATTATGCATATATGATCAGTATTAAAATTAATTATGTACACACTTTCAACTATGCAAACATACATGTCAAACAGAGATACTCAGGAACTATCATAGCTCCAATCCAACCAACCTAGGAATAACTCAAGTTCCTACTTCATTAGTTTAGGGTTGTATTTACCAAATTAATTCCTAGCCTCATCTTCCATAAAGGAATCACGGGGACACATTGTAATAAAATAATTCACAATATTGCACCAAGATCTCAGGGCTTAAACAAACCATGTGCCAACTTGCATAATTTAAATATAACAAGCATTCCAGCAGTCTTCTTGGCTCACAATCCTTAGTTTATTTACTAAGTGTTCATGTTTGATCCTATCATGAGATAGCTAGGTGATTAAATCACAGTGTACATGAAACATTACATAAAACTTGCAAGCATACTTCAAAGGCAACCTAATATTCATATCCAGGGGAAATCATATTTTCAAATATTCTGGCTAAAAGAAAATACAAGAATATTTACAACTGTGAATAGAGACTAGGCATGTGGATTATTATTGTTTCATAAGCAACCATGTTTGAACTAAATTCAAGATCTAGCTTAAACAAGATTTCTGGCTCATGGGTTTTCTATTTGATCAAGGGTTCAACACTTTTGGATATTTCCATTGCACCCTTGAATCTTTCATTTGAGCCTCAGCACTTACACAAGTGTAATGCAACTCATATACATTTTGATTTCTGTATTTTCCATGCCATGTCTAAACCAGTTACAAGTATTCTCTATTTACTTCAATGATTTCATACTTTAACATTTCTGGGTGTAACCAAACAGAGCAAAATACCCAACCATTAAAGCAATCAAAAGCATTCATAAACACCCATTAAAGCATCCATTAAAACCGTAGTAATAAGATCAGAAATATGTAGGAAAATAACATAAACTTGGCTGCCTCATAACAGGACTTAATGCCATGGGATTTAGTGAGATTACTCATAGAAAAATGCTCCTCTTGCTTAATCCAGAAAAGAAACCCTTTGAAACTTTGCCTTTCTTCTTGCAATATTTTTCTTCTTTGTTTTCTTAAATGTCTCGGGTAGATAGTGATTTTTCTGGTTTAAACTTGGATTTATAAGAGAGGTTTTCTAGGGTTTTACAAATGTAAAATCTCATTCCTACCCTGGCCAATACTCATGCTTTTTGCATTTCAGATTTGCTTATTTTCACCCTTAATACCCCGACCATATGTGATATTTACCTCCCCTTTTACTTTTCCAGAATATATCATATTCTTCCCAAGTCATAATAACTGTGTGACATTGTCACTTGTTTATTTCCTAAAAATCCTCCTTTCTATTTTCTGCCTAAAGCAGTTGTTTTGCTTGCAATATGTCTTTTGCTATTTTAATGTAATGCTTTCCCTTGCTTATTTCTTTTTAATACTTTCAGTACTTATGTACATATGCATATATATCTTATCTAGGCTTACTTAACTCCTCCTTAGTTTCAGAAAGACATACACATATATGTGCATACATGTTTCAAATTCTTATCCAATTTATCCTGGGTTTAAATTAAGTAAAATCTGTTTACTTTTTCAAACAAAACTTGCTTTTTCTTATCTTATAAAATAATTCATATAATCCAGAAATCAAAGATCCATATTTGGTTTAATAATTTTTCATTACAAAATCATGTTTGTAATGCTTTTTAATTCTTGTTTTGGTTTCAGGAAATTTGGGGTTCTTTCTTGTGCCATATCAGTGTGCACGTGCACACATGCACACACACTTGCACACAATTAATTCCATACATTCCTATACAAATAAATTCATATATTTTCAAAATTCAACAAAAATAAGGTTTCATGAATTTCTGGGGCATTACAAAACCCGAAGGCAACATACTCGAAGGCAACAAACCTAATATCACTCGAGCGGTGACGATGGACCAACTCCAAAAGTGATACTATAGGGCAACAAACCGTAGTGGTGAAGGTCCGAAGGCCCAGTACTGGACACCACTAACAGGCGGAATGTGTCACAACTCTCAGAAAGGAACCCGAAAAATGTTAACGTGAGTACCATACCACACGTTCGCACTAAACTGTTTACTAACCGTTAGTCAATTTCACACTCAAAGCAGTACAAAGTTCACCTCATCTCATCGGTAAACCATACCCAAAGGTCAAAACGGTCAAACGAATAGATTAGGAATTAACTGAAAAGATAAACACACGTGTTCATAGCACACGTTTTATTTAATCATTTAATTCTCCTCCCTCTTCGCTCGAAGTGCAAAATTGTGTGTGTTTTGAATAGAAATTATAAATTGGAGAAACGAGCTTTTAATACAATTTAAAAAGATCATTTTATGTAAACCCGTGTACGAAATCAAAAGGAATCATCAAAGTCAAATATGCAATAATAACTAATTGGAATCGACACGAATCGATAAAATTGGAAACCAAGCAAAATAGGAAAATTTGGGCTGAAACAAGCAGGTCAGTCGACTGACTGCAGAGGATAGTCGACTGACTGCAGAAAACAGAGACTTCTAGTTTCTGCAGACAGTCCCGGAACCTCTAATTTTCTACAGCCAGTCGACTGACTGCAGGGGCCAGTCGACTGACTAGCACTGGGACTGTTTTTCAACCTATCCAAATGAAGAGAAAACTCTTCCAACTTGCGATCGGACGAGCAATGGGCGCTAGGGGTTTATGCCAATCGACAACCCAGCCCTATTGGCTCTCCAATACACCACCAAAAGCATGATCAAACATCAAAGCTAAGATTTTTAGAGGTTTTGACTTCAAAACACCAAAAATTGAAATGTTCACCAAATCAATTCAAATCAAAAGCAAATGAACATGAATAAGTGTTAGGAATTCATACCTAACATCAATGATATCAAGAGAAGTAGATGTGAGTTCAAAACTCACCTTTTTAACTCAAAAACAAAGATGGGAAGCTCAAATGCAAAGAAAAGATCAACCACTCTTCACTTCTACTCTACAAGCTCCAATCTAAGATCAAAACAAGTATTTCCTAAACTAGGATTTAGGAATTTCTGAAATTGAAGAGGGAATGAGATGGAGAAGATGAAGAGGAGGCTTACCTAAGCTTTTCTTTGATTTTGGAGCAAGAATTTGAGTTTGCAAGAGTAAACTAGGGCTTGAAATTTCTATTTCCCATTCTCTTCCCCCATTTTTAGTTGAGCTTGAGTTTAAAAGAAATGAATTGAGTGAATGGAGAGGAGAGGAGGCTGAGTTAGGGTATAGGATGAGTTGGGTGAAACCCAAACCCAAAAGCCCACTTAGAAATAGCAAAATTCAACTTACTCCAAACATATCGATGCTTATATTCAAAAAAGTCACAAATGCCATTTTGGACTTAATGGAAGTGGTCCCGAGTCCTAATTCGACCGTTTGCAAAAAAGTGACATTTCGGACTTAAATCCGACTAACGATGCTATATTTAAATAAAACATTTACATATACCATCGTAAAATATGCGGGTTGTTACAGATCTCCCCTTCTTAACAAAATTGCGTCCGCGCAATTCCTCGAGAAGAATTTGTAACAACTACATACTTACACCCAAAAAAGGAAAGAAAATAAGCTTGAGATAAAAAGATATTCTCACCATTGCTAAGTAAAGATAGAAAACCCAGATAGGATTGCTCGATAAACTCTCTGGTTTCCCAAGTACAATCATTGGGATTAGCGGACCATTGAACTTTAATGAGCGGCATGTCCTTGTTTCGAAGGTGTCTCACCTCCATGGCAAGTACGCGAATAGGCTACTGTACAATAGATAAATCTGGTGAGATCTCAAGCCCTTGCAAATTAGGAGAGTCGATAACATAATCCGATTCTCGAAGGCACTTCCGAAGCTGAGAGACGTGAAACACGTTGTGAACACCGGATAGATGAGCTGGAAGTGAAACTCTATAAGCCACAGGGCCAATACGTTCAGTAATAGGAAATGGTCCTATAAAGCGAGGAGCCAATTTCCCTGTCATACTGAAGCGCATAACCCCTTTCAAAGGAGAAACACGAATAAAGACGAGATCATCAACCGAGAACTCGAGAGGCTTTCTATGGTTGTTCGCGTAGGATTTCTAGCGGCTCTGTGCCTCTTTCATTCTCTGACGAATAAGATTAATCTTCTCAGAAGAATCATGAACAAACTTCGGACCAAGAATAAGTTTCTCCCCAGATTCCAACCAACAAGAAGGTGATCGACATGCCCTTCCATATAAGGCTTCGAAAGGAGCCATACCGATATTGGACTGAAAACTATTATTGTAGGAGAACTCTACGAGGGGTAGATGATCCTCCCAACTACCTCCGAAATCAAGAATACAAATACGGAGGAGATCCTCTAAGATACGATTCACCCGTTCAGTCTGTCCATCAGACTATGGATGATAAGCTGTGTTGAAATTAAGCTTTGTTCCCAAAGCTTGCTGAAGACTCTTCCAGAAATGACTGGTGAATAAAGGATCACGGTCACTCACAATCGAACTAGGAACACCGTGAAGTCTCACGATTTCCTTGATATATAACTTAGCCAAAAGAGATGCAGTCCTATTAGATTTAATAGGAATAAAATGAGCTGATTTGGTGAGGCGATCAACAATAACCCAAATGCTAGAATGGCCCGATCTCGTACGAGGTAGGCCATCAATGAAATCCATCGAAATCTGATCCCATTTCCACAATGGAATCTCTAGAGGCTGAAGGATACCAGAAGGGCACTGATGTTCGGCTTTAATACATTGACAAGTCATGCAA
Source organism: Allium fistulosum (assembly GCA_030737815.1). NCBI lineage: Eukaryota > Viridiplantae > Streptophyta > Magnoliopsida > Asparagales > Amaryllidaceae > Allium > Allium fistulosum. The sequence goes on from CM060904.1 coordinate 657,932,961, forward strand.
TTACTCACATAACCGCTACATCGCGCTTCATGCCTTCCCAATAATAAAGGCGATGCATATCGGCATACATCTTACTACTGCTAGGATGAATAGTATACTTAGACCGATGACAGTCATCAAGAATGTCATGCCTAAGTGCAGAATCAGAAGGCACGACAAGAGGGTTCTTCTTGCGAAGACACCCATGAAGATCAATGCTGAAATCCCGCAACGCCTCATCACGGGATTCAGTCTCACAAAGCTGAATAAGATGCACAAGATCAGGATCACGCCGCTGAGCTTCGGCAATATGATCCAATAGAGAGGGTCGAGCTTCCAAACTGAATAATACTATATCACAAAAAGATAGAGTCTAAAGAATATCCCATTCGGCTTGCATCATAGAAACGACAGCCGAATGTCTGCGACTAAGCGCATCAGCAACACGATTACCCTTACCAGGGGTATAAAGGATATCAAAGTCATAGGAGGTAAGAAACTCGAGCCAACGCTGTTGCCTCATATTGAGTTCCTTCTGAGTGAACAAATACTTCAAGGATTTATGATCGGTATAGAGAATGAAGCGCTCGCCTAATAAATAGTGTCGCCAAATCTTCAAGGCGAAGACGATGGCGGCTAACTTAAGATCATGAGTGGCATAGCGAACTACATTCGGACGTAGTTGCCTAGAAGCGTAAGCAACTATCCGTTCCTTCTGCATAAGCACGGCACCGAGACCACTACCACAAGCATCGGTGTAGACAAAAAGATCATGATTCCCCTTGGGAACTACAAGAATAGGAGCATTAGTGAGAAGTTCCTTTAATGTCTGAAAGAAAGCTTCACACTTATCGGACCAAATATAACGAATGCCTTTCCGAGTAAGGCTGGTGAGAGGAAGCACAACACGGGAAAAATCCTTAATGAACCGACGGTAATAACCCGCCAATCCAAGGAAACTACGAATCTCATGAACATTCTCAGGCCTCTTCCAATTCTGGATAGCTTCGATCTTTGAGGGATCGACAGAAATGTCGTCGGAAGATACAACATGGCCTAAGAACTTAACCTTATTCTCCCAAAAATGGCACTTGGAGAATTTGGCTTTAAGCTGATGGTGACGAAGCGTACTCAAGACAATCCTCAAGTGATTAGCATGCTCGGCTTCAGACTTAGAATAAACAAGAATGTCGTCAATGAACACAAGGACGAACCTATCGAGATATTCCCGAAATACTCAATTCATAAGATCAACAAAGAAAGCAGGGGCGTTCGTCAAACCGAACGGCATGACGAGCCACTCGAAAGAACCATATCGAGTGCGGAAAGCTATAAGAGGTATGCTATCTTCCGCAACTCGGAGCTGATGAAAACCAGTGGCAAGGTCGAGCTGAGAGAAGACCTTAGCGCCACTCAATAGATCGAACATATCATCGATCCTCGGCAAAGGATACCTATTCTTGATGGTCAACTCGTTAAGCTTGCGATAGTCGATGCAGAGCCAAAGAGTTCCATCAGACTTCTTCACGAAGACGACCATGGCACCCCATGGCGAAAAACTGGACTGAATCAACTATTTGGACTCAAGCTCTAAAAGCTGTTTCTTGAGTTCCTCATTTGCTTTTGTAGACATCCTCGTGGGAGGACGGCCAACTTGCTGCGCGCCTGGAATTAGATCAATGCGGAACTCGATCGCCCGCTTGGGTGGTAAACCCGAAACCAGCTCAAAAACATCAGAGAAGTCACAAACAATAGGAATACGAGATATATCATCATCATCTCGTGAGTCTAAAGAATATAAAGCCATTTCGGAATTATCCACATTCCGAAGAACAAGTGATAGCTGAGTAGACGAATCCGGGTGTCGAAGATATAAAATCCTTTCAGAACAAATAATCCTGGCATTGTATCTCACTAGCCAGTCCATACCCAAAATCATATCAAATCCCAAATAAGAAATAATGTGCAGATTCGCACGAAAATAAAAGCCACATAAAACAATCTCAACATCATCGCAAAGCATGCTAAGGGTTGCGGATCCCCCAATAGGATTCACAATCCTCAATGAAGTAACCATATAAGAAACATCCAAAGACAAATCATCGACGAGCTTTTTCTTGCAATAACTCGAATACTACGATCATGAAATAAAATAGAACCTTCCAAAATAGATGGAGATATACCTCCGGGCTGAGAAGAACCTCCAGAAGCCTTAGCAACATAAAGCTTGCCAGACTTGGCATTAGGAACAGTAGGGCAGGAGGAAACATGATGACCTTCATTCTTGCAATAACGGCAGAAGAGAGGCTTAATACAAGCTCGAATCATATGATCAGGAGAACCACAATTGAAACACTTCCGAATGGAAGGTGTTCCAGCAGATTGAGAGTTAGAACCAGATTCAACAGGCTTTTTCTTCTTGGAAGGGAGAAATCCCTGCTTATGAAATGGAAACTTCTTCTTATTGGGGTTCTTGCGAACCTGAACATCATCACCACTATCACACTCCTTCTCGATGGCCTCAAGATGAAGTGTCGAATCAACCAACTCCTCAAAAGAAAGCTTAAGCTGAAGCATTAAAGACTTCTTAAGATATTTCTTTAGACTAGAGACAAACTTCATATTCTTCTTATAAGAAGTGCTAATGAATTCAAGACCATACTTAGATAAGGCCTCGAATGATGCAACATAATCAGAAACGAAGGACTTCCCTTGCTTCAACTCAAGGAAGCGACGAGCTAATAAAACCTTCTCAGATTCAGGAACGAATTTGAGTTCGAATCGTTCCCGAAACTGGGTCCAAGAAAGAACAGACTTGTCAATTTCAGCTACATGAAGCTCGTACCAATCAAGGGCACGCTCTTGCAATAAGCTAGAAGTTACAAGAACTCGATCGTGGTCAGAAAGATCCATACGGGAAAAGACACGCTCGCATGTGCGAATCCAAGCTTGGACCTCAAGAACGGACTCGGAGCCTTTGGTTGGCTTTCCACCAAGATGAGAAAAATCACTGCACATGCATGCAAAGGCAGACTTGCGTGGAGGAGATGCACGAATAGGAGCTGGAGGCTGAGTGCTCCTAAATAACTCCAAGAACTGATCGGCAGACATATAAACGCCATCCGGATGCGAGCCGCTGGATTGCCCAGCATTCGAGCATCGTCCTCTACCTCTTCCGGCCATTAGCTGAAAGTTAAGATAAGATAATGATTATTCACAAGGTAGATATCATTAATTCAAATATGGAATACTACAAAATAAAATGCATTCCTAGACGTATTCCCAAAATTCTATCTACCCCAAAGGCACGGAAAGAATAAAGGCACGAAGATTCAAAGATTTGTAACATTCGTACTACCCTTTGATGTACCGTAATATGTGTCTCTGTTCTATGTTTATCATATTTTGTTCGGAACTCAGCTCTGATACCAAGCTGTGACGCCCCACTCCGAGACCCACATTAGCAAAGAGTATTACTAAGTAACACCGTCTGCTAATACGGAGAATAGAGCTGGATAGGAGCGACCATCTATGACCTTGTCTTAATTAACTATGGAATACGCCGACAATTGCCACTTCTTTCATTTCTTTCTCAAATGGATCGACATATCCAATAAATACTTAATACAAAGCCATAGGTGGCTGAAGGATCTATCAGAATAAAATATAACAACTCAAATATATTACACATCACAAAACAGTAGATCATCACATACATTTACACATATACAGATACATTACAAAGTATACAAAATGATACATGTCAAGTGGTAAAGCAAACCACAATATACAGGCGAGTTAAAAGAATACATATAAGAGTTACAGTCAAAAAAGACTACACAAAAAGCTATAAAAAAAGGAGCTAGCGGAATAGTCCACGCGGAAGCAAAATAGGCTAAGTCCAATGTACCTAACCTGAAACATCTCGGTCTGACCCGAGTATAAAATACACGGATCAGTCTAGCTAAACAAATCAGTTAGATAAACTAAATGATAATGAACATACAAGGTCATAAAGTACCAAAAATATCTCCAATAGAGATAACCAAATCATCTAACAAAAGATGAATCAAAACAAGCCTTATATCATAGGCAACTCAAATAAACAAAGGATATGAATATCCCAAAACAAGCCAAAAAAGAAAATAACAAATACCAATAAAGGTAACACAAGTTTCCACAAGGTAATCACTATATATCGTGTGGTTCAAAGGACCTACACCGAAGGGCGATACACAAGGGAAATATAATTGTCAAAGAAACAAAAGATGCTCGAGCTCAGTACTGTATAACAAGGATCCACAAACCCGAAGGCACAAACCCAATATCACTCGAGCGGTGACGATGGACCAACACCAAAAGTGATACTATAGGGCAACAAACCCGAAGGCACAAACCCAATATCACTCTGCAAGTTCCCTGTTAGTATAGAATTCACTATGGGTTGAAATGATACATACCCGAACGATCTGTAGAATAGGAGAAAATCGTTATGGGTTGAAATGATAAACCCAAGCGATTTTCATTTGAATTGAATTTGGGATTGCGGGTTGAAATGATATATACCCGTATATATTTAAATTTCGGATTGAAATGATAAATATCTGTATCACTTGACCATAGGATAGAAAATTATATACAGACACCGTTGATCTATATATAAATATTTTAAAAATGATTTCTGTGGTTTTTGAAAGATATATATATGGTTTCATCAGATATTGAAATTATTTTATAAATAAGTTTTGAATTAAAGTGGATTTGAAATTTATTGAATTTGTATTTAATTAAGAATTCGCTTTAATTAAATTGATTTGAAACTTACTGAATTGGAGATTTAAAGATATGACGTTATAACGTGGTTTTGATTTAAGATGATTTAAAGGAATATTTCAAGTTAAATAAATTTAAGGAAATATCCAATGATTTGAAATTTGGGTTTATTTAAATGATATTGTATTTTATTATGTGGATATTCCAAAGCTAAATAATATGAAAGGGGATTTGATATATATATATATATAAAAATTTTAAATTTAGTTTTGAAATGTCGAATATTTGAAACCTTGAAATATTTTGAAATTGAAATGGTTTATTTGTGGTTCAAATCGGTATTTGAAATCGATATAACTTGAAAATGTTTAATTGAATTGGAATTGAAATTGATGATTTAGATTTGATTAAATTTGAATTTGGAATTCGAATTGATTTGAATCGATTTGTGAAAGTCGGGGAAACTATTTTATTTTATAAAGTAATTTTAAATTATATTTAAAACTATTGATATTTTACTTTATAAATTATTTTAATATAAACTATTTTAATATAAATTATTTTATTATAAACTATTTTAACTTATAACTATTTATATAAACTGTTTTATTTATAAACTATCTTAACTTATAACTATTTATATAAACTATTTTATTTATAAACTATTTTATTATATATACTAATTTTAATATCTAAACTGTTTAAGAGGAAAGTGTTATGATTTCCAAAATGCTATAATTTCAAAAGTGTTATGATTTCCAAAATTCTATGATTTCAGAGCTGTGATTTCCAGAGTGTTTTGATTTTAAAAGACTTATGATTTCGGAAGCGTTATAACTTTGGAAAGTGATATGATTTTGAAAATGGATATATTTGAAGTGAAAATGATATCGTATTGATTTGGTTTTTGAAATGGAAATGATATTTTGGTTTTGAAGTATAAACTATTTTGAAATGACCGCGGTGTTATAATAACGTTTGGTTGTTAAAGAGACCGGGATCGGATATGGGCATACTCTCTGTCGATACCGAAAACCACTTTAACAACCGTGTACGCGGTGGAGATTCCAGAATGAAGTAGGATGGTGGCGATGATCCTATTGAGGTATGAACGTGGACCCGACTCCCGTGAGTTGGCATAAGGTGGCTAAAATAGGAGCGTTTGACGGGCCAATGAGGTAGCACCTCTGATCGGACGCATTTCTTCGATACCATTCTATTACTTTGTGATTGATTTGGTGGCCACCCTTCGATTTTGATTGGGAGTGTGTTCCGAGGTGTGCAGTAGTGGCTGCTATGCGTTTCCACCAACCCGGATGCGTAATTGGTATACCAACCCTGGCATTGCCTAGTTATGCCGTGTCACCTACCATATCGAGCTTTACTACGAGTTTCTATTTGTGTCGTACCTACGGAGTATCTTCTCGTAGCCTCTCGATGTATGCAGGTACTGTATAGACTATTGGCACTATTATGTGTTAAGGGCTATATGGGTAACCCCTTAACGCTATTTAAAAGTAAGTTTATTTTATATTAGACATTATTATAATAGCGTATATTACTACATAGTGATAGTTTAACGGATCCTTAGAGGATGGTTATCCCAAACATCCTTTAAGTTACTAATATTTCAGTTGATATTTCACTTGAGTTGGATTTATTGATATAAGAATGTTAATCCTAACTTGAGTGTTTTGTGTTTTGCTTTACGCTTGGGTTAGACTGAGTGATACAGTATTCGAGACTCGCCTTTGAAGTTGGAGCTTCTCTTGGCGATCCAACTATCTATCCTTCTTTTAGTTGTTCAGTTGATTCCAATGATGTATTCAGATCTTGTATTTGACTATTGTATTGAGACATCTATGTATTTGTGACTTCGGTTGTATCTTGTTTAACTCTGTTATATATATAGTAGCTTCATGAACTACTATTCCTTTGTTTCCGCTGCATTATTTTATATTACTCTGTGTCTGTGATTCTGTGATTATTATTTACTGTATATGCTAAGTTTTGCCAAATTTATATTTACAATCTATTGTTTTGAATTATTCAAGTCCGACATGTGTGGATTTATTGTCGATTTGAATGGTCCAAAATAGTGGGTCATTACATTTGGTATCAGAGCTCTGGTTTTAGGCAAAACTTAGTATATAAAGTAAATTTAATTACTGTATCACTATCGTTCGAGCTTAAATCTCTTCCTCTTTGACTCAGTTTCCTTTGAATTTTTGGAACATTCCCCTTCGGTTCCAAAATCCATTTTTCCTCCTCCTATTCGTGCTTTCTCGATTCCGGAGCATCTCATAGCTCCACTGTATGATTTGTACAGTGGTGAAGCTCCTCTACAATCGGTATTGATTCACCCGAGATTTCTGTATCCTCGGTTTTCGATGCTGCTATCTTCTGCTATACCCAAATTCTATCTCTGGCGATCGAATGTCGATTTGCTCCAGAATTCTACCTCGGTCTTATTTTGAAGTCACGGTTGACCCCGTTTAGGTCGCCTGCAATTTATATATGTATATCCACCTCTTCTCTTTTGCTAATTAATCATCTTATCTTCGTTTCAAGCCTATCATCTCGGTTAGAAACCTCCTCGGTTAGGATCCCTCTAGATTTGAATCTCTATCCCTATCTTTGATTTGAAATCCATTCTGGAATCATCGAGTGAGGGAGTGTATTTGTATTAATATTAAAATGTTTTATATTGTGTTTTTTGAGTTGTTGATATTGATTTGGGTTTTCGATCGATTCGTTTGATCAACGCTATCGATAGAAATTCCAAAACACTTGAACAGAACAAACTGACACAATGTTATTTTCAAATTTGGTAAATGAAATAAATTTGAATGATTATATTATAAATGTATAAGTAAAATTTTCTGGAATTTAATAGTAATTAAATTGGTTGTTTGAATGATAATATTTGATTATCATTTATTGTCCTATAAATGAATTTATAAACATGGTTTATAAATTGATTTGGAATTGAAATGGATTTAAACCAGGAATTTGAGAATTTAATTTCCAGTGATTTCAAACTTGGGTTTTAAAATTTTTTAAAGTGTATATTATTTAAAGTAATTTCAAATTGAGATCGTTTCAAAGAATTTTAAAGATTTTAAAATCAGCACTCTTCTCTTTGTCGTTGGAAAATAATTTCGGTGATGACTGCAGCATCATTGATATTCATTTTCGAGTTTCGAAGAGGAGAGGCCACTCAGTAGCTTTGCTACATTTTTGTTTTGGAAATTAAATTGATTTAAATTTCTAAGGTATGACTTGATTTATATATATATATTAGTATATGATTATAGATTTCATTTGATACATAGTATATATATTTATCTCTAAATGGTTTGAAGTTAATCGAAAATTTAATCCTTGGATTTATGTTAAAGGGTGTTTTTAAATAAAGTCAAAATTTTGAATATTGAAATAAATTGAATAAGGGAATTTTTACTTGTATAATACTCAATTACATTCCAATATAACTTACCTAAATTATTCAAAAGTTGAATATGTAATTTGATAATATACAATACAAAATGATATTTATAAATAAATTTGAGTGATTATAATAAACGTTATACACTTAAATTTTAATTATAAAATTGTTAATAGAGATAAATAGAATAATAAGTTAATTGAATAATAAATGAGATTGATAAAATGAAATTTGTTTTGAAGGAATTAATAAATTGAAATTAGATTAACGTATGGAAATACCTTGAATTTAAAATCAATTGTTGAATATAAATTAATTTAAATTGAAATTTATATGGTTTAAATTAATTTATATGGTTTAAATATATGTGATAAGATATATTAAGTGGAATAAAGTTAATAATAATTTGGAATAAAAGAATTAAATTTGTTGAATAAAATAAGAGTATAATAAATGATTATATAAATTGATGATTTAGAAATTGTTAATTGAGGATGACTAGATAATAAGATAATGAATTTAGAAATAGATAGATTGATTAAACTTAAGTGAACTCAAATGGATTAAACCAAAATGTTGAATATTAATTAGTTTAATTTGAATTTATATGGTTTTAATTTAATTGTTTCATTTGTATTTCAGTCTATTTTTCTTCTGGTTGTTTCTATTCTCCTACCTCCTTCCTTTTCGGGGACGAAAAGTTTTGAGTGGGGGAGAGTGTAACGACCCGTAAATTTTTGTGGATTTTAAATTTAATTAATTGAATTTTTGTGAAATTTTAAATAATAAAATTTTGAAATAAAAATTTGATATTTGGAATACATCTACTTTAACATAGCAAATGGTAAATTTTCATTTGATAATATGGAAGTTTATTTTCTTGTGTAATTCTATTTCAATTTATATTAGTTAAATTTGATGGTAATAAAATGTTTTCCAAATCTGAATATTTTTATATAATAAATTTGTAAATCATTTTCTGAGTGTGACGTCATATTTCGTTTCTTCAAATTTGAACTTCTATTGCTCCATTTATCTTATTTTCGACAAATTTGCAGCATTTTCGGTACCGATTATCGACTTTTGATAGGATGATCGTACCACTGATATCTGTATACCATTTTGATCGTCTCGTCATGCTGTTCTATGCTGTATATTCAGTTCTGTGTTTTGAAATCCGGTATGCATCAGAATCCGCAAAAAGACATTATCGATATTGGTTCCTTGCCTTTTTGTTCTTGTGACCATTGGTTATCCAATGTGAAACTGTATAGCCACCGGTTATTAATATTTCCAATATCCAACTTCTGACTTTTGATTTCGAGACTATTAATATTCCATATTATTATTTTGCTTGTTCATCACGTGTTTGCTTGTGAACTGCTGCCTTTCCTCTGTTACTTTTCTTTTCCAAATAAAATATAAATTTCTCAAAATGAATTATCAGAGTACTTGTGAACCCATTCTTCTCAAACTTCTTCTCGCCAAACTCCTCCTTCATGGCTGATCACCACACTCGCACTCTTTTCTTCCTTGTCTCGAAGCCGTTCTCCTCCACCCTCATATGCTCGACCACCATCATCTCATCTCCATCTCCAAAACAAGAAAAGCCGAACCCACTCAGCTCCACGATCTCCACAACTTCGAACGCAAGCAACCTCCACCTTACCGCATGACAATCACCCTACTCAATCCTTCTCCTCTAGCTTCGCGGCCTATATATGGGTATGTATTATTAAATATGGATTTGTAAATTATATATATATAAGTGATTTCATATAAAGTATGTGAAATGTGTTTATAGAAAAAAAATAAGACTGGTTTTATACTATACTAGTTTTACAGAGTATTATGTTTTACAGAGTATTATATATCTGTTTCATATAAAAGTTATATATATAATAGTTTGTACAAGTATATATATATATATATATATTTTTGATCTGCTTATATACTTAACTAGGGTAATTCATAGGAGAGTTGTATATGTATATATATTAATATACATATGAACATTCTCGGTATGGGTTTACATGTATATTCGACTTTTATATTTGTTTGCAAGCATATTGTCTGTTTGAGCAAGTAGATACATTTGAATAAAACAAGTTATAGAAGAAAAATAAGTATTTTTATATATATGTGATTTCAACATTTTGTTTTGTACAATATATGTATATATAGTGTTATGTTATCTGTTATATACTTATAAAGTTTTCGGCGGTATATATATGTTCATATATATATGTATATTTTGAAGTTCATAAGCCTGTCAGTTTATATATTTAAAAATATTATGCGTATTAAAACAGATGTTGGCATGGGATCCGAGTATAAAAGTTTATATTAGTTCTATATATATTAGTCATATTATATATTGGTTTGTACAAGCTTTATAATCTGCAATATATATGTTGTTCGCAGTGTATACATATTATCTGATAGCTTAATTTAGTTTTATAATATATCATCTTTTATATATATATACTCGGAGGTAATATATGTTGGGAATTTATTATAGCTTGATTTTTTACTTTAGAACACTATGCACGCATGTTTTCAAGAAATTGCATACAGCTGTTTTGTTTAAACTAGTATATAATATAGGTAGACATTAGAGTTTTGGGGGCTGTGCTTCTATTCTTGCATATATATTGACTTCTGTATACAATAGTATGACCTGCTCTATATATGAGTTGTACATTTGTCTAAAGTTGTGCATATATAATTGATATTAGATATGTTGTATTGTATATATATGTACGTGTGGTATATCTAAAGTTTTTTTGTTGTCAATCTGTCTTTAAAGTATTTGTTTTGAAGTAGGTATGTATATATATGTTAATAATAACTGTAATATATTTTGGGAATAAAGATTTTGGGTATAATATATTTAATATGTGTTTAAATTCATATTGATTTTGAAATGTAATACAATGGTTCTATTTGGACCATTAGTTTTAAACATACATATATAGGTATATAAAAATTTAAAATATGTATTTTAGATTGAATTTTGGTTTTGAGGAAAAATAATAATATATTTTATATTTCATTCCAGTCTATATCAAGTAGATTCTGATTTATTTCATCAATTCCTATTGATCAGCTTTATCGTCAAATTTGTGCAAATCTTGCTTTGCTTTGGAATTCGTTCTTGGATTCATAACCCATCTCATTCTCGTTCATCTCTAGCCTCGAAAGGTGAGCAATCACTCACGATTAATGTTCTAATACTTATTAAATTTGATGTCAATTGGAATGACAATTAAAATATGCTGCTGTTAGTTATTAATATTGCTATATATATGCCATTATTTGTATATGTTCACCTGTGACATCTGACACCATTATCTGTTATTTATATTGCTAGATATATATATGCTATTATCTGTATCTGTTCACCTGTGACATCTGACACCAATATCTGTTATTTATCACTGATGATATATGCCTGTTACTTATTGTTATATTATTATCATATCTGTTATCACTCTGCAAGTTCCCTGTTAGTATAGAATTCACTATGGGTTGAAATGATACATACCCGAACGATCTGTAGAATAGGAGAAAATTGTTATGGGTTGAAATGATAAACCCAAGCGATTTTCATTTGAATTGAATTTGGGATTGCGGGTTGAAATGATATATACCTGTATATATTTAAATTGCGGATTGAAATGATAAATATCCGTATCACTTGACCATAGGATAGAAAATTATATACAGGCACCGTTGATTTATATATAAATATTTTAAAAATGATTTATGTGGTTTTGGAAAGATATATATATATATGTGGTTCTATCAAATATTGAAATTATTTTATAAATAAGTTTTGAATTAAAGTGGATTTGAAATTTATTGAATTTGTATTTAATTAAGAATTCGCTTTAATTAAATTGATGTGAAACTTATTGAATTGGAGATTTAAAGATATAACGTTATAACGTGGTTTTGATTTAAGACGATTTAAAGGAATATTTCAAGTTTAATAAATTTAAGGAAATATCCAATGATTTGAAATTTGGGGTTTATTTAAATGATATTGTATTTTATTATGTAGATATTCCAAAGCTATATAATATGAAAGGGGATTTGATATATATATATATAAGATTTTTAAATATAGTTTTGAAATGTGGAATATTTGAAACCTTGAAATATTTTGAAATTGAAATGGTTTATTTGTGGTTCAAATCGGTATTCGAAATCGATATAACTTGAAAATGTCTAATTGAATTGGAATTGAAATTGATGATTTAGATTTGATTAAATTTGAATTTGGAATTCTAATTGATTTGAATCGATTTGTGAAAGTCTAGGAAACTATTTTATTTTAAAAGTAATTTTAAATTATATTTAAAACTATTGATATTTTACTTTATAAATTATTTTAATATAAACTATTTTAATATAAACTATTTTAATATAAATCATTTTTAATATAAATTATTTTATTATAAACTATTTTACCTTATAACTATTTATATAAACTATTTTTATTTATAAACTATCTTAACTTATAACTATTTATATAAACTATTTTATTATATATACTAATTTTAATATCTAAACTGTTTAAGAGGAAAGTGTTATGATTTCCAAAACGCTATAATTTCAAAGTGTAATGATTTCCAAAATGCTATGATTTCAGAGCTGTGATTTCCAGAGTGTTTTGATTTTAAAAGACTTATGATTTCGGAAGCATTATAACTTTGGAAAGTGATATGATTTTGAAAATGGATATATTTGAAGTGAAAATGATATCGTATTGATTTGGTTTTTGAAATGGAAATGATATTTTGGTTTTGAAGTATAAACTATTTTGAAATGACCGCGGTGTTATAATAACGTTTGGTTGTTAAAGAGATCGGGATCGTATATGGGCATACTCTCTATCGATACCGAAAACCACTTTAACAACCGTGTACGCGGTGGAGATTCCAGAATGAAGTAGGATGGTAGCGACGATCCTTTTGAGGTATGAACGTGGACCCGACTCCCGTGAGTTGGCATAAGGTGGCTAAAACAGGAGCGATTGACGGGCCAATGAGGTAGCACCTCTGATCGGATGCATTTCTTCGATACCATTCTATTACTTTGTGGTTGATTTGGTGGCCACCATTCGATTTTGATTGGGAGTGTGTTCCGAGATGGGCGGTAGTGGCTGCTATGCTTTTCGACCAGCCCGGATGCATAATTGGTATATCTACCCTGGCATGGCCTAGTTGTGCCGTGTCACCTACCATATCGAGCTTTACTACGAGTTTCTATTTGTGTCGTACCTATGTAGTATCTTCTCGTAGCCTCTCGAGGTATGCAGGTACTGTATAGACTATTGGCACTATTATGTATTAAGGGCTATATGGGTAACCCCTTAACGCTATTTAAAAGTAAGTTTATTTTATATTAGACATTATTATAATAGCGTATATTACTACATAGTAGACAGTTTAACGGATCCTTAGAGGATGGTTATCCCAAACATCCTGGAAGTTACTTGTATTTCAGTTGATATTTCACTTGAGTTGGATTTATTGATATAAGAATGGTAATCCTGACTCGAGTGTTTTGTGTTTTTCTTTACGCTCGGGTTAGACTGAGTGATACAGTATTCGAGACTCACCTTTGGAGTTGGAGCTTCTCTTGGAGATCCAGCTATTTATCCTGCTTTCAATTGTTCGATTGATTCCAATGATGTATTCAGATCTTGTATTTGACTATTGTATTGAGACATCTTTGTATTTGTGACTTCGGTTGTATCTTGTTTAACTCTATTATATATATATATATATATATATATATTAGCTTCATGAACTACTATTCCTTTGTTTCCGCTGCATTATTTTATATTACTCTGTGTCTGTGATTCTGTGATTATTATTTACTGTATATTTTGAGTTTTGCCAAATTTATATTTACAATCTATTGTTTTGAATTATTCATGTCCGACATGTGTGGATTTATTGTCGATTTGAATGGTCCAAAATAGTGGGTCGTTACATTAGCTCACTTCCCTTTCGGTGTATGTCCATGCGATAATTTGGAGGAGTAATCTTTACTGGAATATATATCGGAGTATAATTATTTGAAGAATCCAGGGTACGAGTGCTAAAAATGATTGAGGATTGGTTGGCGCTTTCTAGTGACGACATTGTAAAGAGAGTGATTATTTATTTGTAAAGTTTTTATATGAGTTTTTAAGAGAAATTTGATCATGTATAAAAAGCGAGTTTACTATCTATTTCAGATTATTGTATTATCATTAAAATTCTTTAGAAATCTACAGCCAAGTAAAAATGTAAGGTTAAGAAATGTAAGAGATTATGACCGCAAGTAAAATGTAAGATATGTATGGTCTTAATTCAAGAAACATAATAGAACATTGGAAAGATAAGCAATTACTCCCATGAGAGTAGAGTTCAAGTGCCATCATCTCCAAAAAAAAATTGTTCTATTAAATTTTTTAATTTATTTTATAATTATAAATTTATATACTTTAATAATGAATTATAAATCACGTAATGACACAATTCCAAGTTCACATCTTAACTTATTAAAAATATTTTCATTTAAGGGTTCAGTAAATATATCGGCTATTTCATTTTCTGATGGTAGAAAATCTAGTGAAATATTTCCTTTTTCTATATTATTGCGAAGAAAATGATGTCTAATAACAATATGTTTAGTTCTAGAGTGATTTATAAGATTTCCTGATAAACTTATAGCGCTTGCATTATCACAATAGACTATTGATTTAGGAAGTTTTATTCCAAAATCTTATAGTGTTTGCTGCATGTATATTACTTGGGCACATGCCTAAGCAGTAGAAATTTATTCTGCTTCACAAGTCGAAAGTGAAACACAAATTTGTTTCTTACTACACCAAGATACTAAAGATCATCCACTGAAATGACAAGTACACTTGTACTTTTTCGATCTATTCGACATCCTCCAAAATCAGCATTAGTGTATGATATTAACTCAAAAGGACATTCTTTCAGATAAAAGGGACCATACTCTTTAGCCTTGCTTAAGTAACACAAAATTAGTTTCACTGCTTGCAAATGTAATTCTTTGGGATGTGCTTGAAATCGTGCACACAAACATATACTCATCATTAAATCTAGGCGATTGTAGTTAAATAAAGTAATGATCCAATCATGCTATGATATAGTTTTTGGTTAACACTTTCCTCATTTTCATCTCGATCGAGATGTATCGTAGTGCTCATAGGAGTTGGTTTAAACGAAGAGTTTTCCATATCAAAACATTTTATAAAATTATTACAATATTTTTCTTGAATAATAAAATCCATTACTTAATTGTTTAATTTCTAGACCAAGAAAATATGAAAGTTATCCCATGTGAGACATTTCAAATTCTCTTTTCATATTATCTGAAATTTCCTAACATAATTTTTCGTCCGTGGAACCAAAAATAATGCCATCCGCATAAATCTGTATTATTAAAATATCATTTTTATCTTGTTTTATAAATAAAGTTTGATCTACTTTTACAATTTTAAACCATAATTTATTAAATAATTATTAAGAAGATCGTACCAAGCATGAGGTGCTTGTTTTAAACCGTATAAAGCTTTCTTTAATTTATAAACATGATCTGGAAAAATTTTGTGTGTAAATTAAGGTAGTTGTTCTGCATAAACATTTTCTTTTATAAAACCGTTTAGAAAATCACTTTTTACGTCCATTTGATATAGTTTAAAGTTATTAAAACACGACCAAGCTAATAAAAAATGTATAGCTTCTAGACGAGCTATAGGAGAAAATGTTTCATCATAGTCTATTCCTTCTTCTTGGTTATAACCTTGACCAACTTACCTTGCTTTGTTTCGTATAACATTTCCTTGCTCATCAGCTTTATTTTTGTAAACCTATTTGGTACCGATAACCGTTTGATTACTCGGTCTAGGAATTAAGTCCCAAACTTCATTTCTTTCAAATTAATTTAATTCTTCTTGCTTAGCTATAATCCAGTAATCATCAGTTGAGGCTTCTTTAACATTTACCGGTTCAATGTTTGAAAGAAAAGCTACATGACCCATTTGATTTAGTTGATTTCGAGTTCTTACGTTAGTATTTACTTCTCCAATGATACTTTTAATTGGGTGATTTCTTGGAAGTCTTGGTGGAGTTTGAATTTCATTATTATTTGGTAAACTGTTGTTTCAATCTCAACATTATTTTCAATATTATCAATATTTTCAAAGTCGTCTTTTGTGACATTAGATTTAGAAACAATTTCTTCATCTTCATCTTTGTGATTAATTCTGAAATTTTTATCGAATGACACATGAAGTGTTTCTTTGATTATTTTAATTCATTTATTATAAATTTTATAGGCTTTGCTTTATTTCGAATATCCAATGAATATTCCTTCATCAAATTTTGGATCAAATTTACCATGTTTATCCTTTGTATTTAACAAAAAACATTTAGAACCAAAAACTTTAAAATATGATATGTTAGGTTTTCTTCCATTAAAAAGTTCATATGTTGTATGTTTTGTTAATGTCCTAATGGAAACTCTATTTAAAACATAACAAGCAGTTGCAACAGCTTCTGCCCAGAAGTGTTCAGGTATAGTACTTCCATTTAATAAAGTCCTAACACATTCCTTAAGTGTTCTATTTTTCATTTCTACAACTCCATTTTGTTATGGAGTTCTAGGAAATGAAAAATTGTGAACAATTCCTTTCATATTACAATATTTTTCAAAATAATCATTATTGAAGTCACCACCGTGATCGCTGCTAATATTTTTAATTTTGAAATTCTTATATTTTGAATTCTTTTAGCAAAGATTTTTAAATTTTCAAAAGTATCACTTTTATTTTTAAAAATAATTATCCAAGTAAATCTAGAGAAATCATTTGCAATTACGAAAACATATCTATTATGGTTTATAGATTGAACTTGAGTTGGTCCAAAAAGATCTAAATGTAATAATTCAAGTGGTTGTAATGTAGAAATTATTTTCTTTGGTTTAAAAGTTGATTTGGTTAATTTTCCTAACCGACAAGCATCACAAATACTATTTACTTTAAAATTCATTTTTGGTAAACCTTTTACTATATTATTCTTAGATAATTTGTTTATTGCTTTAAAATTTATATGACAAAATCTTTTGTGCCATAACCAGGAATCATTTTCTTTGGATATTAAACACATATTTGTGTTATGATTAACTCTCATATTTAATATGTATATATTTCGCTCTCTCGTCCCTTTAAATATAAGATTATTACTTTGATCAAATATGTTGCATTAATTTTCTTAAAAAGTTATGTTAATACCATTATCGCATAGTTGACTTATACTAAGCAAATTATGTTTTAAATTTTTAAATAGTAAAACATTTGTAATAAGAGGTACGTTAGATGTACTGCCATTGCTCACATCGCCTTTGCCGATGATATAACATTTGGAATTATCTCCAAATGTGACAGATCCTCCATCTGAGTAGATAATGTTAGTCAGCATATCTTTGTTTCTTGTCATATTTTTTGAGCAACCACTATCAAGTATTTACTTTCCTAATTTCTTAGTTGGTACTTGCAAAATATAGAGATGACATTGGTACCCATTTTTTATTAAGGTCGTAAGAGTTAGATCTTAGAAAACCAAACCCAAGTGGGTTTATAATTCCATTTATAAGTAAAATTTCATTTTTATGAACTGAATTCATAAAAGACTTAATATACTTATTTCTGATTGATTTATTATTATTTTTTGGTACCCAAATCTATGTTGCAAATTTCTTTCTTTTGAGTGAAAACCTTTGGTTTTTGTTTTACTTATACAAAATTCTCATGTATATTGAAATTTTTATATGGTGAGTTATCCTTCTTTGAACTATATTTTGAATAATTTGTATATCCTAACCCTTTTTTATTAAAAATGGTTTGAGAGCTTTTAATAATTTTAGAGAGATTTTCTCTACCTTTCTTAAAGTTAGAAACATTTTTAGTAATATTTTCTAACTCGGTTTTAAGACTAGTACTGCTTAATTCAGGAATTGTGACCGTCGATTTTAAGTCGTGATTTTCTGAAGCTAATATCATTTTTTTTCGTTTTGCACTTCTATTTCATTTGATAGCATAGTGAGTTGAGAAAAAACTTTAGACAAAGATTCTTGTGTTTTAACAAGTTCTTGTTCTATAATTTTCTTTTCATCTCTTAGCATATTTACTTCTATTTCACTTTTGTTTATTTTTTCTAAAGCATCTTTATACTTTCTTTTAACTTCTTTTAGTTTGTTTAAAAGCTCGAAAATTATATTTATTAAATTGTCAAAAGTTAGATCACTTACATCGTTCATCGAAGCAATAGAGCAGACATTGGCTTGATCAAAATCACTATCAGTGTCACTATCTATTGATGAAGGAGATTCTGAATCATCCCATATAACGGAGAATGCTTGCTTCATTTTGTACTTTTCCTTTTTATTCTTATACCTATCTTTCTTTCGATCAGGATGGTATTTCTTTATGTGACCCTTCTTATGACATTCATAACATTCGAGATTAGAAGCTGGTGGGTTATTAGTATTGTACTCTCCTGTTGTTTTCGAATTTCTTATTCTTTCTAAATTTCAAAAACGTTTTGAAATTCTTTGCTATACGTTCCATGTCATCTTCGTTTGAATCCGTATCTTCTTGTTCAGCTTGGAAAGCAATATTATTTCTATCTTGGGCTTGTTCTTGCTTTGCCTGCAAATTTACTTCATACAACATGAGATTTCCTATCAACTCTTAAGGTTTGGTGGTAGAAATGTCATTAGCTTCTTCAATAAATAATACTTTTTGTTCCCATTCATCCATTAAAGAGTTTAGGATTTTCGAGACAATATCAAAATCTATATATTTTTCTCCTAATGCTAGTAGTGAGTGACATATATCTTGGAATCTAGAATACATCTTATTTATGGTCTTATCCAATTTCATTCTAAAATTTTGGAACTGATTTTTGAGCAAAGAAATCTTGCTTTGCTTAACTTTATTTGTTCCTCCATGTGTGATTTTAAGAGTTCGCCAAATTTCATAAGCAGTTGTACACATGCTAACTCTATTAATTCATTTTTATCTAATGCACAAAATAACATACTCATGGCTTTGGCATTTGAGGTAGCATCTATCTTTTGTGTGTTTGACCACTATGCATATAGTGTGGTAGGTAAAGTGTATTCATTCTGAGTGATATTCCAAGTATCCTATCCATTAGCATGCATATAAATTCTCATTCGAGTTGACCAATAATTGTAATTCAAACCATTAAATAGTGGTGGGCGTGCAGTGGATTGACCTTCAATAAATCTTGTGTTATTATTCTTTTCCATATAAACTGAATATCAAATAACTGTGTTATGGTTATATGATGACCTTGCTCTGATACCAAGTGAAAGTTACTAAAGATCGTATAATATAGAATATTAACTAAGTTATCTACTAGTGTAGAATATAAATATAAAAGTAAATAATAAAGTAAATGACACCAGGGATTTTTATACTGGTTGGAACTTCACGTTCTACATCCTATCCCATAATCGTTATGAAATTTAACTATCAACCCTCTCTTAACCAGTAGGAACATGTATTATATCGCCTGAGGAATCGAACAAGGCTTCTACCTCCTAAGCAATAGAATAGGAATTTAACCGCCTTAGAAATCGAACGGGGCTTCCAATAAAAACAATAAAATTGCTTCTGACTGAGTATGCTCTTGAGTAGCGCTTGTAAGTGAATAATGTACACCCTTCCTGTAATCTTCTCCTTTGTTGTATATAGTGTAATTCGTAAAGATAGAGAATTAATTTAATAACTAATGAAGTTTTGGTTGAATGAATAAGTTATTAGGACAAGAGTGTTGAATGCAAAATGGCAAGAATGTTTACACAATAAATGTGAAGTAGAATCAGAATTAAGTGAATTAAAAAAATGATTTCATGGCTATATATAGTGTTTAAGAGTTGCAATCATTCGTGAAAAGTAGCAATCAAA
The DNA here is from genome assembly GCA_030737815.1 of Allium fistulosum. Classification (NCBI taxonomy): domain Eukaryota; kingdom Viridiplantae; phylum Streptophyta; class Magnoliopsida; order Asparagales; family Amaryllidaceae; genus Allium; species Allium fistulosum. Next base: position 657,953,186 of record CM060904.1, read on the forward strand.
AGATACTAAAGCATCCCTTGAATCAAGAGTTGTTACTGTTTGCTGAAGTGAAGTGTCTTTTTAGAAATATAGTCGTTATGAAGATTCAGCCGACTGAATGAAATAATTTAGCCAGCTAAAATGATTGATAATCGAATCAAAGAGGAAATGGTGAAAAGTTAGGTAATTCAGCCTGCTGAATCATATGGTTCACTTGATTGAATATTCATATGAAGTTGTGCGCGTACATAGGAATTCAATTGACCAACCTCTGAAATTCAATCGGTTGAATTTCTTGTTTTCTGCCATATCAAAGATTTTTCAAAGCTGTTTTTTGTGTGTGAACTAGTTTACTAAAAAACTTGGCACATGAAATGTGATTTGAAAGATTTTAAAGTACGTGTGCGTGCATATACCACTTTGGACAGATTTTAACAAGAATTCACTACTAGACTTAGACCATAGATAATTTATTACTGAAGCTTCTATCTGTAATCTAGTCTGCAATCTGGTAGATTATTTGTCTATAAAATAGTATCTTCTCCTGCTAATATAGTAAGTTCATATAATATAGTTCTCACAATCAAAATGTCAAAAGTAGGTTTTAATAAGACAAAGTATATTCTTTAAGGTATGCTATCTATTTATGGCTTTCCTATTTGTGTTTGTTTGACTTTAGTGCTTTTCATAGTTTCATATCCAGTAACTTTGATGATTGTTTAAATTATGCTTGATCAGTGTAGGAGCATTGCTTGTTATTGATTTTTGCTCAACCAGTTTATGAGAGTTTTAGCTTTCTACATCATTGGTTGGGTAGACAGTAATTATGGGTACATTGGATTGAATACCTTATGAATTAAGTTTTACGTTTTGAACATAAGGCATTAAGTGAGTATGTTGGGTTAGAATTTAAAATTTAGTAAAATATGTTTACTATAATCAAAAGGAAAGATCGAATAAAAAATAAATATTTGTGAAAAGATTTATATATGTAGGTGGTTTATATAAGTATAGTTAATAAATTATGTTTTAGAAACGAAAAGGATTTAAATAGAGAGTTTGAGAACTTAAAACTCAATCACTTTGAAAATGTTTTTCAAGATTTAAGAGAAGATAAAATTAGTATTTTTGAAAGTAAATATTTGGAAATTGGTTTAAGATCATGATACTTAGTATTATTATATAAAGGATTTGATATCGCTTTGGATTGATTTTGGTTGAGTACCAAAAGTATGATTTGGATGTACTGAATTCATTTATGTCGGTTGAATATAATTTTAATGGAGGCTATAGGATCTTCATCGTTCATTTTCGAGTTTTGAGGTAGGGGATGTTATAGAGTTGTTTTGGTAAAACATATCTTGATTTATATCCTGAAAGTTTGATTTGCTATACAAATTTTTTATGTAAATATTATTTCAAAATTACTTGAAATGAAAACCAATGTTTATTCTAAAGTTTTCTTGTTAAGTTATTTTATAAACACATTTGTCTTATGTATTAGGACAGTTTGGTTTGTGCATTATGTATGATATGCAGGTTAATATTTTCATTTGTTATAATGTAATGGAAATTTTTGGCAATTTTGGATAGATGGAAACTTTCGTATCTTTATAGAACTGTAGTTATAATTTTTTTATAATATAAAGTTGAGTTAATATAACACTTAAATTTGAAAAGGTAGTAAGTTAAAAACAAGTGTTAAATGGTTAAACATACTTGTTAAGAAAATCCAAATTTAATGTTTTGATATATGCTCTTAGGATGTATTGGAGTATTATATGGGTATGAACTTAAGCTATAAAATGTTTATAAATTTTGGTTTTATGAAATGATTCATAGGTGGTTCTAGTATTAAATGGCATACTATTTGTATAAATGAATGTGATTAAAAAGGAATTGGTATATTTGAGAAACCGAGATAAGTATGTAAGTTGTGCGTAGACCGTTTATTTGCATTACTGCTCTTGATCCAATATTTGTATAAGTTTTTGAGGTGGTTTACACAGGTCTGAATAAGATTTTTCACTCGATTCTTTATGACAAACACTTGATACAGATTTGTGATATGATCCTGGCATTTTCTATCATAGTATATAGCTGTGGAAGGAGACCGAAGGTTTCTAATCAAGGAACCACATTGGAGTCCACACTAGAGAAGTCAAGTGATTTATACTAGTTTGGAAGTTAAATGTATGTGATCGAGTAAGTGATCAGTCGGATATTGCATACGGATAGTCCATGTGCATCGTACGGGCTTTAGTACATTTATATGATGTGTTATCTTGGCTTCTAAAGAGTTTGGGGATTAATATTCGATTTTTTATAAGGTAGCATGAATAATGATCTTAGTAATGACCTAAGGCCATTGAGCGTAAGGTATGCTTAGTAGATTATTTATCACTTTTTTACTATATGAGTGTTTTGAACCTTAAAAGGGCATGAGCTTTGCTTCCTAGTGATTATGAATGCTACATGAGTATCTGTGTGTTTTTGTTGTTGTTAAGGTTAGAAAGTACCATAGAGCGAGAATGCCCGAGGTGGTACCAAGAAGATGGACGTCAGTTTGAAGGAGTTCTATCCAGGGTTGCTTATAGACTAGGGTTTCCTTATTATCTTTGTATCATGTATCTTTTGTAGTGTTCTCACCGTTTAAGGTGGAGTCACTTAGTATGCATTTTGGTTCGTAGTTTATTTTGTATATAGTTCTAGCAGAATGTTATATATTTGTCCTCTTCTTCTATCTCCTTTGTTTATCGTTCTTGTGTGAATTTCAAGGACGAAATGTTTTAAGTGGGAGAGAATGTAGTTACCCGGAAATTCTAACACTTCGTCTTCGAATATCAAAACATTTTGAAATATAATTAAGTGTTATAAATATGATTTTATAACTTTTCAGACATCATTTAATTATTGAATAATGATAAGTACCTTAGTTTTGAAATTTGTTTACAAAAATATATTCTTCGAACAAAAATCGATAATGTGGCCGGAAATTGGTTTATCGGTAAACAGCTTTTTGATTGATCTAGGTTGTTCGAACTCTTTTGCATTTGTCTAATGATTAAACAAATCACATTAGCAAGTAATTAACACACACATCTTCACACTACAACAAAAACACCCTGTTACAACTGTAATTTTACTACTATCACAAAATGGCAGTTATAATAATGGTTGTTTAGAATTTTTTTAGGAATGCTGTGATAAATTTATTTTCAACAACTCTTTTATTTTGCCAGTTGCAATAGATGTCTACTAAAACCTTTTTTTTCCAGTTGTAATAGGTGCATATTGCTAACCACTTGTTTTTTTTATCAGTTGAAATAGACGCCTATTACAATCTTTTTCGTTTGCTAGTTGTAATAGAGGCCAATTTTTGACAACTTCTAATTTTTCCTAGTTGAAAAAAATGCCTTTTAGACTTAGTTCATTTGTGCATTGTAATAATACATTAATAATTAAAATAAAAAAATACTTAATAATTATAATTAAATAATTAACTTGAAAATATGAAATAATTAATGCTAACAATTAATACTCAATAGTTAATAATAATAATTAATATAATGAATAATTTTATTATTAAATAATTAATAATTAATAAATAAAATTTAATTTATAATAATAAGTATTTAATATTTATAATTAGTATTAAAGAAGTAATAATTAATATTAATAATTAAGAAGTAATAATTAAGAAGTAATATTTAATATTTGGTAGTTAACTTTTGATAATTCGTAAAAAATTAGTAATAAATAAATTTTAGGAATTAAGATATATTATTTAGCTCTTAATAATTTGTAAATAATATTATTAATTATATTTAATATTTTAAAAAAAAATCAATTTTTGCCCTACATAGGAATTTTTTTCTGCTTCAAACCCAAATTTTTGGTTCCAAACTCAAACATTAAGCTCCAAATTCAATTTCTTTAGTCCAAACCAAATTGTCATCATCCATACCCACAGTCAAAATATAACATCAGCGATTCAACATCGTTCATTTCCCTTACCCCACTGCTTCTAAATGAAGATCGAAAGCTAATATCCAGATCCAAATCGAAAACAAAATAAAAGTCAAAATCCAGTTCTAAATTTAAATCGAAATTAAAATTAGAACCTCTTCTTATTAGAAATCAAAATCCAAATTCCAAAGCTAAATCAAAATAAAAACCAAAGTTGAACGTTGGTCGTGCAAGAAGTGGTGAGGTTGTTCGGTGGCAGTGATATTGTTTAGGTGGTTCGATTGGAGTTTTGGTGATGGAAGGTGTAGGTTGGCAGTGGGTTTAGGATGCTGGTGGGGATGTATTAGGGATGAACTGTAGTATGAATGTCTATAGAGAAGTGTTGTTTAAGGAAGAGGAGGTTTGTGAAGAAGCGCTGGAAGGTGGTTGATGCAGGGGGAAGAATGTTGCTATAGTGAAGTTAAATTAGTGGAGGTGATTTTTTTTTCAGTTTCAATTAATTGAAGCTGTTTAGGTTGAAGAGGAAACATTGACAGTGCATGGATGGCGATGGCGATGGTTGAAAGTGTGGTAACATACATATTATGTTTCAAGCCTATAAAAATCATGTAAGCCTATAACATATTAGATTTAGTTATATTCCTCCAAGTTTATGATTTTGCATCACAGTGAATATGTCAATGTTTTTTAGATATAGTTTGAACTCTTGCAACAGATCTTAGAATTTTAAAATTATTATTCTAGTAGTTTGATAGATTTCTTTTGTGGTGATTGACTACTGAACTCCTGCTTAGAATTCTTTTTGAATAGTACTTGTTTTTCAAGATTGAAAATATAGATGCCTTTATGTAAAGGAATCAATTTAGCATATGGTAGCCTATTGAAAATTGAACACAATGTTTAGTTTTCAAGATTTAAGCCATTGGCGCAATATGATTGCCAATGCTAATTAAATTTGTGTTAGTATTACCTCACTAAAGATTTTCTATGAGTACTTGTTATAGTAAGGCCTTAAAGGTTGATACATAGTATTGACCAAATATTCACAAATACACTGGAAGTTAACTAGCCTTACCGAGCTGGATGGTAACCTTTATATACTAAATTATTTTGTAGACTCCTTCTGCTTTGTTTGCATTATGCTTGTGGTACCATCTTTTCTTATTAACATGTTCATTAGATTTGCACATTCCTTATTATTTATATGAACAATTTCTTTGTGATCTGTTAAATTTTTGTTTTTTGATTTAAACCCATATTCGTGTCTTAGGTTATTGTTCACAAGTAGGAAAAATTGTATAAGGCAGTCAGTATCGATATTCATTGATCATCTTAAGTTACTACTGATATTATCTTTTTCTATTTTTCTTATTGCTCAGATCATATCTGCAACTCTATAATTTACATTTGTGTTCTTATACTATCTTTGTTTCAGAATGATGCAAATCGTATTGATCAGCACAAAGTGGTGTTTCAGGTTGGGATGGTAGCAGGTTGTTGAATAGGGAGGATGTGAGATGGTTGTAGGTGAATGCAATGGTTATTGTTGTGTTTTTTATGTTGTATGTGATAAGTGCTTGGTCCTGGATTAGCTTCTTGGTCGTGAAGTGGATTGGATTAGTGTAGTGAAACGTGGGTATAGGTTGTTGCAGGCAAATTTAATGTTCGGTGTGATGGTGATTGATTTGTATAGGGAGGAGAAGCTTGTTAAAGAAGTGACGTTGGTGATTGGTGAGGCGTGTGAAACCATGATCATTTGAGATGACATAAGATTCTTTTGTTGCATTTACTAGGGTAAGAATAATAAAATGTAATACAATTTAATTGAATATCACAATGATTACAACTGCTTTGATTTGGTTATTTGGGTTGTTTGATATATTAGTTTTGTAGATAATAATAAGTAATGTTCGAATTTCTTATAGTGTATGGTTATTTTTATTCTATTATTTATGCTTATATGTTTCTTGCTATACTTGCAAATTGTATGTAGAAAATATTGTTTTTTATTATGCATATTTTTCATAGAACTGCCAACCGTAGTCGTAAAAATTTCTTTTACAACTTCCAATAGCAGTTGTAAAATATTTTATACAACTACCAAAAGATGTTATATAATAGTCTTTGGCAATTGCCAAAGAAAGTTGAAAAAAATAGGGCTCCATTACAAATATGAATATAATGACAGGCAAACGTCCGTTGTAACAGACCTATTACAACTGTTTTTGGCAGTTGTAATAATGTATTTTTGTTGTAGTTTCATAAAGCAATGGAAGGTTCTAGAAGCTTCAAAGTTGATAAGAGATAGTAGCAGGTAAGTGTGTAAGAGAAATTTTCCTAAAGGAGAAGTGAGGTAAAGGAGGAGTGATAGGAGGTGAGCCTTCCATGGCATGATGGGGGGTTTTTTGTTTTGGAGGGGTTAGATCAGGGCTAAAAAGCACCATTTGAATATTATATCAGGAGAGGCACTTGTTAATAAATCACAAATTCATAAGGAAAAACCAAGCTATTTTCATGTCTTCATCGTCATCCCTAATTTCCTAAAGAAAAATAATCGGAAAATTCAGCCAAATCAACTCAAATTTGGAGTGAAACTTTGGGACAACATTACAACACTACCTAGTTATAAGTTGAATAAATGAAGGCAATCCCTTACCACACTCAATAGTCGGGAGCCAATAGCAGAGCGAGGATAGCAAAAGTAAGAGAAAGCAGGAGGAGAAAGAATGGAAATGTGGTCGCAATGAACAAGTTGGGCTCGGTTAGCTTGGACTTGGTTGTTTGTTTTCTTAAAGGTGAGTTAACACACCACTTTGAGTGGAAATATAACATATATAAGCTAGTGTTTGATAATATTTAAGTTGTTTAAATTAATGCTGACATATGTTAAAATTTTGGTTTTGATTCTTGTTTTAAAAGCAAGAAGCATATGTGATCCATATGTATGGACTTGAATGGATTTGAAATTGACTTGAATGGACTTGTATAACCTGTAGAAAGGCCTTGAAAAAAATCATTTTGATTTTTGGTGAACTTTGATTTAGATTGGACTCGGATTTAAAGTGCACTTATAGCGACAGTCGCTATGAATGCACTTTGGAACTACCTTGTTTTTGGTAATTTCTATTGAATTTGTAGAGAGATCCTTAGAGGTTTCTTGCCATATTTACAATATTTTATAGGTATGTTTGTTGCCATAAAAAGTTTGAATAGTAAAAAGTTAAGTAACAATTCGAAAAGTGGCCAAAACTGCATTTATGCATAACTGCCCCGTTTATCCTTGATTTTTAGGCTTTAAAAGTTTGAAAAGATATTTAAATTTAAGTATTTTGTTTCATTCATTTTACAAGTTTTTACCAACTAATGTTATAATATTTTAAAAGTGTTTTGAGATTTTTTGAATTTTATAAGAATTATCTAACGACCGGCTCTTTCGAACCATTCGCATTCACACATGTCGGACTTGAATTGCTCAAAACAATAGATTGTTAATTTTATATTTGTCAAACCTTAGCATATATAGTAAATAAATCAATCATAGAATCACAGACACAGAGTATTACAACAAAAAGCAGCGGAATGGATAAATAGTAGTTCATGAAGCTACTACAGAACACCAGAGTTTAAAACAAAACACAACAGAAATCCTGAATACATAGAAGTCTCGATACATAATCAAATGACAAGCTTGAACATAAATAACAGGAAATAACTAAATATCTAAAAGCTGATAGATAAAGATGGATCTCCAAGCAAAGCTCCAAGCTCAAAAAGTGAGTCTCAAATGCTCTGACACTCAGTCTGACCCGAGCATAAAGCAAAACACAAAACACTCGAGTCAGGATTAACATTCTTATACAAGTAAATCAACTCAAGCGAAATGTCCAAGTAAAATGCAAATAACTTAAAGGATGTTTGGGATTCCCATCCTTTAAGGATCCGTTAAACTATCTACATACATAGTACAATACGCTACATAGATAATGTCTATAGTAAAGTAAAATATTAAAATAGCGTTAAGGCGTTACCCATATCCCCCTTAACACATTTTTATATATTCCCGTAGTCTATACAGATACCGTAAGCTCCACCAAACCAGTGGTTTACTCAGGGAGCACTCCATAGGTGTGGTGCAAACCAAAGTCGTAGTGGGTGCGATAAGGCATGTGACAAGCTGTGCAGTTAAAGCGCTCGGTGGATTCAATGCGGTAGAGGTGCAAAAAGTCATAGCGGGGATGTAGCGAAGATATAGCGGGATATATCGGATTACTCTAAAATAGCATATAAATCCCATACTTGTTGTTTTTACAAATATATAAATAGTAATTATGTGAAAAATTAACATTCAATTGAATTATAATTAATACAAAAATAATTTTAAATAAAAATATGTGCAAATGTATTGTAAATGAACGTAAAACTGTTATATAACTTAATTTAATTTAGTAGAATATTAGAGTATTATCATTTCTAAACATATATCAAAAATTCAATGAAATTATTTAATTTCATAATTTTTATAGCGTATAAATATCATTTTTCAGTCCAATTTTTTATAGAAGATATAGCGGAAATAGCGGAATATAGCGGAAATAACGGGATATAGCGGAAATAGCGGGGATTAAAGCGGAAAGGCTATATGTTGGGGATATATGGAAAAAACGTAGCGGTAGGAATCCGCTATAAGATATATCGGAGTTATAGCAGGGATATAGCGGGGCATTAACTGCACAGGTGACAAGGCACCCGAGGCAATGCCCAGGGTAGGATACTACCGTTTTGCGGATTCGGACTGGTGGTAACACATAGCAGCTACTACCGCCCACCTCGAGACACACTCCGATAATCAAAGGTGCACCCAATCAAATCACAAAGTAATAGAATGATATCAAAGAAATGTACCCGATAGGGGGAGCGACCAACTTGGCCCGGCATGGCTCCTGTTTTAGACACATCAAGCTGACTCGCGGGAGTCAGGGATGCGTTCATACCTCATACAGACGTTCGCCAAACCATCCTACTTCGTTCTGGAATCTCCACCATGTGCACAGTTGTTAAAGTGATTTTCGGTATTGGCAGAGAGTATGACAATATCCGATCTCGGTCTCTTTAACAACCAAACGCTTATTTCACACCGTGGTCATTTTCTTTTCAAAGAGTTCATACTTCATATCAAAATATCATATTCATTTCAAAATCATATCACTTTCGAAATCATATTCACTTTCGAAATCATAACCACAAATTAGGTTAAACCATTGTATCAAAATACTCACATTAAAATCCATTAAATCTAAATCATAATAGTTCCTACTTAAAAAGTTTAAATATTGAAAATAGTTTAATTTTGGAATAGTTATACATTAAAAATAGCTTATATTTAAAATAGGTTATAAATTAAAATAGTTTATATATTAAAAATAGTTTATATAATAAAAGGAGTTTATATTGAAATTAGTTTCAAGTTAGAATTGCTTCTCCCAGTTTCACAAATCAATTCAATCAATTTTAGTTCCAAAATTTAATTTAAATCAATCTCAATTCAACAATTTCAATTAAAAGTTAAAGGTTCAGTTTAGATTCTCATTAAAACCATTTTAATTTATATCAATTTCAAATCCAGGTTTGAACTACAAATTTAAACCACTTCCAATTCAATAGGTTTTAAAGTTTAAATATTCAAACAACTTACAATAACTCAATTCGATAAATTTCATTTATTTTCAAAATTCAACTTTAATTTTATTTAAATTTGAAAATATTCACTTAATAATCATTTTTAATAACATTTAAATAAAATCTCAAATTGTAAATTTAAACCAAAATTAAATATTCAATTTTATTTAAATTTGAAAATATTCATTTAATTGCCTTTTATTAAATCAAGTTATAAAATCATACCTTTCAAAATTTCAAAATCAATAAGTTTCCACTCAAATCTTATTTAAATTCAATTCTTAACAAATTATATTACAAATCAATTTAATTTATCCTTCCAACCTTAATTTATTAAAGTTATTACAAAATCTATTTTCAAAATATTAATATAAATTTAAATAATACTTAAACATATTATATATACTAATTAAATTAAATTTTATTAAATTTTATTATATTAAATTTTATTAAATTAAATCTATTCAAATCTTATTTAATATATTTTAAAAATAATAAAAATATACGTAAAATCTTTAAATTACATTTTCACAACTTAACTTATAATTTTAAATTTTCCAAAACATATAATTTAAAATCTAAATTTTACACATATTAAAATAAAATCTTTATATTATATTTTAAAAATCAATTCTTATTAAAACCCATATATTTCCTTTCAAAACTATGAAAATCATTTTTTTCAAAAATAGACCAACGGTGTCCGTATATAATTTTCTATCCCATGATCAAGTGATACGAATATTTATCATTTCAATCTGCAATAATTTAATATTTACGGGTATATATCATTTCAACTCGCAATCCCAAAATTTCAGAAATCAATAAAATCGCTTGGGTTTATCATTTCAACCCATAACAATTTTCCCTAATCTATAATATCGTTCGGGTATTTACCATTTCAACCCATAGGGAATTCCTAAACTAATAGGGAACTTGCAGAGTGAGAACAATAGCATGATAATATAAAATGACATAGCATATAAATGGAAATTATGATCATAATTAACAACTTAAATATAATGTATATAACAGGTTATTGGTGTCAATATGTTAATTAACATAGGTTAATGAATTTAAATAATAACATATCATATTTAACAGTTAAATATCTAACAATTAAAATTTAACAACATGTTTCAATCTTCATTTCATGTTAAATAAATTTACTAAACATAAGAATATTAATTGTGAGTGATTGCTCACATTTCGAGGCTAAAGACCAATGGAAAATGAGAAGCAACAAACACGGATATGCAAGCGACACAGCGACAACTGCTGCTGTAAATCTAGACAGCGGAGAAACAAGGCAAAATGAATTTAGTTTCAATGGATCAAGTATATATTTAAACATATCACACACACACATATATATATATATATAATTATTACAAAATTTATAACATAAATTGAAATAAATATTTAAACATATTATATATATATATAAATTGTTACAAAAATCTATTTTAAGAGTAATAATATAAATTCAAATAAATATTTAATCATATTATATATATAATCTGTTATAAGAATCTATTTAAAAATAATAATAATATAAATTTAAATAAATACATAAACATATTATATATACCTTTTTCAAACAAATATCAATCCACGAGCAAAAGAAAGAGAACAAGCAGGCATGGATTTGCAAGCGAACAAGCTAAACATCTCAAACAAATAAGCATGCAAACTTATATATATATATATGAATAGTATATATATATATACATACATACTGCTGATGAGAGAAGGCTGACAAGGAGGATCTCAGGCAAATATGTATATCAACTTCCCTTCTTCTTTTTTTCCTCTTATATACATAGCAGCCTAGCTGCTGTGGCCAAGGGAAACTGAAGGTCGGAGGGAAGCTTGGCTGGGTTAACGGCTGTGAAGCAAGGCGGCAGTGGATGGTGGTTGGTGAACAGGCGTGATGAGGTTGTGGTGATCTGGAGCGGCATAGAGGTAAGGATGAAATCACGGCAAAGGAGGGTAACAGGGTTCTCCGAGCATAATATATGTGCTCGCATATATTTTTTTAACAGGTTGAGATGCAGGTAGGTCTAGAGAGTGAGCAAGGGGAAGGTGCATAGTTGTCGAGTGGATGGCGTGGAGGCGGCTGCTAGGTTGGTTATCGGGTTCACGGCAAAGGGTTTGATATGGTGGGCTGTTGGGTTTTGGTGAATCGGTGGGGCTGAGATGGGAAGGTCGACAAAGGTGGTGAGGGGAGGAGGGAGGCGCACGTATGCATGGGGGTTGCTGACATAGGTACAGTGGAAATGCATGGGGCATGGGTGAGACTTGGATCTAGTGAGGGATGCTTGGCTGAGCAGTTGCAAATAAGGAGATACGAACCAGATCCATGAATATATATAGCTTATATACAAATTTTTCTTCAAAAGAAAATGTCAAGAGGAATGGTAGCGAGAGGGAGGGTTTCCCGGCGGCAGTTGGATTTGGGTCTGATATGAGCAGGTAGGCGGAGGGTTTTGAAATAAAAGGGAAGGACGATTTGGATCTCAGCAAATAAGACTTGATATATTTTTTTCTAAATGTTAGAACGAAGAGAAAGGTAGACCAAACGAACCATCCTATATATATAACAATAGGAATGGTAAAAGTCACGAGAATTTAGGGAAATATTGAAAGCAGACTTTGAAAATATAAATGCTAGTGGCTACTGGTTTACACGGTAGAAAATGGAAAGACACACAAAGAAACCAAAAAAAGAACCAAATATGGAACCGATACGGCAAATCATTTCGCCGATTCCACTGTGTACCGGATGCCGAATTACATGAATGAATATATTGCGGGGATCAGCACGATGAGACAAACAGAATGGTACACAGATATAAGAGACATGACCTTCCAATCAAAACTCGATATTCGCTTCCGAAAATGCTGCTAAAACGCCGAAAATAAAACAAACGGAGCTAGAGCAGTCTAAATTTGGCGAAACGAATTATGACGTCTCAATTGGAAAACGGTTTACATTTTTCTTACATAAAAATATTCAGATTTCAAAACTATTTTATTTTCAACAAATTTTAACTGATTTAAATTTAAAATTGAAATTTCACAACCAAACAAACTTTAATATTTTCAAATGAAAATCTGCCACTTGCTATGCATCAAAATACGCATACAAAATATCAAATTTTCATTGTAAAATTTTAATTGTTTATTTTCATAAAAAATTTAGTTAATTACATTATTAAAATCGTTAAAATTTATAGGTCGTTACACTCTCCTCCACTCAAAACTCTTCATCCTCGAAAAGGAATGAGATTGGAGAATAGAAGCAACAGAGAGGGAAGATAGATTCGAGATACATAGTACCAAATAAAATAATTAATTCAAAACCATATAAATTTCATTTATTTTATTTCATTCACATAGTATATTTCCTTTAATGTCAATATCACTTAGTTTACCCATCAAAAAATTATGTAAGTTTAATATATACATTCCATAGTTATTCACTTAACATATCTTGCAACATATATTAAGTGTATAAACATTTATTATAACCACTCAAATTTTATTTATAAATTCCCTTAACAAAAATTCATTTCTGGACATCTTATTACTTAAATTTATATTGTATATTATTCAATTACATGTTCTTATCACATTTCTATTAAGCAAAAGTTTAGTTTAATATTTTTATTACTCAAATTTCACTTGTATAACCTTCAATTACATGTTCACACTAACATCTTAACCTTTTGAATATTTCAATTAAGTTATATATGTTTAGAATGCAATTGAGTATTATACAAATAAATTTTATCCTAGTTCAACTGTTTCAAGTAGTTTCAATTCCATTTCTCATTTAGACACTCTAATTATGCAAAAAAATTGCTTCCTTTCAATAATTGAAAAACATCACTGAACATAGAACTTAAGAGTTAAATTTTTGGTTTCACTTCAAATCATTTTGAAATAAATAAATATATATATTTTACACATCAAATCATACTCAAGGAATTCAAATCAAATCCATTTTCCAAAACAAAAGTGTAGCAAAGCTACTGTGTGGTCTCCCTACTTTACTTTGAGACTAAAAAATGAATGTCGATGATGCTGCAGTCATCACTATATTTTCCACCGACATCAGAGGAGAGTATTGACTTACTTCTTTTAAAATTCTTTGGAAATAATTTCCATTTGAAAATACTTTCGAATGATATATTTTTCCCAAATTCTTGAAAACTAAATTTTGAAAAGCACAAGATATTTAATTCTCAAATCCTTAATTTAAATTCATTTCATTTATAAATTAAATTTATAAACCATATTTATAAAATTTCATCTACTTATAACATACAACAATAGTTAATGGTTTAGGAAACGTTGGCAAAACGATAAATGATAATCTAGTATTATCATTTCTAATAAAAAATTCATTTAACTTTCTAAATCCAAAAAATTATACTTTTATATATAAAATATAATCATATATAAAATTATTTCATTTATCAAATTTGAAAACAATATTGTGTCAGTTTACTCTGTTCAAGTGTCTTGGAATTCCTATCGATAGCGTTGGCCAGACGAATCGATCGAAACCCAAAATTTAAACATAACAACACAATATTAAACATTTTTATAATAATTACAAATACACTCCCTTACAGGTGGATTCAAGAATGGATTTTAGAACAAGGATAGAGATTCAGATTTAGAGGGACCCTAATCAAAAAGAATTCTAACTAAAAAGATAAGCTCGAAAGGAAGATAAGATAATAAATTTCAAAAGACGTATGGTGGATAGACTTATATTAATCATGGTGACCTTAACCGAGTCAACCGAGATTTAGGAAAGACGAGAATATTATCAATGAAAACTAGGACAAACTGGTTGAGAACATCGTGGAAAATGCGATTTATGAGACCGACGAAGAAGGCAGGAACATTGAGGGCATGACTAACCATTCATAGAACCCATTTCCGTTCATAAAACTGTCTTAGGAATGCTCTCCTTGGCTAAACGAAGCTGATGGAAACCGGTAGCAAGATCGAGCTCTAGGAATAAGATCGATGCGGAATTCAATTTCCCTCTTGGAAGGAAGAGAAGTGACTTCATCAAATACATCCGGAGAGAGTTGGTCAACAGGGGTGGAGTCAAGATCACTAGGCTGAGCATCAAGTGAAAAGATAAAACTGCCTGCATAAACCTGAGGCAATCTACATTCGATCACAAGAGAATTACCTTGGTCGTCTACTAAAGAAACGGTTCGGGATTTGCAAGAAATAACATCATCAAAACCGAGAACGTAGAAATCTCTGGTGAATCGACGCTTATTGTAAAGGAGTTTCACCCCTTTACAAATCATACTAAGGTTGGCGGAACAAGAATGGATTTCAAGATCAAGAAGGACAAGAACAAGAAAATCACGCAAAGAGAAGGAGGAGCAGGAGAGGTCCTAGCACAGACACCAGATGTCCTGGCTCTTTACTGAGTGGGAACTAAGACAAGAACGGATTTCGGAACAAAGGCAAAGTTCCAAAATTCAAAGAAATCCTAAGCAAAGAGAATCCTAACGAAGAAATTCAAGCCTGAATGAATATGATTCTATAATTAATTCCACTCATTCTAGGGTATTACTACCCTATATCTAATGAGTTTATACTCCATATGCTAAGTTTTGCTTAAACCAGAGCTCTGATACCAAATTGTAACAGTCGGCTATTTCGAACGATTCACATCCACAGACGTCGGACTTGAATTGCTCAAAACAACAGATTGTTAATTTTATATTTGGCAAAACTTAGAATATATAGTAAATAAATAATTCAAAAACACAGAGTATTACAACAATAAGTAGCGGAATAGATAAATAGTAGTTCATGAAGCTACTACAGAACACCGGAGTTTAAAACAAAACACAACAGAAATCCCGAATACATATAAGTCTCAATACATCATCAAGTGACAAGTTTGAACATAAATATTAGGAAATAACTGAATAACTGAAAGCTGATAGATAAAGATGGATCTCCAAGCAAAGCTCCAAGCTTCAAAGGTGAGTCTCAAATGCTGTGACACTCAGTTTGATCCGAGCATAAAGCAAAACAAAAAACACTTGAGTTAGGATTAACATTCTTATACAATTAAATCAACTCAAGTGAAATGTCCAAGTGAAATGCAAATAACTTAAAGGATGTTTGGGATTCCCATCCTTGAAGGATCCGTTAAACTATCTACATACATAGTACAATAATCTACATAGATAATGTCTATAGTAAAGTAAAATATTAAAATAGCGTTAAGGCATTACCCATATCCCCTTTAACACATTTTTATATATCCCCGTAGTCTATACAGATACTGTAAGCTCCACCAAACCGGTGGTTTACTCAAGGAGCACTCCATAGGTACGGTACAAACCAAAGTCGTAGTGGGCGCGATAAGGCATGTGACAAGGCACGCGAGGCAATGCCTAGGGTAGGATACTATCATTTTGCTGATCCGGACTGGTGGTAACGCATAACATCTACTACCGCTCACCTCGAAACACACACTACGCCATAAATGGCCTACTGCAACACAAAAAAAAATGTTGGCTCAGGCCCGAAAAATGTTGCCATAGGTCTATGGCAACACTTTTAGGGTGATGCAATTTTTGCCGTTGCCTTAGACCTCAAAGGCAACATTTTGACTATCTAAGGCAACATAAGTAATATTGTTGCAATAGAACCCTATTTGGGTCTATGGCAACACCCATAGGTATCTGTAGCAACATTCCAAAATGTTGCTATAGATATTAACTTTCTGAATTTGTGGGGCCCACAATGTAGAGCATATTAGATTTTTTAATAAAAATAAATATTTATTTAATAAAATGCTATTGCACAGAATTTGATATTTAAACAGTAATTTATTTAAATAAATATTTTATTTCAACATTTGAAATAGTACAAATTCCTGACTCCACTATTTTACAATTCAATGATATATAACACTGATATTCACATATACAGATATTCCTCACTACATCACTCAGTTCACTCATTACATATGCAGTTTCAATTTATACAGACAGCGACACCGACAATTATATGACGAGCCGAGTGCCGAGCCGAAGGCGAGCCGAGTTCCGAGCCGAAGGCGAACCGAAAAGCGGGTCCGGGCGCAGCGCCGGCGGGGGTCCGGGACACCGCAGTCCCGGTGTGACGACCCAGATTTTCAACGGGTGTTAATTGATAATTAATGGAATTAAATTATTAAAATATTGATATTAAGCAGTCGAATAAATGTCGGATGGTTAAAATATCTGAGTATTTAAATTAAATTTAAAACTAAAATTGAATAATTTATTTTGTAATTTTTGGAATCCTATAGAAAAATAAAACATATATATAAAACCCCACCGTATTAACTAAAGATAAAGTATTCTGATGTATTCACGTATATATAAACATAAGTATAAAAGAATTGTATAGTTAATATGATATATATCTTACAACTATTTAAAACTAATAAATAAGTATGAAAACAAATAATAATAAATAAGTAAATTAAAATTTGATAGTTAAACTTTGAAAAGAAATAAATATAAGGATTTGTATTAGAAATAACATAAGTATCAAAATAATAAATAAGCAATGAAGTGTTTAACTTTGGAAAGATATAAGAATAAATATTTATATTAGCAATTAATGATATCTCAAAGAACTTTATGGTTAAGTAAATTTATAAATGAGCATAAGCTCATTCTAGAACAATATATCTATATACTGTTAAAATACATGAAAGACAAACTATATATATAAAGTATACTCACGCAACAAAATTAGGTTGAACTTGACAAAAGAAAAAAAAAATATGAAGAAGCTTCTAAACCAAGACAAATTTAATTAATGTTAGCACAACCAAGATCATTTCAGCCTCCAATTTGAAACAAAAATCTCTGATCATCACATAAACAAATATTTTTAGTACAAATAAAGATCTATGTACCAGTATTGTCAAACCCTGTATACAATTATCTTTTATATACTAACTCTATTTCGATTTATCCAAGCTGAGCATAAAAAAAAAAAGTGAAGCAAAGAATACTACAACCTGAACTTAATAACATTTGTCACAATCAGTTATCATCAACAACTTGAAGTCTGGAATAAGCAAGATCAAAGCTGATACTCCTCAAAAACCAAAAGCTTTGTTCTCTGTTCAAAGTTTATTACCACGTGAGTAAATAGTCTGTGAACCCTTAAGTATTGTTTAAATCTTTGCATAGATATATAGTGTATATGTGAAAGCTAGAAGTAATACCAAATAAAACAGACATCTCTAAGACAAAATATCTATATGTACAACAAAGATATAATAATAGGTATGTAAGCAAATAGGGAAACCGGTGCATTAATTGCCATCATCTCAAGCCAAAATTTTGCCATTTCAAACTTTTAAAAATCTTTACATTTCAGAAGGAAAATCTGATCAAAAGAAGAATACTAACCCAGTTAAAACCTACTCTGTTAAAACCTGTTTCCTTTATATGTACACATCCATATTTGTCTTGCTCGTTAAAAACATAAATTAGCAAACCAGAATTATTATTTTTTCTTACAACTGAAGCTTAATAAATACTTCAACTCAACTAGCAAGAAGGTTAAAGGAATCAGGCAAATGGCTTTGCAACACAGAATTTTGTTCTCTGTTTTTCCATATCAGGTGAGTAACCTCTTCCCTTAAAAACAAAATCTCAAATGAGATTCTGGTTGCAAACAATGAATGTGCTTGTGTGAATATATACTGGTTGGAGGAGTTCTGTACATGTGTATATGAATGTTTAGATGAACACAGGCTGAAAATTTTTGCTTCTGCCTGAACTTAGTTCAAGCTTAGATACTAAACCAAACAATCTAATGCTTCTTGATCTACTTACTGTTTGTACCTAGTACTTTAACAAGATTTGTTTGTTTGATTTTAAGGTTTAACTTTAAAGTTTACTTAAGTGAAATTAAAGAGAGAATTTGTCTGGAAATTAAATTTGAACAGGACAATATGGTTTTCGCAAAAAAAAAAAGAAATTAAAGTATGTTAATTTAACAATCCAGGGATAATATCTGAAACTCTAAACCAAAACATGATTTTTAAGATCTAAATCATAATTTTTAAACTTGAAAAGAAGTAAATGTCGGGTTTGCACTGTTTTTGGGATACTGGGCAAATTCTGATGGTCACAAGCGTTAGGATGACCGGAATTTTGGCTGGAGTTAGGTGAAGGTTCAGAGAGTTAGGCAAAAATGACAGGAAGGATGATAGTCCACTGTGGCGTCGGCGGCGTTGGGAATTTGTTTGTAAACCTAGTTTGGGTTGAGGTTGGATTTAGGGTCTATGTATAATCTCAGGGTGATCGAGTTCGACGAAATCAAGTGGAATAGGTTCGTGGATGATCGGGGTTGAGGTGGTCGGGGTTTCGCATCATCTGATGGTCGGGAGTGGGTGTCGCAGTGTAGTTTTATTTGATCGGAAATTGGGTTCAGGTGCTCAACCAGTTCGTTTTCCATGGGCGAAGAGAGTCTGTCATTCGAATGAATGAGGTGACTGAGGGGATGAGTAGCGACTCACTGGTTGTCGAAAAACTGGTCGGCGGTGACCGGAAGGAGTGTGCATGTGCACAGGAGGCTCCATTGTATCTGGGTGATGTCTCGTTGGGGAAGACGTAGATAGCTCGGGTAAGTCTCGAGTACGTGGGTTGTTTTCTCGAAGCGGGGACGGTGTATTTGTTGTTCGTGAGTGTTTTATATTTCACTCGGAACTTACTCGAGTTTTGTTATGATTTACTCAAAGTTTAGCTTGGGTCTTAATGGATTGAGTTCCAGGGTTTTAAATCAAGGTGCGAACTGTTTTGAAAGTTTTTTTTTTTTTTTTAAAAAAATGTTTCCAAAAGGAATATCTTCTAAGTTTTCTTAAGGGTGTACTTTAAATAAATATGTTTTCAAAGCAAAGTAAATCTAGATCATATAAAAATATAAATATGTTAAGCCAAAGATTTAAATTCGTTTAAAAGTGATTTTTAATGGTGTAATTTAATTACCCATGATCTATAATAAGTTAGTGATGAAATTTGGAATTTCTTTAGAGAAAAAATTTATTAAAATTAATCAGGGTAGTTGATTAGTATATTTAATTAAGGATTAATTAAATAAGGAGATTAATTAAAGTTAATGGTGGAGCCTAAATTATCTATGTGGTAAATAAAGGTCAAGGTTAATTTATCGAGGAGAGTTAATTAATAATTAAAGGTCAATTAATTAAGGAAAATTATCCAATGAAAAATTTACTTGATGGGAGTAGTAAAATAAAAGTAAATTGCTTAAGGGAAGTAATTAAGGGTTATTTAATTTATAAGTGTGATTAATTAAGATGATAATTAAAGGATGATTAATTAATCGGTTTGAAATTAATAAGTAAGTAATCTAAGTGATTTAAAGATCAGAAATAAATTTAATTGGAGATAAATTAAATAAATTTTGGAAGTAATCAATCTTGCTTATAAACGATTGAATGATGTAAATGACTTAAAGTGGTTGATATCTCTGATATAAAATGATTCTGATACGATATGTTTGGATTGACAGTGATAGTATGGTTATCTATCGTTGATGAATGGTTGTGTATAAAAAGTGACATCTTGTATTTAATGTTAAATTATATTTCACTTGAATAACTTGGGTTAAGATGACTTGAGATTCGAAGAGACCGGAGTCGGGTATCAGTAATTACCCGAAGCCACTTCGATTCTTTATAAAATGATATGTGAAATCAGTAGGCTGGTATGGAATGATTTAAGTGAATTGGACCATTTAATCTAAGTTCTGGGTACTTAGAAATTGATATGAGAAATAAGTGATGTCTATAACAAATTGTGAGTTTGTAAAGTGTTACGAGTTACCCCGGGTTTTATGTAGTTTATGCTATGGTATTCCATGTTAGATGAGTTTACTCACGCTGGTTTCCAGCCTGATCCGGGTGTTACTTTGATGTAATGCTCGGGTCAGACCGAGTATTACAGATTTTCAGGTAAGGACGTTCTGGAGCTTAGGAGATGAGCTGGATGGCAGGACGTATGGAGTGTTCCGCTGTGACTATTATTTCTGTTTATCTGAGATATATTTGATTTGTATATGCTCAGTGTTGTATATGAGAGTAACTCTGATGTATTATAAATGTAAATTGACAGATATAGTATTCTTTGTAAACTGTTATTATTTGATATTATATTTTGATCCGCTGCGAATGTGAGAATCTGTGGTGTGCTTCTGTTTCTTCTTCTTCTATCTTTTTCTTCTTTTCCTAACTATCTGGAATTTCGGGTTCGAAAATTCCGGGTCGTTACACCCGGCGGGGATCGACCTCCCGATTCATCCGATTTCGGAAGATCGAGCCTTCTTTGAAACGACGTAAAATGATGCACCACACATACTTCTAAACCACCAACCTCCATCCTCTAATTGCCTCACCAACAAACTATTTCAGTTGCCAAATTCGACTTCCGGTTGCCAAATCGTCTAATCACCTAATCACAATCACTGATTACCCATTCCGACAACCCAAACATCATCAAACTTTCACACTGCAAATTCGCAACAAAACCAAGCACCACCCTTGGCTGATAGCAAACAACATTGCTTCTCACTGCAAGCTATATATCTACAGATTTGGACCATCAACTCTAAGCAGACTGCTTCGCCTTTCATCAACAAGAGAATCAAAGGTCAGTTCATACATGTACATTAGTTCAAAGCACCAAGCTATATAACTTCAGATTTGGACCATCATTAGCCTACAAAAGAAAAACCAAACTCGTTTACTCAATATCAAATGAACTCAATATCAAATGAATGGGGAACATATTCACCCGCATTCCTTGGCATTATACTAAAAAGAGAAGACCATTTGCTACCTGGCATATGAGAAGGACCTGGATCGATTTCAGGCTTAAGGGAAGTAAAAACTGCAGTAGTTCTAGGCAAAACATCAGAAGCAATAGCAGTACTGAGCTGGGCATTTAAACAAATAAATTGCAAGCATATAACATAACTCGCTTTATTCAACCCTTTGACTTCACCAACACCATCAAGCATAACCTTCTTACCCAAAGTAACACTACAATGCAGTTATCAGTGATAATCTACTGCCCTTATCACATCAGCAACCAACAGTAGTGAAATAGGTGAATTACCTTCGACAATAGCAGCTATAGGAAAACCCGAAAGTAGACAGCAACTAGGGTCGATGCAATTCAAGGTCGATTCAAGCACAACGAATACGTACATCAATGGAGGAACTGGAGTAATAGGTATAACAAGAGAGAAGTAACAGAGCCTCCTAGCAGCGGGAAATCATTGTCAGCGGGAGACACATCGCCACTGCCTATCTTCTCACCGCATCCAGATCTAAACTCATAAGAGCGAAGAGAAAACGAAGTTGTGTCCTCTGAATATTGGAGTGGAAGATTGAATAGAAATGTAATAGCATCAGATCCGATTGGGTTAAAAGGGAACATCTTCCATACAGATTAGGGAAAACGAAATTAGGGATTTGGAAATTGGGGGTGAGAACGAAATGATATGAAAAGTAAAGCGGGAAAACGAAAATTTGGGGCAAATTGCAGTGGTGATCCAGTTTAACAATCAGATTAAATGTAGACCGTTGGATCGTATTCATGCGGATTGCTAATTTTATTAATTTTTTAATTTGAATACATCTATTGCAACACTATATAAAAATGTTGCATCGTGTTACACTTGTTTAGCTAGAGCAACACATTTTTATGGCTAAGGTAACACCATAAATACAACGTTGCAGTAGGACCTAAATTTTATATCTATCGCAACATTTTAGCTGGCAACACCTTGCAAAAATGTTGCAGAAGGTCATTTATGGCATAGTGACACTCCCAAAATCAAAGGTGCACCCAATCAAATCACAAAGTTGCAAAATAGTATCGAAGAAATGTGCTCGATAGGGGGTGTGATCCTACTTGGACCGGCATGGCTCCTGTTTTAGCCACATCAAGATGACTCGCGGAAGTCAGGGTTTCGTTCATACCTCATAAAGACGTTCACCAAACCATCCTACTTCATTTGGAATCTCCAACACGTGCACAGTTATTAAAGTGGTTTTCGATATTTGCAGATATTACGCCATATGCTGTAAATGCTTTCTTATCTTTCTAGAAGGAACAACATCCATTTGGTTCACTAGGCCACCCCAAGGTCCATCTCTACCTTTGATGAGTTGGCAAGGAGACTCTTGGATCAATTTAGACTTCACAAGGCTCAGCTAAAATACATGATGACTCTATCCGGCTTTTTCCAAGGGCTCAACAAGTCACTGAAATCTTTTATGAACCTATTTAATACTGCGGTTACTAAAGTGAGCAATCCTAATGAGGGTATGGTTTTCATGGCATTGGTTTGAGCTATCCATGCAAGCACGGAATTTGGAAGGTGGATTAAAATGAAATAACCAACCACCATAAAGGAATTTAATTGGAAAGTGAGTCGGTATCTAAGATCAGAAGAGGATAACGCACTAGAAGGTAAGATTGCCAACATACAATCAAAGGAGGTGGTTCAGAGCAATGTAGCCATTAAGAAGGATGGAAGCAGTTTCACACTAACCATTGGAGATGTATGGAAGAATGTCAGCCAGAAAAGAGAAATCAGAACTCTGGTAATGGGCGAAGCACAGATGCAAAATGTCTAAGGTAATTCAGGCTAGAGGACTATACACCATTGAACAATAGTCTGGAAAACATATACCTTGCAACTTAGGGAATTAAACTCTACCACAAACAGCCTAGGAAGGAAAACTTCAAGAGGAAGAAGCAATTGGGGAAGTACTATCGCTTCCATGAGACACATAGGCATAACACTAATGAATACGGACATATGATGCACTTGATTGAGGAGTCGATAAGCAGCAACAAACTCCAAGAGTATGTGAAGAAACCACAAAATGATGAAGAAACCATGAAACCCCAGTGATTATCTGCTTAAAGGAAATTGCCTGGGCCCAACGGAGAGGGGCCCGACCAACTAACGAAAGACTGGTCATTAAATAGCACCGAACGTGATGCAACTTTGTTCAACCTTAACTATGTATTTCTTATTTCCACAAATAAGCCACCCAGGGACACTAAAGGCATTGTAGATAGGCAGGATTTTCCTTTCTCTTTAATTCGCTTCTTGAACCAATGGAACCACGTTGATGTAAGCAAGCTGTTGAGTTGACAGGGTCAGATTGAATCGAAAACCATTCAATCGCTGCTTAGACCGGTGGAACCGTGTTCGAGTATGCTCCATCAATTCACTTTTTGAACCAATGGAACCGCATTCATGTAAGTAACATGCTATGTCGATGGGGTCACATCGACTCGAAAACCATTCATTCACTGCTTGAACCAGTGGAACCACATCCAAGTACACTCCATCCATTCACTTTGTAATATCCCGGAAATTTTAACAATATCAATTTAATAATCTGTTAAATAATTAAATTGATATTGATGATCTTTGATATTAAAATTTGAATTTAATTTAGTAATCTGATTAAATGAGTAATTAATTGGTGATTTTATCTTTTAAAAGTTAATAAGATATTTTCTATTTGAATATATATATTTATTTATATATATATTGTAAATAGAAGCTTTGGGTAAATTGGGAATTTAGATTTAATTTAATATGACTTTTCAAAGTTATATAAATTAGAAAATTTATAGTTTTAAAATACTTTAATTAGTTTAAGATATTTTTACTTAAGTTTAAATAGATAAGATTTGACATGTAAGGTTTGTTTTATTTCTTTTTAAATATCACTTGATAATATAATCTCTTATATAAATTATTTAAATATCAAATATGTTAATTTCAGATAATAAGTATAATGTATTATTTTTATTAAGATGAATGGATTTTATAGAATATGGAATTTTTATTTAATTGAATGAATAGTTATATATGTATATATATAACTTAACTATTAAATTGAATCTTAGGATTTAATTTAATTTTAATTTGAATTTAAGCTTTGAAATTCAAAGGAATAAATATTTAATTGTTTTGGATGTTAGAATATTTGTATAAACTTTTAGTTATAAATAAAATTTAGTTTTCTTTTTTTTTAAAAAGCAATTTGTATATATATAGATAAGTATTTTATAAGTAAAGAAAAAGGCTTTTAATTACTTTAAAATAAATAGAATTATGAATAAATACTTATAAGACAAGTGTCTTTAGCCTAAAGCTTCATTATAACATGTGTAAATAAAAGATAAACTATAAGGACAAGTGTCTCATTTAATTTTTATTTTATTTTTTTATAATTTACATACATATATACATTTGCATATCTCCACTTCATTTTCTTTTAAAAATCTTCATTTCAAAACCAAGAAAACCCAAAACAATTCTCTAATACAAAATCTGAAATCAGAGAACCAAACTCCTCAAACCAAATATATATCAATCCCTATAATCTCAAATCAAAACAAAGCCACTGCATTTTTCTCCAATCTGTAATCAAATTTCCAAATCAAAAGATCAACCTGCAACAATCTCATTTTTCAAATCTCAAGTCTGTCTGCATTTTTCAAAACCTGGAAACATCTCAAAGCTGTCTGCATTCAATCATCAACCTGGAAGCCAACATGCATGTGTTCAAATCCAATAAGTAAAGCCCAGCAAACTCAAGTTTTAAAATCAAATTCAAGAAGCATTCAAGTCTAAGGTTTCAAAAGCTAAAAACTGTCTCTGTTCATATGCAAATCTGGTGAGTAACTTTTAAACTTAAAATAAAATTATAACTTGTTGCTTGTGAAAATCCTTATAAATTGTTGATGCTTGTATGTTAACAATTTTGTGACATTCAGTTTAAAATTTGAATTATATGATGTGATATAAGTATGCATGTCATAACAGGATGTTCTTCTCTGTTTGGATACAGGAGTTTAAAAATTAAAACTAAATCTGAATTCTTTTTACCTGATCCTTATTTAACTTGGACATCAAATAAAATTAGTTAGGCTTGAACTTAATCTAAGACTTAAAAATAGATGCAAATATTCTAAGTTTAAAGATATGCTGTTATCTGGAAATTCAGTAGCAAGCTATAATAATTAGATAAAACCAAATACTGAATTGAATTGATTCAAGTTGATATCTTGAATCTTCTCTGGAAATTAGGATTTTTAAAACAGAGATCAAGATTTTAAGCTTTAGAATGATTGTGTAATTTGAGTTTGTCTGAATTTGGATGTTTGAGCAACTGGGAATGGCCAGAAGGACTAGGGTGGTCGGAGCTTTGCCTGGAGGTGAAGGAGGGTGTAGTGGTGCCAGGAAAAATGTGAAGAAGGGTGTCTGATCGACGTGGCGATTGCGGCGAGGTGTTTTGGGTTTCAAGACCTAATTTTGTCAGGTCTGGTAACTAGGGCAGCGTGGAATCTAGAGTTGATCGAGTTGGTCGGGGATTTGGCAGATGGAAACTTGGTCGTAGACGAAGGCATGGCCAGAGAATTAGATTCTCTGATGGTCGAAATCGCGAGCACGAGCGGTGTTGCCAGGTTGGTCAGTGGTGATGGTTTCTTGTTCCAGGTAGGATGAATGCTCGAATTTGAATTCGAGTAGGAATCGAAGATAGGTTGATCGTTTTCTAGTATGAGGATGAACGTGGATTGGTGGAGATACTCGTCGATGACCGGAGTTGCCGTAGGTGACCGTGCACGTGCACGAGATCGGAAAGGTATCTGGGTGAAGTCTGTTTACTGGAGAAGACGAATGCAAGTCTCGGGTTTGCTCGTGGGAGTCTCGGGAATTTTGATGTGCGACTCGAAGTTGTTGGAGCTGGAAGGTTGGACTCAGTGACAAGGAAAGACTCGAGACTTTTGAGTGTTTTTGCGAGGGAGACTCGGGGAAACTAGGGTGGGAACTCGAAGCAGATTAGGTAGGACTCGAGTACCTTTTAGTTGACAGGTTTAAAAAAAAAAAAAAAAAAAACTGTCTGTTTCTAAAGCTTTAAACTGGTTTTAAATTTATAAAGAAGATTGTAAACAAGAATTTAAGTCAAGTTTAACTATGTAGATTCAAGTTGGTTTTGAATCTTAAAGATTTGAAATAAATAAGTTATAAATTTATATATTTTAAATAGGTTTTAAATGGTAGTTAGATTTAATTAAATGTTTAAAAACAAAAGGGAAATTGGTTTAAACTCTTCTTAAATTTCTTTTATAAGAGATAAGATTTTTAATAAGAAAAGTTTTTATATTTGTTTAAAACTTAGTTAAAATAAATTGGTATTCATTTTAAATACAACATTTAAAATGAAATTTAAAAGTAGATTTGAAATGGATGTTTCAAATATGAATGATAAATGATAACTTGTTTATCAATAAAAATAATGGTGTATCTTAAAGTAATTAGAGATTTGTGTTCATTAAATTTATTAGGAAATTTAATGGATAATTAATTTAATTGATTAATTAATCATTTGGATTAATTAAATAGGTAATTAATGGTTTAAACTAATTAATTAGTGATTAAGATTAATTAGTTTATAATTAAGTATTATGAATTAAAGTATTAATTAATGGTTAAGAATTAATTAATAAAGTAATTAAATATTAATTAAGTAGGGTTAACACTTAATTGATTAAATAATTAAAGTTTAATTAATTGGTTATTAAGATTTATTAATTTGGAATTAATAATAATTAATCTAAGTTAATTACTTAAGAAAAGTAATTAAAGAGTTGTTAATAGTAATGGAGGTCATTAACTATGGATTATTAAATAATTTATTTATAGGATTAATTTTAATAGTTAATTAGATTAATTAATTTTAAGAATAACCAATTATAGAATTTGTTTAAATGTAATTACTTATTGGAAGTAATTAAGAGTTAATTACTTATTGTAATTAATTGAAGTTAATTTGATTTGTTAAATTAATTAATTAAGTTTAATTAATTTAGAATAATCAAGAGATGATTTGATAATAATTACTTAAGAAAGATTGTTTAGGGAGGTAAATAATAAGATAATTACTGGAAGTAATTAGTTGAATAAATGATGTTATTAATAGAAGTAATTTGAGTTAATTACTTTAAATAATTAATCAAGAGATTAGTTAAGGAATTAATTAAGAAGTAATTAATTTAGTTAGTGAAAGTAATTAAGGGTAGTTAATTACTGATTGAAGATTAATCAAGGTGATTAATAAATGTTGTTTAATAAAAGATTAATTACTTAATGTAATTAATTTAATTTAGTAATTAATAATTAAGTGGTAATTAAGGATCATTAATTAATATAATTAATGATGTAATTAAGATTGATTAATTAAGTATAATTAATAAATGAAGTGATTAATTAATGTAATTAATTAAGGTTTAATATAATTAATTATAGTGATTAATTTAATTAATTATAGTTAATTAATTAATGAAGTAATTAAAGGTTAATTACTATAAGTGGTTAAGGTTAATTAATTTGAGTAATTAATTAAAGATAAATTACTTGAAGGTAATTAAAAGATAATTAATCAAAGATGATTAATTGAAAAAGGTAATTAAAAGATAATTAATCAAAGATGATTAATTGAAAAAGGTAATTAGAGGATAATTAATTAATTTGTAATTAATTAATGTTTAAGTAAGAAGGATTTATAAAATAAAAGTAATTAATTTAATTAACTTTAAATTAATTAGAGATGATATAGATCATTACTTATGGATGGATGATAATACTGAATGCTTTGCATTTGATTGATATCTCTGATAAGATATATGCTATGTGATATGGATGTTTAGTTGAATTGTGATAATATGGATTATCTGATGATATTGATAATGTTGATTATCTATTGTGAATTATCTTTCTATGTGTATAAAGATAAATGAATTGAATTGTTTTAACCTTTAAAACAACTTGGCCTTAAAAGATACGTCTTTGGATTTCGATGAGACCGGGATCGGGTTTCCGTATACCGGATTTCCAGGTCTGGAGACCCGAATACCACATCGATTCAAATTAACGATAGGTCGTGAATCAAGTGAAGATGAAGATTCAGAGTGCAAGGGTTATTGTCGTTAACTCTGAGGGTGATTCCAAAACGAGTGTAACGAGATAATGCCTTCGGTTTCGTTCGAACCCGGAACGAACTTGTATGGATTGAATGCTTTCAGCACATCGTCAGGTGGACGATGAGCATTCTAAGATAGATGTGTTCTTTTAAAAGGTAATCGTGACCTCAAGCCTCACAAACCGGGAATGGCTAAAACAGGGGAGGTGCAGCAAGGTTAGTGGGTAGCACCCAAGTAGGACAAGGTTACCTCTGTCTAGATGTCCCTTTCTATTTTCGACTTAGTGTGTGCGGTTGAATCATGACAACCGTGGGGTATCTTGTGCGGGAATTATCCAGTAAGGGATGTTCCGGCCTTGTGTTGCAGGGGATTGGGAGTGATCCTCGGTACGGTGATCTAGGCCACGTACTGTGACGGGCGGTACCCCGGTAGCCCTGCCATTGATGGAATCCAAACTCCAATAAGTACCGTACGTTTTAGTTGTGCCCAACTATGTTGGAACGTGAGATGTAAGCATTCCAGCTATTTCATATTTATTTGAAAACCCTAGACCTATTATAATACAATCGAATTTCCTATCAAATGTTTTGGTTAGCGTAAGGTAAAAACTTACCCATGTTTATTTGTGGGGAGTCTTACGTGATACTTTTTCTTTCAAAAGGTTTTGAAGTTAAACAAGTTTAACCTGTTACTCACACCAGACCCATGTCTGACCCAAGTTGTTTATTTCTGTTTTATAAACTCTTGGGTACTCAAATTTTTACGAGTAGCCAAGGGATTCAGGTTTAGCTTTGACGAGTAATCTGGAGGAGCAATGGAGCAGGAGGCTTCGGCGTTGTAGATATAGATAGTAGTTTTCCGCTGTGTTGATCTTTGTATTGATCTGTATTGTGTTGAGATGTAATAACTAGACAGATGTTTATAACTGTCTAGTATGTGATGTGTAATCTGTGTAACTCTGATAGATGATGTATATGATACTATGTAATATTTATGTGATATATTATATTTCGTTTCGTTTCCGCTGTGAGTATCTGTTGTTGTTTTCTTTTCTCTTCTTCTCTTTTCTATTTCTCACCCCTTTCTTTCTTACTGTCGATGCGATTTTCCGGGAGTGGAAAGTTGGGTCGTCACACGTGGTATCAGAGCTTAGGTTGAGCGAATGCCTAAGCTTTTGGTTAAGTGAATATCAGAGCAGTAGGTTGAGTGAATACCTAGCTCTGGAGTGGTATCTATCGTGAGAGAGCGTATTTGTAATTTTTATATAACTATATATATTTATTCTACCTATATTGTTGGGTTACCCGTACAGGTTCTCCAATATAAGATATAAAGGTAGATAGGGTAGTAGTGTATGAAACACGACTACCAATGGTTGGAATTAAGGTTGGAAGTGTATTTATCGAGACTGTAGACCCAATACTGTCTCGAGTAAGTTTTGCTGTGATGAAGGATTTCATCGAATCTCTGAAGGAAACCTGTTAAGGTTCGGAGTTTATCTGTAAAATTGGATGAGTAGAGTTTGGATCTATCGGTTGAACAGAAGCAAGTGATGGTATCTTGATACCTCAGGTAATAGTAGCTGTATGATGAGATACAGTGACGATTGATGTTCCCGAAGATGTTTTCTTTGGAACGAGTTTAAGGAAGTATGTCTGTTTCAGTGTTATGGCTGAGTTCAGCATGGTGTTTCTGTTTGGTTTGGAGTTCGAGTTTCTCAAAGATCTTTGGATAGAAAGTCCTTGGCATCAGTATCAGCAGTGCAGCTCGGAGTATTCTGTGATGGCAGGAAGTTGTCAGGCTGAGTAGTTTTTCTGGAGGTGAAATTCAGAAGCAGCAGGGTGCATCCATTTCTTAGATGGATTAGATAGTTAAGTATGGGCTGTTCTGATTTGTTAAGAGGAACAGTTTTCTTTGGGAGTAGGCTGGGTTGATCGCAAAAGTGACTTGCGATAGTTTGAGGGTTCTCTTGGGTTATCAGAGTTTTTCTGAGTATCTTCAGAGAAGTCAGGAGTTTGTCCGCATCTGAAGGTTGAGTTTTCTTATCGACTGGATTCCAGGAGTAGTACCGGTAGTTCAGTCTAGTTGAAGGATGTTTCCTAGAGATGGAGTTGGAGCAGCAACTCAAGTTTTGATGAAGTATCTGAGTTTTATTTATGGATCAGTGAACCTTATTTCTGGAATGAGTTGTCCAGTCTGTGCTTGTGTTCTACCTCAGATCAGAATTGAGCAGCGAAAGCAGTTTGGAATATATATCTGGATAGAAGAAGTAAGTTTGGAATCTACTGATGTTGCGAAGTAAAGTTATGTTTGGATCTCTTCTGTGTTCTGATTTGGATAAGTATTGGGTTTTCAGGATTGAATTGTCAGTTTGGACAATTGGAATTCATTGAGTTTTATGTATCTCTGAGAGGTACGTGTAAGATCTATCTCTGGTTTTAGAATCAGCAGTTCTGGAAGATTTAGTTGTTGAGTCAGACTCGTCTGTAGTTTGATATTCTGTTTAGTTCTGTGGATCTAGATGAGTAGGAGATCTATAGCTTAGTAGTTTAGATTGTTGTAGAGCGAGTATCCCGGTATATATATACTTGGGGAAACTCGAGGAATTCTATCTAGAATTTTGTCTGGATAGTTAGATTTGATTGATTGGATGAATTGGTTGCTATGGCTGTTAGCATATGGTTGATAGTATATGCTTGTGTTTTAAAATTTAAAATCTTTAATAAGATTGTTAAATTACCTTTGTTTAAATTTCGGGGACGAAATTATTTTAAGGGGGAAGGAATGTAATATCCCGGAAATTTTAACAATATCAATTTAATAATCTGTTAAATAATTAAATTGATATTGATGATCTTTGATATTAAAATTTGAATTTAATTTAGTAATCTGATTAAATGAGTAATTAATTGGTGATTTTATCTTTTAAAAGTTAATAAGATATTTTCTATTTGAATATATATATTTATTTATATATATATTGTAAATAGAAGCTTTGGGTAAATTGGGAATTTAGATTTAATTTAATATGACTTTTCAAAGTTATATAAATTAGAAAATTTATAGTTTTAAAATACTTTAATTAGTTTAAGATATTTTTACTTAAGTTTAAATAGATAAGATTTGACATGTAAGGTTTGTTTTATTTCTTTTTAAATATCACTTGATAATATAATCTCTTATATAAATTATTTAAATATCAAATATGTTAATTTCAGATAATAAGTATAATGTATTATTTTTATTAAGATGAATGGATTTTATAGAATATGGAATTTTTATTTAATTGAATGAATAGTTATATATGTATATATATAACTTAACTATTAAATTGAATCTTAGGATTTAATTTAATTTTAATTTGAATTTAAGCTTTGAAATTCAAAGGAATAAATATTTAATTGTTTTGGATGTTAGAATATTTGTATAAACTTTTAGTTATAAATAAAATTTAGTTTTCTTTTTTTTTAAAAAGCAATTTGTATATATATAGATAAGTATTTTATAAGTAAAGAAAAAGGCTTTTAATTACTTTAAAATAAATAGAATTATGAATAAATACTTATAAGACAAGTGTCTTTAGCCTAAAGCTTCATTATAACATGTGTAAATAAAAGATAAACTATAAGGACAAGTGTCTCATTTAATTTTTATTTTATTTTTTTATAATTTACATACATATATACATTTGCATATCTCCACTTCATTTTCTTTTAAAAATCTTCATTTCAAAACCAAGAAAACCCAAAACAATTCTCTAATACAAAATCTGAAATCAGAGAACCAAACTCCTCAAACCAAATATATATCAATCCCTATAATCTCAAATCAAAACAAAGCCACTGCATTTTTCTCCAATCTGTAATCAAATTTCCAAATCAAAAGATCAACCTGCAACAATCTCATTTTTCAAATCTCAAGTCTGTCTGCATT
This sequence comes from Allium fistulosum, assembly GCA_030737815.1. Taxonomy (NCBI): domain Eukaryota; kingdom Viridiplantae; phylum Streptophyta; class Magnoliopsida; order Asparagales; family Amaryllidaceae; genus Allium; species Allium fistulosum. The sequence goes on from CM060904.1 coordinate 657,985,849, forward strand.
TTTCAAAACCTGGAAACATCTCAAAGCTGTCTGCATTCAATCATCAACCTGGAAGCCAACATGCATGTGTTCAAATCCAATAAGTAAAGCCCAGCAAACTCAAGTTTTAAAATCAAATTCAAGAAGCATTCAAGTCTAAGGTTTCAAAAGCTAAAAACTGTCTCTGTTCATATGCAAATCTGGTGAGTAACTTTTAAACTTAAAATAAAATTATAACTTGTTGCTTGTGAAAATCCTTATAAATTGTTGATGCTTGTATGTTAACAATTTTGTGACATTCAGTTTAAAATTTGAATTATATGATGTGATATAAGTATGCATGTCATAACAGGATGTTCTTCTCTGTTTGGATACAGGAGTTTAAAAATTAAAACTAAATCTGAATTCTTTTTACCTGATCCTTATTTAACTTGGACATCAAATAAAATTAGTTAGGCTTGAACTTAATCTAAGACTTAAAAATAGATGCAAATATTCTAAGTTTAAAGATATGCTGTTATCTGGAAATTCAGTAGCAAGCTATAATAATTAGATAAAACCAAATACTGAATTGAATTGATTCAAGTTGATATCTTGAATCTTCTCTGGAAATTAGGATTTTTAAAACAGAGATCAAGATTTTAAGCTTTAGAATGATTGTGTAATTTGAGTTTGTCTGAATTTGGATGTTTGAGCAACTGGGAATGGCCAGAAGGACTAGGGTGGTCGGAGCTTTGCCTGGAGGTGAAGGAGGGTGTAGTGGTGCCAGGAAAAATGTGAAGAAGGGTGTCTGATCGACGTGGCGATTGCGGCGAGGTGTTTTGGGTTTCAAGACCTAATTTTGTCAGGTCTGGTAACTAGGGCAGCGTGGAATCTAGAGTTGATCGAGTTGGTCGGGGATTTGGCAGATGGAAACTTGGTCGTAGACGAAGGCATGGCCAGAGAATTAGATTCTCTGATGGTCGAAATCGCGAGCACGAGCGGTGTTGCCAGGTTGGTCAGTGGTGATGGTTTCTTGTTCCAGGTAGGATGAATGCTCGAATTTGAATTCGAGTAGGAATCGAAGATAGGTTGATCGTTTTCTAGTATGAGGATGAACGTGGATTGGTGGAGATACTCGTCGATGACCGGAGTTGCCGTAGGTGACCGTGCACGTGCACGAGATCGGAAAGGTATCTGGGTGAAGTCTGTTTACTGGAGAAGACGAATGCAAGTCTCGGGTTTGCTCGTGGGAGTCTCGGGAATTTTGATGTGCGACTCGAAGTTGTTGGAGCTGGAAGGTTGGACTCAGTGACAAGGAAAGACTCGAGACTTTTGAGTGTTTTTGCGAGGGAGACTCGGGGAAACTAGGGTGGGAACTCGAAGCAGATTAGGTAGGACTCGAGTACCTTTTAGTTGACAGGTTTAAAAAAAAAAAAAAAAAACTGTCTGTTTCTAAAGCTTTAAACTGGTTTTAAATTTATAAAGAAGATTGTAAACAAGAATTTAAGTCAAGTTTAACTATGTAGATTCAAGTTGGTTTTGAATCTTAAAGATTTGAAATAAATAAGTTATAAATTTATATATTTTAAATAGGTTTTAAATGGTAGTTAGATTTAATTAAATGTTTAAAAACAAAAGGGAAATTGGTTTAAACTCTTCTTAAATTTCTTTTATAAGAGATAAGATTTTTAATAAGAAAAGTTTTTATATTTGTTTAAAACTTAGTTAAAATAAATTGGTATTCATTTTAAATACAACATTTAAAATGAAATTTAAAAGTAGATTTGAAATGGATGTTTCAAATATGAATGATAAATGATAACTTGTTTATCAATAAAAATAATGGTGTATCTTAAAGTAATTAGAGATTTGTGTTCATTAAATTTATTAGGAAATTTAATGGATAATTAATTTAATTGATTAATTAATCATTTGGATTAATTAAATAGGTAATTAATGGTTTAAACTAATTAATTAGTGATTAAGATTAATTAGTTTATAATTAAGTATTATGAATTAAAGTATTAATTAATGGTTAAGAATTAATTAATAAAGTAATTAAATATTAATTAAGTAGGGTTAACACTTAATTGATTAAATAATTAAAGTTTAATTAATTGGTTATTAAGATTTATTAATTTGGAATTAATAATAATTAATCTAAGTTAATTACTTAAGAAAAGTAATTAAAGAGTTGTTAATAGTAATGGAGGTCATTAACTATGGATTATTAAATAATTTATTTATAGGATTAATTTTAATAGTTAATTAGATTAATTAATTTTAAGAATAACCAATTATAGAATTTGTTTAAATGTAATTACTTATTGGAAGTAATTAAGAGTTAATTACTTATTGTAATTAATTGAAGTTAATTTGATTTGTTAAATTAATTAATTAAGTTTAATTAATTTAGAATAATCAAGAGATGATTTGATAATAATTACTTAAGAAAGATTGTTTAGGGAGGTAAATAATAAGATAATTACTGGAAGTAATTAGTTGAATAAATGATGTTATTAATAGAAGTAATTTGAGTTAATTACTTTAAATAATTAATCAAGAGATTAGTTAAGGAATTAATTAAGAAGTAATTAATTTAGTTAGTGAAAGTAATTAAGGGTAGTTAATTACTGATTGAAGATTAATCAAGGTGATTAATAAATGTTGTTTAATAAAAGATTAATTACTTAATGTAATTAATTTAATTTAGTAATTAATAATTAAGTGGTAATTAAGGATCATTAATTAATATAATTAATGATGTAATTAAGATTGATTAATTAAGTATAATTAATAAATGAAGTGATTAATTAATGTAATTAATTAAGGTTTAATATAATTAATTATAGTGATTAATTTAATTAATTATAGTTAATTAATTAATGAAGTAATTAAAGGTTAATTACTATAAGTGGTTAAGGTTAATTAATTTGAGTAATTAATTAAAGATAAATTACTTGAAGGTAATTAAAAGATAATTAATCAAAGATGATTAATTGAAAAAGGTAATTAAAAGATAATTAATCAAAGATGATTAATTGAAAAAGGTAATTAGAGGATAATTAATTAATTTGTAATTAATTAATGTTTAAGTAAGAAGGATTTATAAAATAAAAGTAATTAATTTAATTAACTTTAAATTAATTAGAGATGATATAGATCATTACTTATGGATGGATGATAATACTGAATGCTTTGCATTTGATTGATATCTCTGATAAGATATATGCTATGTGATATGGATGTTTAGTTGAATTGTGATAATATGGATTATCTGATGATATTGATAATGTTGATTATCTATTGTGAATTATCTTTCTATGTGTATAAAGATAAATGAATTGAATTGTTTTAACCTTTAAAACAACTTGGCCTTAAAAGATACGTCTTTGGATTTCGATGAGACCGGGATCGGGTTTCCGTATACCGGATTTCCAGGTCTGGAGACCCGAATACCACATCGATTCAAATTAACGATAGGTCGTGAATCAAGTGAAGATGAAGATTCAGAGTGCAAGGGTTATTGTCGTTAACTCTGAGGGTGATTCCAAAACGAGTGTAACGAGATAATGCCTTCGGTTTCGTTCGAACCCGGAACGAACTTGTATGGATTGAATGCTTTCAGCACATCGTCAGGTGGACGATGAGCATTCTAAGATAGATGTGTTCTTTTAAAAGGTAATCGTGACCTCAAGCCTCACAAACCGGGAATGGCTAAAACAGGGGAGGTGCAGCAAGGTTAGTGGGTAGCACCCAAGTAGGACAAGGTTACCTCTGTCTAGATGTCCCTTTCTATTTTCGACTTAGTGTGTGCGGTTGAATCATGACAACCGTGGGGTATCTTGTGCGGGAATTATCCAGTAAGGGATGTTCCGGCCTTGTGTTGCAGGGGATTGGGAGTGATCCTCGGTACGGTGATCTAGGCCACGTACTGTGACGGGCGGTACCCCGGTAGCCCTGCCATTGATGGAATCCAAACTCCAATAAGTACCGTACGTTTTAGTTGTGCCCAACTATGTTGGAACGTGAGATGTAAGCATTCCAGCTATTTCATATTTATTTGAAAACCCTAGACCTATTATAATACAATCGAATTTCCTATCAAATGTTTTGGTTAGCGTAAGGTAAAAACTTACCCATGTTTATTTGTGGGGAGTCTTACGTGATACTTTTTCTTTCAAAAGGTTTTGAAGTTAAACAAGTTTAACCTGTTACTCACACCAGACCCATGTCTGACCCAAGTTGTTTATTTCTGTTTTATAAACTCTTGGGTACTCAAATTTTTACGAGTAGCCAAGGGATTCAGGTTTAGCTTTGACGAGTAATCTGGAGGAGCAATGGAGCAGGAGGCTTCGGCGTTGTAGATATAGATAGTAGTTTTCCGCTGTGTTGATCTTTGTATTGATCTGTATTGTGTTGAGATGTAATAACTAGACAGATGTTTATAACTGTCTAGTATGTGATGTGTAATCTGTGTAACTCTGATAGATGATGTATATGATACTATGTAATATTTATGTGATATATTATATTTCGTTTCGTTTCCGCTGTGAGTATCTGTTGTTGTTTTCTTTTCTCTTCTTCTCTTTTCTATTTCTCACCCCTTTCTTTCTTACTGTCGATGCGATTTTCCGGGAGTGGAAAGTTGGGTCGTCACACACTTCTTGAACCAGTGGAGCTGCGTTCTTGGAAGCAACCCAATGAGTCGACAGAAGCAAATTGACTCAAATCGCTGGATTAACGGGGAAAATCGGTCCCCATCTTTTGAGAACTAATGTTGCCTCAGCAGCGTCAAGAAGGCCCAAACTCCTATGTGCATCCATAAACCGCACTCTACTATTGAGCCGATGGAACCGCGCTCAAGTATGCTCCATTACTTAGCTACTTGAACCAGTGGAACCACATCCAAGTACGCTCCTTTCCTTAGATCCATGAACTGGTGGAACTGTGTTCAAGTACGCTCCATTCCTCCATTGCTTGAATTGATAGAACTACGTTCAATATGCTCCATTCCTTAGCTGTAACGACCCAAAAAAAATTTAGTGATTTTATTTATTAAATTAATTGAAATTTTGTGAAATTTTAAACAATAAAATTTGAAAATAAAAATTTATTATTTGGAATACGTCCATTTAAACATAGCAACTGGAAAATTTTCATCTGATAATATTGAAGTTTATTTTCTTGTGAAATTTTATTTCAATTTAAATCAGTTAATAACAGTTGAATTTAAAAGTATTCCGAAACCTAAATATGTCAACATGAGAGAATTTATTTAGAACACTCTAAATCAGACTGCGAAATTCGTTCGCGAAATTCGGACGTTTCTAGCTCCATTTGGATTTTTCCGTACGGAATAGCAACGTATATCGGTACCGATTATCGACTTTTGATCGGATGATCGTACCACTAATATCTGTATACCGTTTATCATCCCGTCGCGCTGATCTCTGCGGTATATTTAATTCAGTGTTTTGAGGCCCAGTACGTGAAGGAACGATAAAACGGACAGCCGTATCGGTTACGGTATTGCAACCCTTTTGTTTCATGTCCATTCGTTTTTCCCAACGTTCAAATTTCAAGCTCTCAGTGCTTTATTATTCCCTGAATTTTCGTGTGTGACTTTACCATACCTCTACTTCATATTTATTTTGGTAGTCCTTTCATTTCAACATTTACGTTATACATAAGTTTTATATAACTTTGAAGTCTGAACTGTTCATTTTCTCTTCCATTTACAATCCTCCTTTCATGTTGTATTTATACTTGCCTGACTGTTCTCTTCCCCTCTCCCGTCTCTTTCTCTCCTCCTCCTATTTTTCAAAACAGCCTCTCACCCTCATTTTTGTCCATTCCCTTTGTACCCAACATCACTCAAATGCCTCAACCATTCTCCCACATCAGTGATACACCCGCCGACCACCCCACGCGTAGAACTCCACTGTCGTTCGACCAAAGCTCTCACCCAAGCCAGTTCGCCGAACAGAGCCTCCGCCCCTAGCCTTGAGCGTGCCTCACTCCAGCCGAGCCTCTTTAAGTTCTGAATAGGTGCTTATATATTAATTATACTTGATTGTGTGTGTGTATATATATATATATCTTTTTTTGTCTTTGCTGATTCTATATTTTGGTGATAGGTTATATATAAATTATAATTTGTTATAAGACGAAATATATTTATATAAACTATAGAACAGTTCTTTGTAAAGTAGATAAGATTATATGTATACTCCGTTGCATTAAAATATATGCGTATTTAGCATATGCGTGCGTTATTTTTTCAACAGTATATATATGCATATATAGTTTATAAAGTTATTAAGTTATAAAAGTTATACAGTTTATAATTTATATGGTATGATGTATATTACATATTAGTTTAATTGGGCACTGCAACTTCATAAAGTATATAGTTTAGTTAGTATACAAATTATATAGTCTGTTGTCTGTTCAAAGTAAAAAAATTATAAATATAGTTATATAATGGTTTGCTGTCACCATACCTTGCATATATATTTTGTTTTAAGACTTGTATGTTAGGTATACTGTATTACATTATATTATAAGATATTAGAACAGTAGATTTTATTATAAGTAGTAGCCGTGGGTATATATCGTATATATATAAATTTATATAAGTTGTTCGACTATATAAAAGTTAGTAGTCTATATTTTATTTTAAAGTTGTATATACAGTTCGTCCATTTATAGTTTATATATATTATATACCAGGTTTTATCATACGTTATGTTTGTATTTTTAAACCAAAGTTGGTTGTAATAATATATATTTTGTTAAAGGTATGGTATACATTTAAATTTTGTTATTATATATAAATTTGTTTTGAAACGGTCTTTTTGCAAGTATAGATATAGAAATATATGTTCATATCTTATATTTACAAGCTGTTATATATACGTCAGTTCCCTTCCTCCTTTTGGGCATAAAGCAAGTGTGTTAAAAACTGTTGCGTGTATTTTAAGTAACACTAAAGTTATTTTGTGTATGCTGTTTATATAGAAAAGTATATATATATATATAAATATTTTACGTTTTAAAAGTATTGATATTTATTTTAGATCTTGTTATAAGTTGATGTATATAGGGTATGTATTATAAGTTGATCTATTGTTATATAGTATATATAGTTGTATATATATATTCACTTATACCAATTATTTGCATCGACCCAATTTTGATTATTTCGTCTATTCGTATTATCAGATTTGTTCGTCAATTCGTGCCAATCAGCCTTGATCGTTGAATTCGTACCGATTTTGCTTTGCTTGAATTCACAATTAAATTTCAGAGTCCGGATTAGTGTGCGTATCCGTGTCACCTTATGTATTCTCTAGCCTCGAAAGGTGAGCAATCACTCACGATTAACGTTCTTGTATTTATTAGATTTTATTTCAATTGAAACGACAATTGAAATATGCTGCTGTAGTGTTATTATCTGTAACTGTTCACCTGTGGGATATGACACCATATCCTGTTGTTTATATTATATTGTTATTGATGATATATGCCTGTTATGTTATTGTCATATCTGTTCTCACTCTGCAAGTTCCATGTTAGTATAGAATTCACTATGGGTTGAAATGATACATACCCTAACGAACTTTAGAATAAGAGGAATTTGTTATGGGTTGAAATGATAGACCCAAGCGATTTTCATTTGCATTGAATTTGGGATTGCGGGTCGAAATGATATATACCTGTATATATTTAAATTACGGATTGAAATGATAAATATCCGTATCACTTGACCATAGGATTGGAAAAATATATACAGACACCGTTGGTCCATATATATATATATATATATATAAATGATTGAAAATAATTTCTATGGTTTTGAAAAGAAATATATGGGTTTTAATAAATATTGGTTCTTGAAATATTATATATAAATGGTAATTTTATATATAGAGTTAATAATATTATTATTGAGATTGATTTAATACATATAATATGTTTAAGTATTTATTTAAATTTATATTTCAAATAGATTGTTGTAATAATTTGAATAAGTTAAGGTTGAGAAGATAAAGTAATAGTATTTAATTAAGAATTCTACTAAATTAATTTGAACTATTGAATTTGAAGTTTAAGATTTGATTTTTATAACTTGATTTTTGATTTAAAGTGATTAAATGGATATTTCAAGTTTAAATAAATCGAAAGGAATATTTAGTTTAAAGGTAATTTAAGGTTATTTAAATAATACTGAATTTATTAAGTAAATATTTCAAGACCAAATAATAATGAGGTTAAATCAAGATCTATATGAAACTGTTAAATTGAACTTTGAAAATGTTGAATATTAAAGCTTTGAAATATACTGGAATTTAAATGGTTTATTTGTGATTCCGGTCTGTATTTGAAATCAATAAAATTTGAATTTGTTATTTAGAAAACTGAATTGAATGGAGATTGATAAATTGAGATTGAATTAAATTTGAATGGGAAAGTCGAGTTGATTTTGAGGTGATTTGTGAAGTTTGAGGAAATTACAAATACTTTACTTTATAAATTATTTAGTATATATATAATATTTTGGGAAATAGATATATTTGAAATGAAAATGATATTTTGTTTTTTGAAGTATAAACTATTTTGAAATGACCACGGTGTTATAGTGTATATTTCTACATTGTAGATAGTTCCACGGATCCTTAGAGGATGGTTATCCCAAACATCCTTTAAGTTACTTTTATTTCAGTTGATATTTCACTTGAGTTGGATTTATTGATATAAGAATGTTAATTCTGACTCGAGTGTTTTGTGTTTTGCTTTACGCTTGGGTCAGACTAAGTGATACATCATTTGAGACTCACCGTTGGAGTTTGGGGCTTTGCTTGGAGATCCAACTATTGATTCAGCTTTCAGCCTTTCCAGATGATTTGTTCAGAGATGTCACCAGTCTGTATTTGAGATATTATGTTGTATTTTATTTCAAACTCTATTGTTTATATAGTAGCTTCATGAACTACTATTTATCTATTCCGCTGCATTATTATTATATTACTCTGTGTCTGTGATTCTGTGATTGATTTATTTACTGTATATGTTGAGTTTTGCCAAATTTAAATTAACAATCTGATATTTTGAGCAAATCGAGTCCGACACGTGCGGATGCGAATGGTTGAAAATACCAGGTCGTTATAGTTGGTATCAGAGCTCTGGTTTTAGGCAAACTTAACAAATGTAGTAGATTTAATTACAGAATTACTTTCGTTCATGCTTGAATCTCTTCCTTTTTTATTCGGTTTCCTTTGAATTTTGGAACGTTCCCCTCGGTTCCTAAATCCATTCTTGTTTTTCCCCTATCCAAATTCTTTCGATTCTGGAGTATCCCATAACTCCACTTCGAATGATCTCTATAAAAATCGGCGATCCCGCCAATCTTTGAATGATTTGTAACGGGGTGAAATTCCTTTACAATTGGCATTGATTCACTGGAGATTTCTATACCCTCGGTTTAGATGCTGCTATCTTTTGCTATGCCGAATTATATCTCTGGCGATCGAATGTCGATTTGCCTTAGAATTCTGCATCGATCATATTCATGAGGTCACGGTTGATCCAGTTAAGGTCGTCCGCGATTTATATAAGTATATCCATCCTCTATTTTGTAATTTAATTATCTCATCTTCGTCCGAGCCTATATTCGAATCAAAATTCTATTTGATTAGAGTTTCTCTAATTTGAATCTTTATTTTTGTTTTGAAATCCATTCTTGAATCATCCTTTGGGAAATCGTGTTTGTTTGTATTTTAGAAATTGTTTTATATATCGAAATTATTATGTTGATAAGTATGATTATATTCTATATATAAAAGTGAAATTTTTTTCGAGAAGGATTATATACCTTTTAAAAACGAGAATTTGAAGTTTTGAAGGATTTGAAATTTAGAAATTTTTATAAGAAATTGATTTATATCAAAATGATTTATAACTAAAGGGTTTTAAATTGAAATTTGAGGAATTGAACTCCGGTATTTTGAAATTGGTTTTAAGATTTTGAAAATATATAATAATACAATTTGAAAGTATTTTTCGAATAAGAAATGTTTCAAATGAATTCAAAGGAGTTCCAATGATTTCGAAGAAATTTCAAAGAAGTGTTTAAGAAAATAGAAGTCCAGAACTCACTTATGTCGCTGGAAAATAATTTCGATGATGAGTGCATGCATCATTGACATTGATTTTCTTGTTTCAAAGTGGGGGAGAGGCCACTTTAGTAGCTTTGATATGCGATTGATTTTGTGAAACCAATTTTGATTTCAAATCCCGAAGTATGATTTGATATTCGAAAGATATATGTATATATATTTGAAACGATTTGAAGTGAGCTGGTGTTCAATCCTCGAGTTTCGGATTTGATTTGGTATAACCCTATCTTTTGAAATTGATTTACTAATTTGTTGATGATTTCCAACTTTTGGATTGTAAATATGATTTCTCCGACTATTTTGAATGTTCGAACACTTCCAAATCAAGGTTTAGTTGTCCAAGCTAAGTAATTTCTAAAAGTAGAAATTATTTGATAAAGTATATGAGTTTAGTTTTGTATGTTTAAAGTATGAAGTAATATGATTTAAATAAGTTTGAAACTGTATTGTTAAGTAAATGAATAAGACTATTTTGAATTATACTAATATGAAATTTAGTTTTAAAAATATTTTGAATAAAATTTAGTTTAAATGTTTTAACTTAGTAACATCTTTATAAAACTATATATTTAACAAGTTGGAATAGATACATAAGTTGTACGTATGTTGTTCTATTTGTATAATTAATTTGATCTAGGTTTGAGTACACAAGTTCGAGGTGATCTACACCATTTCATGTTAAGATTTTTCATTTGATTCTTGATGGCGAATTTTTGATATGGATTTTGGGCTTGATTCTAGAATTCTCTATCATAGTATATGGCTATGCAAAGAGAATGATGGCATATAGTCGAGAAACCATATCGAAGTCCGCATTAGGGAAGTCGAATGGACAATACTAGTTCAAAAGCGAACTTGTGTGATCGAGCGAGCGATCGAATGTGATGTTGTGAAATGATGACATATGTACATCGTATATTCTAATATCATTGATATACTTGACGCGGAAATTGGAAGTTGTTGGGTTGGATATCTTTGTAATTTAATTGGAATTTTTCTTCTATGCAAAACTACTATCAAGTTAAAACCATTTTTCAAAACTATTTTTCTTTTATTCTTCTTAAACAAACTGTTTTATTCTATTTTACATACAAACTATTTTACAAACTATTTTATATACAAAACTATTCTAAATTCAAAACCTTTTATAAAGCAAAGATGTTCAATCCCATATGGCTCTTCATACTGCGTAATTGTGTTAATCCTCTTTTGTTCGCGACTTAATAAGCTATGACTTAAGAGTTGCCGACCTAAAAGATCCTACGACATAACGACCTAGGAGGTACGCCGACCTAAGGAATGAGACGACTCAAGATATGTGCCGATCTAAGAAGCTACCGACTTAAGAAGATAACATCTTAACGACCTAAAAAGCCTGCCGACTTAACGAGCCGTGATTTAACGATCTATGACTTAACGACTTAAGAGTTGCCGACCTAAAAGGCATACCGACCTAATAGTTACCGACCTAACTACTGAAAGGAGCATACCGACTTAAGATGTGGACCGACTTAAGGAGCCAACGACTTAATAGGACTTACGACCTAACGACTTAGCAGGTTATGACCTACCGACCTAAGTGGATGAACGACTTAACGAGCTAAAGCAAAGAAAAGACATGTTCCATGCCGCATCTTTTAGGTCGCTGCCGACTTACGACTTATACTAAGTCGTGCGCGACTTATCAACTCGTTCAGAAGAATCAAGTGCAGCCGAAGTGATCCCTTATACCGTCACCGACTTACGATCTACGACCTACCTTAGGTCGTGGCCAACTTACCACTTGGTGATAAAATTCTGCTCAGAAATCCTCTCTATAAATACCCCCCAAACTCCAACAAGGCGGGGACTTTTGGTGAATCATTTTCTGAAGCGTCATTACTCTGTCGAATTCTCAACTCACTCAACATTTGAAGATCTCCAAACATTCAAGACACTACAACAAGCTTCGGGAGGAATTTCATACATCCAACACGGATTCATCAAGTTTCATCATCGAAGTTTGAGCTAGTAGTCGAGAGTGTTTTTGTGATCAAATCGAATTGTATTTTGAAGAATATTGTATCATCTTGTAATCAAATCAGCAATAAAAGACTATAAAGTGGACGTAGGCTCAATTACGGGCCGAACCACTATAAATTTGTTGTTACTTTACCGTTTTATGCTATTTTACCGCTTATATCTTGTTCCCGTCACACGGGTGGTGCTTTCACAACTTTATTACACACACCGGGTGTTAGCGTTCAATTTTCCGCGTTAACATTTTGGTGCTTTCACTGAGAACCCAACTTAGGCGATCATTCACCATTGCTTCACGGAAGTTTGTTGAAAGAATTTCCTTCAAAACCAGAAGTCTGTCAGACATAATGGCTCTTGGAAGAAAACGTAAGTCTGTCAGATCTAATGATGACCGCGATAATACTACCACTTCTCTTTCTCCAAGTCAAGCAGCTCCAAGCGTCGGGGTGACGCGAGAGGATTTAGATGCTGCTATCTCTGGATTGTATCAGCAGATTGAAACTCAGAATAATCTAATGATGGAAAAGCTAAATGCTTTCTTCGGGGCTAATCAGAGACCAGTAAATAATGAAGAAAACTTTGCTGATGCTGTTCCCAACTCCGAAGGGAGAAATATTCCTCAAGGAGGATCTGGTGCCGCTGAAGGGGCACCTCTCCAAGCTGAAGGATCCAGGCCATCGCCAGTTCTCCCTGAACGTTTGCCCGGACAAACTTCTGAGAAAATGGCCGAAGCCTATTCTGCAAAGTCACTGAACAATGAGGAGTATCTTTCTAGCATGATTCGGCAGATAATGAAAGAAAGCATGCAGAGAAAAGAAGATGAGAATGATTGAGGATTTGCTCCGAGTAAGACTCCATTTACTGAGAGGATTCTAAAAGCTGAGTTTCCCAGAAAATTCGTTCCTCCTACCATTCCTGCTTATCGAGGAACAAGTGATCCGAATCAATTCATGTACAAGTACGATTGGTATATGACTGGCGCCAGAGCTACTGATGAGATTAAATGCCGTTATTTCCCGGTATACTTGGAAGGAGTGGCATTACTTTGGTTTACCAAGCTTCCTGTGCGATCTGTTGACCAATTTTCCGATCTAACCCGAAAATTCAAGGAACAATTCAGATTGTACATTTCAAGAGCAAAGGATATAATGTCTCTTTCAAGTCTCGAACAGAACCCTGGAGAACCCATCAAATCCTTTTTGAATCGCTTCAATTTAGCCCTAGCCGAAGTTGATAACGCAGAACCGCGAATGATTTTAACCTACTTAATGCGGGCTATTGACAAGTCGAGTGAATTTGGAAAATGGTTGAAAATAAAGGAACCAAACTCGCTCGAAAATTTCTACAAAAAGGCTGATGAGTTCATGCGCCTAGAAAATCTCTCCGCGTCAGCTAAAGTTGTGACAACAGTGGTGGAAAATAATGCTACGGCTCAGAACAAAAAAGAATTTGTAAATCAGAAAAGGGAGAGTAATGGTGGAAAGAAGCAGAAGGATCTCAAAAAGCCCCGCTTTCTCAAGCCTTCGGATTTTACCCCTCTAACTGATACACCGGAGAATATTTTCATCGCCACTAAGGATGCTGTTGAATTTCCAAAACCACCGGCAGTAAAAGTTAGGAAAAATGGTGCTCAAAGCGGAAGATTTTCCAAGTTTCATAACCAACCAGGCCATGATACCAATGAGTGCCGCCACTTGAAAAGCCTGATTGAAGAATTGTTGAGAGAGAATAAGCTGCAGCAGTACGTCAAAAGGAATAGAAAAGACCTGTCTTCATCTAACCAGGGGCAGCAACCTCCAGCTCATTCATCTGGTTTAGGAGAAAGGCCCGCTGCACAAGAAACGGAGAGACCTGTTATCAATGTGATCACAGGGGGACCCCATCCAGCTGGCAGGAGTTGGGGTGAGATGGAAAGGTATGCCAGAGCTTTGAAATATGCCCCAGCTGAAGAGAGTATCTTGGTATTGGAAGATGCTGCGCCCCTGAAGCAGCAAAAGACTTTTCACGATGATATCATATTCAGAACCAGGGATTCTGTTGGTGTGGAGGCTCCTACTGAGGACCCTTTGGTTGTTTCTGTCGGTATTGGACCGGCTATTGTAAGGATGGTGTTGGTTGATAGCGGCGCCTCATGCAACATACTCTTTAAAAAGACATTTGACCAAATGAAAATTCCAATGGCAGACGTACAAGCTTCATCTCAGAAAATTGTCGGATTAACGGGGGAGCCAAAACAGCCAATTGGAACAGTGGACTTGTTTGTTGAATTGGGAGAAGGACATAAGAAGGTGGTTCGGAAGCAAACTTTTATAATTGTTGATGAATTCTCTGCCTATAATGCCTTCTTGGGTCGGCCTACTCTTGCTGCTTTCAAGGCTGTCCTTGCCCCGTGGTGCTTGACAATGAAATTTCCCACTGATAATGGGGTTGCTGTCATTAAGGGAGATCAGAACGCGGGATGAGAATGTTATCTTGTTGAACTCCGAGAGGCCAGGAAAAGAGAAATGGGAAAAGATGCGGCAGCTCCGCTCCGCATTAAATCCCCAACCATGTAGCAACTACGGGGTGGCCCCTGTACTGGCGAACACATCAATGCAAGGAAAGAAATGGATCCCAGAAAAGCCAGTACAGGGGAGAATAGAGTGGTACCCGTGGAAGTGACGGTACCGATATCTGTTGACTCAAAAGACCCAAACAAAGTACTCAATGTGGGTCCGCAACTAAGCGTAACAGTTCAAAACACGCTGATATCATTTTTAAAAGCAAATTTGGATGTGTTCGCTTGGTGTCACGCTGACATGTGTGGGATCTCTCCAGAAATTGCTGTGCATACCCTGAATATCGACCCGAAATTCACACCAGTGAAACAGAAAAGAAGAACCCAAGGTCCAGAAAGGTCAGCAGCATTAAAGGAAGAAGTAGATCAGCTCATGGAGAACAATTTCATCAGAGAATCCACTTATCCAAATTGGGTTTCAAATCCAGTACTAGTTAAGAAGGCAAATGGAAAGTGGAGAGCATGCATCGATTTTTCAGACCTAAACAAAGCTTGCCCTAAAGACTGCTTCCCGCTGCCAAGGATCAATCAATTGGTAGATGGAACAGCTGGGCATGAGTTGTTATCTTTTATGGATGCTTACTCCGGTTACAATCAGATTATGATGCATGAGTCAGATCAGGAAGACACAAGCTTTGTAACGGATGTGGGTCTCTACTGCTACAAAGTTATGCCTTTCGGATTAAAGAATTCTGGGGCAACCTACCAAAGACTCGTCAATGCGATGTTCAAACCTCAGATCGGTAGAACTATGGAAGTTTATGTTGACGATATGTTGGTAAAGTCAAAGAAAGCGATAGACCACATGGATCACTTGGCGGAAATGTTCACAATTCTTCGAAAGTACGGAATGAAGCTCAATCCATTAAAATGTTCATTCGGGGTAGAGTCCTGAAAATTCTTGGGTTTCATCGTGAGCGCTAGGGGCATCGAGGCTAATCCTGCTCAAATCACAGCTCTAAGAGAGGTCAAAGCCCCTAAAACAAAGAGAGAACTGCAAAGTTTCAATGGAAAAGTCGCCGCTCTGAGTCTCTTCATTTCCAAGGCCACAGACAAATGCATTCCCTTCTTTGATGCTCTAAAGAAAGGAATGAAATTTTTTGAATGGACTCCCGAATGCCAGAATGCTTTCGATCAACTGATTCATCATATGGAAACGCCTCCAGTTCTTTCCAAGCCTAGTGATGGTGAAGACCTTTTTATCTACTTAGCAATTTAATCTCATGCTCTTAGTGCAGCACTTGTACGGGAAGATATGAAAGTACAGCGTCCAGTCTATTATATCAGCAAACGGTTCACTGGGGCAGAGATGAATTATTCAAAAATAGAAAAGCTTGCTTTTTGTTTGCTAATTGCTTCCAGGAAGTTGAGGCCATATTTTCAATCTCATCCTATCAAGGTCCTTACTGATCAACCTCTAAAGGAAGTCTTGTATCGTCCTGAAACTTCGGGTCGTCTTTTGAAATGGAACATTGAACTCAGCCAATATGACATCTCTTACCATCCCCGAAGAGCAATCAATGGACAAGCTTTAGCGGATTTCATTGCGGAATCTACTGATAAAGGTGACAGTGAGAAAGAGACAACTGATGGCGTTCAAATCGAATGGAAGTTGTATGTTGACGGTTCGAGAAATGATTACTGTTCTGGGGCAGGAGTTGTGCTTGAAACTCCCGAAGGACGATCATTGTGCTATGCATTGAGATTGGAATTTCCTTCAACTAACAATGAAGCAGAGTATGAAGCTCTTATTGCAGGTTTAAAAATTGCCAAGGAACTGAACATCAAAGTGTTACAGATCTTCAGCGATTCTCAACTTATTGTTTGCCAGGTAAAGAAAGAGTTTCAAGCTAAAGGTGGAAATCTGCCCGCATACTTGTCAAAGGCATGTGAACTTCTCGAAGATTTTGATCATTACACGATAAGTCATATTCCTCGGGTTGAAAACATGAAGGTGGATTCTCTAGCAAAATACTCAAGTTCCGGAGAGGCTCAATTATTGGGATTAGTTCCTGTGGAAGTTTTGTCAGCCCCAAGCATTGACGAGATGGATATTGATTGGATTATGGCTACGTCTCAAGAGCATGAATCATGGATGACTCCAATCAAAGAATATCTACTCAATGGTTCCCTACCAGAAAGTTCTAAAGAACGTCGAAAATTATTGAGGAAAGCATCAAGATATATAATTCAAGATGGCCGATTATACAGACAAGGATTCTCGATGCCATTACTCCGATGTGTAACCAAGGAAGAAGCCAAGACAATTCTAGCTGAGGTACACGGAGGAGAATGTGGGGATCATTCAGGTGGCCAAACTCTAGCCAAGAAAGTTCTCCGATATGGGTATTTCTGGCCTGACATTAATCGAGATGCTGCCATTTACTCCCGAAAGTGCGATAAGTGCCAAAGATTTGCGAAAATTCCAAAAGCGCCTTCCACCGAACTCACGCAAATGGTCAGCCCATGGCCGTTCGCCATTTGGGGAATAGACTTGATTGGACCTTTACCAATCGCTAAATCTGGAATCAAATATGCCATTGTCGCTGTTGATTATTTCACCAAATGGGCTGAAGCTGAACCCTTAGCCACGATTACCTCTAAAAAGATGATAAATTTCGTAACTAAAAATATCATTTGCAGGTATGGTGTGCCGCAGAAATAATCACAGACAATGGCACTCAGTTTGAAAGTGAAGAATTCCAAGACTTTTGCAAACAGTTCAGAATTCGAAAAAGCTTCTCAGCAGTGGCTCATCCGCAGGCAAATGGGCAAGTGGAAGCGGTGAACAAAATTATCAAGTCAACCATCAAAAAGCAACTCGAAAAAGCAAAAGGTGGTTGGGTCGATAAGCTTCCATTAGCACTATGGGCATACAAAACTACTCACAAAACTGCGACTGGGCACACTCCATTTTCACTGGCATATGGATCAGAAGCAATGATTCCAGTGGAAGTAGAAGTTCCTTCACACAGGAGAATTCATTTCAACGAAGCTGAAAATGAAAAGCTGCAACTTGAAGCACTTGATTTTCTTGATGAAAAAAGAGAAGAAGCCAGGCTCATAGTTTCAGCTTATCAGCAAAGAATAGCCAGGCACTTCAACTCTAAAGTTCGCCAATGCAGCTTTGAGGTCGGAGACTTAGTCTTGAAAAGGATCATGACAGCAACCGGGGTGTTTGGGCCAAACTGGGAAGGGCCATATGTCATAGGCAGTAAACTTCTTGATGGCACTTTCAAACTCATAACTGTTGAAGGAGATCCAATTCCAAGAGCCTGGAACAGCAACCATTTACGTCCTTATTTTACTTGAAAAAGCTTTGCTCAGGATTGTAAAATAGTGATGAATGTATCAGTTGTATTGTAAGACATTGTAAATCAGTGCAAGTTAATGAAAGCTATAAAGTGGATGTAGGCCCGATTCTTGGCCGAACCACTATAAATCTTGTGTTCTTTACTATTTTATAATGCCTGTTTTATTTCGATATGTAAATACTTTAAATGTATTGCTAAAATGTCGATTCAAAATTGCAGGACATTAAAACAAGGCTTACTCATCACAAGGCCAAGCGAGTCCTATAAATCACTTATTAAGCAAATACCAAGCGGAAAAAAAATTCCAGATTCACATCCCATACAAGAAGAACTTCACATAAAAAGTTGGCGACTCCACTGTATCAAGCGCTTGTTAATTGGTTGAGGTCGTTGGTATAAACGAACATCCAACCAAGTAACTAGCATTTGCTCCATGGAGTCATTCGACGGTGAAGTCTACTTCTTCGGATAAAGCGATTTACTTGCAAAAGAAAGGAAGACGCGCTTGGAAACAATAATAAAGGATCGCTGATGAGCAGATGATGAGAAAACATGGGCTGGTAAACATCGAAGCAGCCAAAAGGAGGTATGCCTCTCAATAAGAAGGTCGGTAGATCCACTAAAGGGACACCTTCCCAAGCAGAAGGAACAGGACCCTTGCTAACTGGTCGTGATGCATCCGATCAGACAGCTTGCGTCCGTCCCATGGATCCACTCGCCCCTGAGACGCAACCTTCTTGGCACACCAATCAACCAAAGCCCTCTAACGAGGCACGCCAATAAATGAAAGTGCTTTCCTCAATCAAAAAAGATTGGTGGAACCACCGGAGGGGCACCTTCCCAAGCTGAAGGAAATTGTTAATTGATTGCGATCGTTCGTGCAAACGAACATCTAATCAAGCAACTTGCGTCCGCCCCGTGGATCCATCCAACCATGAGAAAGTAACTTCCAGGCAATCAAAAAGCCCTCTTCGGAGGCACAAGCCCTCTTCGGAGGCACAAGCCCTCTTAGGAGGCAAAAGCCCTCTCCCGAGGCACCACAAGCCCTCTTCGGAGGCACATGCCCTCTTTGGAAGCAAAAGCCCTCTCCCGAGGCACCACAAGCCCTCTTCGGAGGCACATGCCCTCTTCGGAGGCAAAAGCCCTCTCCCGAGGCACAAGCCCTCTTCGGAGGCACAAGCCCTCTTCGGAGGCACAAGCCCTCTCCGGAGGCACAAGCCCTCTTCGGAGGCACAACTCTTCAGAGGAGTCCTCTTCGGAGGCATGTCCCAAAATAGAATGCTCAAACAAAAAAGCCTTCTCTGGAAGCACATTTCAACTCTCAAGGGAAATTTAACTTATTCATCTCAAAAAGTTCCTCCTAAAAGATGAAATGCTACAAAAAGACCTCTTCGGAGGCACATTTCACCGTGCTTGAAGCACCAAAAATAAGCCCTTTACCGAAGCACAAAATCAAAACCTTCTTCAGAAGCTCATTTCACTGCGTAGGAAAATCCACTTTTTAACAAATAAAAGTGATCATCTCCGAAAGTTGAAGTGTTCTTCAAAAAAAAAAGAGAAAGTAAAAATTTCTCCAAAAAACGAGATACACTCTATCAAAAGCAGAATGATTCTTCCCTTAAAAAGTGGAATAGTTATTCTCTAAAATAAGAGTATCATTCTTGTAAAAGCAAGAAATATTGCAATGCACTTATGGTATGGGGGCAACATTATACAATTCAGTTACATTAATAGAAGTAATATACAAGCAACATACCACAAGTTCATTGCAATATCACGTAAAAAAAGATGTGGAATAAATGCATTCTCAAACACAGACAAAAAGTTTGTACAAGTAGAAAGAATCATTTATTCTACACTAAAAATAAGAAACAGATGTATTCCTACATACACAAGAATTTGTACAAGTAAAAGAGTTATTTTATTCAATGTCTATGAAAATTCTTTACATATGCAGATCTCAAAAAGCGAGGACCGGTACTCGCACAATTTCCGGTCGATACATGCAAAAAGCAAAATAAGAAGTAGAAAATCCAGCTTGTCATTCCTTCTTCGCGCTACCTTTGGAGCCTTTGCCTGGCTTGAAAGTTAATTTCGAAATCCGGCGTGGGCGGGATGGAGAAGGAGGGGTGGTTGGGTCTTCTTCTATTTTGTCTTCCCCAGATGAAGCACTTCTCTTCTTCTTCTTTAGTGCACGCTTTCCTTTCCTCTTTGAAGAAGATTCGCTTCCCGGAGTCAGCAGGATGGAAAGCTTTGTGTTATCATCAAATGACTGCTCCGGAGTCTTCTCATTGTCCTCCGTCCCTTCCGCTTTCTGTTCTTGAGAAGCAGGTGGATCCTCCAAGCCTTGGAGAGCTTCTATCTTTTCTTCCTGCGACCCTGGCTGAGAAGCAGGAGTGACTTGAAGAGATGGAGGAGGAACAGGTGGAAGAGGGGAGGAGTGCACAGTGCTCGGTGCTTCCGCTATAGAAGAAAAGAAGTCAAAATCAGTATTCTCCGAAAAAAGAGAAGATATTGGATCACCAGGACTTAAGTAATAAGCAAGAAATTCATCCAAATCAATTGAATCGAATGAATAATCCACTTGAGCCGGATCTGAATCGAAGTTACCTGGAGAAGTTGGTTTTGACAGTTCAATTTCAAATTTTTCAGCCTCGATGTCTTCTTGGCTCTTTTCCTCAATCTGAGTAAGGGGAGACTCGGTAGTGATGGGCTTAGCCTCAGCGTCTTTTGTAGGAAGAGGAGAGTGAGAGTTGGAACCAACGATATCAACATCGGTCGGAATCGAAGTGTGGACAGGGGCAGTTAAAGAAATTTTCTTTTCTGAGTGTTCTTCTGCCACTGTTCCAGCTCTAGCTTCGGCAAGTTGCTCTTTTCCTCTAGCAAGAGCGGCACGGGTATCATCATCTAGATAAAGTGCTGCAAGGTCTGCCTCCGCGTAGCCAGCAAACATATCAAGTATGGCCTCCCAAACTTCAGCCAATGTAATCTCGTATTTAGGGCCCAAGAATGAAAGACTACCGCGACCCAGAACACTGTGCAAATAGAAGTCAAATAAAGTAGAGTCGATGCTAGCTTTGGTTGCTTCGTGAGACTCTTCATCCGCAACTTGTCCAGCAACCGCGTCGTCACGCTCTTTCTCAACTTTAAGAAGCCTAGCCTTTAACATCTGAATCTCCGCGTTCTGGGAGTAAAATGTTTCCCGCAGCTCAGCGTTTTCTTTGCGATATTTCTCAGTAATGTGCTGCTCAGCTGCAAGCTTCATTTCGGCATCCCTCTGCGCAGCGTGTGCGTCCCGCACTTGCTTCTGAAAGACTTCTTCTTTCTGAGTATGCGATGTAGAAGAAGTGGCAAGATCTTCTTTAAGTCGCTTGACTTCAGATTCAAGCCTTGCATTGTCATCCGCGATGCTCATCATCTCCGCATCGTGCTGCTTGCAGATTTTATCCCATTCAGCCTTATCGTTCTCCATAGTCAGCATGTTTTCAAGATTCATATGGTTGACTCTTTGGAGTTCATCAACAAGTTTCTGCCATTGCGACATCCTCTTAATGTCAAGCTTAACTGCATCAAGATTTCTAAGCATGGCTTGCTTATCGATCGGGACCAAATCTAGGCCAAAGCGCACTCCTTTTAAGCACCAATTCGGAAATCGGCTTTGAAGCGTTGGAGAGCCATCTTTAACCTGATACTGGGGTATGTTGATGATTGCTTGGATGTCAGATTTCTTTAAAGGAGGAGAGCCGGACGGGATATCAGAAGAAATAGGAGCGTCAGTTTTTTCAGAAATTGCAGACGCGTCCTTTTCACTAAGTCTAACCCGTTTACTCGGGTCTTCGGTAGCATGGCTCTTCCCTTTATCGTCATGATATTTTCTTTTGTGGGAATCATCGTCCCTTCTTCTCCGCTGCTCCTCGTAGGCTTGCCTCTCTCGAGCTTTTCTAACTGCTCGCTCTTCGTCAGATTCTTTGCGAGTGGGGAGATAGCGTCCGTAATCGTAAGAATCGCGCCCTCCGTAGCGCCGAAAGTTGTCGTAATATGAGCCACTTCGCCCCATTGTAGAACCTGAAATTAAAGAAAAGACAAGTCTTAGAAATCTTCAAATTGAAGAAGCTAAGTGCGTATAAGTGCTAAGCATCCTAAGTGTGTGTGGTGTGCGAACTACGCGCGTCAAACTACAAACCACTCTTTGGTCGGGGAGTGATAACAGATTGAGAAGCAGGAATTGATTTTTGAGCCGACAAAGTTTGCTGCAAAGTAGATGTCGCTTCGGTTGCAGGAGATGTAGCTTTAGTTATATCATCTTTGAAAAGTTCCTGTGAAGTAATCATCAGATCACTCAACCCCTCAAAGGTATCGTCACCATCGTGTTTTGTGGGGCTTTCTCTCTCGACTCCTTTATCATTAACTTTCTCGAAATGTTGAGAAGTTTCTTCTTCTTCAATAACGGGAGAAAGTGTTAACTCGCTGGATGACCCCACAATGTCGGTAGGAGTAGAACACTTCACCAGTGAAGTCTTAGTGGTGGGTTCTTTCAGTGAAAGTTCTTTAGCAGGAACGGGGGCATCTGACGCCTTAGCTGGAGAGTCAGGGACTTCATGCGGCTGAATAGAACGGGAGGGATGTAAGAGTCCAAATTGATGGAAAAACTCATCTTTCAGTAGAAATTGAACATTCCTCTCCTCAACTGGCACGGCCATAAGCCTCTCGAAGGTTGTTTTGTGACTAGGGTCCCTAGAAGGAGGAAGGAGCGCTGAAAAAGTAGAAAAAGAAGTTAACACTTGACAATTCGGACTTCGAAGAGTTCAGGAAAGGAAAGGAAAAGGATAAATGGTCATACTTCCCACTCTCTAGATGGCATAAAATCCCGGGGGACAACGAACGTAGAAAAACTGGCTCAGAAAACCGTGAACACTGTCAGGGAGACCAATGATCAACTTATGCTTTCTAGCACTTCTCACGACTGTGATAGAAGGATGATCTTTATTTTTGGCATAAGAACACAGATAACAAATTTCTTCAAAACTTGGGAGACGATCCAACGTTCTCCTAAATAGCACACAAAGTCCCATCAGAATGGCGTATCCGTTGGGATGTAACTGAAAGGGAGAAATTGATAATCGTAGAAGAAGCTGTTGAAGGAAATCGTTGAATGGAGGAATAGCTCCATTCATGCACATGTGGCGATTAACGGCAACGTAACCATGAGGTGGTCTAACAGCAGTGTCACTCCTCTCAGGCAGTATGGCATCCGTTTCAGCAATGCCAAACTGAGTACATAGTTGGCGGAAAACTCTATATGTTAATGTAGTTGAGATTCGTTCTGGAGGATCAGCTAATGGAACAGGGATAGGAATAGTTTCTCCAGCTTGAGCTGTTGCTTCCTCTTGTTGAGAAGACATTCTACACAATCAACTGGATGTTCAAATGTGAAGGTGCACGTTTCCTAAAAAGTGTGAAGTGTTGTGCAAAACTAATGAAAATTAAAAGCAAACATAACTGGAATTAAACTAGTTGACAATCAGTCGACTACAATATTTAGGAACTTGTTAATGCTCAAGTGTAGTGTTAATGCAAACAAATCAGTTTCAGTTGACTATTACAGTTTAGCTTTAATACTTCACTTGAATTGGTTATTGTATAGCATTTCGTTCGTAAGTTCATTTAAGTTGATTCTTTCTTTATCGACTAATCTGTCATTCGATGTGGGCAGTCAGTGGCAGTATATTCATCCCATTTTTCTGCAAATGTTGTGTTTAACAGGTTATTAGCATTAAGAATAATCTGCAAAGAAGTTCAAACAAGTTTAAAGTTCAGGCAATTCAAGTCTTAAAGTTCAAGGCAGTGGAAAATATGTTCAAGTTTTAACTCGTTCATGACTTAGCATGGGTCGAAAGTTCCTCAGGTCATAATATGCAAGTAGTAGCTCGTCCACGACCTAAAGGATATGCTACGAGTTAGGTTGAGTCGTAACTCTTAAGTCGTAATACATATGAAGGCTTTGAATCTGAACAGTACTATTTTCTTTAAGTCCAAAGTCGGCCGTGACTTAAGGTCTAGGCCGCAAACTAATTAGGTCGTAGGAAAGTTAGGTCGCAAGGGTTCTTGAACCGGACAAAGTGTTAAATCGTGAATATTTTAGGTCGTGAATTTTTTGGGTCGGCTCCGATGGAATTTCAAGCTATCTCCTGCTCGAACCAAAACCTCACCTCCTTCTGCCGATTACCTTCCTCTCCATTGAGAAGTTCAGTAACTCGTCAGCCAACTTGAGATCCATAAACCCAATAACTTCGAACTATCCCCTATCAAAAACCCTAAGTTACGTGTCCTAATCGCATCTCATAACATCATCAAATTGTCCCAAATCCATCGTGAAACCGGTATGCGGCAGTATATTTGAGGATCACAATGACATTGCGACTAAAGGAAGTCAAGAATCGGATGCGACACGACTCGAGATAAAATATAGTGTACAAACTCGGATTAAGGGCGACGAACACGGGATCCTCGATTCAACGATGATTACGTTTAGATATTAGTTGAATTCACTTACGCAATGTAATGCTGAGGATAACTGATGATCGAATAATGAGATTCATCTTCGAGAGCTCGAGTATTCACTAGTGGCTGAACAGAATAATAAGACAGGTGAAGTGAAAGAGGAAACGACCTAAGCTATTTATACACTGGGGCATTGAAATGTGAATCGACCCACGATCCACGACCTACGACTTGTATTAAGTCGCTTATGACCTAACAGTCTCGTCAAAAAGTGAGTTAAGAAAATCGAAGCACACGACCTACGACTCAGGCGTATACTTCGAGGGGCAAATGTTAATCCTCTTTTGTTCGCGACTTAATAAGCTACGACTTAAGAGTTGCCGACCTAAAAGATCCTACGACATAACGACCTAGGAGGTACGCCGACCTAAGGAATGAGACGACTCAAGATATGTGCCGATCTAAGAGGCTACCGACTTAAGAAGATAACAGCTTAACGACCTAAAAAGCCTGTCGACTTAACGAGCCGCGATTTAACGATCTATGACTTAACGACTTAAGAGTTGCCGACCTAAAAGGCATACCGACCTAATAGTTACCGACATAACTACTGAAAGGAGCATACCGACATAAGATGTGGACCGACTTAAGGAGCCAACGACTTAATAGGACTTACGACCTAACGACTTAGCAGGTTATGACCTACCGACCTAAGTGGATGAACGACTTAACAAGCTAAAGCAAAGAAAAGACATGTTCCATGCCGCATCTTTTAGGTCGCTGCCGACTTACGACTTATACTAAGTCGCGCGCGACTTATCAACTCGTTCAGAAGAATCAAGTGCAGCCGAAGTGATCCCTTATACCGTCACCGACTTACGATCTACGACCTACCTTAGGTCGTGGCCGACTTACCACTTGGTGATAAAATTCTGCTCAGAAATCCTCTCTATAAATACCCCCCAAACTCCAACAAGGCGGGGACTTTTGGCGAATCATTTTCTGAAGCGTCATTACTCTGCCGAATTCTCAACTCACTCAACATTTGAAGATCTCCAAACATTCAAGACACTACAACAAGCTTCGGGAGGAATTTCATACATCCAAGACGGATTCATCAAGTTTCATCATCGAAGTTTGAGCTAGTAGTCGAGAGTATTTTTGTGATCAAATCGAATTGTATTTTGAAGAATATTGTATCATCTTGTAATCAAATCAGCAATAAAAGACTATAAAGTGGACGTAGGCTCAATTACGGCCCGAACCACTATAAATCTGTTGTTCCTTTACCGTTTTCTGCTATTTTACTGTTTATATCTTGTTCCCGTCACACGGGTGGTGCTTTCACAACTTTATTACACACACCGGGTGTTAGCGTTCAATTTTCCGCGTTAACAAATTAATTTTGGAAATTTTTGATTTTGATATAAGATGGACCTTATGTAAATATAAGATGCTGTTGAAAACCATTGATTTTGGAAATGAATTGTTTGACTTAAATTATATTGATTTAAAAACTTGGATTATTCTCCAAACCTATTATTTTGGAAACTTTGAAACTGAAGATATTTAAATTGAGAAGAAATAATTTGGTGGAATTGTATATGATTTTGAAACTGAACTGATATTTAAACGAATTGAATTGAGAACCTTATTTTAAATATTTGATTTGTGAGTTATCAAACTTATATAAAATTGGTTTGTGTAAGTATGAAATTGATTTGAAAACTATTGATTTGGAAAGGTACTCAATTTGAAAGGTGAAATCTTATATAATCAAAGTCTATATAAGTGTGATTTGATATACTATTAATTTTGGAAGGTATTTAATTTGAAAATGCAATCTTATATATAATTGACTTTATATAAGTATGATATTTGAAAGTGATTTGAAAAGGTACTATATGATATATATTTTCGAAGTAAATATATGGAAAGTGCCTTCTGCTTGATATCGCTTTGTGGCCACATTGTGGATTCATTATATCGATATTATTTCTCTGATTTGGGTTTTTTGGATATGATACTCGAGTGTCCATCGAATTCCATGGAGATCTCCATGGTCTTAAGAGCGCGACTGCATAGCGTAATTCGCAGGGGCTACAAGAGCCTAGGGTACGGATGTTTCCTGGGGGATCCAGGCGTAACCATTGTTTATCTGCGATCTATTGGGTCGCTTGGTAGCGAAATCCGCAGGGGCTGCGAGAGCATAGGGTATGGATGTTTCCTGGGGGATCCAGGCATAACCATTGTGTATCTGCGGTACTACCAGTCTTCATGGCGTAATCGCAGGGCTGGGGGGGCCTACGGGTACGGATGTTTCCTGGGGGATCCAGGCATAACCATTGTGTATCCGTGATCCATGATCGACATGTTTTGGTTGTTTTGTTTGGATTGTACTTTCCATATCTGTTTTTTTAGTTTTTCCAGTATTTTCACTGGGTGTTGAAACAAGTCTACTAAGTACTTGGAGAATTCTAGCTTTGCGCCTGATCAACGCATGGCCGGAGTCTGTATGAACGAGGATAAACTTGTTGAAACATTGAGTTATAAAAGTATTTTATCATAAAAGTATTTTGTTATAAAAGTATTTTATTATAAAGGTATTTATTATAAAAATATTTCCAATAAAGAAATTCTGCTTTAATATTCGAAATTGAAATTCTTATGGTTCTAAATTAACTATTTGTGCCCGATACTATTCTTTTGAATATACCTTATCTGCTCAGCTTTATTCATTCACCCATCATCTGTTTTTCCGAATCTACCTTCTTTCCTTTTTGAGTATATCCTTTTTAAATATTTTTTATTTATACACTACATGGTTTAATAGAAAATTTTAGTGTTATAAATATTTTGGAAGTTATTAATTAAATAAAACATATTTAAAGTAAATGATTATTGATTTATTAATAATATTTAAAGAGTATCTTGAGATAAAAATTAATAAATTTATGAATTATGGATTTAATGTTTTCAAACAGCTTCTTTGTAAATATAAGTAATAAAGTAAATAATTGTTTTCAAATAATTTTCATATATTTATAAAGGTGTTATTTAAACATATAAATGGTATTTATAAAGGAAGCAAGAAAATTTTACAAATGGGTTTGAAAAAAAAAATTAAAGTATTAAAGATAATTGAATTACAAATGAAGTTTTCAAATGAATATTTCAAGTAAAATTTTATATAGTTTTAAATTAATTATTTATCCTTGTCTTTCAATCTATTTTTCTTTCTGGTTGTTTCTATTCTCCTACCTTCTTCCTTTTCGGGGACGAAAAGTTTTGAGTGGGGGAGAGTGTAACGACCCAAAAAATTTTAGTGATTTTATTTATTAAATTAATTGAAATTTTGTGAAATTTTGAACAATAAAATTTGAAAATAAAAATTTATTATTTGGAATACGTCCATTTAAACATAGCAACTGGAAAATTTTCTTCTGATAATATTGAAGTTTATTTTCTTGTGAAATTTTATTTCAATTTAAATCAGTTAATAACAGTTGAATTTAAAAGTATTCCGAAACCTAAATATGTCAACATGAGAGAATTTATTTAGAACACTCTAAATCAGACTGCGAAATTCGTACGTTTCTAGCTCCGTTTGGATTTTTCCGTACGGAATAGCAACATATATCGGTACTGATTATCGACTTTTGATTGGATGATCGTACCACTAATATTTGTATACCGTTTTGATCATCCCATCGCGCTGATCTCTGCGGTATATTTAATTCAGTGTTTTGAGGCCCAGTACGTGATGGAACTATAAAACGGACAGCCGTATCGGTTACGGTATTGCAACCCTTTTGTTTCTTGACCATTCGTTTTTCACAACGTTCAAATTTCAAGCTCTCTGTGCTTTATTATTCCCTGAATTTTTGTGTGTGACTTTACCATACCTCTACTTCATATTTATTTCGGTAGTCCTTTCATTTCAACATTTACATTATACATAAGTTTTATATAATTTTGAAGTCTGAACTGTTCATTTCCTCTTCCATTTGCAATCCTCCCTTCATGTTGTATTTATACTTGCCTGACTGTTCTCTTCCCCTCTCCCGTCTCTTTCTCTCCTCCTCCTATTGTAATGGCCTGCAAATCCGTACCCCTTTGAGTCGACAATATTCTCCATCGGTTCAACTCAAAGTGGTCGGAAATACAAACCATTAGGGTTAAAGAAGAAAGAGGTAGAAGAAGAAAATAGAAAACAACATCAGAATCTCACAATCGCAGCGGAACAAAATATAATATATAACAACAGATTTTCATACAAAAGAATCTGTAACTGTTTAATACTTACAATCATCAGAGTACACAATTATCACATCAAATCTGGACATTTTAGTAACTTGTCCATACACAGCGGAATATACAAATCAATGGAAATACGCCTCGTCATCCAGCTCATCTCCTGAGCTCCACAGCATCCTAACATGTATTTGTAATACTCGGTCTGACCCGAGCATTATAAATAAATAACACCCAAGTCAGTCTGGAAAACCAGCGTGAGAAAACACACTCAATTGAATTATTAAAGTTTTCAAAATCCTTTGAAATCAAGGGTATCTCGTAAGACCACGCCACAAATAAACATGTCGGGTTTTTACCTTACGATAACCAAAACATTTTTATCAAAACTATCTGATATTATAATAGTGTCTATAGAAAGTAAAATAGAATCTAGTTGAAATGCTTGCATCTCACGTTCCAGCAATAGTTGGGCATAATCAAAACCATATAGGCGCTTATTGGAGATTGGATTCCATACAATGGCAGGGCTACTAGGGTACCGCCCATCACAGTACCTGGCCTAGATCAAAGTACCGAGGATCACACCCGATCCCCTGCAACACAAGGCCGGAGCTACCCCTTACTGGATAGTCCGAATAAGATCACCCCGCGGTTGGGATCAGTAACCACCACTAAGCCGAAATCAAAAAGGGACATCTAGATAGGGATGACCTTACCCTAATTGGTTACTAGCCACTTAGCCTTGCTGCACCTCCCCTGTTTTATCCATTCCCGGTTAATGGGGCTTGAGGCTATGTGTTACCTTTTTAGAACACATTTCACTTAGAATACTCATCGTCCTCCTAATGATGGTCTAATAGCATTCGTCCATACAAGAAGCCCTGGGTCTGGACAAACTGAAACACCGTCTTCATCATCTTCACGGTCTTCATTCGCAAACGTTCAAACCGGATCGAAGTGGTTTTCGGGTAATTAAACCTGATCCCGGTCTCTTCGAAAAGATCAGCGCATTGGCCAATATTGATAGTCGGTTATTTAACTACCAATTCAAACAATCATTCACCAATTGTTTTATTTCCCCTGAAAAGCACGAAGTCCTTTAAATATTTAAATTTTAACCAAATTAAATTAAAACATTTAAATAAACTACTTCCATTACTTTACTCAAAATAACACTTATAAATTCTAAATAATTTCCCGAGTAAAACTTTAGCCAGAAACTACTTTTCAAAATAAACTATTATATAAGGTATAAATATTTAACAGTTATCCTTTGCATCAAAATACTAATTCAACCTTTGAAAAATAATTACTACCATAATTAAATTAAATAAATATTTACTTAAAAATTTTAAAACAACTAAATAATAATTTTTCTAAACATTCTTTCAAAAACAATTTTTAAAACTTTTAATCCATACTTAAAAATCTCCTTTGAAATTATACTTGGCTTTCCAGGAAATTACACTTTTCATTCCAATATAACCGTCCAACATTTATAAATCCTTCCCGATTTATTTCCACTTTAATTTACGTCCCAATCCCGTAAATTTTACCTTCCATACTTTTAAAAATAAAACCACCTTTTTATTTTTAAAACAAATTACCATCTCCTTATAAATTCTCACTGTGCATTTATACTTTCAAATTTATCCATTGATAAATATTTTTACTTTATTTATAAACCCAGTTTATAATGTCCATACCCTCATTTCCCTTTTAAATCACAGTTTTCAAAACATTTAATCGATTTCCTAATCGATTCTCTGAATTACTTCCATTTTAAAATTTTATCTTGACTTACTCAAATTTTTATTCCAAAATCCATTAATTCCATATTCACTCCTTTATTATGATTTAAAATCTTATTTAAATCTGAAATATCAATTTCATACTCTATTTCAAAATTCTCCCTTTTATTTTCTCCTAACTCATTTTAAATCTTGAATTTTAAAAATAGATCCTTTTATTCTTAAGGAATATCGCTTAAATCTTTAAAACTCTCTAATTTACATTTATTCAAAATCTCTATTTCCCATACCCCGGAATTTATTTATTAGGATTCTAAAATCAAACTTTTTATTCTTTTCCAAATTCATTCCTTTAGTTTATCCAAATTCACTATAATTATTTTACTTAAAATTCCCTTTTTAATTTCTTTCAAAAATCCAATCCTTATTTTTTATATCTTCAAGTACCAAAATATATTCAACCAATCATAGCATTCATTATTTCAACTTCCAATATAACCAATATAATCTATCACAGATTATCAAATAATCACATCACTGAATATGAAATAATTCAACATTTTGAGGAATCCATTTGGATCCCTCCAACCTGTTCCCTGCATCCACAGATGTTAGCACAATATAAAAATACCAATCCCACTTCGAGGTGGGATATCGCGGTATATAGGGTCATCCGCTATTATGCGGGGTGCATAGGGTCTCATCCGCTATATAATGCGGGAATATCAATCACTCCAATATATATATATATACTACTATATATAATATCACATCCAGACTGATAATAAATTATCAATTCAAGCAATCAATCCAATAATTTAATTTCAACCAATTAAATTAACTAGTAATCCAATTTGAGTGAGATTAACTCACCTTTGACTTTTGTTTTGCAATCTGTCCCATACCGGCTTGTTTCTCCATTATTTTTGACCTTGTACAAACATTATACGGTTTATTAACATTTGACCTAATCGAACAGTAAATTACCATTTATTAATTTAATTTTGAACTAATAATTTTAATTAAACAAATTCTCCTTTAAACACGTATGTATCTTTAATTTCCTTTTTGAACTACATATATACTTATAAAAATCTGTATAGATTTCAAAATCTAATTTTTATATTAACTCTTATATTCCAAAATCTTATGTATATATATATTTTCTGTTTTAAACATTATATACATATACATACATATATATATATATATAAAGTTTAATAAAAATACAATTTCTTTTTTTAACCTATATATTAAAAACAATTTTTTTCATATATATCTCACTGTAAAAATATTTTCCTGTTTTCTGTACAATTTCATATATATATATATATATATATATACCGTCACACTTAAATGGAAAAGGAGAAAATGGCATATACCTCACTACGTCGCTCAACTCCCCTGTGTCTACCACCGAGTGCCTCCATAGTGATCTCGCTCCGTCGATTATTGCTTCACACACGACCAGAAGCTCAAAAAAAATATCAGACCCTCACGTTCTTTGACACGCTAACATCCACTCGCTGATCGAACTAATCCCATCGCCAGAGACGAACTTCCAGCCCACTGTCGCATCCCGACTCATGCCTCGTCAACGCGGTCGCCACCCCCCTCTGTCACGGACGCGAACCCAAAGTCAAACTCGTCGAAGACAACACTGTAACAACCCGGGATTTAGCTTCAATTTATAATCGTCATTTAACGGTTAAAGTGTTGATAAATTGCTATTGGAATTTAAATCAAGTTGAAATTCTTTTATAAAAATGTTAAGTGTTGAGTAAGCTTTACATTTTGAATCTTGGCCCATGGTTCTTTGTTTAGCCGAGTTAATATCAGAGGCAAACCCGATCCATTCATTTCAAAAACCCTAAAGTATCAAACGAAAGAAAGAAAAATAAATGGCGGTCTCGATTTTCTTCGTTCGTTCCGCTTTGAAGAATTAGGGCTTTCGATTTTCTTGAGCATCGGCTACAAACTTTCGATCGATTGATAAGGTGAGTACCCACTCACATCTAATTCTCGTCTCGAGTTGAATTATGGTTTAAATTCTGTGATTTTCGTTCATTTTCAATTGTTTGATTTATCGATTTGTTTTGTTTTGGCCATTTGGAGTTAATTTGTTGTGCTCGATTGTTTTGAGATGTTCGTTTTCGTGGATAATCACTGTTGTTTTTTTGGGTTTGACGATTTGGTGTTCGTTCGTGACCACCATGATTTCGATTCTTGTCGACTTTGGTCACTTGAATTGTTCGAACTTGTGACATTTTCAATGCTTGGCTTCTTTGAATTGAGACTGCAGTTCCATTTTCTCGGTAGCATACTGTGGCTACATGTAATCGTGTAGTCTGGTACATCTTGTAGCATTTGTATCTTTTGCTCTATGGTTGAATTTGTTTTGAACATGGTTATTTTAAACTTGACTTTGTTCGAATGCTTGCTGGTGTAGTGCTCTTCAATTTAGTTCATGTATATACATACATACATGGGTGTATATATGTGTGTGCCTATGCACTTGGTTCGAACTTGTTGCCACCTCACTTGAACATGTTTCACTGATGCATTATGTTGTTCTGCACTTGAATTTGAGTGCTGTTGTTCTTTATTTAATGGTTGCAGTGCACTTTGGTTTCATGATATATGCTTCGACTCCTTGATTGTTTGGGATTTTCTGGCGCTGTTGGTTTTCGTGGTCACCTCGGTTTCACTTGACATCAGTCGTTTAATTTCGTTAGGACGATGTTGATTTTGTAGTTATCTGCACTTACATGTTTTGTTCGATTCTCTGATATTTGGGAATTTTACTTTAATTGCAGTTTGAAATCTCTTTTGGGTTGTTCGAACTTGATACAGTCTGGAGCTTAATGTTTGTAATGCTTGTTTTACTTGGAGCCTTTGTGCCTTTGTGCCTCTGTGCCTTTGTGCCTCTATGCCACTGTGCCTTTGTGATAATTGAAATTTGATTTATTGTACCTGTTTGTAACTATAGTTTCGTTGTGGCATTCGATCTCCATGTGCACTGATCATCACTTTTGCACTTTGGTCTGATTTGTAACTTTGTTGTCTGCATTTGCTCGAATGCATTTGCTTGCTTGATGGCACATGTATTTCGACTGGGTAGCTTGTCACTGTGTTGCACTTTCTTGATCCAGTTTGGTAGTTGCATACTTGTTGTGCACTGAGCATTGCTTTGGGTTTAAATTGCCTGACCATTTTGAGACTTTGTGGTCTGGTTCCTTCATGTAGTTGTACCTGACTCATTACTGTTTTGTTGCATTCCTTGGTGACTGCAGTCCGTTCTGTATGCAGTCTTACCCTTATTGGTTTGTGTTGCACTGATGCAATTGGATTTGTTTTTCTAATACACTTGAGTTGAATCCAGCTTGTAGCTTGGAATTGACCTTGTGTTCGGTGGTGACTTTCATGGAACTTTCATGTATTTCATCACGGTAGTGGCGAGGCAGTACACGCGTGCGTGTACTACAGCCACACTGAATTGTCGTTTTAATTGATAGTTCAATTGTTTGAATTGTTTTATGTCCAATTCAATATTTGGGAATTTTCTTTGATTCAGTTCGATTGATCATTTTGTTGTGTCTAATTATCTATTCGATAATTAGATTCTGAGTTTCTAATTATTATTTAATAATTAGATTTTGTTGTTAATTGTCATTTAGACAATTCTGTGGTTTTCTAAATTATCTTTATTGATAATCTTTTTATTTATCTTGTTGATGATTTGGATTCGCTGATTTGTTGTTTAACACTGTTTAGCGTTATATCTACCGTTATCCGATTCTCTGATCGAGGAGTTGGATATACGAAATTTCTGTGACTGTCGTCTATTTGATATTTGATTATTATTGCTTCTGTGCATTAATAACTGAGTTTGAATTAGACTGACCCGTGTATTATTTTCTTTTGAATTTAATACTCGGGTCAAACCCGAGTTATTTCAAGTTGTAGATATTCTGCTTTGAGTTGTTGCTTGAGCTGTGAAGGCTTTTCATATCTTTTGGAGTAGTCGTGTCATAGTATAGGTTGATATGTATTCATGTATATTAGTCGATAATGTACTTGTATATATAACTTCCAGAGTCAACAGTTGTAGTTGTATCATATGTATTGTGTCATATGTATTGTAACTGACATCAGTTATATATATATATATGAGACTTTTGTTATCTATGTTCCACATTTTATTATCTGTGTTATTATTATATATATTGTCCTAAACTATTATGAACCATCGTAGTTTGTTTTATACTGGAATTGGGTATGTCGATGGGAGTAAATAAATAAGAGATGAAAAATGAAAAATATATACCACTCCTATCGAGGTAACCAATACTAGTGTAAGGCCAACTACGGATGGCCGCTCCTATCCAGCCTTATTCTTCGTAATAACAGACAGTATTTCTTTTAATACCCTTTGTTATTGTGAGCATAGAGGTGGGGCGTCACAGTTGGTATCAGAGCTTGGGGTTTATGGACATAATATAAAACATAACTTAGATGGAACATATGTTACAACTATTGGTCGATGTTTATATTTGTGTTTTGAGTCAAAACTAAAGTTTTGAAACTTTGATGAAATTTTTAAATATCTTTATTTAAAAATAAAAGTGACACTGTGTTTTGTTGATTGAATAATTTGTGTTCTGTTATCAGAGTGCGCAACGGAAACAGTGAGACTGTCTTCGCTGAATACAACTGATAATCTTTTTGATTTAAAAATCAAAATATGAAATTGAAATAAATTTCACTTGTTGTTTACATAGCTGTGTTTAATTTGTTTCTTTGAGAATTTCGAATCCGATTTGAGGATTCGAAGCGATTGCAGTTATGTGATTTTTGTTTAGATCTTTGCTGGTTTTCTTTTATGCTAATCATATATTGATTAGATTTTGCTGTTTTGAATTATCTTCATTGAAGATACATTCGAATAATTCTTTGTTCATTTTGTAGTACGTGCAAATTTGAGTTGCATGTTACTGCATTAATTTTACGTTGAACCGATGTTTGGTTTAAACATATTTTGTTGCCGTTATCTTTATAACGGGGTTTTTACATCGGTGCTAAATTTTTGGAGCACGGTGTTTTGTGGCATTTTGATGAATGAAAATTCACTGATATTACATTTTGATGTAAATTATTTTGATGAGATTTTGACATTTAAAAATTACCGTCGCTTTGACTTCAGTAACCGCTAAATTTTAAAAAGTAGATTTTCAAGCGGTTATTCCGCAATGCTGATTTTGAGATCCGTTTTTATGGTGTTTTGAGAAGTACAATTTTCTTTTCGAAATTGCTATTGATGTTGTTTCTTTAATCATGTGATGGAAAATCGTTTTAAAATGAAAAATTGTTTTATAAATTTGTACAGTTTGCGCTTTCAAAAGAATGAGGAAGCGATTTAAACGTTTCAGCAAAATCGAGGACTATGACCCCTTTCTTTTACTGATTCGCTTAACTCCTGACTTGTCCAGTTGAGAACGTGAAATGTTATCTTTATAAAATAAATAAAATTGTTTTTAGGAATTTTACAGTTTGCGCTTTCAAAAGAATGAGGAAGCGATTTAAACGTT
Organism: Allium fistulosum; assembly: GCA_030737815.1. Taxonomy (NCBI): domain Eukaryota; kingdom Viridiplantae; phylum Streptophyta; class Magnoliopsida; order Asparagales; family Amaryllidaceae; genus Allium; species Allium fistulosum. The sequence goes on from CM060904.1 coordinate 658,021,978, forward strand.
TCAACAAAATCGAGGACTAGGTTTTATCATACGTTATGTTTGTATTTTTAAACCAAAGTTGGTTGTAATAATATATATTTTGTTAAAGGTATGGTATACGTTTAAATTTTGTTATTATATATAAATTTGTTTTGAAACAGTTTTTTTGCAAGTATAGATATAGAAATATATGTTTATATCTTATATTTACAAGCTGCTATATATACGTCAGTTCCCTTCCTCCTTTTGGGCATAAAGCAAGTGTGTTAAAAACTGTTGCGTGTATTTTAAGTAACACTAAAGTTATTTTGTGTATGCGTTTATATAGAAAAGTGTGTGTGTATATATATATATATTTTACGTTTTAAAAGTATTGATATTTATTTTAGATATTGTTATAAGTTGATGTATATAGGGTATGTATTATAAGTTGATCTATTGTTATATAGTATATATAGTTGTATATATATTCACTTATACCAATTATTTGCATCGACCCAATTTTGATTATTTCATCGATTCGTATTATCAGATTTGTTCGTCAATTCGTGCCAATCAGCCTTGATCGTTGAATTCGTACCGATTTTGCTTTTCTTGAATTCACAATTAAATTTCAGAGTCCGTATCAGTGTGCGTATCCATGTCACCTTCTGTATTCTCTAGCCTCGAAAGGTGAGCAATCACTCATGATTAACGTTCTTGTATTTATTAGATTTGATTTCAATTGAAACGACAATTGAAATATGCTGTTGTAGTTAATTAAATTGTTATATATATGCTATTATCTATAACTTTTCACCTGTGGGATATGACACCATATCCTGTTGTTTATATTATATTGTTATTGATGATATATGCCTGTTATGTTATTTTCATATCTGTTCTCACTCTACAAGTTCCATGTTAGTATAGAATTTACTATGGGTTGAAATGATACATACCCGAACGGACTTTAGAATTGGAGGAATTCATTATGAGTTGAAATGACAGACCCAAGCGATTTTCATTTGCATTGAATTTGGGATTGCGGGTCGAAATGATATCTACCCATATATATTTAAATTACGGATTGAAATGATAAATTTCTGTATCACTTAACCATAGGATAGGAAAAATATATACAGACACCGTTGGTCCATATATATATATATATATATATAAATGATTGAAAATAATTTCTATGGTTTTGAAAAGAAATATATGGGTTTTAATAAATATTGGTTCTTAAAATATTATATATAAATGGCTATTTTATATATAGAGTTAATAATAATATTATTGAGATTGATTTAATACATATAATATGTTTAAGTATTTATTTAAATTTATATTTCAAATAGATTGTTGTAATAATTTGAATAAGTTAAGGTTGAGAAGATAAAGTTAAATAAATTGAAATTATATTTAATTAAGAATTCTACTAAATTAATTTGAACTATTGAATTTGAAGTTTAAGATTTGATTTTTATAACTTGATTTTTGATTTAAAGTGATTAAATGGATATTTCAAGTTTAAATAAATCGAAAGGAATATTTAGTTTAAAGGTAATTTAAGGTTATTTAAATAATACTGAATTTATTAAGTGAATATTTCAAGACCAAATAATAATGAGGTTAAATCAAGATCTATATGAAACTGTTAAATTGAACTTTGAAAATGTTGAATATTAAAGCTTTGAAATATACTGGAATTTAAATGGTTTATTTGTGATTTAGATCTGTATTTGAAATTAATAAAATTTGAATTTGTTATTTAGAAAACTGAATTGAACGGAGATTGATAAATTGAGATTGAATTAAATTTGAATGGGAAAGTCGAGTTGATTTTGAGGCGATTTGTGAAGTTTGAGGAAATTACAAATACTTTACTTTATAAATTATTTAGTATATATATACTATTTTGGGAAATAGATATATTTGAAATAAAAATGATATTTTGGTTTTTGAAGTATAAAGTATTTTGAAATGACCACGGTGTTATAGTGTATATTTCTACATTATAGATAGTTCCACGGATCCTTAGAGGATGGTTATCCCAAACATCCTTTAAGTTACTTGTATTTCAGTTGATATTTCACTTGAGTTGGATTTATTGATATAAGAATGTTAATCCTAACTCGAGTATTTTGTGTTTTGCTTTACGCTCGGGTCAGACTAAGTGATACATCATTTGAGACTCCCGTTGGAGTTTGGAGCTTCGCTTGGAGATCCAACTATCGATTCAGCTTTCAGCCTTTCCAGTTGATTTGTTCAGAGATGTCACCAGTCTGTATTTGAGATATTCTGTTGTATTTTATTTCAAACTCTATTGTTTATATAGTAGCTTCATGAACTACTATTTATCTATTCCGCTGCATTATTATTATATTACTCTGTGTCTGTGATTCTGTGATTGATTTATTTACTGTATATGCTGAGTTTTGCCAAATTTAAATTAACAATCTGATATTTTGAGCAATTCAAGTCCGCCACGTGCGGATGCGAATGGTTGAAAATACCAGGTCGTTACATCAGCTGCTTGAACCGGTGGAACCATGTTCAAGTGTTGTCCATTCCTTAGCTGCTTGAACCGGTGGAACCGCGTTAAAGTATGCTCCATTCCTTATCTGCTTGAACAGGTGGAACTGCATTCAAGCATGCTCCATTCGTTAGCTGTTTGAACCAGTGGAACCGCGTTCAAGTGGAACGACCCGGAATTTTGGTCGTCAGATTTTGAACATTTAATTCAATTTAAATGTTGAATGTGAATTATAATTTGATCTTGAATAAGAAGATTTTGGTCAAATTGATAAAATTAGTTAAAATTTCAAATATGGCAGTTCAGTTGGATTTGAATAATAATAATTAAATATTTGAAATTGGAATAAATTGTGAATCTGGATGTAAATGGGTATGAAATGGTTTCTAAGGTTTATTTTAAGTTTAGTTTGATTTGAATTTTAATGTTGGACTTTTGGATGGAATCAAAAGTCGATAAGTTAAATTTGGAATTTTTATATTAATTTAATAATGGAATTTAATAATATAATAATGCAAATAATCAGATTTTGATTCGAAATGAATCAGAATGATTTCTGATATGATTATAAATCCCATATGTTATATAATTAAGTTAGTAAAATTTTAATAGTGAAATTTTAAATTATTTCGACGATTTTGAAAATCGCTCGAATTTATCAACGAGTCGAAATATCCTTCCGGGGCATAGTCTCGGAATACGACGAAACCAGTTCCATTAGATTCGTAATAGTTAATTATTATCGGATTTCAATTTTCGTAGCAATCGGAGTTGTCGTTTGACCGTGGCAGCTCAAAACGCATAGAAACTATTTTAATCGATTCAATAAAAAAATTGATCGTTTATTTCCGTAACTCGCGCATATGATCGAATTAGCCTCCGAAACACGTTCCAGTGTGTTCAGAATACCGGTAAAACCTTATAAACGCCGGGCAGCACGTGTGATTTGGAGTTCGTTTACAAATGTTCGTTAAAATTGAATTTAATATTAAAATAATATTATAAACGTATATAAAATCACTTTGGGGACGAAACCCTATATCTTTCTCTCAGCTGTCGTGCTATAATTCAATGGCCGAAAACTTCATCATATTCCCTCGTTTTTTTCTTTAAATCCATGGATTTTCGTGAGGAAACTTCAACTAGGAAGTTGTAGGGTGCATCGACCTCTACAGATCCTACGGTAGAGATTGATTTTCACGTCACGTGGAAGAAGAATTCTGGGCTAAAGGCCGTGCGTTTGTGTGTGTATTTCTGGGGCTAGGGTGAGCCGAGCTTCGCCATGTTTCGGCCAAAGGGGGAGGCCGCGACGAGCTATCGCGTGGCATGCTTTGATCGTCGTCGAACTCGACGAAGGGGCGGTGATTCCACAACCCTAGAGGCGGCTATGGGTTTGGTGTATGCTGGAGACATGCGTGTTGAAGATGAAGACTAGTGGCCCTGATTCTCTGAACGTGATGATCGGCCACGATTTCGGTTGGTAAAAGAAAAAGAAAATTTGTTTTAAATTTATATACAAACCTTTATAAATTCATAACGTTTGCATACGTTGTCAGAATTCGATGAAACTGGCGACGCCGAAATCGCAGCGACGAGCGCTACATAGTGGAGTAGATCTGGGAACGATTAAAGCTCGTGAAAATTTTAGATTAAATCGAAGGCGCTCGATTTAATTTGAAATTGTAACGCTTGGCGTTTTAAATGCAAAGTGAGTTAATCTCACTCACATCTGGATGCCATTTAATTTAAATAGTAAATATTTAAATAATTGAGTGATTGGTTGAATATGGATATTAGTATTAGTTTGGATTTATATTAATTGTTGTGCTAACATCTGTGGATGCAGGGAGACAGGTTGGAGGGATCCAACTGGATTCCTCACAATATAGAAATTATATTCATAATCTGTGATATAATTCACTGATATCCTGTGATAGATTGATTTGGAATTTTGTTATGCTGTGTTATGGTTGGATAATATAAATTGGGTATTTTAAATATCAATAAAATAAATTGGAAATCAAAAAGGGAATTGAAAGGAAATTTTGGAGTAATGAATTTAAGGGAATTAAATTCAAGAAATGGGTTTGAAATTTGAAGTGTCTCTGAAACTGGGATATAAAAAGGAAATGAGAAATGGGAATTTATAAACTGGGTTTATAAATGGAATGGGATTTTATTGGAAAATAAATTTGAAGTATAGATCTCCAATGGGAATTTCTATAAGAAGTGAAATGGATTAAAAATAATAGTGAGATTATTTTTAAAGAATGGAAAGTGTATCTTTCCTAGAAATTTAGTATGTTTCAAAGAAGAGCTTTCAAAATATAAATTGGCAGTTTAAAAATGTGTTTGAGAATATTTTAGAGAGAGAAATATTATTTTAATCATCTTTAAGTGCAAGTAAATATTTATCTAAGAAATTATGGTATTTAATTATTTTAAAGGTAAATTTGTATTATGTTTTCTAAAGGAAACTTTAACATAGATAATTGATATAATAACTTTATCTTAAAGGAAATTTTTGATTTAAGTTACCCAGTATAAACTTTTATGGTTTTTCAAAAGTACGTTTTGAATAAGGAATTTGGAAACTCATTTTAAATAATTGAATCATATGTTTTGGAAGTGATTTCCAGGAAATGGGAAGTGTGCTTAAAAATAAAGGGAGTTTATTTTTAAGGTGTTGAAAGAAATTTACGGGATTTAAACGTAAATTTGAGTTGAGATAAATCCAGCAGGATTTATAAAAGAATTCTTTGGTTTATTCTGAAATGGGAGTGTATTTCCCCGAAAAGCCAAGTACGTTTTAAAGCAGATTTTTGAGCAGAAGTTAGAAGTTTTGAAATTATTTTTAAAAGAATGTTTGAGAAGTTATTTGAGTTGTGAAAATTTTAAAGTAAATATTTACTAAATTAATTATAGTAGTAATTCCTTTAAAGGATTAATTGGTATTATGTTTAAAAAGAATATTATTAATATTTATATTTTATAAAATGGATTTATTTTAAAGATGGTTTGGTTAAAGTTTTATTTGAACTAGTATAGAATTTTGTAATTCCTCTTTTAAAATTCTAGTGTAACTTAACCTTTATTTTAAAATTAGATATATTTTATAAAATAATTTTGCTCTAAATATTTTTAAATTATATTTTTGAATAGAATATTTAAGTAGTTTAATTTCAATATTTTAAGATATATTTTAGAATAAAGTGGTGTAATTGTTTTAAAATCTAAAATGATTGGACTTGGTTATTTTCTGTGGGAAATAGAAAATTTTTTGGGAATTTATTCCGTAAAGGAAGATGGTTTGAAAACTGTTTCAAAAGGGTGGAATTGGGAATATATCTTGTGAAGATATCTTGAGATAAATAAATAATTTAGGTAATTATTTATTGTTTGATGGGTGCTTGTGGATATTAATTGATAGTTAAATAACCGACTATCAATATTGGCCAATGCACTGATCGTTTCGTAGAGACCAGGATAGGGATTTATCTTCCGAAAACCACTTCGATTCGGTTTGTACGTTTTCGTGGGGAAAACGTGTAACGCCCCACCTCTATGCTCACAAAAACAAAGGTAAGGAGAGTATTACGTGATTTAATGGGGGAACGTGCTTGCATGATCAATGTCGTGATTCTCTGCGTGATTCAAGGGAGGATAACGTGCTGATATTTGACCAAATAAAATATTAATTTAAATTGAATTCCGATAAAAATTCAATGCGTTTACCCGTCGTGTGCTCACATACAAACTCCGAAAAATACGAAAATTGAAATCCGGTAATAATTCAATATTACGGACCCAATGGAACTGGTTTCGTTGAATTCCGAGACTGCGCCTCGGACGGCTATTTTTAAATATCGATTCGAACAATAAAATTCAAAACAGAACAGAACAGTTTCAAATTCAATTCTGAAAGTTCTATTACCTTCAGAATTATCAATATGAATTTTAAAAGCTTTTGAAATATTTTTCTTCAACTTAAAACGGAAGATTCAAATTTTTATTCAATTAACTAAATTTAAATTTTATAATTTAATCGTAAAATCAGAGTTATATCGGGAATTCAAGCTAAACTATCATTCAAATATTTAAAATAAATTAAATATTTCTTTTTAAATTGTTTAAAAATTATGGATCGTTACAAATTCCCCCCCCTTAAAAGAATTTCGTCCCGAAATTACAAGTTAGGAAAAAAAAGTTCTTAACTCGTCTACTATTTTTCACAATTCAATAGTTTTATCAATTTTTTCAAAACAAATCTTCCTACTAAAGATTTGTTATTAATTCAACTAACTTTTCAACTCTAATTATAAGTTTCAACAACTTCATTGTTTTACTTCTCAACTCAAATTTAAATTTAAATTCAAATTTAACTTTAAGTTTTAAACAATCATTGTTTTACTACTCTATTCAAATTTAAATTTTAAACTTCCAAATTTTCTCAAAAATTTTCTAACGCCCTAAATTTTCGAGAAATTTCGCCAGCGTCTCCTTTGCGCGGCTAACACGGTACGACTACAAAATGTCCCTACGGACTCTCAAATTTCAAAAAGAAAAGAAAAAGCCAAGCGGCTAGAGAAGAAATCAGCAAATCTCATATTAAAATTTAAAATACATACCTTTTGTCGAGCAATTCAAATTTATCTTTGAAAATCAAATCCAATTTCCTTATACACCTGTATAATCTACTAGCCATAATATCTAGTTACGATATTCAAACCATTATGCACATTTTATTTCAAAATTTCCAATATAAACTACTTATACATTTTTGGCTTACTATTGAAGTTATATCCATTTTCAAACAGAACGAATTCATATCCATTCTAGTTTATAACAAATTCAAATTGATACCAATTCAATTTATTTTAATTCTACTTCATTTCATGAATTTATTAATTATCAAGGTAGCTTATTCGGATTCCATCCATATTTCAATTTACAATTCCAATTGATAAAATCAATTATACATTTACAATTTCATTTCATTAATGAATTTTAATTTCAATTATCTTTTTGGAATTCCATTTCCAATTATAAATTCACTTACAATTTATATTCACAATTTACTTCCATAATTCAATACTCAATTCCAATTTATTTGTTACTACTCCAAATTTATTTTCAACTTAATAAATTTTCTTTAAGTAATCCTTTCACTTTATTTAATTGATTCGCTTATACTTACTTTGATTTAACTTCATCCTTTAAGTTAAATTAATTCTATCAAAATTCAAATTGTATAAGTTATCAACTTAATTATATTTCATAGTATTCCAGAGTCTTAGCAACATTTCAAAATCATTTTGAAAACAATTCGAATTATCCTTTGAATTTTCAAAAACAAAATCCAAATTCTCAAAACAACTTCCATTTAAAACAATTTGGCAGCAATTTCTCTTTTGGAAACCCGAAAATGAACACCGGTGATGCTGCAGTCATTACCGAAGTTATTTTCCAGCGACCGAAAAGAGTTTAGAGCTTTCATCTCTCTAAAACAATTTTCCACAATATCAAATCCTTTAAAAAATCATTTTCAAACCAAAAAGGAATTAAACTTTCCAAATCTCCAAAATTTTCAAATTCTTTTCAAAACATTTCCAAATACTCCTCCGGAATTATGTTTCAAAGTACAATTCACATTTATAATTTACATTCTCAAATTTCATTTATATGTGAATTTATTTCTTAACTTTGGAGTTACGATTTCAATTTCTTTATTTAATTTTAATGATAATAATTTAATATTATCACTTCTAACAATCATGCAACCATATACTATAATAATTTATAGAAAAACATTCCTTTTTTTATACAAAATAGTTTTGGGCAAAAAAAAAATTTCATTCACCCTATTCAAAAACAATACTGTGCCGAATTGTTCTATTCAAATGTTTAGAAACCCCTTCGATACAGTTTTGCAGACTGTGCCGACGAAGGTTCATATACCACTCAATAAACCAATCATCACAATACAAAGAAATTTATATTCACTAACAAATACGCGCTCGTATCTATTATTACACTCGAATCATTCTAGAGTACTGCTGACTCTATCTCTAATGAGTAACACCCAACAGAGCAGGGTTGTCGCTTAACCATATGCTCTGATACCACGTTTTAAGGACCCGATTCTTCAACTTCTGAATATCGACATCGATACGTCCACTGTATCTACTGCCGAACAAACGAATGCCGAAAAACCGAATACTTAGGGTTTAAAAAGAAGAGGAAGAAGAAAAGATAGAAGAAAAAGAAAGATAGAGAAGAAAGAAGAACAACAGAACAACATCAGAAACAGAAACAATATTAGAATCTCACATTCGCAGCGGAACAATATATAATAGATAAATCAGTAATCTTTTAAACAAAGAACTATATCAGTTTTTATACAATACATCAGTCAGAGTCAATATACAACTCAATACAACAATGGACAGTTATATAAACTTGTCCTCATACAGAATACACAGCGGAATAAATAATATCAGATACAAATACTACGTCTCGCCATCCAGCTTGCTTCCAAAGCTCCAGAATATCCAGAATATCCTGATAACCTAACTCTAGACTGCCAGTGTGGAAATTGGTGGGCACCCAGAGTTTAGAAGGGAAACAATAAACTCCGAGTCAGTCATGGTGACTGGTGTGAGATCGTAAAACAGTTTATCTTTAAAATAAACAACAGGAAGATTTTAAAGTAAATTTCGCAATGCTTTTGGAAAATGAGACTACCATAAGGCCTCCCGCACACACACACAATGCAAACGCAGAATCGGAGGAGATTTCTCCTTATGATAGTCAAAGATGCTTGATACGCAAAATCAAATCATTTTTGATATTATTATTAGTGCATTGTGTAGAAAACATTCGAAAGTATAATATAAATCTTAGCCAGCATAGGCATTCCACACTTATGCCTACTATAGCTACTATATTCAATAGCAGGTTACCGCCAAATTCCATAGCAGGTAATACAACTAAAACCTTACAAGTCACGTATTGTTTCTTTGGATTTCCAACAAATGGTCAGGCCAAGGAACTTCCTATGCCACGATGGGTACGCCCCTGGAAAAGACGACCCGAGAACCTAACCGGATCTCTGCCAACACAAGGTCGGGTTACCTCTGCAAAAATAGGTAACTACTAACACGCGTATGCCATCCCCCGATCGTCACCGATCTTCCCGAGGATCCTCGATTTCCAACTACCACAAAGTAATAAACTCGCAGTATCTACAGAGGTTAAGTATCTGGGCTCCATACCATGATACCACCTTTATCCAGAAGGAATGACATACACTAAGGGGCGCTACTCCCTAGAACCTTGCCGCATCCTTCCTATTTTGACCATTTCCGAGGTGTGAGGCTCGTCGAAGTCTCGTCCACAAAGCTACGCTTTGTCACAAAGCCATGCTTCGGGTCAAACAAATGATCAACCTATGATCACAAAGATAAATGATCAAACAAATGATCATATCACAAATGATCAAACACTGATCATTTCACAGCAACACTCAGTATGCCACGTTACCAAATTGGGAGTATATCGCTGATAAATTTCAACTACATAACCTCTGAGCTCGTACGTCTCAGAGAAGGGTGTTAAGCTAAGAGAATAAATTCTCCGCCACAAACAGATATGTATTTGAAAGAAATCAGCTTTACATCTCAATTTGTAACGTCAGACACACAATCCATACAAGTCTGTTCCGGGATCGAACAGAACCGAAGGCACTTCTCACGAAGCCCTTGCAATTCCGGATAATTTTCAATCACGTCCGGACTTCCCGTCACTAAGGGTGATAAAACCTCTAAATCGAAGATCAGTCGATGTAGAGTAACTCGACGGTAATCCTTCCGTTTTCAAAAATATCCGGTCTTCAACACCGGTCATCGAATGCAATTCATTACGACGTATCACATATTCGGAATGGGTTATACGACCCCATGGTCCTTTCCCGGCTAACTCGAATAGTGCGCGCTTATTCAAAAATAAGTGTGGCATTCAAATTCATCCAATCACAACAAATACTATTCAAGGTAATTATTGATAGTCGGTTATTTAACTATCAATAAAGATGTGCCACATCATCAGATTCCAAATAATTTTCCAAATAATTTATTCTTCAAAAATATCTTTACAAGATATAAAATTTCCACACTTCAAAAATAAATTAATATTTATTTTTAAACAAATTCCCATTTCTTTTATAAATTCCATAGTGAATTTATATTTCCAAATATCTACTGATATACGATTTTTCAAATCGATTTCAATATTCACTTTCGATTTATCTTTTCAAAGATAAATTTTCAAAACGTCTCATTTCATTTTGGAAAACATTTCCATACTTATTTAATCATAAGTAATTCACAAATCATTTATTTTCAACATTTGGAAAATATTCGATATACTTAAATAAATATTAAGTATATATTTCATTCTTTAAGGAATTCATTTATTTTAACAACATCTATTTGAGTCAAAACGAATGTTACGTAAAACATCGTTACGACGACTCAAAATCACTAGTATTGGGATTCGGAATTAAGATAGATATATATAAATCCCAATACTATATAAAAACATTTCCTTTCGGAAATCATTTACTATAACAATAGTGTTATAGTCCACCATTTCCTTATTTCTTCGAAAACGTCTATTTCAACAATAAATGTTGAAATCTATGATTTCGATATTTAATATATTTTAAACATCGTTAAAACAATTAACTTCATTTTTAAATGTCACTTCCCCAAAACGTATCCATTTTACTTAATAATATATTCACTGTCCCAAAATCGTGAATATACTTCACTAACCAAATTTTAATCTTTTCTACACATTTTATTTCAAGAATTATCCACTATCCAAAATCGTGGATAAAATTCCTTTAATAACCTTCTATATTAAATTCATCAAATTCAATTGATTTCGAATTTATAAAACAACGTTTATAAATTCTATTTCTATTTTCTAACAACATTGATTTATAAAATTTCTTTTATTAACTTCTATAATTCACTTATCAAAATAAGTGATTTCGGATTTATAAACAACGTTCATAAACCACATTTATACTTTATAACGATTTCAACTTATAAAAAATCATTTTTATTAGCAAATTCTATTTATATCCCATCTAAGTGCAAAAATCTAATTTATAAGTAAATTACTTATAAATCTTTTATTTTACAACATCTATTCATTTTATAACTTCACAAATTATAAGTCTATAAATTTCGTTCACTTATGAAATTCATTTTTTCCATTTTAACACTTATAAAAACTCGTTTTATAATTCCAGTATTCTAAATTTATAAAATATCAATTTTATACATCCTTTATATAAATCGTTCATAATACTTCAAAATCCCAATTTAAACTATTTTATAAATCAATCAATTATTTATTTCAAAAACCATACTTTGGTTATATTTTACAAGTCTCAAAATTTTCATAACACGAAGATTATAACATTTATTTATTTAAAATGAATCAATTCCAAGATTCAATAAAACGTATATTTTCAAAAATCACTTTAAAAATCCTTTATAAATCAATATCGTTATTTTTAAATTTCAAAAATGAATCCGATGATGCGACAGCACCAAATAATCCATCACGACAACAAACATCATATATCAATATGATAACAGAATATACAACAATATCTGTAAATAAATACTGGTGAGGAATCTAGTTGGATCCCTCCAACCTGTTTCCCTGCATCCAAAGACGTCAGCACAATACCAATTCCACTTCGAGGTGAAATATCATGGTATATGGGATTTAAAAAAAATATCATCCGCTTAATAACGGCGCAATAGGGTTTCATCCGCTATATAGTGCGGGAAATCAATCAATCCAATATATACATATGCCAATATGTATATATTGCTATATAAATAGATATATCCTACTATATCTAATATCACATCCAATAGCAATCATCAATCAATAACTGTAAATTCAAATTTCATTTGAGTGAGAAAAATCTCACCTTAGCTTTTATTTTGAAATCGCTTTTCCATTTCTGCTTTGATTTCTCGTTTTATAGACCTTGTACAAATATTATACAAATTTGTTAATTTATTAATATTTGAATCAACTAGACAATTAAATCTCCATCTACTTATTTAATTAACTAAGCGTTTGGGTTTAAGCTAATAATTTGATTTTAAACTAATTTTCCTTTTTAATAAAATATCCTTTTAACAACTAAACAAAACTACTTCCATAATATATTTTATTTTTAAAATCAAACAAGTAAATCAAAATGTATATACATTCATAAATTCATTTTTCTCATTTTGAAACTCTTGTACTTAAAATTATTTATAGATTTCCAAAACTTCCCCATTTAAAATTCCTGTTTAACTTCCAAATCTTTATTTCTGAAAACACATATACATATGAAAATGGTCTATATAGATTCCAAACTATATAAATATATATGCCTATGATAATCTAAATTACCATTTAAAAATTTCTATTTTCTAAATCTTATACATATATATTATTTTCTGTTTTACAGTTTATATTTTCAATCTACATATATATTAACTAAATTAAAAAAAAAAAATTATACCTCACTGGAAAAAAAAAATTAGAACCCTGATCATTGCTCGAAGCCTTAGCCTGCACGCGCGATTACAATACCATCATTGCTGACATTGCAACAGCCCATCATCGCGACATCACCGCTGCTCGCCCAAACATCTCTTCCATGCGCGGTCGAGCTACCAGCGCCGCCACCCAAAGTCATCCCCTTTGAGAACATCGCCGAGCTCCCCCCCCCCCAAAATCGAAGTCGATCTAGATGTCGTTGTCGCCTTCTCTTTCATGCCGCGAATTCAAGTCGCGACTTTCCCCAAACATCGTCATGCTCCCCTTCCTTGCTCGCGACTCCATCGCGCGATGATGCCACAATCCCTCATTTGTTCGAAGATTTGAGAAAAGAGGAGCCGCGCTTTGAATTCGATTTTTATTTTCCTCGGCCGCGATTTTTTCTTTGTTTGAATCGGCTTCGGCCATTTTTTTTAATCTTTGAACGATTTTGAAAAACGAGGATGTGAGGAGTAGCCATTTTAGTTTGTGAACGAAAGCGAGCACACTTTGATTTGGATTTTGAAACGGCTCGGCCATGGATTTGTTTTCTTCGAATTTGAACGAGATGATTTACTTCTCTGGCAATTTGATTTTGAGTTGAAGAAAGGTAAGGAGAGTATTACGTGATTTAACGGGGGAACGTGCTTGCACGATCAATGTCGTGATTCTCTACGTGATTCAAGGGAGGATAACGTGCTGATATTTGACCAAATAAAATATTAATTTAAATTGAATTCCGATAAAAATTCAATGTGTTTACCCGTCGTGTGCTCACATATAAACTCCAAAAAATACGAAAATTGAAATCCGGTAATAATTCAATATTACAGACCCAATGGAACTGGTTTCGTTGAATTCCGAGACTGCGCCTCGGACGGCTATTTTTAAATATCGATTCGAACAATAAAATTCAAAACTGAACAGAACAGTTTCAAATTCAATTCTGAAAGTTCTATTACCTTCAGAATTATCAATATGAATTTTAAAAGCTTTTGAAATATTTTTCTTCAGCTTAAAACGGAAGATTAAATTTTTTATTCAATTAACTGAATTTAAATTTTATAATTTAATAGTAAAATCAGAGTTATATCGGGAATTCAAGCTAAACTATCATTCAAATATTTAAAATAAATTAAATATTTCTTTTTAAATTGTTTAAAAATTATGGATCGTTACACAGAAGATGATGTGAAATCCCAAAAGCTGAAGCTGTGATTGAATCAGAAATAGCGACTATCCTGAAATAACTCGGTCTGACCCGAGTATTATTTAAAAGAAAATAATAAACGGATCAGCCTAATTTATTCTTAGAAGTGAATGCATCATAAACAACATCAAAGCAAAATAATAATAATCTCGAATGAGACTATTCAACATAAGAAATCTACATAGCTTAAATGAAGAAATCACATCAAACTCCATAAAAATCAATTTTCAAATTCACAATTGAATTCAAAACAACAATTCACAAAATCTAGAAATCAAAAATAGATAACTAGAAAAATCAGCATAAAAGTGGATCGATCCCATCATATGGCGAGTCTAAGCTACGCCGCACATGCATCAACATATGGCCGAAGCCTACCAAGTACTGTCATCATAATTTTTGGCACACCATGAAGTCGAACGACTTCTTTAATAAAAATCTTAGCCAACAAAGGAGCAGTCCGATTGGACTTGATAGGAATAAAATGGGCTGATTTAGTCAATCTGTCAACAATCACCCAAATACTAGTATGGCCCGACCTCGAACAAGGTAGACCATCAATGAAGTCAATAGAAATTTGATCCCATTTCCATAATGGAATCTGAAGAGGCTGCAAAAGACCACTGGGACGCTGGTATTCTGCTTTAACAAGTTGACAAGTCATGCAACGACTTACATAATTTACAATATCACGCTTCATACCCTCCCAAAAGTATAAGCGTTTCATGTCGGCATACATCTTGCTACTACCCGGATGGATAGTATACTTAGAACGATGACAGTCCACAAGAATGTCATTTCTAAGATTAGGAACATTAGGCACGATCAACCTTCCCTTCTTCCGGATACAACCATGAACATCAATATTGAAATCCTTTTGATCATCACTTCGGGATTCCGATTTACAACTCTGAATAAGATAAGCAATATGTGGATCTTGTTTCTGGGCATCGGCAACACGATCCAACAAACTAGGACGAGCTTCCATGCTAAATAAATGCACGGGAGAATCAGAAACTGAAGGACGGTCTTTAATATCACAAAGAGATAAAGCTTCCAAAATATTCCACTCTACTAGCATCATGGAAATAAAAACCTGCTGCTTGCGACTAAGCGCATCAGCAATACGATTACCCTTACCAGGGGTATACTGAATATCGAAATCATATGAAGCAAGAAATTCGAGCCAACGATGTTGCCTCATATTAAGTTCTTTTTGAGTAAATAGATACTTCAGAGATTTGTGATCAGTGAAGAGAATAAAACGCTCGCCCAATAAATAATGTCGCCAAATCTTTAGAGCAAAGACTATAGCGGCCAACTCCAAATCATGGGTAGCATAACGAATCTCGTTAGGCTTTAGTTGTCTAGAAGCATAGGCAAATACTCTATCCTTTTGCATGAGAACAACACCGAGTCCATAACCACTGGCATCGGTAAAAAAACAAGATCATGATTCCCTTCGGGAACCACTAAGATAGGAGCATGTGTAAGGAGATCTTTTAACTTCAAGAAAGAAGTCTCACACTTATCAGACCAAATAAAAGGAACAGCTTTTCTCGTAAGAGTGGTAAGCGGTAAAGCAATACAAGAAAAGTCCTTAATGAACCGGCGATAATAACCCGCCAATCCAAGAAAACTACGGATCTCGGTAACGGTCTCGGGCCTCTTCCAATTCTGAATAGATTCGATCTTGGAAGGATCGACGGAAATACCATCAGAAGAAACAATATGACCAAGAAATTTCACCTTATTCTCCCAGAAGTGACACTTGGAGAATTTGGCATAAAGCTGATGCTGACGAAGAGTGCTCAAAACAATCTCCAAATGCTGAATATGATCGGCTTTAGATTTGGAATAAATAAGAATATCATCAATGAAAACCAAGACGAACTTATCGAGATATTCCCGGAATATCCGATTCATAAGATCTACAAAATACGCCGAAGCGTTCGTCAAACCGAACGGCATAACAAGCCATTCGTAAGAACCATAACGAGTACGGAATGCGGTAAGAGGAATGCTATATTTCGCAACTCGTAACTGATGAAAGCCGGTAGCAAGATCGAGTTGAGAGAAAATCTTGGCGCCACTTAACTAATCGAACATGTCGTCGATCCTAGGTAATGGATACCTATTTTTGATAGTGAGCTCGTTAAACTTGCGATAATCAATGTAAAGCCTAAGAGTACCATCTGGCTTCTTAACAAAGACAACGGCGGCGCCCCAAGGAGATGAGCTAGAACGAATAAAATGCTTGGCTTCTAACTCAGATAATTATTGCTTGAGTTCCTCATTTTCCTTAGCAGACATCCTCGTAGGAGGACGACTGACAGGATGAGCACCAGAGATAAGATCAATACGGAACTCAATTTTCCTCCTCGGCGGCAATCTCGAAATAGGCTCAAAAACATCAGAAAAATCACAAACAACTGGAATATTATCTATAACATCCTCCGATTCGAAGGAAGAAATGAGAGCATTCGAATCATGATCCATGCTTCGAAATATAATAGATAACTACTCGATAGCATCGGGATGCTTGAGATATAAAGTTCTTTCAGGATATAGGATTTGAACTTCATAATGGACGAGCCAATCCATACCCAAAATCATATCAAAACCAAGATGATCCATAACATGCAGATTCGCATGAAAGGAGAAACCACAAAGAATAATCTCAACATCAACACACAACAAACCAAGAGTAACGGATCCACCAATAGGATTTACAATCCTCAAAGGGTCGCAAAGAGTAACAACATCCAAAGGAATAATATCAACAAGCTCCTTTGACACGAATGATTGCGATGCACCCGTATCGAAAAGAACTCTAATAAAACGGCCATGAAATAAAATAAAACCTTCCAAAACAGAAGGGGTAATACCTTTGGGCTAAGAAGAATCACCAGAAGCTTTAGCAACATTAAGCTTCCTGGATTTGAAACCCTTAGGAGTAATAAGACAATCAGAAACCCAATGACCCTCTTTCTTGCAATAACGACAAATGCGAGGCTTAGGACAGCTACGAAGAAGATGATCCAAAGAACCACAATTATAGCATGCCCTCTGAATAGAAGGTGCACTACTAGGCTGAGAACTAGAGGTAGCTTGCTTCTTCTTCTTCTGGTTGGAAGAATTAGGCTTATGAAATGGAAACCTCTTCTTGTTGGGGTTCTTAGAAACCTCAACCTCATCACCACTATCATGTTCCTTTTCAACAGCTTTAAGGCAAAGAGCTGAATCAACAAGCTCCTCAAAAGAGAGCTTAAGCTAAAGCAAAAGAACTTTCTTCAAATACTTCTTCAAACCATCAACAAAACGAAGATTCTTCTTACGCGGAGTGTTAATGAACTCAACTCCGTACTTGGATAAGGCCTCGAAAGATGCAACATAATCAGAAACAGAGGACTTTCCTTGCTTCAACTCAAGGAAACTACGAGCAAGATTAGCCTTTTCTAATTCAGGAACGAACTTAAGTTCGAAACATTCCTTAAACTGAATCCACGAGAGAGAGGACTCATCAACTTCCGCAATAAAAAGCTCATACCAATCAAGCGCACGCTCTTGCAACATGCTAGATGCCATGAGAACGCGATGATGATCAGAAAGATCCATCCGAGAAAATATGCGCTCACAAGCGCGCAACCAAGTCTGAACCTCCATTACACTTTCCGATCCCTTGAAAGGCTGACCTCCAAGGTGGGAATAGTCACTACACATGCGGGCGAAGGCAGACTTGTGATTAGGAGCTGTGGGAGTAGCAATAGAAGGCTGAGTACCCCGAAATAGCTCCATAAACTGATCAACTAACATATAGACTCCGTCCGGATGAGAACCACTAGACGGGCCTGCAGAAGAACGCTTCCCTCTACCTCTTCCAGCCATAGGCTGAGAGACGGGAGAAGGTAAAGATTAGTTAAAACAATACACAATTGATAAGAAATTTAACAAATGGAATACTACGGAATATGAGATTTATTCCTAGACATACTCCACATGTTAAAGTGGAAATAACAAATTAGAAAGGCACGCTTAAAACCCTCGAACCGTTGTAACACATGTTCCATTCTGCTTCTGTTCTGTGTTTTATTATAACTTGTTCCGAATCTCAATCTGATACCAAGCTGTGACGCCCCACCTCTATGCTCACAAAAACAAAGGTTATTATAAGGAATAACGTCTACTATTGTGAAGAATAAGGCTTGTTAGAAGCGACCATCCGTAAGTTATGCCTTAGACGAGTATTGATTACATCGATAGGAGTTGTGTAAATTACTCCCAAAGATATAAATTCAATCCAAATCTAAAACGAAACTACGGTGGCTAAAGAAAAATCCAGAACAACTCATAATAACAACAACAAAGATAGTATAATCATATCAGAATAGAAATATCAGATATATAGCGAAAGACAAGTCTGGATACATGCTACAACAATCGATAGTTCACATGAACCAAATGTACATATACATATCCAGCAATACATACATGAGACGAGAGTCAATACACCAAAAGTACTCCTCGAAGACTAGACAGAAGATGATGTGAAATCCCAAAAGCTAAAGCTGCGACCGAATCAGAAATAGCGGCTATCCTGAAATAACTCGGTCTGACCCGAGTATTATTTAAAAGAAAATAATAAACGGATCAGTCTAATTTATTCTTAGAAGTGAATGCATCATAAACAACATCAAAGCAAAATAATAATAATCTCGAATGAGACTATTCAACATAAGAAATTTACATAGCTTAAATGAAGAAATCACATCAAACTCCATAAAAATCAATTTTCAAATTCACAATTGAATTCAAAACAGCAATTCACAAAATCTAGAAATCAAAAATAGATAACTAGAAAAATCAGCATAAAAGTGGATCGATCCCATCATATGGCGAGTCTAAGCTACGCCGCACGTGCATCAACATATGGCCGAAGCCTACCAAGTACTGTCATCATAATATTTGGCGCCCAACAAATGACCCGAAGGTCCAACATATGACCCGAAGGTCTAGTACTAGTAATTGACCCGAAGGTCCATCATAGTGGCTCGAAAGCCCAACAAAAATTATCAAAATCATCAAACAAAAAATCCACAACGAATATTTCAATTAACGAGTCCGGAATTAACCGAATTAGTAAAAGCGTGGTTCCATATTCTGCACTTTTGCTAAATCGTTTGATTCTCTTCATCGTTTCCTTGAAAGTGTAAAATTTTGTGTAACAACCCTGTATTTTGTGATTATTTTAATTATTTATTTTGGTTATTTTAATTGATTTCCTGATTTAAAAACTTTATTTTATTTATTAAAATGAATAAATTTTGTTATTTAAATATAAATTTTGATTTTGATGTGAATTAGAATTCCAAACATGACTAAAAAGGATATTTTCTAGAAAAGTGAATTTTGGTCAATATGGTCAAACTTTGACTTTTAATTTAGAAATTTGAAAGTTTGAAAATTTGAATTTTATCTTTTATTATGAAAGTAAATAAAATTTTAAGAATAATACTTTTCGTTTCGTTAAAATCTGATTTATAATGTGAAAGTTATACCCTTTTAAATATTGTGTGTAATTTGTTGTATTTAACAAAATTATTTATTTTAAATTATAAAAATAATATTTTATTTGGTCATGTAATATTCTAATTTATATTTATATGGGTAAAATAACATGTTATGTATATACTTTGGTTTGAAAACAGTTTAAAGATATAATTGGCATTTTCCAGTGTTAGCTGTATTTTGTTTAAAATTCTAATTTCCAGTTTCAATTAATTAAAGTAATTCTTTATTTGTTTTTCTATTTTTTTCTTAAAATCTTATTTTATTCTCATTCCCACTTTATTTTGTTCCTCGTTTATTTTATTTATTTGACCTTTTATTTGTTTAAAGTGAAATAGAAATTTTATAAGGCTAGTGATATTTATTTGTAATTTTCATGTCTTATTTCCAATTTTTAAACATTTTTCTTTAGTTCTTTTTCTATTTTCTATAAATTAAATTATTTATTTCACTTTGAAAATACTTTAGAAATTATTTTATATCAAAATTTTTCTTTAGAATATTTTTAAAATGAAGTAGATAATTTTCCAAAGACAATCGTGATTTATTTGTAATTTCTGGACCCTGTTTTCAATTTTTAAGCAATTTCTTATATTCTTTTTCCATTTTCTTTAAAATTATTTATTTATTTCTATTTATAATATTTTGTTTCAGTTGTTAGAGCTTATTTCTGAGTTTATTTTTGTTTTATTGGAATTAAAAAGAAAAAGAAATATGAAGGGTTTAAAATTGCTTAGAAACCGATGTCCTTTCACCTCCTTAAGTCTTTTCAATTGCCATAACCCCTCCTTTATGCTTTGGCCATGACTTTTACTTTTGTTTTCACGTGAAAACTCTCATTTTTCATTTCATCATTCGACCACTTCAGATCTGAAGCAAAAGCTTTGGGTAATGGTTTCATTTTTCTTCTTTTCTCCTTATTTTTCTATGAAAATTGCCTCGTTTTCTCTTGTTTTTGGATAGGCCTCTCCTCCACATCCATGGCCACAAACTCCTACATCTCTTCCCTGCCATCAACACCAGCTACTCCTCTGGTCTTGACCAAGGCCGAGCCACCATGATGCCAAAACTCCA
The DNA here is from genome assembly GCA_030737815.1 of Allium fistulosum. Taxonomy (NCBI): domain Eukaryota; kingdom Viridiplantae; phylum Streptophyta; class Magnoliopsida; order Asparagales; family Amaryllidaceae; genus Allium; species Allium fistulosum. Next base: position 658,042,947 of record CM060904.1, read on the forward strand.
CAAAAATTGCAAAACAAGCCATAAAAACATGATTGTTTACCACTATTGCTTCACCACTCCATTTTCCACCACCACCACCACCTTAGGCCGCCTCCACCACCTCTGGCCAGACCACCACACACCTTTCCTTCCAATGACCTGATCCATACCCCTCTGACCTTACCACACAAGCCCATGGCCGAGCCATTTTTGTGAACAAAACCCACTTATTTTGCCTTAAACTCTTCATATTCCTTTGTATAAACTTCCTCCTCATATTCTACTACCTAGGCCATGCATACACATGACCAAACCTGAGCCAAACTTGTTCAAACCAGAGCCAAAACCATCCCTAGGCCATGACAAAAGAATAGAGAAAGCAAGGCAAAAGATTTGGCATTCGTATCTCTTTTTATTTAAAAGTTATTTCATTTCTAGTGTATTGAAATTTATGGTTTGCTTTGATTTTTGTTTGGGTTGTAACACAAGATCTATATCATTGGATTTTCTCTCCACACTCAAATTGTATTAGAGTTGTCGTGCCTTCGTAATCTTTGTGTTGTGAGCTTTGTTGGCAAATCTCCAGCTTAACAGGTGAGTTATTCTCACCAGACAATATGTACATATATAACTAGTGAATTGACCCCTTTTGAATCTGTAAAATGCATTATCATGTTACACTTGCTATGTTATGATTTTATGATGTTCACCCATGCTTAAACACCTATTATATTATATGTTACTGTTATATTATGCTGTTCTATTATTTTTATCAGTTTATCACACTGCAAGTTCCCTTTAGATTAAAATCACTATGGGTTGAAATGATACATACCCGAACGGACTTTAGAATAGGAGAAAATCATTATGGGCTGAAATGATAGGCCTGAATGATTTTCAATTATTTTTTCATTTCCTTGGGATTGCGGGTTTGAAATGATCAAACCCGGGTTTTCTTTGTAAATTACAGGTTGAAATGATATATTACCCGTATCACTTTACCTAGACTAGAAATGAAATACAGACCCGTAGTTAAAATATGACTTATAATATTTTTTTTAAAATATTTTAAAAATGTAAATATTATGATATTTTGATTTAAACTAAATAAAAATGATTTTTGTAAAGCATTATTGATTTTCTGAAAATTTATAAGTGAAATAAATTAATGGTAAAATTAGAAAATTTGAAATGTAAGTTATTTTGGGAAATTTTAATTTGGTGATAATTGGAATTTAAATTAAATGTGAAATGTGATAAATTCATGATAATTTGGATTAAAGTGAATTTAAATGATTTTTATATTATATTAATGATTTTGAATAAAGTTAAAATGTGAAATGAATGAATATTTAAGTTGAAATTTTGAAATATAACTAAAATTGGAAATTTGTGAATTTGGCTTAAAAGTGAATTTTAAGTTAAGTAAATAAAAAATGGAATTAAGTTATATTTGAAAATTTAAACTTAAGTGTTAAGTTAATTTAATTTAATGAATTTATAATTTAATATTGGAATTTAATAAGTGAATTATTATTAAATTTTGATTTTTGAATGGATGTTTAACTTTATAAAATCATGAATATAAGGGTATTTGAATGATTGTTTTAAAAGTGAAATTATATGATTTTTTAAGTTAAAAATGATTTATATAAAAATATAATTGTTTGTGAACTTATACTGAATATTTGAAGTTAATTAACTGCATTTCTGAAATGCTATTAATTCTAATGTAAATGATAATACAACATTTGTAAATGTTGTAGTTGATAATAATGAACAAAATGGCTAAATTTAATTAAAGGCTATTATAGCATTTTTGTAAATGTTATAATGATTGAATTTAACTAAGTTTATTTGAAACTAATGTAACCCTATTACAGCATTTTAAATGCTGTCTTTTGTTAAATTGAACTGTTTTAAATGTGACTTTCCGTAGCATTTTTTAAATGCTGCGAAAGTTGAATTTTCATTATTTTAATTAATTTAAGTGAACGAATGAACTTTGAAAGATTAAAATTTTGGAAATTTAATAATTTAATTATTAAATATAATAACTTCATTTTTATGATTTAAAATAAAGTAATTTGTTTCGAAATATAAACTATTTTGAAATATGATATTTTGATATTTTGAAATGGATATTTGAAGGATATTGAATTTTGAAATGATATTTGATTTCGAAGTATAAAATACCATTTTGAAATTTTAACCACGGGATGTATTTAATTTATAGTTTAACTGATCCTTAAAGGATGGGCGATCCCAAGCATCCTTTGAGTTATTATGCATTTCTACTACAGTTCACTTGAGTTGGTTTACATTATATAAGTATATATTGTCCTGACTCGAGTGTTTTGTATTTTACTTTACGCTCGGGTCAGCCTGAGTATTTTCAGCTTAGCTTTGGATTTCTTTCTGGAGCTAGGAATCGCTGGAGATTCTGCTTGTCTAGTTATCTGTTCCTTTCAGTTCAGTTGTTCTATTCTAGTTCTGGTATTTATAAACTTCTATGTATTTGGGATTTCTATTGTATATGTTTTCAGAATGATATTATGTATTATGTTTTGAGAGTTTGTATATAGTAGCTTCATGAACACCTATGGTATTTTATTTCCGCTGTGAGTTATTCTGATATGTTCTGTGTCTGTGATTCTGTGTATTTGATTTCATTTGCTCCAAATTTATTTACAATCTGTTATTTTGAATTATTCAAGTCAGACATGTGTGGATTATTGTCGATTTGAATGGTCCAAAATACCGGGTCGTTACATTTTGTATTTTGTATAAATAAAATTTACGTTCTCAAACGGACAAGTCCGGAATTAAGCGAATCAGTAAAAGTAAGGGTTCATAGTCCTTAATTTTGCTGAAAAGTTTAATCGCTTCCTCATTTTTTTGAAAGCGCAAACTGTAAAAACTTTGGAAATAATCTTATTTTGAAACGATTTTTAAAACACGTGATTAAAACAGCAACAACTATAGCAATTTCGACGAGGAAATTGCGCTTCACCAAACACCGCAAAAATGGGTATCAAATCAGCGTTGCGGGATAACCGCTTGAATATTCACTTTAAAATTGACGGTTACTGGAGTCAAAATAACAGTAGTTTTTATTCATCAAAAAAAATTCGTCAAACCAACACGCTTCAAAAATATAATACCGGGGTAAAAATTCCGCTAAAAATAACGGCAACAAAATTCGTTTTAAAACAAAACACCGGTTCAACGTAAATTAGTCAGTAGATTGTACTGCTACATATTCATCAAAAATATATTGCATGAAAAAGTGACGTTCACATGCACGCGAGAAGTAAAATATGGGCATAGCAACTAAATGCTCGCATAAAAGAAGTTTTGAAATATGCTTTTAGCGTACAAAACTGTAAACACAAAAATGTAAAATTGAACTAGCCTAGCCTTCCCTGTACGTAAAATATAATATGCATCAATTGATGCCTGACAGTTTCGTGCACTACATATATATATGCATACTTCAACCACGCGCACGCATGAAATAATTTACACGCGTGGACAGGTAAAAATGCAAGACTCAGCACAAAAATTTGACTCACGTGAAAATAATATAAGACTAAAACGACTTGGAACTTGCTTTTGTAAAAAAAAGCACTAACACGCTCAACACCATACTACACGCACGCAATGATACTAGTGATCTGGGCACTTGCATTCATATACAAAATGACTTAAACATTTTGTACACATAAGAAAACAAAAAAAACGAAACAAAGACCTGGACACTTGTAGCTAACCACAAAAATGCACGCATGAAGATAATAAAAAAAAGATCTGATTATACTATATTCATACGCACGAACAATTGTGAGTTCTGGAACTAACCACAAAAATAAATTAGAGGTATGAGTTGTGAACTCACCTTTAATTTGCCTCCAAACAAGTAAACAACCCAGATTCAAACGAGAGGCACAATCAAACTGCCATTAATAAACTTCTACTGAGCTACTGAAGAGAATGGTACAAAATAATACAGCTGCTTGAAAAATGAATAAAAGAATGTTGCCGCATACACTTCTTTTCTCAAAATTTTTGTACAAGTCAATACAAATGAGTGTGCTGGCCAAAAGTTTTGTACAATGCATTTAATGCAAAGGTGCCTTTGTATGAATGTACACGGCTACACTACTTGATGATGGGAGAGCAAAGCAAAAAGTTCAAAATTTGCTTTATAAAACTTTGTGTTTACAGCAAGGCAAATAATATGTTCCTCTTGTTTTTACCAATTTTTGTGACAGCAAACTAAAATGTTCCTTACCTTTTCTGAAGGTACTTAGCCTCACACATGAAGGCAAAGCAAAGTTTCCAACTTTGGTTTTATAAATAAGTGACAGTAAAATCAAATTGAGTTCTCACTTGCTTTAGAAAAGAATGTGACAGCACAAGTAATGTTCCAACTTTTGTTTTATAAAATGGACCATTCATTTTCACACGTAAAGGAAAATTGCAAGTCCTTTACAACGTGCACCATACAACTAACTTTGAAAATGATTTCATTAAAAAAATTCAAATTTTAATTTAAAAAATTTCTATTTTAAAATTTTATTACGACGGTAATAAAATCACGGTCGTTATAAACTCCCTCCCTTATAAAAATTGCGTCCTCGCAATTTTCATACTAGAAGTTGTTTATAACACCTATTATTTATCTCAACAAAGATTTAAAACGGAAAAGATAGATCAAGAATGCTCACCCCCACCCGAAGAGGAGAGAAAACCCGGATAAGAACGCTCGATGAATTCTTTGGTTTCCCAAGTGCAATCTTTGGGGTTTACGGACCATTGAATTTTCACAAGCGGAACTTCTTTATTCCGAAGGCGTTTAACCTCCGAAGCTAGCACACGAATAGGATTTTTCACAATAGACAAGCCGGGTGAGATCTCAAGATCTTGCAACATAGGAGGATCAATAATAGAATCTGAATCTTGAAGGCATCGATGAAGCTGGGATACATGAAATACGTCATGAATTTCCGAAAACTGAATAGGAAGCAATACACGATAAGCAACAGGGCCAATGCGATCCGTAATAGGAAACGGTCCAACATATCGAGGAGCCAATTTCCCGGAGCGACTAAAACGCACCACACCCTTCATCGGAGAAACACGAATGAACACGTGATCGCCAACAGAAAATTCCAAAGGCTTCCTATGATGATCGGCATAGGATTTCTGCCTATTCTGAGCCTCTTTCATTCTCTGTCTAATAATATCAATCCTCTCAGAAGAATCACGAATATAATCGGGGCCGAGAACTAACTTTTCCCCCGATTCCAACCAACAAGATGGTGATCGACACGGCTTTCCGTACAGGGCTTCGAAAGGAGCCATACCGATACTGGATTGAAAACTGTTGTTATAAGAAAATTCAACAAGAGATAAGTGGTCTTCCCAACTACTACAAAAATCAAGAATGCAAGCTCGATGGAGATCCTCTAAGACTTGATTCACCCTTTCAGTCTGATCGTCATACTATAGATGATAAGTTGTACTGAGATTGAGCTTAGTGCCCAAAGCTTTCTGAAAAATCCACCAGAAACCACTAGTAAAAGGCGGATCTCTATCACTAACAATAGAACTAGGCACACCATGAAGTCGAACGACTTCTTTAATAAAAATCTTAGCCAACAAAGGAGCAGTCCGATTGGACTTGATAGGAATAAAATGGGCTGATTTAGTCAATCTGTCAACAATCACCCAAATACTAGTATGGCCCGACCTCGAACGAGGTAGACCATCAATGAAGTCAATAGAAATTTGATCCCATTTCCATAATGGAATCTGAAGAGGCTGCAAAAGACCACTGGGACGCTGGTGTTCTGCTTTAACAAGTTGACAGGTCATGCAACGACTTACATAACTTGCAATATCACGCTTCATACCCTCCCAAAAGTATAAGCGTTTCATGTCGGCATACATCTTGCTACTACACGGATGGATAGTATACTTAGAACGATGACAGTCCACAAGAATGTCATTTCTAAGATTAGGAACATTAGGCACGATCAACCTTCCCTTCTTCCGGATACAACCATGAACATCAATATTGAAATCCTTTAGATCATCACTTCAGGATTCCAATTTACAACTCTGAATAAGATAAGCAATATGTGGATCTTATTTCTGGGCATCGGCAACACGATCCAACAAACTAGGACGAGCTTCCATGCTAAATAAATGCACGGGAGAATCAGAAACTAAAGGACGGTCTTTAATATCACAAAGAGATAAAGCTTCCAAAATATTCCACTCTACTAGCACCATGGAAATAAAAACCTGCTGCTTGCGACTAAGCGCATCAGCAACACGATTACCCTTACCAGGGGTATACTGAATATCGAAATCATATGAAGCAAGAAATTCGAGCCAACGATGTTGCCTCATATTAAGTTCTTTTTGAGTAAATAGATACTTCAGAGATTTGTGATCAGTGAAGAGAATAAAACGCTCGCCCAATAAATAATGTCGCCAAATCTTTAGAGCAAAGACTATAGCGGCCAACTCCAAATCATGGGTAGCATAACGAATCTCGTTAGGCTTTAGTTGTCTAGAAGCATAGGCAACTACTCTATCCTTTTGCATGAGAACAGCACCGAGTCCATAACCACTGGCATCGGTATAAACAACAAGATCATGATTCCCTTCGGGAACCACTAAGATAGGAGCATGTGTAAGGAGATCTTTTAACTTCAAGAAAGAAGTCTCACACTTATCAGACCAAATAAAAGGAACAGCTTTTCTCGTAAGAGTGGTAAGCGGTAAAGCAATACAAGAAAAGTCCTTAATGAACCGGCGATAATAACCCGCCAATCCAAGAAAACTACGGATCACGGTAACGGTCTCGGGCCTCTTCCAATTCTGAATAGATTCGATCTTGGAAGGATCGACGGAAATACCATCAGAAGAAACAATATGACCAAGAAATTTCACCTTATTCTCCCAGAAGTGACACTTGGAGAATTTGGCATAAAGCTGATGCTGACGAAGAGTGCTCAAAACAATCTCCAAATGCTGAATATGATCGGCTTTAGATTTGGAATAAATAAGAATATCATCAATGAAAACCAAGACGAACTTATCGAGATATTCCCGAATATCCGATTCATAAGATCTACAAAATACGCCGGAGCGTTCGTCAAACCGAACGGCATAACAAGCCATTCGTAAGAACCATAACGAGTACGGAATGCGGTAAGAGGAATGCTATATTCCGCAACTCGTAACTGATGAAAGCCGGTAGCAAGATCGAGTTGAGAGAAAATCTTGGCGCCACTTAACTAATCGAACATGTCGTCGATCCTAGGTAATGTATACCTATTTTTGATAGTGAGCTCGTTAAGCTTGTGATAATCAATGCAAAGCCTAAGAGTACCATCTGGCTTCTTAACAAAGACAATGGCGGCGCCCCAAGGAGATGAGCTAGAACGAATTAAATGCTTGGCTTCTAACTCAGATAATTATTGCTTGAGTTCCTCATTTTCCTTAGCAGACATCCTCGTAGGAGGACGACTGACAGGATGAGCACCAGAGATAAGATCAATACGGAACTCAATTGTCCTCTTCGGCGGCAATCTCGAAATAGGCTCAAAAACATCAGAAAAATCACAAACAACTGGAATATTATCTATAACATCCTCCGATTCTAAGGAAGAAATGAGAGCATTTGAATCATGATCCATGCTTCGAAATATAATAGATTACTACTCGATAGCATCGGGATGCTTGAGATATAAAGTTCTTTCAGGATATAGGATTTGAACTTCATAATGGACGAGCCAATCCATACCCAAAATCATATCAAAACTAAGATGATCCATAACATGCAGATTCGCATGAAAGGAGAAACCACAAAGAATAATCTCAACATCAACACACAACAAACCAAGAGTAACGGATCCACCTAGGATTTACAATCCTCAAAGGGTCGCAAAGAGTAACAACATCCAAAGGAATAATATCAACAAGCTCCTTTGACACGAATGATTGCGATGCACCCGTATCGAAAAGAACTCTAATAAAACGGCCATGAAATAAAATAAAACCTTCCAAAACAGAAGGAGTAATACCTTTGGGCTAAGAAGAATCACCAGAAGCTTTAGCAACATTAAGCTTCCTGGATTTGAAACCCTTAGGAGTAATAAGACAATCAGAAACCCAATGACCCTCTTTCTTGCAATAACGACAAATGCGAGGCTTAGGACAGCTACGAAGAAGATGATCCAAAGAACCACAATTATAGCACGCCCTCTGAACAGAAGGTGCACTACTAGGCTGAGAACTAGAGGTAGCTTGCTTCTTCTTCTTCTGGTTGGAAGAATTAGGCTTATGAAATGGAAACCTCTTCTTATTGGGGTTCTTAGAAACCTCAACCTCATCACCACTATCATGTTCCTTTTCAACAGCTTTAAGGCAAAGAGCCGAATCAACAAGCTCCTCAAAAGAGAGCTTAAGCTAAAGCAAAAGAACTTTCTTCAAATACTTCTTCAAACCATCAACAAAACGAAGATTCTTCTTACGCGGAGTGTTAATGAACTCAACTCCGTACTTGGATAAGGCCTCGAAAGATGCAACATAATCAGAAACAGAGGACTTTCCTTGCTTCAACTCAAGGAAACTACGAGCAAGATTAGCCTTTTCTAATTCAGGAACGAACTTAAGTTCGAAACGTTCCTTAAACTGAATCCACGAGAGAGAGGACTCATCAACTTCCGCAATAAAAAGCTCATACCAATCAAGCGCACGCTCTTGCAACATGCTAGATGCCACGAGAACGCGATGATGATCAGAAAGATCCATTCGAGAAAATATGCGCTCACAAGCGCGCAACCAAGTCTGAACCTCCATTACACTTTCCGATCCCTTGAAATGCTGACCTCCAAGGTGGGAATAGTCACTACACATGCGGGCGAAGGCAGACTTGTGATTAGGAGCTGTGGGAGTAGCAATAGAAGGCTGAGTACCCCGAAATAGCTCCATAAACTGATCAACTAACATATAGACTCCGTCCGGATGAGAACCACTAGACGGGCCTGCAGAAGAACGCTTCCCTCTACCTCTTCCAGCCATAGGCTGAGAGACGGGAGAAGGTAAAGATTAGTTAAAACAATACACAATTGATAAGAAATTTAACAAATGGAATACTACGGAATATGAGATTTATTCCTAGACATACTCCACATGTTAAAGTGGAAATAACAAATTAGAAAGGCACGCTTAAAACCCTCGAACCGTTGTAACACATGTTCCATTCTGCTTCTGTTCTGTGTTTTATTATAACTTGTTCCGAATCTCAGTCTGATACCAAGCTGTGACGCCCCACCTCTATGCTCACAAAAACAAAGGTTATTATAAGGAATAACGTCTGCTATTGCGAAGAATAAGGCTTGTTAGAAGCGACCATGCGTAAGTTATGCCTTAGACGAGTATTGATTACATCGATAGGAGTTGTGTAAATTACTCCCAAAGATATAAATTCAATCCAAATCTAAAACAAAACTACGGTGGCTAAAGAAAAATCCAGAACAACTCATAATAACAACAACAAAGATAGTATAATCATATCAGAATAGAAATATCAGATATATAGCGAAAGACAAGTCTGGATACATGCTACAACAATCGATAGTTCACATGAACCAAATGTACATATACGTATCCAGCAATACATACATGAGACAAGAGTCAATACACCAAAAGTACTCCTCGAAGACTAGACAGAAGATGATGTGAAATCCCAAAAGCTGAAGCTGCGACTGAATCTGAAATAGCGACTATCCTGAAATAACTTAGTCTGACCCGAGTATTATTTAAAAGAAAATAATAAACGGATCAGTCTAATTTATTCTTAGAAGTGAATGCATCATAAACAACATCAAAGCAAAATAATAATAATCTCGAATGAGACTATTCAACATAAGAAATCTACATAGCTTAAATGAAGAAATCACATCATACTCCATAAAAATCAATTTTCAAATTCACAATTGAATTCAAAACAGCAATTCACAAAATCTAGAAATCAAAAATAGATAACTAGAAAAATCAGCATAAAAGTGGATCGATCCCATCATATGGCGAGTCTAAGCTACGCCGCACGTGCATCAACATTTGGCCGAAGCCTACCAAGTATTGTCATCATAATTTTTGGCGCCCAACAAATGACCCGAAGGTCCAACATATGACCCGAAGGTCTAGTACTAGTAAATGACCCGAAGGTCCATCATAGTGGCTCGAAAGCCCAACAAAAATTATCAAAATCATCAAACAAAAAATCCACAACGAATATTTCAATTAACGAGTCCGGAATTAACCGAATTAGTAAAAGCGTGGTTCCATATTCTGTACTTTTGCTAAATCGTTTGATTCTCTTCATCGTTTCCTTGAAAGTGTAAAATTTTGTATTTTGTATAAATAAAATTTACGTTCTCAAACGTACAAGTCCGGAATTAAGCGAATCAGTAAAAGTAAGGGTTCATAGTCCTTAATTTTGCTGAAAAGTTTAATCGCTTCCTCATTCTTTTGAAAGCGCAAACTGTAAAAACTTTGGAAATAATCTTATTTTGAAACGATTTTTAAAACACGTGATTAAAACAGCAACAACTATAGCAATTTCGACGAGGAAATTGCGCTTCACCAAACACTGCAAAAATGGGTATCAAATCAGCGTTGCGGGATAACCGCTTGAATATTCACTTTAAAATTGACGGTTACTGGAGTCAAAATAACAGTAGTTTTTATTCATCAAAAAAAAATTCGTCAAACCAACACGCTTCAAAAATATAATACCGGAGTAAAAATTCCGCTAAAAATAACGGCAACAAAATTCGTTTTAAAACAAAACACTGGTTCAACGTAAATTAGTCAGTAGATTGTACTGCTACATATTCATCAAAAATATATTGCATGAAAAAGTGACGTTCACATGCACGCGAGAAGTAAAATATGGGCATAGCAACTAAATGCCCGCATATAAGAAGTTTTGAAATATGCTTTTAGCGTACAAAACTGTAAACACAAAATTGTAAAATTGAACTAGCCTAGCCTTCCCTGTACGTAAAATATAATATGCATCAATTGATGCCAGACAGTTTCGTGCACTACATATATATATATGCATACTTCAACCACGCGCACGCATGAAATAATTTACACGCGTGGACAGGTAAAAATGCAAGACTCAGCACAAAAATTTGACTCACGTGAAAATAATATAAGACTAAAACGACTTGGAACTTGCTTTTGTAAAAAAAAGCACTAACACGCTCAACACCATACTACACGCACGCAATGATACTAGTGATCTGGGCACTTGCATTCATATACAAAATGACTTAAACATTTTGTACACATAAGAAAACAAAAAAAACGAAACAAAGACCTGGACACTTGTAGCTAACCACAAAAATGCACGCATGAAGATAATAAAAAAAAGATCTGATTATACTATATTCATACGCACGAACAATTGTGAGTTCTGGAACTAACCACAAAAATAAATTAGAGGTATGAGTTGTGAACTCACCTTTAATTTGCCTCCAAACACGTAAACAACCCAGATTCAAACGAGAGGCACAATCAAACTGCCATTAATAAACTTCTACTGAGCTACTGAAGAGAATGGTACAAAATAATACAGCTGCTTGAAAAATGAATAAAAGAATGTTGCCGCATACACTTCTTTTCTCAAAAATTTTGTACAAGTCAATACAAATGAGTGTGCTGGCCAAAAGTTTTGTACAATGCATTTAATGCAAAGGTGCCTTTGTATGAATGTACACGGCTACACTACTTGATGATGGGAGAGCAAAGCAAAAAGTTCAAAATTTGCTTTATAAAACTTTGTGTTTACAGCAAGGCAAATAATATGTTCCTCTTGTTTTTACCAATTTTTGTGACAGCAAACTAAAATGTTCCTTACCTTTTCTGAAGATACTTAGCCTGACACATGAAGGCAAAGCAAAGTTTCCAACTTTGGTTTTATAAATAAGTGACAGTAAAATCAAATTGAGTTCTCACTTGCTTTAGAAAAGAATGTGACAGCACAAGTAATGTTCCAACTTTTGTTTTATAAAATGGACCATTCATTTTCACACGTAAAGGCAAATTGCAAGTCCTTTACAACATGCACCATACAACTGACTTTGAAAATGATTTCATTAAAAAAAATTCAAATTTTAATTTAAAAAATTTCTATTTTAAAATTTTATTACGACGGTAATAAAATCACGGTCGTTATAAACTCCCTCCCTTATAAAAATTGCATCCTCGCAATTTTCATACTAGAAGTTATTTATAACACCTATTATTTATCTCAACAAAGATTTAAAACGGAAAAGATAGATCAAGAATGCTCACCCCCACCCGAAGAGGAGAGAAAACCCGGATAAGAACGCTCGATGAATTCTTTGGTTTCCCAAGTGCAATCTTTGGGGTTTACGGACCATTAAATTTTCACAAGCGGAACTTCTTTATTCCGAAGGCGTTTAACCTCCGAAGCTAGCACACGAATAGGATTTTTCACAATAGACAAGCCAGGTGAGATCTCAAGATCTTGCAACATAGGAGGATCAATAATAGAATCTGAATCTCGAAGGCATCGACGAAGCTGGGATACATGAAATACGTCATGAATTTCCGAAAACTGAATAGGAAGCAATACACGATAAGCAACAGGGCCAATGCGTTCCGTAATAGGAAACGGTCCAACATATCGAGGAGCCAATTTCCCGGAACGACTAAAACGCACCACACCCTTCATCGGAGAAACACGAATGAACACGTGATCGCCAACAGAAAATTCCAAAGGCTTCCTATGATGATCGGCATAGGATTTCTGCCTATTCTGAGCCTCTTTCATTCTCTGTCTAATAATATCAATCCTTTCAGAAGAATCACGAATATAATCGGGGTCGAGAACTAACTTTTCCCCCGATTCCAACCAACAAGATGGTGATCGACATGGCTTTCCGTACAGGGCTTCAAATGGAGCCATACCGATACTGGATTGAAAACTATTGTTATAAGAAAATTCAACAAGAGATAAGTGGTCTTCCCAACTACTACAAAAATCAAGAATGCAAGCTCGAAGGAGATCCTCTAAGACTTGATTCACCCTTTCAGTCTGACCGTCAGACTGTGGATGATAAGCTGTACTGAGATTGAGCTTAGTGCCCAAAGCTTTCTGAAAAATCCACCAGAAACCACTAGTAAAAGGCGGATCTCTATCACTAACAATAGAACTAGGCACACCATGAAGTCGAACGACTTCTTTAATAAAAATCTTAGCCAACAAAGGAGCAGTCCGATTGGACTTGATAGGAATAAAATGGGCTGATTTAGTCAATCTGTCAACAATCACCCAAATACTAGTATGGCCCGACCTCGAACGAGGTAGACCATCAATGAAGTCAATAGAAATTTGATCCCATTTCCATAATGGAATCTGAAGAGGCTGCAAAAGACCACTGGGACGCTGGTGTTCTGCTTTAACAAGTTGACAAGTCATGCAACGACTTACATAACTTGCAATATCACGCTTCATACCCTCCCAAAAGTATAAGCGTTTCATGTCGGCATACATCTTGCTACTACCCGGATGGATAGTATACTTAGAACGATGACAGTCCACAAGAATGTCATTTCTAAGATTAGGAACATTAGGCACGATCAACCTTCCCTTCTTCCGGATACAACCATGAACATTAATATTGAAATCCTTTAGATCATCACTTCAGGATTCCGATTTACAACTCTGAATAAGATAAGCAATATGTGGATCTTGTTTCTGGGCATCGGCAACACGATCCAACAAACTAGGACGAGCTTCCATGCTAAATAAATGCATGGGAGAATCAGAAACTAAAGGACGGTCTTTAATATCACAAAGAGATAAAGCTTCCAAAATATTCCACTCTACTAGCATCATGGAAATAAAAACCTGCTGCTTGCGACTAAGCGCATCAGCAACACGATTACCCTTACCAGGGGTATACTGAATATCGAAATCATATGAAGCAAGAAATTCGAGCCAACGATGTTGCCTCATATTAAGTTCTTTTTGAGTAAATAAATACTTCAGAGATTTGTGATCAGTGAAGAGAATAAAACGCTCGCCCAATAAATAATGTCGCCAAATCTTTAGAGCAAAGACTATAGCGGCCAACTCCAAATCATGGGTAGCATAACGAATCTCGTTAGGCTTTAGTTGTCTAGAAGCATAGGCAACTACTCTATCCTTTTGCATGAGAACAGCACCGAGTCCATAACCACTGGCATCGGTATAAACAACAAGATCATGATTCCCTTCGGGAACCACTAAGATAGAAGCATGTGTAAGGAGATCTTTTAACTTCAAGAAAGAAGTCTCACACTTATCAGACCAAATAAAAGGAACAGCTTTTCTCGTAAGAGTGGTAAGCGGTAAAGCAATACAAGAAAAGTCCTTAATGAACCGGCGATAATAACCCACCAATCCAAGAAAACTATGGATCTCGGTAACGGTCTCGGGCCTCTTCCAATTCTGAATAGATTCGATCTTGGAAGGATCGACAGAAATAACATTAGAAGAAACAATATGACCAAGAAATTTCACATTATTCTCCCAGAAGTGACACTTGGAGAATTTGGCATAAAGCTGATGCTGACGAAGAGTGCTCAAAACAATCTCCAAATGTGGAATATGATCGGCTTTAGATTTGGAATAAATAAGAATATCATCAATGAAAACCAAGACGAACTTATCAAGATATTCTCGGAATATCCGATTCATAAGATCTACAAAATACGCCGGAGCGTTCGTCAAACCGAACGGCATAACAAGCCATTCGTAAGAACCATAACGAGTACGGAATGCGGTAAGAGGAATGCTATATTCCGCAACTCGTAACTGATGAAAACTGGTAGCAAGATCGAGTTGAGAGAAAATCTTGGCGCCACTTAACTAATCGAACATGTCGTCGATCCTAGGTAATGGATACCTATTTTTGATAGTGAGCTCGTTAAGCTTGCGATAATCAATGCAAAGCCTAAGAGTACCATCTGGCTTCTTAACAAAGACAACGGCGGCGCCCCAAGGAGATGAGCTAGAACGAATAAAATGCTTGGCTTCTAACTCAGATAATTATTGCTTGAGTTCCTCATTTTCCTTAGCAGACATCCTCGTAGGAGGACGACTGACAGGATGAGCACCAGAGATAAGATCAATACGGAACTCAATTGTCCTCTTCGGCGGCAATCTCGAAATAGGCTCAAAAACATCAGAAAAATCACAAACAACTGGAATATTATCTATAACATCCTCCGATTCGAAGGAAGAAATGAGAGCATTCGAATCATGATCCATGCTTCGAAATATAATAGATAACTACTCGATAGCATCGGGATGCTTGAGATATAAAGTTCTTTCAGGATATAGGATTTGAACTTCATAATGGACGAGCCAATCCATACCCAAAATCATATCAAAACCAAGATGATCCATAACATGCAGATTCGCATGAAAGGAGAAACCACAAAGAATAATCTCAACATCAACACACAACAAACCAAGAGTAACGGATCCACCAATAGGATTTACAATCCTCAAAGGGTCGCAAAGAGTAACAACATCCAAAGGAATAATATCAACAAGCTCCTTTGACACGAATGATTGCGATGCACCCGTATCGAAAAGAACTCTAATAAAACGGCCATGAAATAAAATAAAACCTTCCAAAACAGAAGAAGTAATACCTTTGGGCTAAGAAGAATCACCAGAAGCTTTAGCAACATTAAGCTTCCTGGATTTGAAACCCTTAGGAGTAATAAGACAATCAGAAACCCAATGACCCTCTTTCTTGCAATAACGACAAATGCGAGGCTTAGGACAGCTACGAAGAAGATGATCCAAAGAACCACAATTATAGCACGCCCTCTGAACAGAAGGTGCACTACTAGGCTGAGAACTAGAGGTAGCTTGCTTCTTCTTCTTCTGGTTGGAAGAATTAGGCTTATGAAATGGAAACCTCTTCTTGTTGGGGTTCTTAGAAACCTCAACCTCATCACCACTATCATATTCCTTTTCAACAGCTTTAAGGCAAAGAGCCGAATCAACAAGCTCCTCAAAAGAGATCTTAAGCTAAAGCAAAAGAAATTTCTTCAAATACTTCTTCAAACCATCAACAAAACGAAGATTCTTCTTACGCGGAGTGTTAATGAACTCAACTCCGTACTTGGATAATGCCTCGAAAGATGCAACATAATCAGAAACAGAGGACTTTCCTTGCTTCAACTCAAGGAAACTACGAGCAAGATTAGCCTTTTCTAATTCAGGAACGAACTTAAGTTCGAAACGTTCCTTAAACTGAATCCACGAGAGAGAGGACTCATCAACTTCCGCAATAAAAAGCTCATACCAATCAAGCGCACGCTCTTGCAACATGCTAGATGCCACGAGAACGCGATGATGATCAGAAAGATCCATCCGAGAAAATATGCGCTCACAAGCGCGCAACCAAGTCTGAACCTCCATTACACTTTCCGATCCCTTGAAAGGCTGACCTCCAAGGTGGGAATAGTCACTACACATGCGGGCGAAGGCAGACTTGTGATTAGGAGCTGTGGGAGTAGCAATAGAAGGCTGAGTACCCCGAAATAGCTCCATAAACTGATCAACTAACATATAGACTCCGTCCGGATGAGAACCACTAGACGGGCCTGCAGAAGAACGCTTCCCTCTACCTCTTCCAGCCATAGGCTGAGAGACGGGAGAAGGTAAAGATTAGTTAAAACAATACACAATTGATAAGAAATTTAACAAATGGAATACTACGGAATATGAGATTTATTCCTAGACATACTCCACATGTTAAAGTGGAAATAACAAATTAGAAAGGCACGCTTAAAACCCTCGAACCGTTGTAACACATGTTCCATTCTGCTTCTGTTCTGTGTTTTATTATAACTTGTTCCGAATCTCAGTCTGATACCAAGCTGTGACGCCCCACCTCTATGCTCACAAAAACAAAGGTTATTATAAGGAATAACGTCTGCTATTGCGAAGAATAAGGCTTGTTAGAAGCGACCATCCGTAAGTTATGCCTTAGACGAGTATTGATTACATCGATAGGAGTTGTGTAAATTACTCCCAAAGATATAAATTCAATCCAAATCTAAAACGAAACTACGGTGGCTAAAGAAAAATCCAGAACAACTCATAATAACAACAACAAAGATAGTATAATCATATCAGAATAGAAATATCAGATATATAGCGAAAGACAATTCTGGATACATGCTACAACAATCGATAGTTCACATGAACCAAATGTACATATACATATCCAGCAATACATACATGAGACGAGAGTCAATACACCAAAAGTACTCCTCGAAGACTAGACAGAAGATGATGTGAAATCCCAAAAGCTGAAGCTGCGACTGAATCAGAAATAGCGACTATCCTGAAATAACTCGGTCTGACCCGAGTATTATTTAAAAGAAAATAATAAACGGATCAGTCTAATTTATTCTTAGAAGTGAATGCATCATAAACAACATCAAAGCAAAATAATAATAATCTCGAATGAGAATATTCAACATAAGAAATCTACATAGCTTAAATGAAGAAATCACATTAAACTCCATAAAAATCAATTTTCAAATTCACAATTGAATTCAAAACAGCAATTCACAAAATCTAGAAATCAAAAATAGATAACTAGAAAAATCAGCATAAAAGTGGATCGATCCCATCATATGGCGAGTCTAAGCTACGCCGCACATGCATCAACATATGGCCGAAGCCTACCAAGTACTGTCATCATAATTTTTGGCGCCCAACAAATGACCCGAAGGTCCAACATATGACCCGAAGGTCTAGTACTAGTAATTGACCCGAAGGTCCATCATAGTGGCTCGAAAGCCCAACAAAAATTATCAAAATCATCAAACAAAAAATCCACAACGAATATTTCAATTAACGAGTCCGGAATTAACCGAATTAGTAAAAGCGTGGTTCCATATTCTGCACTTTTGCTAAATCGTTTGATTCACTTCATCGTTTCCTTGAAAGTGTAAAATTTTGTATTTTGTATAAATAAAATTTACGTTCTCAAACGGACAAGTCCGGAATTAAGCGAATCAGTAAAAGTAAGGGTTCATAGTCCTTAATTTTGCTGAAAAGTTTAATCGCTTCCTCATTCTTTTGAAAGCGCAAACTGTAAAAACTTTGGAAATAATCTTATTTTGAAATGATTTTTAAAACACGTGATTAAAACAGCAACAACTATAGCAATTTCGACGAGGAAATTGCGCTTCACCAAACACCGCAAAAATGGGTATCAAATCAGCGTTGCGGGATAACCGCTTGAATATTCACTTTAAAATTGACGGTTACTGGAGTCAAAATAACAGTAGTTTTTATTCATCAAAAAAAAATTCGTCAAACCAACATGCTTCAAAAATATAATACCGGAGTAAAAATTCCGTTAAAAATAACGGCAACAAAATTCGTTTTAAAACAAAACACCGGTTCAACGTAAATTAGTCAGTAGATTGTACTACTACATATTCATCAAAAATATATTGCATGAAAAAGTGACGTTCACATGCACGCGAGAAGTAAAATATGGGCATAGCAACTAAATGCCCGCATATAAGAAGTTTTGAAATATGCTTTTAGCGTACAAAACTGTAAACACAAAAATGTAAAATTGAACTAGCCTAGCCTTCCCTGTACGTAAAATATAATATGCATCAATTGATGCCTGACAGTTTCGTGCACTACATATATATGCATACTTCAACCAGGCGCACGCATGAAATAATTTACACGCATGGACAGGTAAAAATGCAAGACTCAGCACAAAAATTTGACTCACGTGAAAATAATATAAGACTAAAACGACTTGGAACTTGCTTTTGTAAAAAAAAGCACTAACACGCTCAACACCATACTACACGCACGCAATGATACTAGTGATCTGGGCACTTGCATTCATATACAAAATGACTTAAACATTTTGTACACATAAGAAAACAAAAAAAACGAAACAAAGACCTAGACACTTGTAGCTAACCACAAAAATGCACGCATGAAGATAATAAAAAAAAGATCTGATTATACTATATTCATACGCACGAACAATTGTGAGTTCTGGAACTAACCACAAAAATAAATTAGAGGTATGAGTTGTGAACTCACCTTTAATTTGCCTCCAAACAAGTAAACAACCCAGATTCAAACGAGAGGCACAATCAAACTGCCATTAATAAACTTCTACTGAGCTACTGAAGAGAATGGTACAAAATAATACGGCTGCTTGAAAAATGAATAAAAGAATGTTGCCGCATACACTTCTTTTCTCAAAATTTTTGTACAAGTCAATACAAATGAGTGTGCTGGCCAAAAGTTTTGTACAATGCATTTAATGCAAAGGTGCCTTTGTATGAATGTACACGGCTACACTGCTTGATGATGGGAGAGCAAAGCAAAAAGTTCAAAATTTGCTTTATAAAACTTTGTGTTTACAGCAAGGCAAATAATATGTTCCTCTTGTTTTTACCAATTTTTGTGACAGCAAACTAAAATGTTCCTTACCTTTTCTGAAGGTACTTAGCCTCACACATGAAGGCAAAGCAAAGTTTCCAACTTTGGTTTTATAAATAAGTGACAGTAAAATCAAATTGAGTTCTCACTTGCTTTAGAAAAGAATGTGACAGCACAAAGTAATGTTCCAACTTTTGTTTTATAAAATGGACCATTCATTTTCACACGTAAAGGCAAATTGCAAGTCCTTTACAACGTGCACCATACAACTGACTTTGAAAATGATTTCATTAAAAAAAATTCAAATTTTAATTTAAAAAATTTCTATTTTAAAATTTTATTACGATGGTAATAAAATCACGGTCGTTACAAAACGAGTTGGGAATCGAAGATGGAGTAGTGAAGTGCAAGGGCTAGTCGCTACTAATCCTGAGGGTGATTCCAAAATGAATGTAGTAGGAGTAGTGCCTACGGTTCCGTTCGAACTTGGAACGAACTTGTATGGATGAATGCTTTCGGAACATCGTCAGGTGGACGTTGAGCATTCTAAGAGATATGTTCTAAAAAGGTGACTCTTAGCCTCAAGCCTCATCAACCGGGAATGACTGAAAATCAGGGGTTATGCAGCAAGGCTATGTGGGTCGCATCCATTAGGCTGAGGTCATCCCTGTCTAAATGTCCCTTTTTATTCGGCTTAGTGGTGCGGTTGTTGATCCCAACCGTGGGGTGATCTTACTCGGGATTATCCAGTAAGGGGTAGTCCCGGTCTTATGTTGCAGGGGATCAGACGTGGTCCTCGGTACGCTGATCTAGACCAGGTACTGTGACAGGTGGTACCCCAGTGCCTAGTCATTAGTTGGAAATCCATTCTCCCTACGTGCCTTTACGGGTTTTGTTTGTATTACCCACTTTGTGGCTAGTATGCTGGAATTTAATCATGTAACAATTTCAGCTATTTGAATAAGTATTTGTATATAGACACTATTATAATATCAGACGGATTTGATAAAAAGTGTTTGGCTATCGTAAGGTAAAAATCCGACATGTTTATTTGTGGCATGGTCTTACGAGATGCTTTTGATTTCAAAGGATTTTTGAAACTTTAAGAATCAGTTTGGATGTATTTTTATTACGCTGGTATTCCAGACTGACTCGTGTGTTATTTCATTATAATGCTCGGGTCAGACCGAGTATTACAGGTTCAGTATTGGATACTTTGGAGCTGAGGAGAGAAGCTGGAGACAAAGACGTATTACTCGTACTTGTTTATTTCCGCTGTAGTGTTTTGTTTGAAATTGCCAGTAGTTGTGAGGCAGGCTGATATAACTGCCAGGCTGGCAATTGTTGATTACTTGTGATATACTCTGATGATGTATTGTACAAAACATATATAGTTTTCATTTTGTGTAAAGAGCTGTTATTATTTATTATATTTTGTTCCGTTGCGATTGTGAGATTCTGATGTTGTTTAGTCCCTTCTTACTTCTATCTTCTTTCTTTTTCCTCAACAATCTGTCTTTTCCGGCACTCGATCGTTGGCATATTATACTGTGATGTATTTTGTGTCGATTTTCGAGAGTCGAGAAGGGCAGGTCGTCACACGTGGTATCAGTGCTTAGGTTAGCAATAACCTAGGCTTTGGTGGGGAAAATTACTCATTAAAAATAGAGTCAGAAGTACTCTATAATGAGTTGAGTGTAATAATAGCTATGAGCGCGTACTTGTTAGTGAATATAAAATCATTTTTATACTGTGTTGACTTATCGGTTGATTGTTTATGAATTCTGGTCGGTACGGGAAGTACAACCGTATCGATAGGGGTTTCCAAACTCTTAAATATGATAAACCGACATAGTATTGTTTTTAAAAGTGGGTAAATGAAATAATTTTACCCAAAATTATATTTTGATATAAAGAAATGATTTTCTGAAATTATTATATATATTTGGATGTTTGATTGGTAATACTATAATCAAATAAGAATCTAAAATTTGAAATGGTTATAACCAAAGAGAATTCTATAAGTATGACTTATCCAAAGAAGTATAACTAGAATTTGATTTAAACCAGAATTTAAATCCTGGAAATTTTGAAAAGTGTTTTAAATGAATTTAAACAAAAAGTTTGGAAATTTAAAATCTTGGGAATGTTTGAAATGTTTTCCAAAGCATTTGAAGGCAAATGAAGTATTATTTTGGGAAATATTTTTGGAATGGAAATTGTTTTGAAATGGAATTTGTGGAAGTAAGGAAGCACTGAACTCACTTCAGTCGCTGGAAAATAATCCTGATGATGATGGCCACTTCATCAGAATTGATTTTCGAGTTTCTAAAGTGATGGATTTGCTACCATGGTGATTGATTATGATATTTGTTCGACTTGTCGGGTATACAAGTTGTTTAAGAAATTTCAAGGGGGAAATTTGTTTTGGTAAAACCAAGTTATTTTGGAAATCTGGAGTTAAGATTTGACATACCAAGTGGGTATGTGTTGATTATTATTTCAAAATGGTTTTGAAATTAAACTGGGAAATTGAATTCTGGGAATTTTATTTAAATAATGTGAAAGGTTAAGATAAATCAATATTGAGCTTATAAAGAGAAGTTGATATTAATAAGAAAGAAGAATGAAATTTTAATCCTGAAGTTAAAATTTAATTTGAGTATATGAGGGTGAATAAAATATATTTGAATTTAACTCGGGATAAGATAAATAAATTGGAATTGGAATTGAATTAATTTGGATAAAGTTGTAATGTAAAATGATTATAATTGTGGGTTATAATTGTGAAATGAAATTTATACCCTTAAGCTATTAAGTGATATATATATATATATATAAAATCTAGGATTGTGATTATAAGGTGAAAATGAATAAAATGAGCAATATAAGCTTTTAAGAGAATAAGTTGGCGAACTTATAAATAGAGAAATGGATTGTGAAACTAGAATAAAATGGTTGGTATTTTATGGAAAATCCAAATTTAAATACTAAATGAAATGTAAAGAGAGATAAGGCATAGTGAAATATGAAATGTGAATGAACTTAAGTGAGTGAATAAGTTTTGAACTTATATATGGAGAAATAAAATTGGATTGAATTGGATTTAATTTAAATTAAAAGTAATTGAGTTGGATTTGGACTGAATTGAAATCAAGATTCAGTTGGGTTATAAATAGTATTGAAGGGGATTAAATTCTTACTTAAATTAGTAAAGGAAATGGTATTAATTTGAGTTGGCTAAATAAAATTTAGTTGAACTTGAACTAAAACGGTAAAGGATTAAAACTGGAAGGAAATTTAATTTAGTTGAAAGGATATTGAATGTAGTAGATTCTCACTCAACTAAATCCAAAGAATTGTTTGAAGGTGAATTTAGCGTAAGCTAAATTAAATAAAGAGAAGTTGAAGATGAATCTAGGGTAAACTAAATTAAATGGAATTTGTATTGGCATGGATGAAATTTTGGTAGCTTGTTAAAAATTTGAAAAGCCAATTAAAACCCAGTTCTGATTTAGAATAATTGGAACGGTTATGTTATTAGTAAATTCAGGAATGAATTGTGAAGGTGAATTAAAATTTAAATGGATTGAATGAGTAAACTAATTGAATTAAAATTAGTAAATGGATTGGAATTTGATTGGATGAGAATCAAATTGAAATAAAATTTATGTAAGAAGAAATGGAGTTATTGTGGAATTGAAATAACTTAAGTAAATTATGAAATGTTTGTTGTTGAGTTGTATGGAATGGTTTTGAATGAAACCGGTTTGGATAAGGAAATTGAAATGTAAGAGTAAGGATTTAATCTAATATTGAAATGAAGTAAGAATGTTTGGGTTGTGAATAATTCCGAATGGAGTAAAATTAATGTAATTTGAGTTGGAATTAATTTAAAATGGTTATAAGCTTAAGAAATGGTTACTTGTTTGAATAACAACAAACTTGCATAGGAATTGGTCATTTTGTTGTAAACGAAAGTGAATTGATTTGAAGAAGCAAATAAAGTTGGTTTTGAATTAATTGGTATAAGTTTATGCAATTGTTATTTGTATAAATAACATTTGAATTTGCTTAAGAAAATGGTTGTTGTCGTAAACAAAGCAAATAAATTAAAAGAAATGCAAATGAATCAAATTGTGAATAAAATTTGATTGTGGATCAATTTGAAATTGAATTGAAGTAAATTAATGTAAGAAAAGCATATGTTAACCATATTGAAGTGAATCATGAATGTGATGCAAATTAATCAATTTGGAATTGGGTAAGCAGAAATTATGTAAGTGGGGCTTATAAACCCATTTGATGTGAATATGAGATTAATTGGTACAAAAATGAATTGGTTGTGTTAAATATGAATTGTATGTAGTAAACTTGAATGTAAATCATTCTAGTGAAATAAAAATGAAATTTGGATTTGTTAGGAAATTTAAATGGTGTAGAAACCTTGTGATTGCTTGTAAAATATGGTTTTCATGTAAGATATGCAAATTGATTGTATATGCTATGAAATTGATGCGTTTGGCTAGTTTAGTAAATAGAATGTTGTCAAAAATCTCCTATTATTGAAAAATCATGTGTTTGTTGAGTAAGTACAGGTGCGGAAGGAAATCGATCGAGTTGGAGCGCTTAAATGCAATATTAATTAGCCCCTTGCTTTTAAAATGCTAAATAAGGTACGTCTACGCAATAAAAATAGGAAATATGAACTATTTTTGTTTTTCCGACCGAGTGGGTCGATGTATACATATTTATATCTATTGTGATATTGTAAAAGGCTCTCCATACAAAGGAGACGCTGTTAAAAAAAATTTAAAAATTTTGGGAGTTAGAAATTTTTTGAAAATTTTGGTTAACTAGGAAAGTTGTTTTTGAAATGATGTTGAAAACAAGCTTTTGAGTTAGTAATGAAACAAATGGATTGGAATTGAACTAAAAAGGTTTTGGGAAGTGAATGTAAGTTGTAATTGAGTGGGTCTTGGATAAGTAAATGAGTTTAGTAGCATTTTCCTACCTTAGCAAATTTCGGGGACGAAATTTTTATAAGGGGGGAGGAATGTAACGACCCGGAATTTTGGTCGTTAGATTTTGAACATTTAATTCAATTTAAATGTTGAATGTGAATTATAATTTGATCTTGAATAAGAAGATTTTGGTCAAATTGATAAAATTAGTTAAAATTTCAAATATGGCAGTTTAGTTGGATTTGAATAATAATAATTAAATATTTGAAATTGGAATAAATTGTGAATCTGGATGTAAATGGGTATGAAATGGTTTCTAAGGTTTATTTTAAGTTTAGTTTAATTTGAATTTTAATGTTGGACTTTTGTATGGAATCAAAAGCGATAAGTTAAATTTGGAATTTTTATATTAATTTAATAATGGAATTTAATAATATAATAATGCAAATAATAAGACTTTGATTCGAAATGAATCTGAATGATTTCTAATGTGATTATAAATCCCATATGATTTATAATTAAGTTAGTAAAATTTTAATAGTGAAATTTTAAATTATTTCGACGATTTTGAAAATCGCTCGAATTTATCGACGAGTCGAAATAGCCTTCCGGGGCACAGTCTCGGAATTCGACGAAAATAGTTCCATTGGATCCGTAATAGTTAATTATTATCGGATTTCAATTTTCGTAGCAATCGGAGTTGTCGTTTGACTGTGGCAGCTCAAAATGCATAGAAACTATTTTAATCGATTCAATAAAAAAAATTGATCGTTTATTTCCGTAACTCCCGCATATGATCGAATTAGCCTCCGAAACACGTTCCAGTGTGTTCGGAATGCCGGTAAAACCTTATAAACGCCGGGCGGCACGTGTGATTTGGAGTTCGTATACAAATGTTCGTTAAAATTGAATTTAATATTAAAATAATATTATAAACGTATATAAAATCACTTTGGGGCCGAAACCCTAGATCTTTCTCTCAACTGCCGTGCTATAATTCAATGGCCGAAAACTTCATCATATTCCCTCGTTTTTTTCTTTAAATCCATGGATTTTCGTGTGGAAACTTCAACTAGGAAGTTGTAGGGTGCATCGACCTCTACAGATCCTACGGTAGAGATTGATTTTCGCGTCACGTGGAGGAAGAATTATGGGCTAAAGGCCGCGCGTTTGTGTGTGTATTTCTAGGGCTAGGTGAGCCGAGCTTCGCCGTGTTTCGGCCAAAGGGGGAGGCCGCGACGAGCTATCGCGTGGCATGCTTTGATCGTCGTCGAACTCGACGAAGGGGCGGTGATTCCACAACCCTAGAGGCGGCTATGGGTTTGGTGGATGCTGGAGACATGCATGTTAAAGATGAAGACTAGTGGCCTTGATTCTCTGAACGTGATGATCAGCCACGATTTCGGTTTGTAAAAGAAAAAGAAAATTTGTTTTAAATTTATATACAAACCTTTATAACGTTTGCATACGTTGTCAGAATTCGATGAAACTGGCGACGCCGGAATCGCAGCGACGAGCGCTACATAGTGGAGTAGATCTGGGAACGATTAAAGCTCGTGAAAATTTTAGATTAAATCGAAGGCGCTCGATTTAATTTGAAATTGTAACGCTCGGCGTTTTAAATGCAAGGTGAGTTAATCTCACTCACATCTGGATGCCATTTAATTTAAATAGTAAATATTTAAATAATTGAGTGATTGGTTGAATATGAATATTAGTATCAGTTTGGATTTATATTAATTGTTGTGCTAACATCTGTGGATGTAGGGAGACAGGTTGGAGGGATCCAACTGGATTCCTCACAATATAGAAATTATATTCATAATCTGTGATATAATTCACTGATATCCTGTGATAGATTGATTTGGAATTTTGTTATGCTGTGTTATGGTTGGATAATATAAATTGGGTATTTTAAATATCAATAAAATAAATTGGAAATCAAAAAGGGAATTGAAAGGAAATTTTGGAGTAATGAATTTAAGGGAATTAAATTCAAGAAATGGGTTTGAAATTTGAAGTGTATCTGAAACTGGGATATAAAAAGGAAATGAGAAATGGGAATTTATAAACTGGGTTTATAAATGGAATGGGATTTTATTGGAAAATAAATTTGAAGTATAGATCTCCAATGGGAATTTCTATAAGAAGTGAAATGGATTAAAAATAATAGTGAGATTATTTTTAAAGAATGGAAAGTGTATCTTTCCTGGAAATTTAGTATGTTTCAAAGAAGAGCTTTCAAAATATAAATTGGCAGTTTAAAAATGTGTTTGAGAATATTTTAGAGAGAGAAATATTATTTTAATCATTTTTAAGTGCAAGTAAATATTTATCTAAGAAATTATGGTATTTAATTATTTTAAAGGTAAATTTGTATTATGTTTTCTAAAGGAAACTTTAACATAGATAATTGATATAATAACTTTATCTTAAAGGAAATTTTTGATTTAAGTTACCCAGAATAAACTTTTATGGTTTTTCAAAAGTACGTTTTAAATAAAGAATTTGGAAACTCATTTTAAATAATTGAAGCATATACTTTGGAAGTGATTTCCAGGAAATGGGAAGTGTGCTTAAAAATAAAGGGAGTTTATTTTTAAGGTGTTGAAAGAAATTTACGGGATTTAAACGTAAATTTGAGTTGAGATAAATCCAGCATGATTTATAAAAGAATTCTTTGGTTTATTCTGAAATGGGAGTGTATTTCCCCGAAAAGCCAAGTACGTTTTAAAGCAGATTTTTGAGCAGAAGTTAGAAGTTTTGAAATTGTTTTTAAAAGAATGTTTGAGAAGTTATTTGAGTTGTGTAAATTTTAAAGTAAATATTTACTAAATTAATTATAGTAGTAATTCCTTTAAAGGATTAATTGGTATTATGTTTAAAAAGAATATTATTAATATTTATATTTTATAAAATGGATTTATTTTAAAGATAGTTTGGTTAAAGTTTTATTTGAACTAGTATAGAATTTTGTAATTCCTCTTTTAAAATTCTAGTGTAACTTAACCTTTATTTTAAAATTAGATATATCTTATAAAATAGTTTTGCTTTAAATATTTTTAAATTATATTTTTGAATAGAATATTTAAGTAGTTTAATTTCAAAATTTTAAGATATATTTTAGAATAAAGTGGTGTAATTGTTTTAAAATCTAAAATGATTGGACTTGGTTATTTTCAGTGGGAAATAGAAAATTGTTTGGTAATTTATTCCGTAAAGGAAGATGGTTTGAAAACTGTTTCAAAAGGGTGGAATTGGGAATATATCTTGTGAAGATATCTTGAGATAAATAAATAATTTAGGTAATTATTTATTATTTGATGGGTGCTTATGGATGTTAATTGATAGTTAAATAACCGACTATCAATATTGGCCAATGCGCTAATCGTTTCGAAGAGATCGGGATCGGGATTTATTTTCCGAAAATCACTTCGATTCGGTTTGTACGTTTTCGTAGGGAAAACGAGTTGGGAATCGAAGATGGAGCAGTGAAGTGCAAGGGCTAGTCGCTACTAATCCTGAGGGTGATTCCAAAATGGATGTAGTAGGAGTAGTGCCTTCGGTTCCGTTCGAACCCGGAATGCACTTGTATGGATGAATGCTTTCGGAACATCGTCAGGTGGACGGTGGGCATTCTAAGAGATATGTTCTAAAATGGTAATGCTTAGCCTCAAGCCTCATCAACCGGGAATGACTGAAAATCAGGGGTTATGCAGCAAGGCTATGTGGGTCGCACCCATTAGGGTGAGGTCATCTCTGTCTAGATGTCCCTTTTTATTCGGCTTAGTGGTGCGGTTGTTGATCCCAACCATGGGGTGATCTTACTCGGGATTATCCAGTAAGGGGTAGTCCCGGTCTTGTGTTGTAGGGGATCGGGCGTGGTCCTCGGTACGCTGATCTGGACCAGGTACTGTGACAGGTGGTACCCCAGTGCCTAGTCATTAGTTGGAAATCCATTCTCCCTACATGCCTTTACGGGTTTTGTTTGTATTACCCACTTTGTGGCTAGTATGCTGGAATTTAGTCATGTAACAATTTCAGCTATTTGAATAAGTTTTATATATAGACACTATTATAATATCAGACGGATTTGATAAAAAGTGTTTTGGCTATCGTAAGGTAAAAACCCAACATGTTTATTTGTGGCGTGGTCTTACGAGATGCTTTTGATTTCAAAGGATTTTTAAAACTTTAAGAATCAGTTTGGATGTATTTTTCTTACGCTGGTATTCCAGACTGACTCGGGTGTTATTTCAATATAATGCTCGGGTCAGACCGAGTATTACAGGTTCAGTATTGGATACTTTGGAGCTTAGGAGAGGAGCTGGAGACAAAGACGTATTACTCGTACTTGTTTATTTTCGCTGTTGTGTTTTGTTTGAAATTGCCAGCAGTTGTGAAGCAGGCTGATATAACTGGCAGGCTGGTAATTGTTGATTACTTGTGATATACTCTGATGATGTATTGTATAAAACAGATATAGATTTCATTTTGTGTAAAGAGCTATTATTATTTATTATATTTTGTTCCGCTGCGATTGTGAAATTCTGATGTTTTTAGTCCCTTCTTTCTTCTATCTTCTTTCTTTTTCCACAACAATCTGTCTTTTCCGGCACTCGATCGTCAGCATATTATACTGTAATGTATTTTGTGTCGATTTTTGAGAGTCGAGAAGGGCGGGTCGTCACATCAAGTATGCTCTATTCCTTAGCTGCTTGAACAGGTAGAACCACGTTCAAGTAAGCTCCATTCCTTAGCTGCTTGAATCGGTGGAACCGCATTCAAGTACGATCATTCCTTAGCTACTCAAACCAGTGGAATCACAGTCAAGTATGTCCTTTCCTTCGCTCCTGAACCGATGGAACGACATTCAAGTACATTGCATTCCTTTATTACTTGAATCGATGGAATTGCATTCAAGTATGCTCCGCTCCTTCAATGCTTGAATGATGGAACTACGTTTAAGCTCCATTCCTTTGTTTCTTGAACCAATGGAACTGTGTTCAAGTATGCTTCGCTCCTTCATTGCTTGAACCGATGGAACTGCGTTTAAGTATGCAATATCTCCTTGCGGACATCCCATAAGCCGCGTGTTGCTTCTTGTGCCAATGAAACCTTGTCCCAGTTAGCATTCCTCTTGTATGCCCCTACACCATAAGCCACACGAAGTTGCTTGAACCGGTGGAACCGCGTTCTGGTATGCAATACACTATTCTATAAGCTACATATCGCTCCTTGAACCGATGGAACTGCGTTCTTACAAGAGATACACAAGTGCCACACATAACAAAGGAAATGCTTCTCACTCTCTGGACGAGAGGTATTGACTCCAAAATAGTTGGATCAATGGGGAAATCAATTGCAACTCCCTTGGTACCAGCACTGCCCCGACAATGCTAGAAAACCCCTATGTCTCTAAGCTATTGATACTACTTTGGTAGCACTAATGGCTTTCTCGAACATCCTAAGTACCAATGTCACCCTGGCAATGCCAGGAAATTTATTTGTTGTGGGATTAGTAGGAATCAATCCCCGCTATCTAAGAGATTAGCATTGCTAGTGCCACGAAGTTTCTAACTACAAGATCGACAGTAAAACTTGATCTTTGTCCTTCAAGGAATAGAATCTTCCCAACAACGCTAGTAAATCTCAGATCCTCAAATTGATTGGGGGAATCAGCGTGTACCATCCAAAACTCAAAATCGTAGGGTAATCCATGGGATTAAGCTATTCGGGGTTTTCTGGAGATAAAGACTAATACGCGGGGAGAACCTCAACACCAGACTTGGAGAAGCTCGACCACGATCGAAGCGAAAAATGCTCAGAATCTTGCATTCAAACCATAAGTCCCCGAAGACAGAGGCTATCTACAACATAGACTATTGCCAACCAGAGAGTCGTCCAGAGTAACCAGTGTTATCCCAAGTGTTTAGGTCAAGCATTCTGAGTATCCAACCCTTTGGAAGGGGCGGCACATACTAGAACTTAGTAAAAATGAATTAAATCACACCACATGTCTGTTACTTCGAACGGAAAATTTTAGCCATCACAACATAGCTAAGTAATATAATATGCTGAATAACTACAAAATCAAAAGGAAAATTGGTCCAGCCACTTAGGCATCGATGTTGCCCCGGTGACATCGGAAGTCTATATTGTCGTATCGACAATAGAATCGAACTCCTTAGAATTCGGCATTGGCTAGAGGTAGGCGGCAACGGAATGCATTTCCAGAATCAAATCGACAATATGTGGAGGAAATAGCTTGTCTTCTAAGAATCCGATACTGCTTAGAGACTAGCAACGTCAGGAAGGATAACCCTTAACTATCATAGATTCACCACAGCCTAGACATTAGTCGCTCTTAGAATGCCGAGATCGGTATCTAACTGGAATATAAATCCAGTACCTAACTGGAATATAAATCCAGTACCTTAACTGAATCCAGTACCTAACTGGAATGTAAATCCACCAATTCGATGGGAAAATCGACTCAAATCGCCAGATCGGTAGAAAAATCGATCCTAACCTTCTAAGTATCGGTGTTGTCCCACCAACGCCGAGAGACGTTCTATTTCCTAAGTATCAGCGTTGCCCGGGCAATGCCGAGAAACTTTTTATTTTCTAAGTACCGGTGTTGCCCTAGCAATGTTGGGAAACTTTCTACTTTCTAAGTACCGGTATTGCCCTGGCAACGCTAGGAAAACTTTAAACTGTAGAGTCCACGAGAAACACTCACATCAGTAAACCATTGATGCACTAGCTTCGAGAGATAGAAGTTAGTGTTCAACTGAGTTTCTTCCTTTGTCTTTAGAAAACTGCTATTGTCCGAAGATGGACAACAATGGGAAGGCATAGCCATTCAATGATCAGTCGAATGGCATGGCTCTTCATTACAAGAATCAACCGCTGCCCGGAGATAAGGCGGTGCCATGGAAAATCTCATGGATCGAGCCGCTCAGATGCTAGTTTCCAGAGATAGAAGCTGTTACAAAATTGAACTTCCAGTATTCAACCTAGAAAGAATTTTGATGTAGCGTAGAGATTGGCAGCTTCGAAAGAAGGTTACACGGAACCAAGTAGCTAAGTTGCTAGTTCTTGGAGATAAGAACGGACATATGAACAGGTCTTCATTGATAATGTTAGCAGTCAAGCAAGACCATGCACGGCTAAGGACAAGTGAGGAAAATAATGAAAAATCGAAAATTAAATCATCAAACCTCATCAACGCCAGAGTAGGATTGAAAGCCAGACTGAGGGAAATTAAATCATTTGCCCTATATCTTTCCATCTCTCATAAATGCTCGAATACAAGAATTCGAAAGAGGTAGTCTTTCTCCCACAAACAAGAATAGGCATACAAATACTTTGTCGTAAGGGAACCTTGCTAAGTCCAAACATGAATCACCACGAAGTTGTTAGAAAAGCTCTGTTTCGCAAAGTAGAGAATTCTGGCAATGAATTGGCATCTAGGGATATGAAGGTCTTAATGTTCAAAAATTCATCATTGCCCGAAAATAAGCGACGTCGAGTAGAAACCAACTTCCCTCCCTCGAGAACCTGACGTAGCTCGAAGATTGACAACATCAAGGAGAAATCCACGAAGTTGAGCCATTTATGTGCAAGTTTCCAAAGATAGAAATCGATGCATGGCTAGGATCTCAACACTAAACTTGGAAGTATTCGGTCACTGCCAAGGAATTAATAGCATTGAAAATTCAGATCTTGGAATCAAATAGCTAAGTCACTAGTTCCTAGAGATGGAAAATACCATGCAAATTAGGCTAGGGGTAGTCAAATGTATTGCTTGGGAAACCTAGTCTTTCTAAAATGTATTGACTTAGTATTCAGAGTGATCAGCCCTATGGACTGGGGCATATAAATCTATACTTGGTCCAAAATGGACTCGACCGAGCCTAAATTGAAACATAAGCAAAGAAATAGCTTAGATTCCATTATCTGCACAGAGCTGTGAGACAAAGGAGGCCGCTCCTACGTAAGCACAACGGAAGATCAGGCCGACAAGCTTCGAGGAATCCCTGCTTGCCCTTCCCTCTTCATCCAAGAGTCATAAGCCATGAATCCATTCAGAGCAAGGGCAAATTTAGTAACAGCTCTACAAGAGCAATTGTGCTTTGTAATTCAGCTGTAATCAATTGTCCTGACATTATAGGGATAAAAGTCGAAGCCTAAGTAGCAAAAGATCTAGCTTCCGGAGGAGTGGAAGTTCCTTCGCCAGACTAAAGATAGGATGATTGTAAAGTAATTCTAAACAATAAAACTTGACGTTCAATACTGCCGGGTATGTTTTACTTTGAATAATATCCCTGTATGACCAACGCTAGAAATCCAAGGGAGGTCAACATATGTTGACCAATCAGGTTCTGAGCATTGACAAGGGCAAGTGTAGTGTGTTATCTATGCAAAATGAGTCCAGTATCCCAAGCACCACGAGTGAACCATCCTGTGTAGTATGGGTCACGTCATACTTTAAGATTATCTTTCTTAGGACTTACCCATTAGCGTTTGAGAAATCGATAACGGAGCCGCTTGCCGGAGCGACATGGGAATCTTTTCTTTTTAGGATCACAGTACGGAAATGGAAATGCAATATGATGGAGTTATGCACTATATCCCACTTTGGAATAAATCGTTGCACTAGAATTCAAACTACGATAGGAACTTAACCAAGTCCTCAAAAAGAGAGATTTGAAGGTGGAGAGCAAGACTTGAGTCTATAACGGCGTACATTCATCCAAGGCAAAACTTAACTTCACCACCGGCCGAATATAACCCAAAATTCGACCATCTCCCTTCAAAATTTCCACCATCCCGGAATCATCGCAAGGAGATCCAATGCCAAACTAAAGCACTATGTACTCTCTGATGTAGACAGCATTACTAGTGTAGATAATTAGAATTCTAATTAAAACCAGAACAAACTGTTAATAGACAATCAACAAAGTAAAAGCAACGTCTCGAGATGGCATCCAAGTAATCGACTGAAATTCACAGGATGTTAACTGAAACTTGTCATGTTCCAGAGCACACTTTGTTTCCAACGAAAGCGTACTCTAGGGACAAATGTTAACTGGGTTTTTAACCAAGCAAAAGTGAATAGGATTTAGAATGTCGGTTACGAAAAAAGAACAACTAGAAACTTGGTAAAGATACTCATAAGGACTAGAGAATTGAGCTTAGGGAGTTTGGTTGAAAAATTGGCTAAGGCCTTGTCAGGAATTACCACTCAAATTAAGGCCTTAGATCAACCCCGAATTAAGTTTTTAGATCAAAACGATTTGGAACATGGCATGTACACTTAAAAAAACACAAGGAATGACTTACAAAAGGTTTGGAATGGTTTAGTCCCAGCAATTAAATTCATCGGTAATTAAGGACCTTAATTCATCTTGAATCAAGGAATACATCAAGACGGAAAATGACTTGAAATTTGGCAAGAGCACTCAGAAAAGGAAAAAGAAGGACTTGGGAAAGTTTCACCATGATTTGGCCAAGTACATAAATTCATCCCTGAATTAAGGAACTTAATTCGGTACCGAATCCAGGTGATAAGCCCTACCATATTCACACTTGGCACAAGTGATCCCTTAGTCCTCATGTGCATATTCGTGAAGTTTCATGGATTTCCAAAGAGAATGTCGTCAAGAATGAAGACATTATAGTACAGGCGATAGGATAAGTCATGGAAGAAGGATGATCAAAACACATCAACAATCTACCAAATTACGTAGAGGACATCTAGATAAAGCAAGGAATTCGATCCAAAATGACTTGGCCATCATATGGCTAAGGATTAGATTTGGTACCGAATTAAGGAACTAAATTTGGCACTGAATTTAGCCCTTAACTCGGGGAGTTCGATATTTCCTGTGTTGTCTTGGATTAGTTTTTGGACTTCTCTGCTAGTGGGCATCTGATCCAATATAGCTGCTACCACTATAAATACAAACCAAAGAGCAACTAAGAGAGGGACTGGATTTTGTCATTACTGCACGAAAGCCTTGTCATTTCTTCAACTCTCTCTCAACTCAATAGTCACCAAGGTCATTCTAATAGGCAATTCTAGGATTTAGAATTAGTCAAACACCTATACTTGTGACCAGTTCAATCTCAAACACCTTATAATTATATACAATCAGTAATCAAAGCAATAAAGTGGATGTAGGCTCAGTTAATAGCCAAACCACTATAAAATTCCCTATGTCTATATATTTCCTTGCTGCTTTTCTATTACATTTGCCCTGTTCTAATGGGGCTGATGATTTCACATTACACTCTAGGGTGTTGATCAACTTTTGGGTTAACAGATAGTGTAAGTTTAGAAGGTCAAAAACATGATATTTATATGGGATTTGGTTTCCATATGCGATCATTTTCATTGCTATCTGAATTCGACTAAAATTAACTTATGAAATATCTAGAAAAAACACGAGAATATACGGTTTTGTTATCCTCTATTGATGTTATACCCTATATAAAAACTCATCTTGCTATTCTAGGACAAGAGATAAGGAAATCCATCTGGATAGGACATGATCTCCACCCTTATGCATTTGTCTATTTATTTCTTAAAGAACTGGAGTTTAGTTAACTGGAAATTTATTGAACAGTTTTAAAAAGTTCTTTAAGTTGGGGAGTGTGCTTATATTGGATGATTTGAAACCTTAGCCACTTCAAAAATAATATATGTATTCTAGGTTTTGGAAGTAGTTGTGAAGCAAAATGTTGTAGAGTTACATTGTCTATCTTGAGAGCAACTAAGACGAAGAGGTCAGCATTAACATTTCGAATGATGTTATCGTATTGTACTATTTATCTTTAAGGAGATTACAAGCGAGAGGACACCGTTAACCGTCGGATGACTTATGATGGAATCCAATTAGAGACTCGTGGATTGTTCAAGATGTTGGAATCCTTTAGATATTTGTGATTTGTTTGAGATGCTAGAATCCATGAAGAGATTCCAGATTTGTTCGAGTGATGAAGACTCGGATGATGAGATGTTGAACGTGACCTTACCATCAATGATGAAAGTAACCAAAGTAGGTTGCATAGCTAGTGGGTTTAGCTAACCCAAGGATATATTAGCTCTATATCTAGAGATTATGATAGATATGCATGCGGGGAAGATCATATTCAGTATCACATGCATAAACCAGCTATCTTTACCTTATGGTATATTTTATCTAAAGATACATGGTGCTCAGAATGTTATTCTAACCCTTGTTACGAGGCTCACCTAGACGTACTAAGTGCACCTCCAATGGAAATCCATATGCCAATGCACTTTAGCAGTTTTTATTGTATACTTAATATTGTTCTGTTGTACATGCTGCATGGCTATTTTCTGATTTATACTTTACATCATAGACATTTTCTATTATATCATTATATGTGCTTATTAGATGGTTTGTTTCTTTAGAGGAGAAACCACTATGGTGGCTCGATTGGTCTCAAAAGATAATGTTATATGGTGCATCATGTTTCTTGTATTTGTCACACCAACTTATGTTTAACTCATGGTTTTATCTTTCCCTTAATTCCTCGTGTGCTAATTCCAGCAGTTTGACTAGGTTTTTGTTGGATATTCTTTGGAGCTCTTGGAGATGAGCTAGATACTTTCATATACCGTAGTATTCTTATTTTCGTTGCACCATTAGTAACTATAAATCAGCATTTGTGAGGGCATGATGTTATAATTATCCAGGCTGATGACAATACTTAGGATTCTAACTCTGATATGTTATGTATCTTAGACCGATACATTGTACCATTTTTTAATATTATATGTTATCGTTCCATTGTGAGATTCATATGATTTATGCTTTTCGTTCGTGTAATTTTTCATTTTCGTTTATTTTATCCTAACAATCACTATTTTTGACACTTTGATGTTTGGCACATGTACCATGGATGTATTAGTATTGACATTTGGGGTCTAAAAGTCAAGTCATTATGAACTGTAAACGAGATGAATTTAATCATAATAACATGATGAATATAAAGCTGGTTCAAGGGAATAAACAAACCATTCAAAACATTTTCAAAATACATACAAATGAATGAATGGAATAAGTGAGAATAGAAACATATAATCATAATGAAATAATATATGATTGAAATAGGAGTTCACCTTTTAGATGAAACCAATAGAAACACCTTGATTTGAGATTTCTCCTCAGTTACATAGATCGCCACCCAGCTTTACAAAAGAAGGATGAACAATTTATTTTCATTTTATTTGATGTATAGATTTGGTATTGGAGTTGATAATTTTTTTGGAAATATTGATTTGATTTTCAGCCATGGAAACTTAGAAGGATATAAGAGCATATAGAATAAAAATAAGTGTATGTAGGAAATAAATTAGTGGATTTGTTTTCAATTAAAAGAAGGAAACGTCGTTTCCCATCCTTTTGATTAAAACTTCCCTAATCAATTCCCCTAGTTTTCTCTCTCTATTTCTCTCTACTCATAAGGAATGGCTTAAATTACTTGCATATTTTCATGCAATTATCTTTTATTTAAACTTGTTCAAAATAGCAATTATTGTATACCGATGCAAGCAAATATAACATTTATATATGCATTCAAATAATTCCAAATAACTCTCAAACTTCAAATAAATAAAATAATATTTAATATTTCTCAAATAAATTAATTTAAATAACTTACAGCATTTTATAAATTAATTAAGACATGTGTTTTTTCAAAGAATTGACACATAAGGTTGTATTGCTCAAAGGTGTAAATTCAGTCAGCAATTAATATTGAATAATTCAAACATTAGCATTCACACATCATCTTAGCTATTGTTGTGACATGTTGGATGAATTATTCGCTTATACATAATTACTGGTAAAATCAAATATTACTTATTTAAGCCTTACGTAGTAGTTACAATTATTTATAACAATTCTCTTCTTCAAAACCATATCATACTAGGGCTTATGAAATTTTGTAATGGTCAAAATTCCAACATCATCCACATTCAATATTGTAAGTGCAAACACAAAATCCTTGGTTCAAGAATAAAAATTATTATAAACTGTACTGCTTTGGCTAGATACTTTGACTTTGAGTTGATTTAATTGATCTCATGATACTAACCCCATATAATCAAGGAGACAAATTCTCTCTTGAATAGTGTTTCACTTCAAATGCTTCAACCTAACCCAACTATAGTCATCCGATGGACGTCATGCCATGATTTAACTATAATCAAAGCAGAGTTTTCATATTTAAGATCGATGGTATTCTCAAGTCAACAGAATTGTGTAAAATTATCACATCAATATTTTTTTTTACCTTAGTTATATTAACCAACAGAAAACAACGTAACCCCTTGATACCTCTAGTATCTATGAGTAGTACATTACCCAACATTTGGAGAGCGTTGCGTACTTTGGTCTTAGCGGATTTATCGATATCCAATCTTGATACTCCTTTTATACTTTTAATAAATAATTAGCATAACATATTATATCAAGTATATAATAGAAAGAAAACACCTTTTAGTTTGAACAAGATTGGTTATCGAGTTAGATATATGTAGCAAATTATATAACTTCCCTTAAGGCATAACCTAGCTCTATCAAACTTTGGGCGAAGTGATGAAACCTCTTAAAGAAAGCGACAAAGTACACGACTCATTCATGCATGCAATTCAATTCGGTGATCCAGGTACAGCACTATTACAACAAACATATATATCGAGCTTCTACAAGAGAACATATCGAGTTTGGCAATGATAAGGGGTGTTGAATCAGAAGAAAGCCAAGTCAACAAGCACTAAACATATAATAAAGGATAGTGAGCTTCAAGCAAAAATAAGAAGATTTCAAACCTCTACAATAATAAGGGCGTTGAATGCTCAAATAGTTAATAGGAATAGAAAAGGTATTGAACCTCTTAATATCGAACTCCAAGCAGATGGCAAGTATAAGGGATATCGATGTAACAACCTACATTTACGATCTTCAAAAGTCGACATTAATACATCCACAGTATTCACATACTGAGAATCCAAGTGCTGGAAAGATAAATTATTGGGGGAAAAAGAAAAGAAGACAGAATAGAATCTCACATCATGACGAATAATATATAATATACAACAGAACTTTACAAAAGAAAAACTGTAATATACATACATTAAATCACAGTCAAACTAAACAATCATCAGCCTGGACTTACTGACCTATCCTTAGTTGCTGATAAATACAACTAACAAATGCAGTGGAAAATAAAATATATGTGAGTACGTCTTGGAGGCCTCCAGCTCGTTTCCTGAAGTTCCAAAGTATCCAAACTAGATCTGTGAATATGCTTGATTTGACCCGAGCATCATAAGAAAAATAACGCATGGATTAATCTTGTACACCACCATGAGAAACACACCTCAGACGGATTTTAATGTTATAAAACCTTTCAAAATAAAGGCATCTCATAAGACCACGTCACACATAAACAAGGACGGGTTTTTTACGTTACAATAACCAAACTATTTCATAGGAAATATTGCGATATTATAATAATATCTTGGGTTTAACGTAAAATATGAATATAGCTGGAATGCTTGCATCACACATTCCAACATAGTTGGGCATATCCAAGTCTGTACGGCTCTTATTATAGAATGAATTCCATCAATGACAAGGCTATTGGGGCATCACCTGTCACATTACACTTCTAAAAGTGTACCGATGTGAACAAGAACATCTTGCATCCTTGCTATACAGAACCTTCCTACCCCTTGCTGGATAGCACTACATATATCATCATGCTGGTTGCTTTGCAACCTTTTACCGAGAGCTCTCATGCACACCCAAATCCATAAATGAGTAATGACATACCCTAATGGGTGCGACTCATATAACCCTACTGCATATCCCTTGTTTTAGTCATTCTTGATTGATAAGGTTTGAGGCTACATTTACCTTTCAAATCAATCCCACTTGGAATGCTAACACTGCCCTCTAAGCAGCAATATAGTGCTAGCATTTGTCCATACAAGTTGTTCAAGATATGAACAAACCGAAGGCACTACTTCTACTACATCCATTTTGGAATCACCCTCGGGATTAGTCGCAAGTAGCCCTTGCACTTCAAAGAGCTCCGTGGTCGATCATTTCATGGTATTCCGATTCAAAATGCTTATGTTGGTTCGAAGTGGTTTTTGGATAATATATCTGGTCTCTTCGAACCGACAACGATTGTTGTAACGACCCGTAAGTTTTAACGATTTTTAATTAGCGTAATTAACTAAATTTTTCACGAAAATTTAACAATGAAATTTAACAATGAAAATTTGATATTTGGTATGCGTCTATTTTAACATAGCAAGTGGCAGATTTTCATCGGAAAATATGAAATTTAGTTCGGTTACGTAATTTTCAATTTTTAAATTTAAAATCAATTAAATTGATGGAAATAAAATATTTTTGAAATCTGAATATTTTTACATAAGAAAAATGTAAATCATTTTCTGAGTGAGACGTCATATTTTTTTTCACCAAATGTGGACTTCTCTAGCCCTGTTTATCTTATTTTCGGCGTTTTAGCTGCATTTTCAACAGCGGAAATCGTGTTTTGATAGGATGGTCGAATCACTCATATCTGTGTACCATTCTTTTTGTCTCATCATGTTGATCTCTGCAGTATATTCATTCGTGCATTTCGTAGTCTAGTACGAGGCGAAATCGGTGAAACGGCTAGCAGTATTGGTAACCGTTTGGAGCCTTTTGTGTTCTGTGCCCTTTCACAATCTACCGTGCAAATGAATGGCCATTAGCCGTTTTATATTCCTAGTAATTAATATCAAACTTTTACCATTCCACCAGTTGCTTTTATTTCTGGTCCATTCCTCCCCATTCTCTTTCGTTTCTGTGCATTTCTTCAAAAAAAAGAAATTTATATATATCATAAGTTTGCTTTAACCCTGCTAGCCTGTTCATTTGCTCATGCAAACTTCTTTTTTTACTTCATGTCGTCCTTCCTCTCACCTCGCCCAACATTTGAACCCACCACCATCCGCCAACCACCTATCTCCCTTCCCAGCCAACAGCGCCACCATCCCCTCCGGCCTGACATCCCTCCATTTTGCCATAGCCTCTTCATGCTAAAAAAAATCAAAACTGGTACAAGGACCACACAATATACAACAAGTCAAAACAATAGATACATATTGGAGTCATACAAAATGACTACAAAACTACACAAAAGGAGATAAGTAGAATATCCAAAGCAGAAGCAGCATAGCAAAGTCCTATAGCTTGTAACTAACCTGAAACAACTCGGTCTAAACTTTCCAGCAATATAAAGTCATCAAAATCGAATTTACAATTTGAAAGTTATGCTAGTTTTACTTTCAGCTTAAATCTTAGAAAATTTCTTAATATGACAGAAATGTCTATCCGTTTCAAACCCATTTTAGACAGAATAAAAGGCAAAATCTCTCAAAATGGCAAAAAGAAATTTTTTATCCTACTGAAAGCACTTCCATTTACAAAAAGATTGAACTTATTTGGAGTTATAAATCTCAAGTTATCGTCGTTTTAATACAACACTTTTACTAATTAAATATTTAAATTCATATTTAATTTCACAAATTTCCCATAATATAATGGCTAAGTTAAACAAATCCATCAAATGTCGCAAATGTATCATTTTGTATTATACTGGGATGTATCTGTGTATATGTGTGTGTGTGTGTGTGTATTTATTTATTTATTTGACTGTTGTTCTATGATGTGTTGTACATATTGTTGTTATATTTTGTTCTGCTAGATCCGTTAGCCACTGTAGTTTTGTATTAAGCAATTATTGAATATGTCGATCCACTTGAGGAAAAAAATTAGAGCACTAAATAGATGTATTTAATAGATGTTTAAGACAAAGCTATAGATGGTCACTCCAAACAGCCCTATTCTCCGCATTAGCTGACAGTATTACCCAGTAATACTCTTTGATAAAGTGGGTCTCGGGGTAGGGCGTCACAACTTGGTATTAAACAAAAAAGAATGGACAAAATCCGACAAGAAACAAGAGAGATATAAGCTCTCAAAAAGAAAGATTGCATGTTTCTTGTAACCTGTTGTTCCATTGTCTATGCATTTTCTTTGTAGTCTGATTATTAAACTTTGTACCATTGTTTATGGAATTTTTATTCAAATAAGAATCTGAAGCTTAGCATCTATTTATTATAATAAAATATTATTTTAGTCTATATATATATTGATTTTAAATATGGTTTTTTAAGATATAATATATAGGTATTTTATTTTAAATATGTATTTTGATTTTTCAAATATAATATAAAGGTTTTATTTTTATTTTAATATGTGTTTTAAATTAAACAATGATTTTTGAAATATATATATATATTATTCTAATATGTGTTTAAATTAAATAATGACTTTAAAATATATATTATTTATATATATACATAAGTTCACTTATATATTTGTTTCATCGAATCCATCGAATTCAAGATCATGCCAGCTTTGCTTCGCTTTGCTTTGGATTTGTCGTAGAGTTCGTGATTCAAAACTCTTAGCTTGTCGTGTTGTCTAATTTCTCTAGCCTCGAAAGGTGAGCAATCACTCATGATTAGAATTCTTATATTTAGTAAATTTACTTCACATGAAATGACCATTGAAATATGTTGTTAAATTTGAATTATTGGTTATTTAATTGTTAAATATGATATGCCATTATCTGCAATTGTTTACCTACGATATATGACACCATAACCTGTTGTATATATTATATTTAAATTGTTAGGATGATATATGCCTATTATTGATATGTATGTCATTTTATATTATTATTTTATTGTTATCACTCTGCAAGTTCCCTGTTAGTTTAGACATCCCTATGGGTTGAAATGATACATACCCGAATGATTTTATAGATTAGGAGAAAATCGTTATGGGTTGAAATGATAAACCCAAGCGATTTACATTTATTTTTGAATTTTGGGATTGCGGGTTGAAATGATATATACTCATAAAATATTAAATTTAAATTGCGGATTGAAATGATAAATATTCGTATCACTTGACCATAGGATAGAAAACTATATGCGAACATCGTTGGTTTATTTTTGAAAATGATTTCTATGGTTTTGAAAGGAAATATATGGATTTTAATAAATATTGATTTTTAAAATATATTATATAAAGTTTATTATATATATGTAAAATTTTGATTTTTAAAATTATATATTTTAAACTTATAAGTTAGTTTTGAAATATAAATTTTAAGATTTTACTTATAATTTTATTATTTTCAAATATATATATAATAAGATTTAATATAAAATGAAATTTAATAATAAATTTTAATTTAATTAGCGTATATATATAATATGTTTAAGTATTTATATGAAATTACATTAATATTATAAAAATAGATTTTGTATTGTATTTAATAAAGCATGGTTGGAAAGATAAATTGGAATTGATTTGAAATATTATTTGTTTAAGAATTGGATATAAATAAGAATGGATTTGAATTTATTGATTTTGAGATTTTAAGAATATGATTTCATAACTTTATAACCTTATTTTGAGTAAGGTGATTCAATGAATATATTCAAATTTAAATTGAAATTGAATATTTAAATTTGATTTAAGTTTGAATTTGAGATTTTATTTAAATGTTCATAAAAGGTGATTAAGTGAATATTTCAGAATTAAATAAATTGAAGTTAGATATTTAATGTTTTAATTTTGATTTAAATTCGTAATCTAGGATTTTATTTAAATGCTTATGAAAATGATAAAATGAATATTTTCGAATATAAATAAAGTTAAAGTTGAATTTTGAAATATAAATGAAATTTATCAAATTGAGATATTGTAAATTGTTTGAATATTTACCTTGAAACCTATTGAATTTGAAGTGTTAGTTCAACCCTGGATTTGAAATCGAAATAAATTGAAATGGTTTTGATGAGAATCTGAATTGATTTGTGGAATTGGAAGAAATAATTCTAACTTGAAACTATTTTTGATAGATATATATTTTTAATCTATAACCTATTTTTAATATATAAACTATTTTAATATATAACCTATTTTTAAATATAAACAATTTTCAATTTATCAACAATTTTAAATATATATATATATTAATCTAAAGTTGGAACTGTTATGATTTTGATTAATGGATTTAAATGTGAATATTTTGATATGATAGTTTAACCTATTTTGTGGTTATGATTTTGAAGTAAATATGATTTAAAGTGATATGATTTCAAAAGTGGAAATGATTTCGAAAGTGAATATTGATTTCGAAAGTGATATGGTTATGAAATGAATATGATATTTTGATATGAAGTATGAACTTTCTAAAATGATACAAAAGTGATTTTATAAAAGACCATGGTGTGAAATAAGCGTTTGGTTGTTAAAGAGATCGGGACCGGATATTGTCATACTCTCTGCCAATACCGAAAACCATTTTAACAACTGTGAACGTGGTGGAGATTCCAGAACGAAGTAGGATGGTTTGACGACGATTCTGTATGAGGTATTAACGCAGCCCTGACTCCCGTGAGTTAGCTTGATGTGGCTAAAACAGGAGCCATGCCGGGCCAAGTGAGGTCGCAACTCCGATCGGGCACATTTCTTCGATACCATTCTAATGCTTTGTGATTTGATTGTGTGCACCTTTGATTTTGGGAGTGTGTCTCGAGATGGGCGGTTGTAATGACCTAGATTTCTCGTGTTCGATTTTGAATATTTAAATGGTTTTAAATATTGAATTTTAATTATAGATTGATTTTGAATATGAAAATTTTGGTTTATTTTTAAAATAAACTCAGAATTTAAAAATAGCAATTTATTGGATAAATTAATTATTGAACTTTATAATTGAATATTGGTTAAAATAGTGAATCTGGAGTTTTAAGCTTGATAAAAATTAATTAAAGGCTCGTAAAATTTATATTAATAATAATAAAGATAATAAAAGTTTTAAAATTGAATTTGAAAGTGATCCGTTCAATTTAAAAATAGTTTGTTCAAATTGACATTTAAAAATAGCCTTCTGAGGCACAATCTCGGAATTCGACGAAACCAGTTCCATTGGATCCGTAATAGTGTGTTATTATCGTATTTCAAGTTTCGTAGCATTTGCAGTTAC
Organism: Allium fistulosum; assembly: GCA_030737815.1. NCBI lineage: Eukaryota > Viridiplantae > Streptophyta > Magnoliopsida > Asparagales > Amaryllidaceae > Allium > Allium fistulosum. The sequence continues at coordinate 658,087,623 of CM060904.1, forward strand.
CGTTTGGCCATACGATATATAAACGCGTTGAAAGTAATATCGAAAATTCAATATAAAAAATAGGTCCAAAACGCTACCTTCTCCATACAATCGAATTAGGACTCGAACCCTTTTCCATTGCATCCGGAATAGGGATATAACATTATAGATGCCTAGTTTATAAATGAAGAAAGTGATGTCGGATGATAATTTGGGAATATAAATTTACGGGAAGAATTTATATTGGAATATGGAAATAGGTTGAGAAAAATAGTAGATACTATTTTTTAAGTGAAATGGTTAAGGAGACTGGATTGGAAGTAATGTAATGGAAATCGAGAAGATTTATAAATTGAAATTTGGTTATTAAGATTTTTTAAAAAAATTATCGATAAGTTAAATTTTTATTTTCAAAAGGAAAATTCTTATTTATTAAACTATATAAATTTCAAGGTTAGTTGGTATGGAAATATTTCAAAAGTGAATTTTTAAAATACTTAATATCTATTTTAATAAAATCCTAAATGTTTAAACCTGCTTTGAAAAAGGGATGTTATAAGAAAGTGTTTTCAATATTTTAAATAATTATTTGAATATGTCTTAAAAACAAATTATTATTATTTTCTTTAAATACTTATTTTTATTTATATGTGCATATATATATATATAAAGTTTTGAAATGTTTTAAATTTATTTATAAACCTTCTCGAAAGTTTGGAAATGAGTTTTTCAGTAAATATGATTTATAAGAAAATTCTTAAATAGAATTGGGTAGAAAAGTAAGAAAAATTTCCGAAGTATTTAATAAAACTGAACTTCAAAGAATGAAGTGAAATTAATAAAGAGGTAAAAAGGGAAATTGAAATTATAGACGAATATAATTGGTTGTGAATATATTAAGGGAATTAATTAAGGAATTCCGGGATTTATAGAGTTCGCGTAAAACGAATTGAGAAATTTACAAATAAAATTATAAATGATTTTAAGAAAGAGAAATAGGAAATAAAAGGGGTATTTCCTAAGTGTGAATTTAAAATGACATGGAGAAAAATATTCTAAGTGTTGAAAAAGAGTGGAAATATTCCGTTGAAGATATGAGGAATTGAAAACTGTTTTCAAATGTTGAAAAACTGGAAGTAATATCTTATAAGGATATTTTTTGAAATAAATTTTGTAAAATTTATAAAAAGGCCTAATGATTGTTTATGGTGTGTGTTGATAGTTAAATAAATGACTATCAATTTTGGCCAATTTCGTTAATCGTTTCGAAGAGACTGGGATCGGATTTAATTGTCCGAAAAACCACTTTGATCTAGTTTGAACGTTACGAATGAATACCGTGAAGATGATGAAGACAGTGATTCGGTTTGTCTAGACCCAGGGCAACTTGTATGGACGAATGCTGCCAGAACATCGTCATTGGAGGATGATGAGCATTCTAAGTAAAATTTCGTTCCTTGAAAGGTAATGCTTAGCCTCGAGCCTCATCAACTGGGAATGACTAAAACAGGGGAGATGCAGCAAGGCTAAGTGGGTCGTACCCAAGTAGGGTATGTTACCACCTTTCTAGATGTCCTCGGAAATCCTATTTATCTTATATATGGGTACACACGAAAGAAGAAGCGCTCGATGGTAAGGATGGGAACACCCGGGGTGATAACATATTCGGTCTATCCAGGTTAGGGGTAGGTCGTTCTTGTGTAGCAGGGGATCCCGGCGTGGTCCTCGGTACATGGTTCTAGAGGTGTACCGTGACGGGCGGTACCCAGTAGCCCAATCATTCTTTGGAATCCATTTTGCAATACGAGCTTACAGTTTTGTTTGTAGAGCCTAGTATGCTGGAATTTAATTAATGTAACAATTTCAGCTATTTGAATAAGTATTTGTATTTAGACACTATTATAATATCACAGGATTTTCTAGAAAGTGTTTTCGTTATCGTAAGGAAAAAACCTGTCGTGTTTATTTGTGGCGTGGTCTTACGAGATACCTTTGTTTTTTAAAAAAAGATTTTGGAAAGTTAATAATTCAAATTGAGAGTGTTTCTCACGTTGGTTTTCCTGACTGACTCGGGTGTTATTTTATTATAATGCTCGGGTCAGACCGAGTATTCAGATTCAGGATAGGATGCTTTGGAGCTCAAGGAATGAGCTGGATGGCAAGGTGTACTTCCGTACTTGATTATTATTCCGCTGTGTAAAGACAAGTTATTAAACTGTCTAGATTTGATGTATTGAATTTTTGTACTCTGATAGTGGTATGTATATTAACAGTATAATTCTTGTATTTAAAATCTGTTATTATATATTATACTTTGTTCCGCTGCGATTGTGAGATTCTGTGTTGTTTTGTTTCTTTTCTTCTACCTTTTTCTTCTTCACCCCTAATGAACTGGTATTTCCGGCACTTGACTACTCGGCATTTTATACAATGGACGTATTGATGTCGATTTTCAAGGTCAAAAATCTTCGATCCATTACACTTGGTATCGGAGCTGAAGGTTAAGCGAGAACCTTGGCTCTGGTGGGGATTACTCATTAGAGATAGAGTTAGTAATACTCTAGAATGAGTTTGAGTGTATTAATAGATATAAGCGCATATTTGTTAGTGAATATAAAAAAATTTATATTGTATTGCTTGATTTATTGAGTTGCTTGTGAATTCTGGTCGGCACAGTTTGTACAACTTAATCGATAGGGGTTTCTAAACACTCGAATACGGTAATTCGACCTAGTATTATGTTTAAATGGGGTAAATGAAATAATTTTACCCAAAAATATATTTTGATATAAAAGAAATAATTTTCAGAAATTATTATATATATATATTGGAGTGTTTGGTTGATAATATTATAATCAAACAAGATTATAAAATTTGAATGGTTTATATAACCAAATGAAAATTTGTATAAGTATAAATTATACAAATGGATTATAATTAAAATTGGATTCAAATCAAGTCTAGAAATTTAAATCCCGGGAAGTTTGAAAAAAAAATGTTTTTCAAAGTGGTGTGGAAAAATAATAAGAGTTTTATTTTTGGAAACATTTTTGGAGAGAAGATTGTTTTAAAATGGATTTTTGGAAGAGAAATAGCACTGCACTCACTTCAGTCGTTGGAAAATAATCCTGGTGATGACTGCGCAGCATCATCGGTATTCATTTTCGAGTTTCTAAGTGACGGATTGCTACCGTAATTGATTTGTTAGGCAAACCAGTTTTGTTTTGGAAATTCCAAAGGGAGTTTGTTTTGGATAAAAACCAGGTTTGGTTTAAAATGTAAAAGTGTGATTTCGGGATATTTGAGATTTCAAAATGATTTTAAAAAATATTCCGGGTGTTTGAATTCCGGTATCCTTGTTTAAAGAAATTGAGGGATAATCAGGAATTAAGTTATAAACTTATAAATTGGGAATAATTCAAAATAAGGAAGAAAATAATATGGAATTGAATGTTTGAAATAAAACTTTAACTTGAGGAAAGTTAAAATGGATAAAATTAAACATAAGCAAAGAAAATGGAATAAATAAATGAAGTGATGATAATAAATGGATTTTAACTCAAGTGAGTTGAATTAAATGGTATGAATCAAATTTAACTTAAGCTAAGTTAAATAAAATTGAGTTGAATTTGGATTGGATTGGAAATAAAATTGAAGTTTAGTTATAGATGATATTGAATGGAATTAAATTCTGACTTAAATAAATTAAAGAAATGGTATGAAATTTAGATTTAACGTAGGTTAAGTTAAATGAAAATTGAATTGGAATAAATAAATTTCGATAGCTTATAAAAACTGAAGTTTATGGAATAAAAAATATGCTTAGGCTATAAATAAATGGGTTTTCTCGAGTTAATAATAAAATGTGAATGTGCTCGATTATAAAATGGATGGAAATGTGAAAAACAATAAGTTATGTAACTCAAAATATATAAAAAATAAAAATTGAAGTGGATTGAGTGAATGGACTAATCAAATAAATTTAGTAAATGAAATGGGATTAGATTGAATAAGAACCAAATTAGATTGAAATGGAGTTATTGCAAACAGAAATGAACCTAAGTTGTAGGGTTGAAATGATTGAAGTAAATAAATTAATTTAAGTTAATAATCTTGAATAGAAGCTTGACTTCGAGTAAATTTGTAAAGTGGCCATTAAATAAAAATAGCAGGAGATGGTTCCGAGTCTAAATAAAAATAGATTTGAATGTGATGAATGTGAATATAAATGGAATGTAAATGAATTGATCGTGAATAAAATTAAAACGAAATAGAGTTAAAAATAAATTGAGTTGGAATCAATTTAAAATAGTTATAAACCAAGTGGATATTTTATTAAGTGGATATCATCGAACTTGCAAAGAAAAATATCATCGTTTGACGAAACGGGGTAAATAAAATTATCCAAATCAAATAGTAGTGAATAAATTGATTTTTAATCAATTTGGAATTGTATGAGTTTGTTTGGTTTAAAAATAAATTGAATGCTTGTAAAGTGAGTTGTAAAACCATCCGAATGGAATAAAATGGTATACGAATCGATTGAAAGCAATTAAATTAGCATCGGAACCTTATAACTGCTTATTATATATGTTTGACATGTTGTTTATGAACTTTATGTGTTTTAATTATGTCAACAAATGAAATTTTATTAAAATTTTCTCGTTTTGGGTATTTACGTGTTTAAATTGAGTAAGTACAGGTACCTGGAGACCGTTTGGCTAGACTTTGGTCGCGCTAATTGCAAAATAAAATAAGCCGCTTGCTAAAAATGCTAAAATAAGGTACGTTTTTAGATTAAATATCGCAAAATATATAAATATTGATATATATTTTTGTTTTCCGACCGTGTGGGTCGATGTATATATATTTATCTCTCTTGTCATATTGCAAAAGGCTCTCCGTACAAAGGAGACTCTGTCAAAAAATTTCCAAAATTTTAGGGTGTTAGAAAAAGTTCGAAAATTTTTGGAAAATTTTTGTTAATGACAAAATTGATTTCGAATTGTAATTGGAATAAGAGATTTTGGAATTACAATTGAAAACAAATTGTTCGGTTGAAGTTAAAGAATTAGAAAGTGAATATCGGATTTTCACTAAGTAGTTTTGGAAAGGTTAATGGGTTTGGAGCATTCTTTCTGCCTTAGCAATTTCGAGGACGAAATTATTTTAAGGGGGAAGGAATGTAACAACCCAGATTTTCGTGATGATTTTGAATATTTAAATGGTTTTAAATATTGAATTTGAATTATAGATTGATTTTGAATATGAAAATTTGGGTTTATTTTTAAAATAAACTCGGAATTTAAAAATAGCAATTTATTGGATAAATTAATTATTGAAGTTTATAATTGAATATTGGTTAAAATAGTGAATCTGGAGTTTTAATCTTGACAAAAATTAATTAAAGGCTTGTAAAATTTATATTAATAATAATTAAGACAATAAAAGTTTTAAAATTGAATTTGAAAGTGATCTATTCAATTTTAAAAATAGTTTGTTCAAATTGACATTTAAAAATAGCCTTCCGAGGCACGGTCTCGGAATTCGACGAAACCTGTTCCATAGGATCCATAATAGTGTGTTATTATCGGATTTCCAATTTCGTAGCGTTTGGAGTTACCGTTTGACTGTGCGATATATAAACGCGTTGAAATTAATATCGGAAATTCAATATAATAAATAGGTCCAAAAATCTATCTTCTCCATACGATCGAATTAAAACTCAAAACCTTTTCCATTGCGTCCGGAATAGGGGTATAACATTATAAACGCCGAGCGGCATGCCTCTATAGGAGTTTGAGATTTTGGGTTGTGTAAATCGAGACGTTTAAAATTTTAAATGATATATATATATATATTGATTTGACAAATATATTTCCAACAAAACTTTTTCCTTTCACCTCAGAACTACGGTAGATTTCCATATACACGCAAGGCATCTTTTCCCTCTTTAAACCACGTTACTCCTCCTGCTTCTCCAATTCATTTTCTCGTAAAAACAGTTCGATCAAAAAAAAAGGGAGAAGAACGCGCTGCCTCAAAATTCAAATTCGCATACCCCCTTTCATTCCTTTAGGAAAAATTCGAAAATCACGTATCCCCTTTTTCTTCGTCTTCTCTAAAACGACAGTTCATTTATTTATAGAAAAAAAGGGGAGACGTCGAGATGGAATCGCGTGGCTCAGGGCACCGAGGAGGAGGTTGTGACCGACCTAGGAGGTGGCGTGTGATCGCCACACCATGAAGACGTGATCGAAGCTTTCACGACTATCTGATTCTCGAGCTGATTGATGGTCGCGATGGTGGTCTGGTGGGGCAGTAGTGTGGAGCTATGGAAAAGGAGGAGGAGGAGGAATCTGTTAGTCCATAGGATAGTGGTTTTGATGACAACAACTATAGAAGTGTTATAAAATATATATGTGCAGGAAATCTATATGCAGGTATCAACAAAAGAAGACTGTACAGTAAAGAAAACAAAATTGATGAAGACAAAGATCAAGAGTTCAAGATTGAAGACTCATGAGATTCAAGATATTCAAGAGTTCAAGACAAATAATATAGTTAGGTTAGATATTTGTTAAAACTCCTTGAAAGCACTATCATTCTTTTTTATCCAATTTACTCGTGGAATGGAATCCACTTCGTTCTTGTTAAAGGGATGGAACCCTAGTGAGATGGAACTCACGAAATATCTAGTGGAACGGATAGTAGCCCTATTTTGTTATCCACTAATTTTGATTCAAAATGATTTTCAAAAATTATCTCTTGTTTTATAAAATGATTTTCAAATATTCCTTTTCAAAAGAAAAAACCTTCGTTCACATTTCCAAAAATGTTTTAGCCTCAAAATCATATTTATCATTTTGTTATATTTTGATTTCAAAATTGTCCTTGATATTTTAGCCTCAAAATCTATTTTAATATTATATTTACTTTAGTTTATTTACTTTGCTTTTAAATATATTTTAGTATATATACATATATACATTCATAAGTATTTCTACTTCTAAATACCTTCTACAAATACATAGAGTCCATTTGAATAAAGTTGCATATGTTTTAAATCATCATTTTCAAAGTAAAGCAAATCATCACTTTTTACTAGACCATGTCGACATCCTATTTACCTGTCATGTCGACATGCTTCCCGTTACAGCAAAGGTTGTTTTCAAAAGAAGTGTCTATTCGTTTAAACCTCTTCGAATGGACACATCCATTCATTCTCTATAAATAGAGACTGTTATGGACGTTTTCCAGTAACTACTTTCTTTATTTTCTCTCCTCTTTACTCTCTTATCTTATTTTCTAATCATCCTATCCATATTTTGCCGAAATCTTAAGTGAGTCAAACCAGAATATCTCTAGTTTGATTCTCTGCCACTCTCTCCAAAGAATCTCAGTGCTTATCAGAGTTATAGATACATTTGTACTCAAAGAAACTTGTGTGGGGTTATAAAAGTGTGATCGTGTCCTTGGAAATCGATCGGGTGAACTTGTGTCCTGTGAATCAAGTGGTTCTACCCAGAGACTTGAGAATCTGGAGGGTGTACCTCGTTGCCTTGGAATCGAGGGATTGTAATCTAGATTATTGTTGAATAGAAAGCCGTACGGGTTGTGCGGGACTGGATGTAGGGTAACACCGAACCAGTATAAAATTCCTGGTGTGTTCTTTCCTTTACTTGCTTTTTATTTATATTTGCATTTGTTTGTGATTTTGTGATTTGATCTGTGATTGTGTATTTGCATTAAGTTAGTTAATTCAATTTAAATCAAAGAAGTTTTAAAGAAATTCTTAAAACACTATTCACCCCCCCCTCCTCTAGTGTTAAATAGCCTTAAGATCATCTTCCGCGTACCTTTCATTTGGTATCAGAGCAAGTTTTTCAAAGTATTCATAATCTGATTTTTGAAAAGTTCATGGCTAAGTTTGAAATGTTTCCTAAAAATATTTCTTTAATGATCAAATCATTGTGGTCTCATAAATTGATGCATGATAGTTATATAGAATCAGGTAGTCTACAAAAGTTGCTCACTGTGCACGAATCTTGCTTCATGGCGACAAATGAATCTATTCACAATGGACAAGCTGTGCAAATAAGGAAAAACAAGTGGATACTTGATAGTGGATGTTCAAGACATATGACAGGAAATCCAGAGATACTCAATGACATTATTTACAAGGATGGAGGATTGGTTAATTTTGGGGATAATTCAAAAGGTTATGTGGTTGGCATCGGCAATGTAGGTAATTCTGAAACTCCTATTATTTCAAATGTTTTGTTAGTTAAAAATCTACAACATAATCTACTTAGTATTAGTCAGTTATGTGATAAAGGATATAGGATTAAATTTGAAAAAGACAAGTGTCACATCGAAGATAATAAATCTAATATTATCTTTGAGGGAGTTAGGAAAAAGAATATCTATATTCTTAGTATGAAAATTTCAAATGATAATCTATGTCTTTTGGCCAATACAAGTGACCCTTGGACTTGGCATAAGAGATTTGGACATTTGAATTTTAAACTCTTATCTAGACTATCCAAACTTGATCTAGTAAGAGGCCTCCCTAAGATGCAATTTAAAGTAGATAGTATATGTGATGCATGTCAATTAGGAAAACTTAGAAAAAGTTCCTTTAAACTTAAAGATATGATCTCTACTTCAAAACCTCTTGAGTTACTTCACCTAGATTTATTTGGTCCATCTCAGATTCAATCAATCAACCATAGTAAATATGTCTTTGTAATTGTGGATGATTATTCCAGATATACATGGACAATCTTTCTGAAACATAAAAGTGATACTTTTGATTATTTTAAAAGTTTTTCAAAAAGAGTTCAAAACCAACTTTCTTCCAAGATCATCACTATTCGTAGTTATCACGGTGGTGAATTTGAAAATGAGAAGTTTGAGGAATTCTGTAATCAGAAGGGAATTACTCACAATTTTTCGTTTCCAAGAACTCCACAACAAAACGCAGTAGTTGAGCGTAAGAATAGGACGATTCAAGAGTGTGCTAGAACTCTACTTTCTGATAGTAAATTACCAAAACATTTTTGGGCTGAAGCAGTTGCAACAGCCTGTTATATTTTGAATAGGATTTTAATTAGACCTCTAACCAATAAAACACCTTATGAACTTCTTTTCAATAAGAAACCTAAGGTATCTTATTTCAGAATTTTTGGAAGTAAATGTCTTATCCTAAATACAAAAGATAATTTAGATAAGTTTGATCCTAAATCCGACAAAAGAATCTTTATCGGATATTCTAACAGGAGTAAAGCTTATAGAGTTTTTAATCTAAGAACAAACACTATTGAAGAAACTTTACATGTTTCCTTTGATGAAAATTTCAAAGAAGTTGATCAGACTAATGATGAGGATGACTTAGTTATTTCTAATCATGAATCTGTAGATGCTACAAATGAAACTTTTCATCCAAATAAAAAGATTAGGCTTTTAAAAGATCACCCTGTAGAAAATATTCTAGGAGATATGCAATCTGTTGTTAAAACTAGGAATCAATTAAACAGTATGAGTCATGTTGCTTTTATATCCTCAATAGAACCTAAAAATCCAAAGGAAGCATCAACTGATGATTCATGGATTCTTGCTATGCAAGAAGAATTGAATCAATTCACCAGAAATGATGTTTGGGAACTTGTTCCTAGACCTGAGGATAAATCCATTATAGGCACTAAATGGGTATATAAAAATAAATTAAATGAATTAGGTGAGGTCGTTAGAAATAAGGCTCGACTCGTTGCACAAGGTTATTGTCAAGAAGAAGGTATAGATTATGACGAAACCTTTGCACCCGTAGCAAGATTAGAAGCTATTAGAATTCTGCTTGCTTTCGCTAATTTCAAACTTTTTCAAATGGATGTCAAGAGTGCCTTTCTAAATGGTTTTGTAAAAGAGGAAGTTTATGTTGAACAACCTCCACTCTTTGAAGATACAAAATTTCCAAATCATGTTTTTAAATTAAAGAAAGCCCTGTATGGTCTAAAACAAGCTCCTAGAGCTTGGTATGATAGACTTAGGTCTTATCTTTTGCAATCTAATTTTGAAATAGGTAAAGTAGATAACATAATTTTTATTAAAAGAAACAAAAATGATATTCAACTTGTACAAGTGTACGTAGATGATATTATTTTTGGATCAGCCAATTCTGACATGAACAAAGAATTTTCTGACATTATGACAAAAGAGTTTGAGATGAGTCATATGGGTGAACTTAACTTTTTCCTAGGATTACAAATCAAACAATTAGATAATGATATCTTTATCAGTCAAGAGAAGTATGCGAGAGAGTTAGTTAGTAAGTTTGGCTTGACCAATGTGAGTGGAAAACCAACTCCCATGGCAACCAATATAGCGTTAAGTAAGGATGATCTATCCAAAGACGTAGATCAAACCTTGTATAAAGGAATGATTGGATCACTTCTCTATATAACTGCTAGTAGACCAGATATCATGAACAGTGTCTGTCTCTGTGCAAGATATCAATCTCAACCCAAGGAAACTCATCTAAAAACTGTGAAACGTATCATTCGATTTGTTAAACACACCTTTGATTATGGATTGTTCTACCCTAAGAATGATTCATTTGAATTAGTTTCCTACTGTGATGCTGACTATGCTGGGTGTAAGTCAGACCGAAAGAGTACAAGTGGAACTTGTCACTTTCTAGGTCATTCCTTAATTTCCTGGTTCAGTAAAAAGCAGAATACTGTTTCCCTATCAACAACTGAAGCAGAGTATGTTTCTGCTGCTTTAGCTTGTTCTCAAGTTTTGTATATGCAACAAACCTTGAATGATTTTGGTATATCTATCACGAAATCTCCAATTTTCTGTGATAACACTAGTGCCATTAGTTTGTCAAAAAACCCAACTCTCCATGCCCGAACTAAACATATTGACATTAGACACCATTTTCTAAGAGATAACGTAAATAAAGAGAAAATTTCTCTTGATTTCGTTAATTCTGAAAATCAAATAGCTGATATTTTAACCAAACCTTTAGGAGAACCTGTCTTCACCAAGTTAAGAAGAGAATTAGGTATATGTTCTCTTTCTGAAATATAGTATATAGTATAGTAGTATACATAGGGTATATATGAATGTTTTCTTAACCATAGCATTTTGCAACACCATGTCGACATGGTATTCATGCGTCATGTCGACATGCAACGGTAAAAATGACAGTTCGTTTTTTCCCTCTAATTTTTGAATGGGTGGTTATTTAACTCACCCATTCCGAGTTTCTCTTCCCTCCAATCATTATTTCTTCATTCTACTTTCTAGAAACATCAAATCCATGGCTTCCACATCCAATCCTAATCAAATATCACCGGTTTCTTTTCCTTCTCCTTCACATGGCCCTTTCCAAAACTCCATACTTGCTCGTGTCATCAAAATAGAGGAGAAAGTTAATGATTCGCTGCAGATGTTAACTGAAATGCAAGTTCAACAATTGAGAATGGCAAGAGAGCAAGAGAAACAAGGGAAAATTCTGAGGAATCTTCAAAAATTCCTCATGGATAATCATGCCAATCCAATTGTAATTGAAGATTCTTCTAACATAGAAGCAAATGAAGAAGGAGAAGAAGACGAAGAAGAAGAAGAAGAAGAGGAAGAACCAATGGAGGAAGAAACTGATGATGAAGCAGTATGTGTAGGGGAAGTTTGTTTTTATGCTTATGGGAACATTGTGGAACAACATGGAAATTTCTGTTTCCATTACCCAAATTGTCCTATCCACAAGTCTCCCATCATCAAAAACAACCGTTGAGTTGTTTATTTTCTTGTTTTAGTTATTTATGTGTTTATAAGTTTAAATATTCATGTATATAGTAATATTGAAATGAATAAAATAATCTGTGTTACACTTATTATTCTCATTCTTATATTACTCATATATATCATTCTGAGTATACAATATTTAGCATTGTTATATCTAGTTTTAGTATTATTAATGATAACACTATCATTAATATCATAGATTTAGGGGGAGTTAGTGTCATTTTTTTTGTTGATGACAAAGGGGGAGAAGTATAAAATAGGTTAGTTAGGCATAGATTAAGGGGGAGTTATTAGATTTAGGGGGAGTTATAAGGAGAATATAAATATTTTATAAACAAAGGTTGTCATCATCAAAAAGGGGGAGAATGTTAGTCCATAGGATAGTGGTTTTGATGACAACAACTATAGAAGTGTTATAAAATATATATGTGCAGGAAATCTATATGCAGGTATCAACAAAAGAAGACTGTACAGTAAAGAAAACAAAATTGATGAAGACAAAGATCAAGAGTTCAAGATTGAAGACTCATGAGATTCAAGATATTCAAGAGTTCAAGACAAATAATATAGTTAGGTTAGATATTTGTTAAAACTCCTTGAAAGCACTATCATTCTTTTTTATCCAATTTACTCGTGGAATGGAATCCACTTCGTTCTTGTTAAAGGGATGGAACCCTAGTGAGATGGAACTCACGAAATATCTAGTGGAACGGATAGTAGCCCTATTTTGTTATCCACTAATTTTGATTCAAAATGATTTTCAAAAATTATCTCTTGTTTTATAAAATGATTTTCAAATATTCCTTTTCAAAAGAAAAAACCTTCGTTCACATTTCCAAAAATGTTTTAGCCTCAAAATCATATTTATCATTTTGTTATATTTTGATTTCAAAATTGTCCTTGATATTTTAGCCTCAAAATCTATTTTAATATTATATTTACTTTAGTTTATTTACTTTGATTTTAAATATATTTTAGTATATATACATATATACATTCATAAGTATTTCTACTTCTAAATACCTTCTACAAATACACAGAGTCCATTTGAATAAAGTTGCATATGTTTTAAATCATCATTTTCAAAGTAAAGCAAATCATCACTTTTTACTAGACCATGTCGACATCCTATTTACCTGTCATGTCGACATGCTTCCCGTTACAGCAAAGGTTGTTTTCAAAAGAAGTGTCTATTCGTTTAAATCTCTTCGAATGGACACATCCATTCATTCTCTATAAATAGAGACTGTTATGGACGTTTTCCAGTAACTACATTCTTTATTTTCTCTCCTCTTTACTCTCTTATCTTATTTTCTAATCACCCTATCCATATTTTGCCGAAATCTTAAGTGAGTCAAACCAGAATATCTCTAGTTTGATTCTCTGCCACTCTCTCCAAAGAATCTCAGTGCTTATCAGAGTTATAGATACATTTGTACTCAAAGAAACTTGTGTGGGGTTATAAAGGTGTGATCGTGTCCTTGGAAATCGATCGGGTGAACTTGTGTCCTGTGAATCAAGTGGTTCTACCCAGAGACCTGAGAATCTGGAGGGTGTACCTCGTTGCCTTGGAATCGAGGGATTGTAATCTAGATTATTGTTGAATAGAAAGCCGTACGGGTTGTGCGGGACTGGATGTAGGGTAACACCGAACCAGTATAAAATTCCTGGTGTGTTCTTTCCTTTACTTGCTTTTTATTTATATTTGCATTTGTTTGTGATTCTGTGATTTGATCTGTGATTGTGTATTTGCATTAAGTTAGTTAATTCAATTTAAATCAAAGAAGTTTTAAAGAAATTCTTAAAACACTATTCACCCCCCCTCTAGTGTTAAATAGCCTTAAGATCATCTTTCGCGTACCTTTCAGAATCGCAGTTTGGGAATGGTATTGCGATGTCGTGCGATGATGGCGTTGCAGTGAGGTGTTGAGCGACGGGCAGTGTGGACTTGGGGTGTGTTGCATTGTGGAGGGTCGGCGACTCATGTAGCCGAGGCGGCTGTTGGTGGCGAAGGCAGCATAAGGGGGAGGTGCGTGCGCGCATGCTCATTAATGGCTGGGTGTTCGTGAAGGAGGAAGGTGATAAACGACATGGGCTTGTTTTAGAAGAATTGGGTATAAACTTCTGAGATTAATGATTAATTATATTTTTATTTAAATCATATTATAAAGATTCAAGTGTTTATTTATCGATGTAACATTCTCGTACGAGGTACCAAAAATCGCATATTGCAATCTGGAATGTGTTTGGGGATTTTTGGGAGGCAAGTGGAATTTTAATTTAAATTGAATGATGTTCAATTTAATTTAAAAATTGGAGCGGATTGCAATAAAAATCAAGGTGAGAATCTCTCACTCATTTGGATTACCATACTTAAATTTAAATGTTTAAATTTAAATTAATTGATGCTTGATTTAATTGGTTGATAAATTTATAATTATCTGTGGATGACTATATATATAAAGTAGTATATATATTAGTATTGGAGTGATATTCCCGCATATTATAGCGGATGAGACCCTATGCGCCCCCGCATAATAACGGATGACCCTTATACCGCGATATCCCCCTCGAAGTGGGATTGGTATTTTTATTATTGTCTAACATCTGTGGATGCAGGGAAAATAGGTTGGAGGGATCCAACTAGATTCCTCAAATATATTTAGTATTTATATATATATATATATATAAAATGCTGGATTATTGTGTATTGTAAAATTTTAAATGTTGAAATAGCAAGGAAATTAATTTTGGATATATTAATTACCATAAATATTATTTTAAAATTTTTAAGGAATAAAAAGGAGATTTTTAATATAAAAATATGTATATCGAAAATCGTATTATTTAAAAGAGGTTGGGTTAAATAAGAAATGGTGAATTTTTTATCGTATTAAATAATGCGAAAAAATATTTTTAATTAACAATTTAAAATGAATTATATAAAGGAATTTTTAAAGATTGGGTTTTGAAATGATATTCGGAAAATATAGAAAGAGGTTGAAATTGATATTAAAAATAGATGAGTAAAAATAAATGAGTTTTATAAGAAATTGAATTTATAGAAATGGAATTTTATAAGGGAGATTATTTTAGTGAAACTCAAAGGAGTTATAGAAAATTTATAAAGCTAGTTTATATGTGAAGAAAGTGATGTCGGATGATAATTTGGGAATATAAATTTACGGGAAGAATTTATATTGGAATATGGAATATGGTGAGAAAAATAGTAGATACTATTTTTTTAAGTGAAATGGTTAAAATGAAATGGAGTAAAATATTCTAAGTGTTGAAAAAGAGTGGAAATATTCCGTTGAAGATATGAGGAATTGAAAACTGGGAGTGTGAATTTAAAATGAAATGGAGAAAAATATTCTAAGTGTTGAAGAAGAGTGGAAATATTCCGTTGAAGATATGAGGAATTGAAAACTGTTTTCAAATGTTAAAGAACTGGAAGTAATATCTTATAAGTATATTTTTTGAAATAAATTTTGGAAAATTTATAAAAAGGCCTGATGATTGTTTATGGATGTGTGTTGATAGTTAAATAACCGACTATTAATTTTTGCCAATTTCGTTAATCGTTTCGAAGAGACCGGGATCGGATTTAATTATCTAAAAAACCACTTCGATCCGGTTTGAACGTTACGAATGAATACCGTAAAGATGATGAAGACGGTGATTCGGTTTGTCCAGACCTAGGGCAACTTGTAAGGACGAATGCTATCAGAACATCGTCATTGGTGGATGATGAGCATTCTATGTAAAATTTGGTTCCTTGAAAGGTAATGCTTAGCCTCGAGCCTCATCAACCAGGAATGACTAAACCAGGGGAGATGCAGCAAGGCTAAGTGGGTCGCACCTGAGTAGGGTATGTTATCACCTTTTTAGATGCCCTCGGAAACCCTATTTATCTTATATATGGGTACACACGAAAGAAGAAGTGCCCGATAGTAAGGGTGGGAACACTCGGGGTGATAAAATATTCGGTCAATCAAGGTTAAGGGTAGGCCGGTCTTGTGTATCAGGGGATCCCGGCGTGGTCCTCGGTACATGGTTCTAGAGATGTACTATGACGGACGGTACCCCAGTGGCCCAGTTATTCGTTGGAATCCATTCTCCAATACGAGCTTATGGTTTTGTTTGTAGAGCCTAATATGTTGGAATTTAATTAATGTAACAATTTCAGCTATTTGAATAAGTATTTGTATTTAGACACTATTATAATATCACGGGATTTTCTATAAAGTGTTTTGGTTATCGTAAGGGAAAAACCCATCATGTTTATTTGTGGTGTGGTCTTACAAGATACCTTTGTTTTTTAAAAAAGGATTTTGGAAAGTTAATAATTCAAATTGAGAGTGTTTCTCACGCTAGTTTTCCAGACTGACTCGGGTGTTATTTTATTATAATGCTCGGGTCAGACCGAGTATTCGGATTCATGATAGGATGCTATGGAGCTCAGGGAACGAGCTGGATGGCAAGGCGTACTTCCGTACTTGAATATTATTCCACTGTGTACGTAAGGACAAGTTATTAAACTATCCAGATTTGATGCATTAAATTGTTGTACTCTGATAGTGGTATGTATATTAACAGTACAGTTCTTGTATTTAAAATCCATTATTATATATAATACTTTGTTCCACTGCGATTGTGAGATTCTATGTTGTTCTGTTTCTTTTCTTCTACCATTTTCTTCTTCACCCCTAATGAACTAGTATTTCTGGCACTCGACTGCTCGGCATTTTATACAGTGGTCATATTAATGTCGATTTTCGAGGTCGAAAATCTCCGGTCCGTTACAACGGTAGTAGCTGCTATGCGTTACCACCAGTCCAGATCCGCAAAACGGTAGAATCCTACCCTGGGCATTGCCTCGCGTGCCTTGTCACATGCCTTATCGCGCCCTCTAAGAGTTTGGTTGTACCATACCTATGGAGTGCCCTCTGATAGCCCTCCAGTTTACAGAGGAATTACGGTTCTGTATAGACTATGGGAATATATAAAATGTGTTAAGTGGGATATGGGTAACGCCTTAACGCTGATTTAATAGTTTACTTTATTTTAGACATTATCTATGTAGCATATTGTACTATGTATGTAGATAGTTTAACGGATCCTTAAAAGATGGGAATCCCAAACATCTTTTAAGTTATTTGTATTTCAGTTGACATTTCACTTGAGTTGAATTTACTGGTATAAGAATGTTAATCCTGACTCGAGTGTTTTGTGTTTTGCTTTATGCTCGGGTCAGATTGAGTGTCACAGCATTTGAGACTCACCTTTGGAGCTTGGAGCTTTGCTTGAAGATCTGTCTTTATCTATTCAGCTTCAGTTATTTCTGTTACTTCCAGTTTTTATGTTCAGACTTGACGGTTACTTTTGTATTAGTAACTACTTTGTACTTGAGATTTCTGGTGTATTTTATTTCAGAGTCTGATGTTCTATAGTAGCTTCATGAACTACTATTTATCTATTTCCGCTGCTTATTATTGTAAACTCTGTATCTATAATTTTATGATTGATTTATTTAATGTATATGATATTTTTTGTCGAATATAAATTAACAATATGTTGTTTTGAGCAATTTAAGTCTGACATGAGTGGATGATTGTCGATTTGAACGGTTCAAAATAGTGGGTCGTTACAGTTGGTATCAAAGCTTTGGTTTAGGCAAAACTTAGCATATGGACTAAAAATTAATTACAAAATCACCTTCGTTTAACTTGAATTTTTCCTCTTTGATTCAGATTTCCTTTGAATTTTGGAACTTTCCTCTTCGTTCTAAAATTCGTTCTTGTCTTGTCCTGTTCATGTTCTTCTTGATAATGGGGCATCCCATAGCTTCATTTCTGTTGATCTCTGCAATAAATGTGAGCTCATCTTGCCACCTCAATTGGCAACTTCATCCTGATTTTTGACTAATCCCATCGGCGGTCCCGCCAACCATTGTATGGTTATGAAGGGGTGAAACTCCTTTACAACATGCGTTGATTTACCGAAGATTTCTATATCCTCGGTTTTGATGTTGTTATCTCTTGCTAAGTCCGAACTGTTTCTCTAGTAGATGACCTGAGTAATTTTCTTATGATCATATATCGAATGCCTCGGTATTATGCAGGCGGTTTCATCTTTTCGCTTGATTCTCAGCCTAGTGATGTTCACTTCCCCGATAGTAAGGGATTATCCTAATGTTTGGTGAGGTCAGTTCTCTCCCCTTCAAGCGGGAAATTGATTTCTGCATCAGTCCTATTCTTGGAGCTCGACCTGTTGTCCTTCCTCCCGGACGAATGATTTCCATGAATGGTTAGTCATTCCCTTTGGATTAACCAATGCTCCTGCCTTCTTCGTCGATCTCATGAATCGCGTTTTCCGTAATGTTACCAACAAGTTGTTATGGTTTTCTTTGATGATATTAAAATGAATATTGTTTAAATTAATTATTTTATCTAGTATTATGTATTTCAAATCTATCTTTCCTGTCAGTTGCTTCTATTCTCCTATCACGTTCCTTTTCGGGGACGAAAAGTTTTGATTGGGGGAGAGTGTAACGACCCATAAATTTTAATGATTTTTAATTAGCGTAATTAACTAAATTTTTCATGAAAATTTAACAATGAAATTTAACAACGAAAATTTGATATTTGGTATGCGTTCATTTTAACATAGCAAGTGGCAGATTTTCATCGGAAAATATGAAATTTAGTTCTGTTTGTAATTTTCAATTTTTAAATTTTAAATCGGTTAAATTGATGGAAATAAAATATTTTTGAAATCTGAATATTTTTACATAAGAAAAATGTATATTATTTTCTGAGTGAGACGTCATATTTCGTTTCGCCAATTGTGGACTTCTCTAGCCCCGTTTATCTTATTTTCACCGTTTTAGCTGCATTTTCGACAGCAGAAATCGAGTTTTGATAGGTTGGTTGAATCACTCATATTTGTGTACCATTATGTTCATCTCATCATGTTGATCTCCGCAGTATATTCATTCATGCATTTCGTAGTCAGTTGCGTGGCGAAATCATTGAAATGGCTAGCCGTCTCGATTACCGTTTGGAGCCTTTTGTGTTCTGTGCCCTTTCATAATCTACCATGTAAATGAATGGCCATTAGCTTTTTTATATTCCCAGTAATTAATATCAAACTTTTACCATTCTATCGGTTGCTTTTATTTCTGTTCCATTCCTCCCCATTCTCTTTCGTTTCTGTACATTTCTTCAAAAAAAAGAAATTTATATATATCATAATTTTGCTTTAACCCTGCTAGCTTGTTCATTTGCTCATGCAAACTTCTTCTTTTCTCTTCATGTCGTCCTCCCTCTCACCTCACCCAACCCTTGAACCCACCACCATCCGCCAACCACCTATCTTCCTTCCCAACCAGCAGCGCCACCATCCCCTCCGACCTAATATCCCTCCATTTTGCCGCAGCCTCTTCATGCTAAAAAAATGTATTAGCTTGCATGTTTTTTGTAACATGTTGTTCCATACCCCACGTGCCGCCTATCTCCTCCCCCTCTCTGGACGAACAGCCACCTCCAGCCAAGTTCGCCCACCATTCCATTGAACCTCGCCAGTCCTTCATGTGCTCCGAACTAGCACCGAATCCTACCACATGCGACAGCAGCCGATCCAAACTCCATCCGCTACCCTCGAGCAAAAGCTACCTCTCTGTTTTCCCTTGGCCGGGTCTGCTCCACCTGAAACCCACAACAGCCCCTCTTTTTTTCTTTTTCTTTTTTCTATGCGTGCATTATGCACGGTTCCAATTGTTCAATGATATACCTGCTTTGTGCCTATTCAACATACATGTCTCTTGTAGATCTCTTTCAGGCAAGTCCCAGATCTGCATACCTCATATGCATTTTCTTTGTAGTCTGGTTATTAAACTTTGTACTGTTGTTTATGGAATTTTTATTCAAATAAGAATCTAAAGCTTAGCCTTTATTTATTATTAAAAAAATTATTTTAGTCTATATATATTGATTTTAAATATGGTTTTTTAAGATATAATATATAGGTATTTTATTTTAAATATGTATTTTGATTTTTCAAATATAATATAAAGGTTTTATTTTTATTTTAATACGTGTTTTAAATTAAACAATGATTTTTGAAAAATATGTATATATAGATTTTATTCTAAATGTGTTTAAATTAAATATTGATTTTAAAAAATATATATAATTTAATTATATATATAAGTTCACCTGTATATTTGTTTCATCGAATCCATCGAGTTCAAGATCGTGCCAGCTTCGCTTCGCTTTGCTTTGGATTTGTCGTAGAGTTCGTGATTCAGAACTCGTAGCTTGTCGTGTTGTCTAATTTCTCTAGCCTCGAAAGGTGAGAAATCACTCACGATTAGCATTCTTATATTTAGTAAATTTAATTCACATGAAATGACCATTGAAATATGTTGTTAAATTTGAACTGTTAGTTATTTAATTGTTAAATATGATATGTCATTATCTGTAATTGTTTACCTATGACATATGACACCATAAGCTGTTGTATATATTATATTTAAATCGTTATGATGATATATGCCTACTATTGATATGTAGTCATTTTATTTTATTATTTTATTGTTATCACTCTACAAGTTCCCTGTTAGTTTAGACATCCCTATGGGTTGAAATGATACATACACGAACGATCTTATAGATAGGGGAAAATTGTTATGGGTTGAAATGATAAACCCAAACGATTTTCATTTATTTTTGAATTTTGGGTTTGCGGGTTGAAATGATATATACCCGTAAAATATTAAATTTAAATTGCGGATTGAAATAATAAATATCTGTATCACTTGACCATAGGATAGAAAACTATATACGGACACCGTTGGTCTATTTTTGAAAATGATTTCTATGGTTTTGAAAGGAAATATATGGATTTTAATAAATATTGATTTTTAAAATCTATTATATAAATTTTATTTTTATATATGTGTAAAATTTAGATTTTTAAAATTATATATTTTTAAACTTATAAGTTAGGTTTGAAATATAAATTTTAAGATTTTACTTATAATTTTATTATTTTCAAATATATATAATAAGATTTAATATAAAATAAAATTTAATATTATGATTTAATTTAATAAAATTTAATTTAATTAGTATATATATATAATATGTTTAATTATTTATATGAAATTACATTAATATTTTAAAAATAGATTTTGTAATAAATTTAATAAAGTATGGTTGGAAAGATAAATTGGAATTGATTTGAAATATTATTTGTTTAAGAATTGGATATAAATAAGAATGGATTTGAACTTATTGATTTTGAGATTTTAAGAATATGATTTCTTAACTTTATAACTAACAACCTGCATATTTTACGATTGTATAATTTAAGTGTTTTATTTAAATATAGCATCATTAGTCGGATTAAAGTCTGAAATGCTACTTTTTGTAAACAGTCAAATTGGGACTCGAGACTACTTCCATTGAGTCCAAAATGGCATTTACAACTTTTTTGAGTATAAACATCGATATGTTTGGAGTGGAGTAGAATTTTGCTATTTTTCTATTTTGGGCTTTGGGTTTGGGATTCAGCCCACTAACCCAACATCATACCCCCAACTCCCACTCCACTCCTCTTCATTCATTCATAACATTTCCTAACACTCTCAAGGCCTAGAAAGAATGGTGGGAAGAGGAAATTTAAAATTCCTAAGCCCTAGTTTCACTTAGGAATTCGAATTCAAGTTATAAATCAAAGAGAAGCTTAGGTAAGCATCCTCTTCATCTTCTCCATCTCAATCTCTCCCCAATTTCAGAAATTTCCTATAATCTAACTTAGGAAATATTTGCTTATGATCTTATATTGGAGCTTCCAGAGTTGAAGTTGAAGAGTGGTTGATCTTTCCTTTGTTTTAAAGCTTCTCACTTGTTGTTTTGGGTTTAAAGGTGAGTTTTTAAACTCACATCAACGTCTGTAACTTTCATTGTTGTTAGGTACGAATTCCTAACATCTATTCACATTCATTTGCTTTTGATTTGAATTGATTTGGTGAATTTTCCAAATTTTGGTATTTTGAAGTCAAACTCTTTAAAGATCCTATCTTGGATATTTGAACGTGTTATTTGGGGTGTATCGAAGAGATTATAGGACTAGTTGTCGCTTGGCATAAATCCCTAGCCTTCGTCGCTCGTCCGATCGCTTCCGAATCATTTTGGTCGTCATTGGCCTAGGCAAATTGTTGCCCAGAAAAGGCAACCAAACGTCTGGTTGGAAGGTCTAGACATTTGGTTAGGGCAGCAGATGAAAAAAATATACGGCAGAAAAGAAAAAAATGCAGAGAACAAAATCAGACATCTGATACAACCTTTCAGACGTCTGATACAACTTGTCAGACGTCTGATACAACCTTTTAGACGTCTGATACAACTTGTCAAACATCTAATACAACCTTTCAGACATCTGATACAACTTGCAGACGTCTGGTTAGAGTTCAGACGTCTGGAAGGTTTCTTGAATATTTCCAGAACCCAAATCCAGACGTCTAGATGAACCCCAGACGTCTGGAACTGCCAATTTTGCCTATTTTGGCTATTTTTGATTGGATTTCCAATTATAATCGATTTTTGTTGATCTGGTTAGTTGTTATCATTTATTATCGACTTTGATGACTTCTTTCTTTGGACATTTGGGAATATCCATTTGATGGATTTGATATCTATTTTTATGGATTTAATTCACATTGTCGAATGTTAATTTTTGGTGATTGATTGTTTTTACAATCATATTTGTGATTTGTAACTTTAAAATACAAAGGTTTCTATATTAGTAGTAAATACTAAAACTCTTTCATTAAAACGATTTCCACACTATTTTAAATATAAAGCTCGTTTTAAAAACCGTTTTCCAATCTATTAGTATATACAAACCTTTACCTCATTCGTATGAGAAATCTAATTAAACGGCTTAGCAAAACAAGTGGTATGAAACGCTTGCGTTTACTTCATCGGTTAATTATTGGACTTGTTCGATTGAACTCTCGTGACATTTTTCGAGTGGAAATCTACAATTTGTTCGTAAATATTTAAGTTAAGCTAGTGGTTATGGGATATGAAGCTAAACTCATTTATTTACTAGCTTAGTGTAATTTACACTTATCGATCATTGATGATCATTTTGTGATTTAGGCTAGCGATGTGCGATGTCTCTTTGTTTGTGTGGGGGACTAAAAACCCCGTTTGTGAAGCTTCGGTTCAAATTGGTGGGGTAGTGACCCATGGTCCTCGGGCCGTTTGTGGAGCTTCAGCTCAAACTTGATGGTTAGCGACCATGGAATAGCATTCCGTTTGTGACACACGTGTTGGTGAGTTTTCATGCTCCCGTTTGTGATAAGCCTCCCCCTTTGTGTTTTCTGGATTTCTGGTTGTTGATTTCTAGAATTTGTGTTTCACCAATTTTGATGATATGCATTGATAAACTCTATCAATATTTGTGTTTTGGTGAATAATTTAAAGAATATGACATTCTTTTTAGTGTTTGAGAATATTTGAGATATTGTATGATTTTTGTTGTTATCTGATGTATACTTGTCACAGTATGGCATTATTGTTATCATACGTTTTTGTCATATCTCTTATCCTATCTCATTTTGTATGATATTTATAACTAGACTGATCTGTTTATTATTTTTCTTCTTAAATAATACTCGGGTCAGGCCGAGGTATTACAGGTGCTTCCACTTGACTTCTTAGCAGGGGCTAGCTTCTGACTTTTGGCAAACTACTCTAGCTTAGTAGTTTTTGCTTTTATACATTTGAGATAGAGACTCCTTGATGTATACTTATTCTTTTGTGATATTGTGGATCTTCTATGACCAATATTTTGATGTACACTTCTATGTGTTATATTCATATCTGTTTCCGCCTTAGTGATATGAATATCTGTGACTGGTTTGTGTTATGCTTATTTCTATATTTATTTCCGAAGCCCACATAGCCACTATGTAGTAGCTTTGAGTTTGAATTTGATATGCCGGATTTCCTTATCGAATGAATGCATGTTATACTATCTGACATATCGGTACTCGCATAAAGCAATTACATAGATGGTCGCTCCTCAACAGCCTTATTCTTCATGCTAGTCGATGGCATTACCCAGTAGTGTCCTTGGCTAGCGTGAGTATAGAGGTGGGGCATCATAGCTTGGTATCAGAGCCAAACTTCGAAACAGTGTAGAATAATCTAGCAAGGATCATTGTCCTAAGTATCTCTTAGGAATCGTGCCATAGGATTTAATCCGAGTCTTTGGACCCGTTCTATCCTATTTCCTTTTATGATGCCTTGTTTTATCAATCAAGTTTGTTTGATATTCATTCTGGGAATAACCTTTTTCCTCCTCTTTCTTTCTTTCTTTCATAAAGAAGAGAAATGGTTAGATCTGGCAGTCCTAGTGTTGGTCAATCCAGTGGTCCTCCTCTGGATGGTGTATTCATGTCTGCCCAACATCTTTTGGATCTCGTAAAGGATCAAAGGTTTATTTGTGCTTTGAGTAAGAACCCTAAAAAGGTTTTACCTCTGAAATTAGAAGTGCCTTTCGACCAGTTTGTAGATATCACTCTTCGATTTGAAGAGGCCGATAAAGGAAGTGATGGTGATATTGGGGTTTCCAAGAAGAGGCATATTAAGTTCAAAAGCCCCAATCCCAACAAGAAAGTGAAGCAAGCAACTTCGATAGCAAAGACTCCAATCCCTAATCGTGGAGTATGCTACAATTGTAGTTCTAAGGACCACTATGCAAATAAGTGTCTGAAGCCCCTTACTTGTCACTATTGCAAAGGTTTGGGTCATCTTTTATCTTCATGCCCTATACTTCAAAGTAGGAGAGAGGGTAAGCTGAATGTTGCGCAAGCTACTAGTAACACTTCTCTTGGTCAAGGTATTTCTCATTCTGTCCTTGATAGCATTATTTTGTTTCGTGATTATCCTATTCGAATTTCTTTTGATTCGGGTGCATCTTTTTTTTATATATCAAAAGAACTTGTTGATACTTTTTCTTTAATATTATGGGTTTGATGACTTCACTGAGAATTGCGAATTCGATTGATGGATCCGCAACACTCAGTTTGCTTTGTAAAGATGTCGAGATTATTTTATGTGATTATTCTTTCCGAGTTGATTTGCATGATTATGCGCTACTTAGGTTTCGGAAATGATTTTAGCAACGGATTGGCTTAATCGATATTAAGTCCACATCTTATGTCCCAAGAGGACTATCCATCTTTAACATTCTCAATCTGTTAAGAAGATTTCTATTGTTCTTAATGATTTTGATTTCAATTCGGTGGCATCATCTTACCTAAACCCACTTGATGAGGAAGATGTTATTTCCCCCACTCAAGTAGTTGGGAATTTCTCGGTATCTTTGAGTTTGTCTTAGGATTACCACCTAAGCGATCTATTGAGTGGTGCTAAGGTCTTTTCAGCTCGACCTTGCCACTGGTTTTCATCAGCTACGAGTTGCAGAGGGTAACATTCCACTTACCGCATTCCGCACTCGTTATGATTCTTATGAGTGACTCGTGATGTCATTCGGTTTGACTAGCTTATTTCATCCACCTTATGAATCGAGTATTCTACTAATATCTCGATGTGACCATCCTTGTATTCATTGATTATGGATGAAAACAAGAATTTAAAATGTGCAAATCTTTTTAATAAGATATTTATAAGTATAATTGGATTTTGTTCTTAAAACGAGCAAAGAATATTCGTAAAAATTTTAAGAGACATGTTTATCATATAGAAGATGATTTTGTGTTGTTTTGCCCATTGAGTGCTTTAAGAATTCTAGTCGATGCGCTTGATCAACGTTATCGATAGGAATCTCCTAAACGCTATAATGAGACAGTCAGACACAATAAATTGACTTGTAAAAAGTAAATTTTTCTAAAAAGATGATTACATAAAGTTCAATATAATTTTGAATGTCTTAGCTTTTCGAGAAAGAGGATCATTTAAAAGAACTCCTTTCTGATGCTTCTATTCTCGTGATTCCCGAAGGGAACCAAGACTTCACTGTTTGTACCGATGCTAGTCGTATTGGTTTGGGTGCCGTTCTCATGCAAAAAGGGAACGTGTTATCGCTTGTGCTTCTAGACAATTAAAGCCTGCCGAGACTAGATATGCCACTCATGATCTAGAGCTCACAGCCATTGTTTTCGCCCTTAGAATTTGGCATCATTATCTTTTGGGAGAGAAATTTGTTCTCTACACCAATCATAAATCTTTGAAGTACTTATTTTCTCAAAAGGAACTCAATTTGCGTCAACAACGTTGGCTCGAATTCCTTGCATCTTATGATCTTGATATTCTTTATACTCCCGGAAAGGGAAATCGTGTTGCCGATGCCCTTAGTCGTAAGCAACAAGCAGTTGTTTCTATGATGATATCCGAATGGAATGATCTCGAGACTTTTTCCACTTGTGAGATTCGAGATCGTGAATCCGATTCATGTTCATCTCTTGTTTTATGTAGCATTGTGGCTCATCCTTCTCTTTTAGACTGCATTCTTGAAGCTCAAAAGCATGATCCTGAATTGGCTCTTCTTAGCCAAAGTTGTAGGGATAAAATTGATGTTGATGGTTTGAAAGACTTTGAAATCGATGCTCGTGGCGGCATTCGAAAATTCGGCAGACATATTGTGCCAAATATTATTGATCTTCGTAAAGACATTTTAGAAGATTCTCATCATTCTAAATTTACCATTCATCCCGGTAGTAGTAAAATGTATGCGGACATGAAGTGACTTTATTATTGGGATGGAATGAAATCTGATATTGCTAACTTCATTAAGCATTGCATGACTTGCCAACTCGTAAAGGCCGAGCATCAAAGGCCTGGTGGGTTATTGCAACCTTTGAACATTCCAATATGGAAGTGGGATCAATTCTCCATGGACTTTATTGATGGTCTTCCCCGTTCTCGTTTGGGTCATGACAGTTTATGGGTGATTCTCGATAGACTTACAAAATTCGCCCATTTTATTCCCGTTCGGTCCAATCGGACCGTACCTCTTTTGGCTAAAGTCTATGTCAAAGAAATTGTTAAATTGCATGGAGTCCCTACTTCTATTGTTAGTGATCATGATCCATTATTTACTAGTGGATTTTGGAAAGGTCTTCAAAAAGCTTCGGGAACAAATCTTAATTTTAGCACCGCTTATCATCCTCAGTCGGATGGACAAACAGAACGTGTGAATCAAACTCTTGAAGATCTCCTTCGTGCATGTGTTCTTGATTTTGGTGGAAGTTGGGAAGATCATATTTCCCTTGTTGAGTTTTCCTATAATAATAACTTCCAACCTAGTATTGGTACGGCACCTTTTGAGGCACTCTACGGAAGGCCGTGCCGATCTCCTTTGTGTTGGCTGGAAGCCGGTGAGAAGCTGATTTTAGGTCCAGATTTTATTCGTGATGCCACAGAAAAGATTGACCTTATTCGTCATAGGATGAAAGAAGCTCAAAGTAAACAAAAATCCTATGCCGATAACCGACGAAGGAAATTAGAATTTTCTGTGGGAGATTTGGTGTTCATTCGTGTTTCACCTATAAAGGGTGTTGTGCATTTCAGTCGATCGGGAAAATTAGCACCTCGATATATTGGTCCATTTCCCATCACCAAACGTATTGGTTCCGTGGCTTATCGCCTTCTATTACCGGCTCAATTTTCTGCTATTCATGACGTATTCCACATCTCTCAACTACAGAAATGCCTTAGGGATTCCAATTCTATTCTTGAGCCCGGTGTAATTGAAGAAATTGAAGTTTCACCAAATTTGACTTATGAGCAACATCCTATTCGTATCATTGCTATGGAGATTAAACACTTTCGAAATAAAGATGTTCCACTTGTGAAAGTTCAATGGTCCTCAAATCCTAAGGATTGCTCTTGGGAATCTAGAGAATTCATCGAGCGAACACATCCGGACTTACTCTCTCGTGCTCTTTAAGGTGAACTTCTCATTTCAAAATTTCTTCTTTTGTGTTGTTATGCCTTCGTATGGTTGTTACTTTTTATTTTTCTTCTTAAGTATTGTGAGGATGCAATTTCTTTAAGGAGGGGAGTCTGTAACAACCCGCATATTTTATGATTGTATATTTAAATGTTTTATTTAAATAAAGCATCGTTGGTCGAATTAAAGTCCGAAATGCTACTTTTTGTAAACAGTCGAATTGGGACTCGAGACTACTTCCATTGAGTCCAAAATGGCATTTACAATTTTTTTGAGTATAAACATCGATATGTTTGGAGTTGAGTAGAATTTTGCTATTTTTCTATTTTGGGCTTTGGGTTTGGAATTCAGCTCACTAACCCAACATAATACCCCAACTCCCACTCCACTCCTCTTCATTCATTCATAACATTTCCTAACACTCTCAAGCCCTAGAAAGAATGGTGGGAAGAGGAAAATTAAAATTCCAAAGCCCTAGTTTCTCTTAGGAATGCAAATTCAAGTTATAAATCAAAGAGAAGCTTAGGTAAGCATCCTCTTCATCTTCTCCATCTCAATCTCTCCCCAATTTCAGAAATTTCCTATAACCTAACTTAGGATATATTTTCTTATGATCTTAGATTGGAGCTTCTAGAGTTGAAGTTGAAGAGTGGTTGATCTTTCCTTTGTTTCAAAACTTCTCACTTGTTGTTTTGGGTTTAAAGGTGAGTTTTTGAACTCACATCTACGTCTATAACTTTCATTGTTGTTAGGTATGAATTCCAAACATCTATTCACATTCATTTGCTTTTGATTTGAATTGATTTGGTGAATTTTCCAAATTTTGGGGTTTTGAAGTCAAAATCTTTAAAGATCATGTCTTGGATATTTGGACGTGTTATTTGGGGTGTATCGAAGAGCCTATAGGACTGGGTTGTCGCTTGGCATAAATCTCTAGCCTCCGTCGCTCGTCCGATCGCTTTTGAATCATTTTGGCCATAATTGGCCTAGGCAAATTACTGCCTAGAAAAGGCAACCAGACGTCTAGTTGGAAGGTCCAGACGTCTGGTTAGGGCAGCAGATGAAAAAAATATACGGCAGAAAAGAAAAAAAATGCAGAGAACAGAATCAGACGTCTGATACAACCTTTCAGACGTCTGATACAACTTGTTAGACTTCTGAAACAACCTTTCAGACGTTTGATACAACTTGTCAGACATCTAATACAACCTTTCAGACGTCTGATGCAACTTGTCAGACGTCTGGTTAGAGTTCAGACGTCTGGAAGGTTTCTGGAATATTTCTAGAACCCAAATCCAGACGTCTAGATGAGCCCCCAGACGTCTGGAACTGCCAATTTTGCCTATTTTGGCTATTTTTGATTGGATTTCCAATTTTAATCGATTTTTGTTGATCCGGTTAGTTGTTATCACTTATTATCGACTTTGATGACTTCTTTCTTTGGACTTTTGGAAATATCCATTTGATGGATTTGATATCGATTTTTATGAATTTAATTCACATTGTCGTATGTGAATTTTTGGTGATTGATTGTTTTTACAATCATATTTGTGATTTGTCACTTTAAAATACAAAGGTTTCTATACTAGTAGTAAATACTAAAACTCTTTCATTAAAACGATTTCGACACTATTTTAAATATAAAGCTCGTTTTTAAAACCGTTTTCCAATCTATTGGTATATACAAACCTTTACCTCATTCGTATGAGAAATCTAATTAAACGGCTTAGCAAAACAAGTGGTATGAAACGCTTGCGTTTACTTCGTCGGTTAATTCTTGGACTTGTTCGATTGAACTCTCATGACATTTTTCGAGTGGAAATCTACAATTTGTTCGTAAATATTTAAGTTAAGCTAGTGGTTATGGGACATGAAGCTAAACTCATTTATTTACTAGCTTATTGTAATTAACACTTATCGATCATTGATGATCATTTTGTGATTTAGACTAGCGATGTGCGATGTGTCTTTGTTTGTGTGGGGGACTAAAAACCCCGTTTGTGGAGCTTCGGTTCAAATCGGTGGGGTAGCGACCCATGGTCCTCGGGCCGTTTGTGGAGCTTCGCTCAAACTTGATGGTTAGCGACCATGGAATAGAGTTCCGTTTGTGACACACGTGTTGGTGAGTTTTCATGCTCCCGTTTGTGATAGGCCTCTCCCTTTGTGTTTTCTGGATTTCTGGTTGTTGATTTCTAGAATTTGTGTTTCGCCAATTTTGATGATATGCATTGATAAATTCTATCAATATTTGTGTTTTGGTGAATAATTTAAAGAATATGACATTCTTTTTAGTGTTTGAGAATATTTGAGATATTGTATGATTTTTGTTGTTATCTGATGTATACTTGTCACAATATGGCATTATTATTATCATATGTTTTTGTCATATCTCTTATCCTATCTCATTTTATATGATATTTATAACTAGAATGATCTGTTTATTATTTTTCTTCTTAAATAATACTCGGGTCAGACCGAGGTATTACAGGTGCTTCCACTTGACTTCTTAGCAGGGGCTAGCTTTTGACTTTTGGCTAACTACTCTAGCTTAGTAGTTTTTGCTTTTATACATTTGAGATAGAGACTCCTTGATGTATACTTATTCTTTTGTGATATTGTGGATCTTCTATGACCACTATTTTGATGTACACTTCTATGTGTTATATTCATATCTGTTTCCGCCTTAGTGATATGAATATCTGTGACTGGTTTGTGTTATACTTATTTCTATATTTGTTTCCGAAGCCCACATAGCCACTGTATAGTAGCTTTGAGTTTGAATTTGATATGTTGGATTTCCTTATCGAATGAAATGCATGTTATACTATCTGACATATCGGTACTCGCACAAAGCAATTACACAGATGGTCTCACCTCAACGACCTTATTCTTCGTGCTACTCGATGGCATTACCCAGTAGTGTCCTTGGCTAATGTGAGTATAGAGGTGGGGCATCACAATAACCTTATTTTGAGTAAGGTGATTAAATGAATATATTCAAATTTAAATTGAAATTGAATATTTAAATTTGATTTAAGTTTTAATTTGAGATTTTATTTAAATGTTCATAAAAGGTGATTAAGTGAATATTTCAAAATTAAATAAATTGAAGTTAGATATGTAATATTATAATTTTGATTTGAATTTGTAAATCTGGGATTTTATTAAATGTTTATGAAAATGATAAAATGAATATTTTCAAATTTAAACAAAGTTAAAGTTGAATTTTGAAATATAAATGAAAATTTTCAAATTGAGATAGTGTAAATTGTTTGAATATTTACCTTGAAATCTATTGAATTTGAAGGGTTTGTTCAACCTTGGATTTGAAATCGAAATAAATTGAAATGGTTTTAGTGAGAATCTGAATTAATTTGTGAAATTGGAAGAAATAATTCTAACTTGAAACTATTTTCGATATATATATATATATATATTCTAATCTATAACCTATTTTTAATATATAAACTATTTTAATATATAACCTATTTTTATATATAAACTATTTTCAATTTATAAACAATTTTAAATATATATATATATATATATAATCTAAAGTTGAAACTGTTATGATTTTGATTAATGGATTTAAATGCGAATATTTTGATATGATAGTTTAACATATTTTGTGGTTATGATTTTTGAAGTAAATATCATTTAAAGTGATATGATTTCGAAAGTGGAAATGATTTCGAGAGTGAATATTGATTTCGAAAGTGATATGGTTTAGAAATGAATATGATATTTTGATACGAAGTATGAACTTTTTTAAATGATACAAAAGTGATTTTATAAAATGACCACGGTGTGAAATAAGCATTTGGTTGTTAAAGAGACTGGGATCGGATATTGTCATACTCTCTACCAATACCGAAAACCACTTTGACAACCATTTACGTGGTGGAGATTCCAGAACGAAGTAGGATGGTTTGCGACGATTCTGTATAAGGTATTACGCAGCCCTGACTCCCGTGAGTCAGGTTGATGTGGCTAAAACAGGAGCCATGTCGGGCCAAGTGAGATCGCACCTCCGATCGGGCACATTTCTTTGATACCATTCTATTACTTTGTGATTTGAGTGGGTGCACCTTTGATTTTGGGAGTGTGTCTCGAGGTGGGTGGTAGTAGCTGCTATGCATTACCACCAGTCCGGATCCGCAAAACGGTTGAATCCTACCCTGGGCATTGCCTCGCGTGCCTTCTCATATGCTTTATCGCACCCACTACGAGTTTGGTTTGTACCATACCTATGGAGTGCCCTCTGATAGCCCTCCTGTTTACGGAGGAATTATGGTACTGTATAAACTATGGGAATATATAAAATGTGTTATGGGGGATATAGGTAACGCCTTAATGCTATTTTAATAGTTTACTTTATTTTAGACATTATCTATGTAGCGTATTGTCCTATGTATGTAGATAGTTTAATGGATCCTTAAAGGATGGGAATCCCAAGCATCTTTTAAGTTATTTGT
Source organism: Allium fistulosum (assembly GCA_030737815.1). Lineage (NCBI taxonomy): Eukaryota > Viridiplantae > Streptophyta > Magnoliopsida > Asparagales > Amaryllidaceae > Allium > Allium fistulosum. The sequence continues at coordinate 658,119,881 of CM060904.1, forward strand.
ATTTCAATTGACATTTCACTTGAGTTGAATTTACTGGTATAAGAATGTTAATCCTGACTCGAGTGTTTTGTGTTTCTCTTTATGCTCGGGTCAGACTGAGTGTCACAGCATTTGAGACTCACCTTTGGAGCCTGGAGCTTTGCTTGAAGATCTGTCTTTATATATTCAGCTTCAGTTATTTTTGTTACTTCCAGTTGTTATGTTCAGACTTGACAGTTTCTTTTGTATTAGTAACTACTTTGTACTTGAGATTTTTGTTATATTTTATTTCAGACTCTGATGTTCTATAGTAGCTTCATGAACTACCATTTATCAGTTTTCGCTGCTTATTATTGTAAACTATATGTCTGTGATTTTGTGATTGATTTATTTACTGTATATGATAAGTTTTGCCAAATATAAATTAACAATCTATTGTTTTAAGCAATTCAAGTCTGGTATGAGTGGATGATTGTCGATTTGAACGGTTCGAAATAGCAGGTCGCTACAATTGTTTTTAAAAACTGGCCAACATTTTGATACTCAGTTATTTAATTATCAAATAACAAACAATTCAACCAGATATTTAATTCCATAAGGAAAAATAACATCAGTTAAGCAAAAATCAACCCTAAGCCTCTTAAACTAATCTTTTCATTAATTCAAACTACCTTATAAATCCGCGTATTAAAAATACTTTACAATGAAATGATTCACAAAGCCTTTCGCTACACTTTTCATTACTTGGAAATATTTATATACTTATCTCAATAGTATAAGTGTATTTACAAATCTTAAGAAAGCTTCCATTTCAAATCCACACTAAATTTTGATTAATACAGTGTCATTTTAAGCAGAGATAATAATAACCCAAACACTATTCCTTCAATGTTATGTATGAAAAAGATTATCCATACCACCATTGTTAAGAAGGTCATTTTGGGAAATCAAATCGCTTTTATAATATAACACTTTTTCAAATACTGTTTAAAAATATCCAAAACGTAATTATAACCTCCCTTTATAAATTTCCAAATTTATTCTTTATATTATTTATAAACCCCTTTTATAAACTTCTTTTATAAAATATCATTTATAAACTTATTTTACAAGTTTCCAAACTTAGTTGCAACCCTTTTATAGAACTCCAAATTCATTTATAAAATCCCTTTTATAAATCTTTTAAATAAAATTACGAAAACTCATTTTTAAACAAAAGTCCAAATATAATACCAAACTCAAATATCATCAAAACCTTGAATATAAACAAGCACCGGATATAATTATAAAACTTCTCTTTTTCATATATTAGATGAATTCAAAACTGGAATAATTATTCCAATTTATCAAAATGATATTGATTTCATTTTCTATAGGATATTATTCATAAACCCATTCTTCTATTTATAAAACACTATTTATAAATCTACCCTTTACTTATAAAATAATATCTATAAATCTATCCCTTTATACAACATTTTATACACCTATCCTAAAATATTATGTCAAATATTTCTATCTTGTTTTAAAATGTAAAATCCCTTTTAAATAAAAGATAACCCTTTTTATTTTTATTTTTAAAAATGAACATTTTTTATTATTATAATTTCTATATAAACTAATACTTCCCAAAATAATTATTTAAAGCATTCACTTAAATATCTGTGAGGAATGCGGAATATGGATCTTAAGGCTAGAATGAACACTAGAAGGGGTGAATAGTGTTTATAAGAAATTACTAAATCTTTTTGAGTTATTGTTGATTTGTACACAAATGTATGCAATATTCAGACACAGATATAATCACAAAATCAACCACAGATGCAGAAATAAAGTAAATGCGGTAAAGGAAAGAACACACCGGATTTTATACTGGTTCGGAGTTACCCTACATCCAGTCCCGCACAACTAAGTACGGATTTCCTTTCAAAAGCAATTCAACAATTACAACGCTCGGTTTCAAGGCTACGAGGTACACCCTCCAGAATCACAATCCTCTGGGTAGAGATACTTGATTTTTGGGCGACAAGTTCACCCAATTGATTTCCAAGGCTACAATCACACCTTTTCTCGCTTGATTGATTTCCAAGGTTACAATCACACCTTTTCTCGCTAGATAGATTACAAAGAAGCCTATAAGTCTGAATAGCACTAGGATCTTGTTGAGATAGTGATAGAGAATCAAACCAGAGATTATCTAGTTAGATTCAATGTTGATTTCGGCAGAGTAATGATAGGATTTTGAATAAGAAAATGAGGAAGAAAAAGAGAAGTGAAAAACCAGAAAATCTGATATTAAATTCGTTGAAACTAACCCCTATTTATAGAAGAACAACAGCCATGCCATTCGTGAAAGGTTATGGCGATTAGACACTTCTTTTGAAATTCAAATTTTTGGTCCTAACTGTCACTATGTCGACATGGGGTACTAGGGCATGTCGACATCCCAAAGGAGATTTTGATGTTTTGTTTTTCTTTGAAAATAACCTTTATCTTATATTAAAACTATTTTAAACTTTACTAATATACTTGACTATAGATAAAATACATAGATAAATATAGAGAATAATATATATATAATTTTACTATAATTTTATATTTAAATCTAAGTAAATATTAAAAAGTTAAATATATTAAAAGATAGTTTAAAACAAATGAAGTTTAAAACAAGAATTTATTTAAGAACAAAATCAAAGAATATTTTAAGGCTAAAACATCCTTTTGAAAATCATTTGAAAAGATAATTTTTAAGGCTAAAACATTTTGAAAAGCAGTTTTGAAAATCATTTTGAAGTAGTTTTGCAAGCTTCTTCCTGCAGAATATCTCATCATATCAGGACTCGAGAACTTGTACAAAACCAGGATGTTCGTGGGTTTGTAAGCCACTTGTCGTAGGTTTGTAAGCTACTTGTCGTGGGTTTGTAAGCCGCTAAAAAGGTAGAAATGGGTTCCATCCCAAAGAAAAATGGAGTCAAGATTTCAGTGCTATTGTGAAGTTTTAACAAAATTCTAGACTCAATACTTATCTTGAAATCTTGAGCTCTTGATAATCTTGATATTCTTGATACTCATGAGTCTTCAATCTTGATATCTTGAATCTCTATACTGTACAGTCTTCATTCTTTGTACCTGCATGGTTAAATCCTGCATATACATATATATCTAAACTATAATGTTAATATTTATATTTTATAATCTTATTCTAAGGTTGTTGACATCAAAACCATCAACTCATGGACTAACAATCTCCCCCTTTTTGATGATGACAACCTTTGTTTATAAAATATTACTTCTATCCTAATAACTCCCCCTAAAACTAATAACTCCCCCTTAATCTATGCCTAACTACCCTATTTTATATTTCTCCCCCTTTGTCATCAACAAAAACAAACTAACTCCAAACTATATAACTCTTAGTCTAATATTCTATATGATTATAATGATAGTGTTATCATACATAATCAATACTTACTTGTAATCCTAAAACTTAGTCCTAAACTACTAACATTCCTAACCAAGTACTTATACAATACTTATATATAATATATATATAGGAACCATATATAAGAACACACAATATTTATTTTTATATATATATGTTTATATTTACATTTTCGTACAATGTGACAAATATACACATAACGATGAAAAACGAAAAAGAAGAAACTACTGAGCATCCTTAACAATTGGAGATCTATGGATCGAACAATTTGGATAATGGAAATAGAAATTTCCACGTTGTTCAACCAAATTTTCGTCCTTGTCAAAACATACTTCGCCAACGCAAATGACTTTGTCATTGTCTTCTGCATGCTCTTCTTCCATTGGTTCTTCTTCTTCTTCACTTTCCTCTTATTCATGATCTCCTGAAGAGTCCTCGTCAATCAAGATTGGGTTAGCATGATTATCCATAAGAAATGTTTGCAAATTCCTAAGGATTTTGCCTTGCCTCTCTTGTTCTTTGGCCATTCGAAGTTGCATCACTTGGATTTCAGTCATTAACTGAAGGGTATCCTTCAGAGAATCCTCCATTTTCGTCACACGAGCGAGCGTTGTTTGTTGAAACGGACCAGAAGTAGGCGATGGGAACGAAAAAGTTGATTTTATGTTTGATTTGGAAGAGGAGGCCATTGATAAATTAATTTCAGAAGATAGAACAGAAAGAGAACATAGAGAATGAAGAAAATTTCGAAATAGGAGAAATTTATAACCACTTATTTGAATTTTGGTGGGAAAAATTTTAAAATTTAAAAAACGTTATATGTCGACATGGGTCTAGGGGGGTGTCGACATGGTTCTTGAATTTTTGCCTATTTAATTTATTTTGAATTAATTTTTAATTATACTTGTTATTTATATTTTATATTTCAGTTAATGAACAAATACCTAATTCTCTTCTTAATTTAGTAAATGTAGATTCATTTAAGGGTTTTGTTAAGATATCGGCAATTTGATTTTCAAAATTGATATAGTCGAGAGTAATTACTTCTCTACTTATATTATCTCTGAGAAAATAGTGTCTGATATCAATATGTTTAGTTCGAGCATGTTGAGTAGTATTTTTGGATAAATTTATTGCACTAGTATTATCACAATAAATTGGTGATTTTGAGATATTTAAACCAAAATCTTTTAAAGTTTGTTGCATATATATTACTTGAGAACAAGCCAAAGCAGCAGAAATATACTCTGCTTCAGTTGTTGATAGAGAAACTGTGTTTTGTTTTTTACTAAACCAGGAAATCAGAGAATGCCCTAAAAAGTGACAAGTTCCACTTGTACTTTTTCGGTCTGATTTACAACCAGCATAATCAGCATCACAGTAAGATATTAAGTCAAACGAATCATTTTTAGGATAAAATAAGCCATAATCAAAGGTGTGTTTAACATATCTTATAATACGTTTTACAGCTTTTAAGTGAGTTTCTTTAGGTTGGGATTGATACCTTGCATAGAGACAGACACTATGCATGATATCAGGTCTACTCGCAGTGATATAGAGTAGTGATCCAATCATTCCTCTATATAATTTTTGATCTACATCTTTAGAGAGATCTTCTTTACCAAGGTACTCATTGGTTGCCATGGGAGTGGGTTTTCCACTCGCAGTAGTCAAACCAAATTTACTAACTAGGTCTTTAGCATATTTCTCTTGACTAATAAAGATACCATTATCTAATTGTTTTATTTGTAATCCTAAAACGAAGTTTAATTCACCCATATGACTCATCTCGAACTCTTTTGTCATTATTTCAGAAAACTCTTTATTCATTTCAAAATTAGTTGATCCAAAAATGATATCATCTACGTAGACTTGTACTAGTTGAATATCATTTTATTTCTTTTAATAAAAAGAGTATTATCTACTTTACTATTTCAAAATTTGATTGTAACAAGTAAGATCTTAGTCTATCATACCAGGCTCTAGGAGCTTGCTTTAGACCATATAGAGCTTTCTTAAGTTTGTAAACATGATTTGGAAATTTATCATTTTCAAAAAGTGGTGGTTGTTTAACAAATACTTCTTCTTTTACAAAACCATTTAAAAATGCACTTTTAACATCCATTTGAAATAATTTGAAATAATTTGAAATTATTATGATTTGCGAAAGCAAGTAGAATCCTAATAGCTTCTAATCTTGCTACGGGGGCAAAGGTTTCATCAAAATCTATTCCTTTTTCTTGATAATAACCTTGAGCGACTAACCGGGCTTTATTTCTAACAACCTCTCCTTGTTCATTCATTTTATTTTTATAAACCCATTTAGTTCCAATTATTGTTTTATTTTCAGGTCTAGGAAAAAGTTCCCAAACATCATTTCTAGTGAATTGATTTAATTCTTCTTGCATAGCCAAAATCCATGAATCATCAGTTGATGCTTCTTCTAGATTTTTGAGTTCAATAGTTGATATAAAAGCTACATTACTCATTTGACTTAGTTGGTTTCTAGTTTTAACAACAGATTGCATATCTCCAAGTATATTTTCTATAGGGTGATTTTTTAAAAGTTTAATCCTTTTATTAGGATGATTTAATTCATTATTAGTTTCAGTTGACTCTTGGTTTTGAGTGATTAAATCCTCTTCATCATTTATTTCTTCAAAAATTTTGAAATTTTCATCAAATGAAACATGCATTGTTTCTTCGATGGTATTAGTTCTTAAATTAAATACTCTGTATGCTTTACTTCTATTAGAGTATCCGATAAAGATACTTTTGTCGGATTTAGGATCAAATTTATCTAAGTTATCTTTTGTATTTAAAATAAAACATTTACTTCCAAAAATTCTAAAATAAGATACCTTAGGTTTTTTGAGTAAATAAGTTCATAAGATGTCTTATCAGTTAAAGGTCTAATTAAAATTCTATTTAAAATATAACAGGCAGTAGCAACTGCTTCTGCCCAAAAGTACTTTGGTAAATTACTATCAGAAAGCATAGTTCTCGCACACTCTTGAATCGTCCTATTTTTACGTTCTACTACTCCGTTTTGTTGTGGAGTTCTTGGAAATGAAAAATTGTGAATCATTCCCTTTTTATTGCAGAATTCTTCAAACTTTTCATTTTCAAATTCACCACCGTGATCACTATAGATGGTTATAATTTTTTGAGAAAGTTGATTTTGAACCCATTTTGAAAAATTCTTAAAATATTCAAAAGTATCACTTTTATGTTTTTAAAAATATTGTCCATGTAAATCTAGAATAATCATCTACAATTACAAAAACATATTTACTATTATTTATTGATAGAATTTGAGATGGACCAAATAGATCAATATGAAGTAATTCAAGAAGTTTTGAAGTAGAAATCACATCTTTTAATTTAAAATAGCTTTTTCTAAGTTTTCCTAGTTGACATGCATCACATAGATTATCTACTTTAAAATTCATTTTAGGGAGGCCTCTTACTAGATCATGTTTTGACAGTCTAGATAAGAGTTTGAAATTCAAATGCCAAATCTCTTATGCCAAATCCAAGGGTCGCTTGCATTTGCCAAAAGACACAAGTTATCATTTGAAATTTTCATACTAAGAATATAAATATTCGTTTTCCTAATTCCCTCAAATATTATGGTTGAATTATTTTCTTCAATGTGACACTTATCTTTTTCAAATTTAATTTTATATCCTTTATCGAATAGTTGACTTATACTTAGCAGATTGTGTTTCAGATTCTTAACTAGCAAAACATTAGTAATAATAGGAGTTTCAGAGTTACCGACTTTGCCGATGCCGATCACATAACCTTTTGAATTGTCTCCAAAGTTAACTAGTCCTCCGTCTTTGTATATTATATCATTCAGCATATCTGGATTCCCAGTCATGTGTCTAGAACATCCACTATCGAGTATCCATTTGTTCTTTTTGATCTACACAGTTTGTTTGTTCTGGATTGATTCCTTAACTCCCATAAAGCATGATTTCTGTACATCAAACAATCTTAGTAGACAACTTGTATTTGAATATTGATTATATGCAGACTCAAGAGACAATGATGATCTGAATATTTCTAAACATGCATTAACAAATTTCTTAAACATAGCCATTTAAAAAAAAACTTTTTCAAAAATCAAATTATGAAACTTTTGAAAACCTTGCTCTGATACCAAATGTGAGGAATGCGGAATATGGATCTTAAGGCTAGAATGAACACTAGAGGGGGTGAATAGTGTTTATAAGAAATTACTAAATCTTTTTGAGTTATTGTTGATTTGTACACAAATGTATGCAATATTCAGACACAGATATAATCACAGAATCAACCACAGATGCAGAAATAAAGTAAATGCAGTAAAGGAAAGAACACACCGGATTTTATACTGGTTCGAAGTTACCCTACATCCAGTCCCGCACAACTAAGTACAGATTTCCTTTCAAAAGCAATTCAACAATTACAACCCTCGGTTTCAAGGCTACGAGGTACACCCTCCAGAATCACAATCCTCTGGGTAGAGATACTTGATTTTCGGGCGACAAGTTCACCCAATTGATTTCCAAGGCTACAATCACACCTTTTCTCGCTTGATTGATTTCCAAGGTTACAATCACACCTTTTTTCGCTAGATAGGTTACAAAGAAGCCTATAGTCTGAATAGCACTAGGATCTTGTTGAGATAGTGATAGAGAATCAAACCAGAGATTATCTAGTTAGATTCAATGTTGATTTCGGCAGAGTAATGATAGGATTTTGAATAAGAAAATGAGGAAGAAAAAGAGAAGTGAAAAACCAGAAAATCTGATATTAAATTCGTTGAAACTAACCCCTATTTATAGAAGAACAACAGCCATGCCATTCGTGAAAGGTTATGGCGAATAGACACTTCTTTTGAAATTCAAATTTTTGGTCCTAACTGGCACTATGTCGACATGGGGTACTAGGGCATGTCGACATCCCAAAGGAGATTTTGATGTTTTGTTTTTCTTTGAAAATAACCATTATCTTATATTAAAACTATTTTAAACTTTACTAATATACTTGACTATAGATAAAATACATAGATAAATATAGAGAATAATATATATAAAATTTTACTATAATTTTATATTAAAATCTAAGTAAATATTAAAAAGTTAAATATATTAAAAGATAGTTTAAAAAAAACAAAGTTTAAAACAAGAATTTATTTAAGAACAAAATCAAAGAATATTTTAAGGCTAAAACATCCTTTTGAAAATCATTGGAAAAGATAATTTTTAAGGCTAAAACATTTTGAAAAGCAGTTTTGAAAATCATTTTGAAGTAGTTTTGCAAGCTTCTTCCTGCAGAATATCTCATCATATCAGGACTCGAGAACTTGTACAAAACCAGGATGTTCGTGGGTTTGTAAGCCGCTTGTCGTAGGTTTGTAAGCTACTTGTCGTGGGTTTGTAAGCCACTAAAAAGGTAGAAATGGGTTCCATCCCAAAAGAAAAATGGAGTGAAGATTTCAGTGCTATTGTGAAGTTTTAACAAAATTCTAGACTCAATACTTATCTTGAAATCTTGAACTCTTGATAATCTTGATATTTTTTATACTCATGAGTCTTCAATCTTGGTATCTTGAATCTCTATACTGTACAGTCTTCATTCTTTGTACCTACATGGTTAAATCCTGCATATACATATATATCTAAACTATAATGTTAGTATTTATATTTTATAATCTTATTCTAAGGTTGTTGTCATCAAAACCATCAACTCATGGACTAACAATATCTACATTAGAAAGAATAAATAAAGAAGTTAAAATAAAATAGAAGTTTCAAAAACTCATTTAAAATAAAATATCACAGGAATTCTAAAATAGACAGATTTAAAATCATTTTCTCCAAATCAAAATAATTTTCAAACTAAATCAACAATTAAAAGTATTACAAAATACTATATCGAGGCCAATAATTACTATAGCACTTAACTAATGTTATAACTACCTTGTCTACAAAAAGGGTTCAAATTTCACATATGTCGGTGTTACATCGAAAATGGCCAAAATCAAATTCGGCATTTAACAATCTATTTCATAGATATATAACTAACTAAATAAACATGTAAATAACAAGAAATTAAGAAATTAAAATATTGAGAAATCCAGATTTCCCTACTAAATTCACTGTTTTTCCAATTTATATGTCAATTGCTTTTCAAGCGGATATTTAACCAAATCAACCAATAATTTCAATCAAACACAAATAGTAAAATTTATCTATTATATAACATACTGATTTATCCAAAGAGGTGAGTTATACTCATCGAAATTCTAGTTGGTGCCGAAACATTCCGGTTTTGAATAAAAACCAAACAACGTCCAATTTTAGCCCATATTTCCACTTGCTCGAAATTCGACCAAACCAGTTCCATCACGTAGCTAACGTCATTACAAACGCAACTGAAAAAGCGATGTTCAGTTTGCACCCAATATGAAATAGTTATTTAGTTTGCAAATTTTTGAATTAATTAAAATAATTAATTAACTAATTCATAATTAATTACCCTAATCCATCAACTAAACAAACCCCGGCCACCATTCTCCTTCGTTTGATCATCGTGAACTACTGCCACCATAGGGCCCCAGCCATTGTCGCAGTTCAACCCAAGGTAGTCCGGTCCAAGGCAAACTCATCAACACCAGAATCACCCCTCGTCATCAACTATAGCCCGAAATGAGCACGAGAAATTCACCTCCGTTCAACTGCCTCTATGCACCGCCATAGGCGAATTAGCGTCGCTGCATCAACAACATAGGCAGCCCTGTCCAAGAGCTACCCAACGACACCACCCACGATCTCCATTGTCGCTGCTAGCTCCTCCACCGAACCCAAAACCGAATGGTGCTCAAACCAAGGTCCACGATGCCATGCTCCTCCACTCGACAATCAACTGATCAAAGCACTCTACTCCCTTAGCCGAACATTTTCCTAGTTGGAACTCTTGCATGAATCAGCCCTTAGTGGTGCCTATGGATGGTGGCCCTTGGTTAAAGGTTTTTCTAATTTCGGCTGCTAGGGTTTTGATTCATTGTTTGGGGGAAAAATAGAGGGTTGGGGTCCTTAAATAGACATTCTTTTTGACACTATTCACCCCAAAATTTACGAACCCCAATCGAGGCATGCTCACTAGTGTTCCTAGCCAAATACCTCTATTCCAATCTCAATGGAACTAGTTTTAAAGCCTAATTTCATCGTATATAAAAGTTATCCTTTAGCTTATTGTTATTACTATAAATTTTAGGTCTACAAAATCACAAATAACACCATCGTTTGCCTAGAAATTATCAAACGGTAATTGAAATAATTTTCAAATTAAATATTATGGAAAATCTAATAAATTAAACTAAAAATAGAATCATTATATTAATAATAAATTTTATAATAACTTATTTGAACCATTTATTATAGCAAATATATTTACAAAATGAATTCACCATTATTATTTATTAAGTTAAAAGGAGTTAAATAAACCATTAATCCATCAAAAAAATACTCAATTCAAAATTCGTTATTTAAATCACTATTCAGATATTAAATTCCTAATTCAAATATTTTAAATAATCCATATATTTTGAATTTAAAATTATTAAACTTTTAAACTAATTATTTAAATATCTAAAATTAATTAAATATTCAAAATTCAATGACCCAAATATCTGGGTTGTTCCATTCTTCCCCCTTACGGGAATTTCATCCCGAAATTCCCAAAGTAGAAAAAATTCCTCCGACCCTTAAACTTTTAGAATCAAATTACTGAAAAGGATCGTTAAATTTCTAAGTCTTTGAAGTTATCGAAAATTTCAACAGAGTCTCCTTTGCGTGGCTCGATCAAAAAAACTACAAATCGCCACTACGGGCCCAAACCAACAATAGAAAACTAAAGCTAAGTGGCCTCCAATATTTGGGGAATAAAAAGATCAAAGCAAATTAAAAATATAAAGACATGCTTATTAGTCGAGCAACCAATCTCCATCCATGAGACCAAAAGTATCAAACTAGCCATTACTTCCATATACATGTATCTTATTTACAAATAATATCCAACCATATAACTCGTAACCATATAATTTAGCGTTTTCTAAAGTCAAACCTATAATTATAATAAATCTCATATGATGCAAATATATCATCCACGTGCAATATCAAATCTGATCGCTTGATTGATCACACGAATTTCACTTTCGAACTAGTATCACTCACTCGACCACTCTAATGCGGATTCCAATTCGGCCCTTTAATTAGAAACCTCCATTCTCCCATAGTCATATATTATGATAGAAAACTTGTGAATCAAATCAAAAATCTATGTCAAATGTTCATCGTCAAGAATCCAGTGAAAAATCCGAACCCGGATCGGTGAAAATCACATCGAAATCGTGTACTCGAATCTAGATCAAAATAGTTTATACGAATAGATGGTCTACGTACAACTTATGTATTTATTCCATTGGTTTCTAATTATACTGATTATGTTAACATTTAAATCACATTCATTATTTTCTTAGTATATTTCCTTTAATACTAATCATTTACTTTATAACCATTCCATAAAACCTTTATTAAGTTTATAAACGTTTTCTTAAACACCACTTATGTTTCTTTATCACTTTAAAACTTAAGTTCATAATTGTATAACACTCTTCTATATCTTAAGAGTATGTATACTAATCCGGATTTGTCTGACTAAAACAAAAAATTTAACCATTTTAAAATTTGGTTTAACATTCCATTTTCTCAAATTTATAAGTTATATAACTTTTCTTCTTATATTTCCACCAAACATTTAGCTTAAGTTTCTCAATAAACTTAGAAATTTTCGACTATTAAAAATTGGCAAAAATTCCATTTCATTTCAATAAACCAAAATTACCAAACAACATCTCAAAACGTGATGCACAAACCAAACTATCCTTATAGATAAGGTACATAAGACTATAAAATCACTTAACCGAAAATTTCAGAATTTAAACACCCGGTTTTTATTTCAAAATATTTTGAAATAATAATAATATACATATATCCCTTTTGTATATCAAATCATACCATTGGAATTTTAAAAAAAAATTGTTTTACCAAAACAAAATTCTATGGCAAATCACTATGGTAACAACTTGTCACTTAGAAACTCGAAAATGAACGCCGTTATGCTGCAGTCATTACTAGGATTATTTTCCAACAACTGAAGTGAGTTCAGTGCTTCTTATCTCTTTTTTGAAAATCCTTTAAAAATTTATTCACCGTGCTTTCAAAATAATACCACTATTACTTTCTCAAAACTTTGAAAAACAATTTCCAAAACACAGGGATTTAAGTTTTCAAATTTCCAATTTAAATCCATTTAATTATAAACAATACTTTATAATTCACATTTTATAAATTCACTTTCTTATGTAAACTCATTTCACAAATGTTTATCCTCATTAGGATTACAATAAACACCCTAATTCAAATTAAATGTCAATTTTTAACCCAATTCTTTCATCGAACGCCTTTTATCAAAATCATAAAACTTAATTCGTAAGGTGTTTGTATTAAATTCAACCAAACAATAAAACTATCCGAACCTAACTAATCAATAATAAATGATGATAATCGAATATTATCACTCTCTAACAACCAAACATAACATATATAACCATATTGATTTCTGAAAATTATCCCTTTGTATATATAAAATAAAATCTAGGTAAAATTATTTCATTTACCCAATTTTCAAAACAATACTATGTCAGTTTGCCTTGTTCAATAGTTTAGAAACCCTATCGATACATTGTTCTTCTGTATCAACCAAAATTCATAACCACTCAATCGATAAATCAATACGATATAAAACATTTTTATAGCACTAACAAATATGCACTCTTATATGTATACATTCAAACTCATCTTAGGGTCTCACATACCCTATCTCAAATGATTTAACCCCACCAAAGCCTAGGTGTCCGCTTAACCTAAGCTCTGATACAATATGTAACGACTCACATTTACGATCCTCAGAAGTCAATACTAATACATCCACGGTATTCACATGTCAAGCATTCAAGCGCAAGAAAGACAGATTGTTGAGGCTAAAAGAAAAGAAGACAAAGTAGAATCTCGCGTCGCAATGAATAATATATAATATACGATAGATCATTATAAAAGAAAAACTATATATACATACATCAAATCAGATTCAAACTAAACAATCATCAAGCTGGACAGTTATGCTGACCTATCCTTACAGTTTCTAATAAATAAAATTAACAAATGCGGTAGAAAATATAATATACGTGAGTACTTCTTGGAGGCCTCTAGCTCGTCACCTGAAGCTCCAAAGCATTCAAACTAGATCTATGAATATGCTCGGTCTGACCCGAGCATCATTAGAAAAATAACGCCCGGATCAATCTTGTAAACCACCATGAAAAACACACCTCGAATGGATTTTAATGCTATAAAACCTTTCAAAATAAAGGTATCTCGTAAAACCACACCACACATAAACATGGACGGCTTTTTACCTTAAGATAATTAAACTACTTCATAGGAAATCTTTTGATATTATGATAATGTCTAGGGTTTAAAGTAAAATATGAATATATCTATAATGCTTGCATCTCAGGTTCCAGCATAGTTGAGAACCTCTAAGTCCATACGGCATTTATTGAAGAACTATCACCTGCTGCATATCCCATGTCTTAGTCATTCCCAGTTGATGAGGTTAGAGGCTACGCTTTACTTTCAAAGCAATCCCATTTAGAATGCTAACACTGCCCTCTAGGCAGCAATGTAATGCGATCATTCGTCTATATATGTTGTTCAAGATATGAACAAACCGAAGACACTACTTCTACTACATGTATTTTAGAATTACCCTCGGGATTATTAACAAGTAGCCCTTGCACTTCAAAAAGCTCCATCTTCGATCATATTCAAAATATTCCAATTTAAAATGCTTATGCCAGTTCTAAGTGGTTTTCGGATGATATATCCAATCCCAGTCTCTCCCAACCGACAATAATAGTTTTTAAAAACTTGTCAATATTATGATAGCTAGTTATTTAACTATCCCAACCGACAATAATAATTTTTAAAAACTTGTCAATATTATGATATATCCAATATTCTTCAATTTATAAAACGCTATTTATAAATCTACCCTTTACTTATAAAATAATATCTATAAATCTATCCCTTTATACGACATTTTTTACACATGACCTTATTATTATTTCAAATATTTCTATCTACTATTAAAATTCAAAATCCCTTTTAAATAAAAGATAAACCTTTTTATCTCTCTTTTGAAAAATGAACATTTTTTATTATAATAATTTCCATTAAAACCAGTACTTCCCAAAATAATTATATAAACATTTACTTAAATATATATATATACCTATATTTGAAAGAATTAATGAAGAGGTTGAAATAAAATATAATGTTTCAGAAACTAATTTAAACTAAAATATCATTATAATTTTTATAAAAACCAATATTTCCTTAAATAATTATTTAAAATATTTACTTATATTTATATATATATATTAGAAAGAATAAATGAAGATGTTGAAATAAAATAGAAAGTTTCAAAAACTGATTTAAGCTAAAATATCATAGAAATTTCAAAATAGTCAGACTTAAATCATTTTCCCCAAATCAAAATTATTTCTAAACCAAATCAACAATTAATAGTATTTCAGAAAACTATATCGAGGCCAATAGTTACTATAGCACTTACCCGATACTATAACTACCATTTCTACTAAAAAGGTTCTAATTTCACATATGTCGGTATGACACCTAAAATGGCCAACAATCAAATTCAGTATTTAACAATCTATATCACAGATATATAACTGAACTAAATCAACATGTAGATAATAGGAAATTAAAAATAACAATATCGAGAAATCTCATTTCCCTACTAATTCACTATTTTTCTACTTATGATGTCAATCGCTTTTCAAGCGGATATTTAGCTAAATCAGCCAATAATTTCAACCAAACACAAAAGATACACGTGGTTAGGTGAGAAGCGGGCAAGTCTGCTTAGTTGTTATCAGACTATGATCAACTCCGCAAATATCGATCGAAAATTTATCTACTATATAGCATACTGATTTATCCAAAGAGGTGAGTTATACTCACCAAAATTATAGTTGGCGTCGAAGCATTTCGATTTTGAACTAAAATCAAACGACGTTCGCCTAAATTTCCATTTGTTCCAAATTCAACCAAACTAATTCCATCGAGTAGCTAACATCATTATGAACGCAATGTAGAAACTCATGTTTGATTTAGACCTAGAATGAAATAGTTATTTAGTTTACAAGATTTTGGGAATAATTAAAATAATTAATTAGCTAATTCATAATTAACTACCCTAATCCATTAACTAAACAAATCCAGGCCATCGTTTTCCTTCATTCAATCATCACGAATTGCCGCCTTTGTGGGCTCCCAACCATTGTTGCAATTTAACCCTAGGAAGCCCGGTCCGAGGCGAAATCATCAGCAATAGAAATACCACCCCCTCCCTACCCCCTGCCATAAATTATTGCCCGACAAAGAGCTCGAGAAACCTGCCTCCATTCAACTCCCTCCATGCGTTGCTCATGCGACTTAACACCGCCACATCACTAAAATAGTTTGCTTGGTCCAAGAGCTAGACAATGACACCAACCACGACCTCCATCGTCGCCGTTAGCTTCTCCACCAAACCCAAAACCGAACGTTGTAAAAACCTAGATCCACATCGCCTCGCTCCTTCACTCGACAATCCAATCGATCAGACTACTCTAGTCCCTTTACTGAAAAACTTCCTAGTTGAGACCCTTGCCAGAATCAGCCCCTACTGGTGCCTATGGTTGGTGGCCGTTGAATGATGGCTTTTCTTATTTTGGTGGCTAAGTTTGTGATTCAGAGTTTTAGGGAAAATGAGAGGGTTGAGGTCCTTGTATAGATTTCTCTCCGACAATATTCACCCTAATATTTTACGAACTCCGATCGAGGTGTAACAACCCATATTTTTATAACATTATTTAGGATATTTAATTACCTAAATTGAATAAAATAATACGATGATTAGTATATTGAGATTTGATTTAACCAACGGTAATCGTGCCATGTTAATATGTAAATCAAAATGAGATAACATGAATAAAGGTGTTAGGAAATAAGGGAGGGAAAAATAGGAAAATGGGCATTCTAATACCCTAAACCATAGCCGTGAGTCCTCACTTGAATTCATTTGCAAACATTAAATTAAAAGAGAGATCGGCCACCATTTTCAATCCCAAGGGAAGATAAAGCTAGGATTTCAAGAGGAAGAAGTAAATCAACTTATTCAACATCAAATCTCACATCTTTAATCTCAAAGCTAAGGTGAAAGATTACTACATCCCTCTTTCCTTTTAGTTTTCAGTTTTAAAGTAAATCCAAAATGATTTTGCATGATCATGCCATGTTTTGAATGATTATAAGTTGATATATGCTCGTTGATGATTTATGAATGTTCATACTAGTTTTTATGATATGTTTGATATGAAAACCCTATTAAATGACATCCAAATGCCTTGAAAATGTAAATACAGATCAAAAATGATATTTTAGAGAGGGGTGTCAATTTTCATAATTTTCTAAATTATGGTGGATTTTATATTAATTTTTTAGTGAAGAAAATAGTTTATTGGGTTATAAATTATTAACGGCAAAACAAATAATTATTTAGGTTTGAAATTTATATATCTTAGAAAACGTATAGAAATAGATTTTCTGGAATTTTTATAGAATTTTTCCAAGTTTTTTGATTAATATATAAAATTATTTTAAGGTATGGAACTTAAATGTTTTATATATTTAATTAAGGAGAAGGGGCACTTTGTAAAATAAAGTCATTCTTTACTTCTGAAAATATTGGCAGTACTTTTTGAAAAAGTATTTAGCAACCAATAAGAATTTGACAACTAAAGGCAGGTTAGTTGAAAAGTTTTCTCTTTTAAGATAAAAACAAAAATAAGATGTTTTTAGCATGTCCCACCACTTTCGGTACAGGGGGTTCCGACCCAGACCTTTCAGGTTTCAAACCAATGTGCATGGTATCAAGCTACTTTGTATGTAGCGTATTGGAAAAAGGTGAAGGGGTACTTGGTCTAAACCATAGATTCCGAAGGGGTTAGAGTATGCTCGTTTTAAAAACCAAAGATAGCACCCGTTTTGCTTTCGAAAGAGATAGATTTCGACTCAATTGCTTTCGACTGGGTCAAATAATTTCAAGGAAATGGTTTTGACTTGGTTGCACACTTTTTTTAAGTAAAGCTTTCGAAGGGGTCGAAACCCCTAGCTGTCGCCTTCTTACCTTTCGAAATCAATGGTTTCGAAAGGTATACTTATCTTTTAAAATCAGCCACTTCTCCCATGCTTTTAAAGGGATGGTTTCAACACTATCACTTCTTTACTTAGGAATGGGTTTCAAAGGAAGGTTTCGACAAAGATGCTTTAGATGACCCTTCTTATTCTTATTAAAGTATACCCCAAAGGTTTCGAAAGAAATGACTTACATTGTTTCGAAAGGTGTTTTTCCACATGTTTTGAATTGAACCCATGTGCTTTCAAAAGGTTTGAACTTCTAAAGGTTAATTCCTTTGTAAGGTGTTTAAAATGGTTTCGAAGGGGTAGTTCCATAAAGGGTTTCGAAAGAGTCGAAAGGTGTTAATTTCTGATGGTTTCGAAAGGGTTGAAATGGAAGGTTTTTCCAAGGTTTTCTAAAAGCAATGTTTTGAAGTGTTTTAAGATAGGATGTCTAAGGTTTTAATGCTTTCGAAAGAAAGGTTTTCAAAGGTTTCGAAAGGTTTTTATGTATGGTTTCGAAAGGGAAACTTTGGCCTTTCAGCCTAGATAAATAAAGGGTTTTACTTGGTTTCGAAAGAGTTTCTTTCTAAAGTTTAGAAAGTGGTACTTTCAATGGAATCGAATGGGGTACTTTCAAGTGTGTAAATGTTTTCATCAACTAAGGTTTGAGTAAAGTGTATATATATAACATGGCAAGGTGATTTTGAGTAAAGCATAGAGATTATATATTTTCCTTGTGTAAGTTTGATTTAAAGGTTTAAATCATTTTGAAAAAGTTTTCAAGGAAAATTATGGGAAGGAATCCCTATGTGAAAATGATTCGTATATTAGATACCAGATGGGACTGCATAGGGTCGCACCCTATACATTAGTTATTGGCCCAAGCTAATTGTTGTCCAAAATTCCAGTGTGTAGGCTTTACATAGATAAGAATAAAATTATGATTACACATAGAAAAGAATATATATTTGTATACATATAGGTTATTGGTCAGCTCGAAAACCATTAGGATCGGGCAATCTGGGAGATGATTAAGTTAGGGACAGACCATCCAGAAGAGAAGTATTTCACTGATAGTTAAGGATAGACCGTCTAGAAGAGGAGTATCTAATATATGTTTGATTAATTTGGTTTATATCGTCTGGTAGGCCCGAGTCAGCCAAAAGTTAAAAGTTTAGCCAAACAAAACTTATGTGTTTGAACAGAGTTCGTTTATTACTTGGTATTTATGTATGTTTACATAATGATGCTTTACAGTATTTAACTAGTTTTGGTTGCAAGAAATGGTTTTGTAAAATATATGTTATCATAGGATGTTAATGAGGGGAAATCCGTTCCGCTAAGAGGCGTGGTCTTACTTAACATTATTAACCGGGATGTATAGTATTATTCACACCAGGCTTTATGTCTGACTCGAAGTTTATGGTTTCCCCTTAAACTCTCGGTTGCTCAAAATTGATTTGAGTAGGTTGAGGGGTTAAAGTATTTTTCAAGTTTTTAGTAGGATTATGAATAAGGCTACCGGAGGCGAGGCTAACGGATAGCTATTTAAGAGTTGTAGTTCTTTGTTTTGTTTTTATTTCCGCTATGTTTGTATTCAGTCAATTATGATTGTATGACTCTAATCATCCAAGGGAGCATCTTCGTATATCGCTCTTGGCGTATTTTGTAATGAGTATATTTTATCTGTGCCTGAGAACGTATTTGGGATTATGTTGTATGAATATGGAACATCTGTTTTGGAATTTAATGAAGAAATGCTATTTTGTAAACTGTGATTTGTTTTATATTCAAGTGCTTTTGATATTATAGATATCATTAACATAGCTATATTTAGTCGCGGGAAGCTAATAGAAGAAGGAAAGACTTGGAATTCTCTGTTGGAGATTATTTTTTTATTAAGGTTTCAACGATGAAGGGTGTAATTAGATATGGAAAATCAGGAAAGTTAGCACCTAGATTCATTGGACCTTTTCGTATTGTTGAGAGGATCGGGAAACTCGCATATAGAGTGGATTTACCGAGTAGTTTGGCAGGAGTCCATGATGTATTCCATGTTTCTCATCTTAGAAAATGTGTTAGTGACCTAGAGACTACTATAGCACCGACAGTGTTGGAGGATTTAGTAGTAGAACTGGACTTGACTATAGTTAGAAAGCCGATTCGGATACTCACTAGAGATGAGAAGAGACTCAGGAACAAGATAGTCAAACTAGTAAAAGTTCAATGGAGTGACGATGATAGAGACTGTACTTGGGAGACTGAGAGCATGGTTAGAGACTCTTATCCTGATTTGTTTGATGGTATGTTTTGCCTTTTTGATTGATTGTGTACCTTATCGTAATTTCAAGGACGAAATTCTTTAAGGAGAAGAGTCTATAACACCCTATATTTTTATAACATTATTTAAGACATTTAATTACCTAAATTAAATTAAATAACATGATGATTAATAGATTGAGATTTTATTTAACCAAGGGTAGCTATGCCATTTTAATATGTAAATCAAAATGAGATAATATAAATAAAGGTGTTAGGAAATAAGGGAGGGAAAAATAGGAAAATGGGCATTCTAATACCCTAAACCCTAGCCATGAGTCCTCACTTGAATTCATTTGCAAAAATTAAAATTAAAAGAGAGGCCGGCCACCATCTTCAATCTCAAGGGAAGATAAAGCTAAGATTTCAAGAGGAAGAAGTAAATCAACTTATTCAACATCAAATCTCATATCTTTAATCTCAAATCTAAGGTGAATGATTACTACATCCCTCTTTTCTTATAGTTTTTGGTTTTAAAGTAAATCTGAAATGATTATGCCATGTTTTGAATGATTAAAAGTTTATATATGCTTGTTGATGATTTATGAATGTTCATACTAGTTTTTATGATACATTTGATATGAAAACCCTATTAAATGACATCAAAATTCCTTGAAAAATTAAACATAGATCAAAAATGATACTTTATAGATGGCTTTCAATTTTCGTAATTTTCTGAATTATGGTGGATTTTATAATAATTTTCCAGTGAAGAAAATGGTTAATTGGGATATAAATTATTTACGGCAAAATAAATAATTATTTGAGTCTGAAATTTATATATGTTAGAAATCATATAGAAATAGATTTTCTAGAATTTTTATAGAATTTTCCTAAGTGATTTGATGAATATATAAAACTATTAGAGGTATGGGACTTAAATGTTTTATATATTTAATTAAGGAGAAGGGGCACTTTGCAAAATAAAATGATTCTTTACTTTTGAAAATATTGGTAGCACTTTTTGAAAAATTATTTAGCAACCAATAAGAATTTGAAAAATAATGGCAGGTTAGTTGAAAAGTTTTCTCTTTTAAGTTAAAAACAAAAATAACATGTTTTTAGCATGTTCCGCCACTTTCAGTATAGGGGTTCCGACACAACCTTTCGGGTTTCAAAACCAATGTGCATGGTATCAAGCTAATTGGTACGTAGTGTATTGGAAAAAGGTGAAGGGGTACTTGGTCAAAACCATAGGTTCCGAAGGGGTTGGAGTATGCTTGTTTTAAAAACCAAAGTAACGCCTGCTTTGCTTTCGAAACTGATAGGTTTCGACTCAGTTGCTTTCGACTGGGTCAAATATTTTCAAGGAAATGGTTTTGAATTGGTTGCACACTTTTGTTTCAAGTAAAGCTTTCGAAGAGGTTGAAACCCCTAGCTGCCGCCTTCTTACCTTTCAAAGTCAATGGTTTCGAAAGGTATACTCATCTTTTAAAATCAGCCACTTCTCCCGTGCTTTCGAAGGGATGGTTTCGACACTATCACTTCTTTACTTAGGAATAGGTTTCGAAAGGAAGGTTTCGACAAAGATGCTTTAGATGTCACTTCTTATTTTTATTGAAGTATAACCATAGGGTTTCGAAAGAGATGACTTATATGGTTTCGAAAGGTGTTTTACCACATGTTTTGAATTGAACCCAAGTGCTTGCGAAAGGTCGGAACTTCTATAGGTTAATGCTTTCATAAGGTGTTTAAAATGGTATCAAAGGGGTGGTTCCCCAAAGGATTTCGAAGGAGTCGAAAGGTGTTAATTTCTGATGGTTTCGAAAGGGCTAAAATGGTAGGTTTTTCCAATGTTTTCTAAAGGCAATGTTTTGAAGTGTTTTAAGATAGGATGTCTGAGGTTTTAATGCTTTCGAAAGGAAGGTTTTCAAAGGTTTTGAAAGGGTTTTATGTATGGTTCGAAAGGGAAGCTTTGGCCTTTCGGTCTAGATAAAAAAGGTTATACTTGGTTTCGAAAGAGTTGCTTTCAAAGGTTAAGAAAGGGGTACTTTCAATGAAATCGAATGAAAGCCTTTCAAAGTAGAAAAACTTGAAGTAGGATTGATCCAAGTGGAGTTATAGAGTAGTAGTGTTAGGGGTTTATCCAAGTAGGATGTTCGGGCCCTCCTTCTAATGTCAAAATGTTAACAAGATTTCTTGTCAACACCCCAAAATGATGCTAAGTAAGGTGAAAATTCCTTTGCACAAGTGGTATGGGAAAGAAGATGTAGATCCTTTTTAGAAATGCCTTTCGGTTGGGCTTTATTTGTTGTTATTTTCTAAGCAGACCTTGTCGAAAGGGCGGATTTTCGTATTTGATGACCTTTCGATCCAGATGGGTTGATAAGATTTCTCCTTTGAAAGTGTAACAGCCCTGGTTTTGGTGATTACCTGTAAATATTAAATTATAACGGCGGTTATAATTTAATATTGAGAAATAAAAAATAAATTGGAGATTTAAAATTGTTTATATTACATAAACAATGGATTTCAGAAATAAAATGAGAAAAATAAAGTTTTAAAACTTTATCTTGGTTGTTTGTGAGAAATATGAATGAAATATGATTTTTATTTACTAAAAATGCAATGATGCTTGTAATTATCGCCAAATGCTTCTTTTATTAATTTTTAAGAGAATATTTGTTTTAATATGTGTATATTATAAATAAAAAGATGGAATTTTGTTTAAAATAAGTTTTGGTTATAAAATTGATGTTGGAATGATTTATTGCATTTTATTATGCAAGAAAATAATTTTTGCATAATTTTTGGAGTTAAAAATAGCATTTTTTTGTAAATATTTGTGTAAATTGTATATTTATTTAAAAATAAGAGTTTTGATAATAAAAAATATTTTCATAACAAAATTATCTATTTATTATTTGCAAAATGTTTTATTAAACATGAAAATAGGTTTGTGTAATTTATTAAGTAGAAATCTTGTGTATAATGTTGATTTATTGATTACATAAGTGTATTTATGTGTTTAAGTGATAAATTGATTTTTCCTAAGGCTAAATAAATCTTTTATTTTGGGTCCAAGCCCATTTCTTAGCCTAGCCTGTAGAGAGAAGAGTTCATCTTCTTCTCATTATACTGTACATGTAGTAAAAGAAAGGAGAAGACAGAAACTAAGAAACTCATTCCTCTTTCAACCCTAGCTCAAAAATTCTCTAAATTAATCCAATTATTGTTGTTTTCAATCAAATTGAAACTATTTTTCTAGGTAATCACTATGAAAATCATTTCTATTTCATCAAAATCTGATTTTCAAAAGTTGATTGTCTATAACCTGCTGTTTCTCTATCGCATGTTGTTCTATCTTCATTTTCAGGTTCCGGAGGCAATAATCAAAGGCAAAGCCTTCAACTTTCTTTAATTCTCCAAAGTTTGGTCTTCATATTCGCATAGGTGAGTTAATAAACTCACAATCTCTAGCTGAAGCAAAGCTTCAAATGCAAAAATATATGCAAATAGCTTGAAAATATTGATTTTTGGTTGATGTTTTTGTTTCTGTAAAAACTGAGTTTAGGCGTCATTTTGCATGTAATTTTCTCTCAATTTCGGCAACGAAATGCTGCCGGATTTTCTTCTATTGATAGTTAATGTGTTGTAGTATATATATCTACAAAATTTCATAGCAAAACACTTTCGTTTGATACCTGAAAACCTTTGCACAGTCTGGAAATTACCTGTACACATTGTTTTCCGAGTTGCTGCAAACATGGCTTGAGTCCATATTTGAGATAGCATATCCTTTTCTTTTCTTACTCGAATTGCGTGATTCTTTTTTTGTTTGAATGATAAAGATTTCTTCTATAACCATACCAAATTTCAGGTCATTTTGACCTATATAGCTTATAACAATATGCTGCCGAACTTTGATCCGGAGCATGTTTTTGCCCAGATTTTTACAGTGAAAACACTCTGGGTTCAACTTTGAGACATCATAATTTTCTCATAATTTATCTGAATTGCATGATTTTTTTTTGAAAGATAAAGTTTTCTACTATAGGCATACCAGTTTTGAGATCAATCCGATGCAGTTTGATCCTTTGTTTTATGCCTGAAGGTTAAACCCAGAATGGATTTTCAGGCCTAGGCACATTCTGTTGAATTGTTACAAACATGGTCTGAGTCCATGTTTGAGACAGTGTAACTTTTTCACTTTCTATCAGAATTCATTGATTCTTTTTTTGTTTGAAAGATGAAGTTTTCTACTTTATTCCCACCAATTTTTAGTTCAATCAAAGGTCGTTTGGCCACCTATTTTATGTCAGAAAGTTGAACCCAAAGAAGATTTCAGACCTGGGTATTATTTTGCTTATGCGTTTTTATGATCTTTTTCCGTCCGACTTTTGAATTTTACTTCATGTTTTGTGATATTTCTGAAATGTTTTGAGGTCATGATGTCTATCGGTAGACTAGCCAAATTTTGGAGATTTTAAATTCAAATTTTGGATTAAATTTTAATTTAATTTGAATTGAATTTGAATATCGATTTGAGTGATTTCTTGGGTTTTTATTTGTTTTCGAGCACGGATTTTTCCAAAACTTTTTGAAATAATTTTTAAAATAAATGTGCATTTTAAATTATTATTATATGATATTTTTAAAGTATTTTCAAATATAGAGTCTATTTATTCTCGATAATAAGGGAATTTTCAAATATGGCTTTCAAAATTGGTATTAAAAGCTTATTTTCTCAAGTAAATTATTTTGTATATATAATACACGTTTTTGCACTATTCGAGCGAATGAGAAGGAGAATTAAACGGTTTGGTAAAACACGTGGTATGGGACACGTACGTTTATCTTATCGGTTAATTCCCGACTTGTCTGTTTGATCGTTTTGACCTTCGGGTCGAGTTTACTGTTGAGATGAGGTAAACTTTTTACTGCTTTGAGTGTGAAATTTACTAGCGATTAGTAAATCGTTTAGTGCGAACGTGTGGTATGGGACACACGTTAACACTTTTCGGGTTCCTATCCGAGAGTTTGTGACACATTTGTCTAAGAGACGTATTTGCCAGTACTGGACCTTTGGGTCATTTGTCCTTCGGGATATTTGTCTAAGAGACGTTTGCCATTGCGACGTATTTGTCCTTCGGGGTGTTCTCCTTCGGGATGTTTTTCTAAGAGACGTATTTATTGTCCTTCGAGACGTTTGTCTAAGAGACGTGGCGCCTTATTTTGAGAGAGCAGTACTTGGCGGGCTTCGGCCATAAGCATGTGCTATATCTTTGAGATGATTTCATTGATGTTTGTGATTTCCCTAGTGTATCGCCCTTTTCTGGAATTGGTCCTTTGAACCATTCGATATATATTTGTGGCGATTACCTTTCGGGAATTGGAACTCTTGGAAGTTATATTTTAGAGATTTGAATTGCCTACACTGGCGTTATATGAGATTTGCCTTTTGGCGTTTACTAGAGATTTTATTCTCCTCTTTGGAGATATATTTACCTTATGGCGTGTTTGAGATGGGATCTCTTTATGCATGTTTGGGTTTGCCAAGATGGCGGATTTAGGTTTTCCCCTAAAACCATATTTGATGTTTTATGAATGCCGATGATATGAGGCTCCCTACTTTTTAGCGTTTTATGCGTTATTTTATCTCTTTTGAGATTATATGGTTGTGTAGTGATACTATATTATCACTTGATATAATCATACACTTTAATTGTCCCTTCTCACTTGAGTATATTATCAAACTATCCTTATGCTCATATTATCGCTTATCCTTGTAAACTGATTTGTTTAGCTAGACTGACCCATGTATTTTATACTCGGGTCAGACCGAGGTTTTCAGGTTAGGTACATTTGGACTTAGCCTATTCTACTTCTGCATGGACTATTCTGCTAGCTCTTTTTATTATTGATTTTTGTGTAGTCCTTTTTGATTGCAACTCTGATATGTATATTTTTTTGACTCGCTTGTATATTATGGTTGCTATACAACTTGACATGTATCATTTTGTATACTCTGTGATGTATCTGTATATATGTGTATATGTATGTGATGATCTACTGTTCTATGATGTGTTTTGCGTTCGAGTTGTTGTATTTTGTTCTGATAGATCCTATAGCCACCTATGGCTTTGTATTAAGTATTTATTGGATATGTCGATCCACTTGAGATTAAAAGGAAAAAAAATATGGCATTTGTCGACGTATTCAATAGATATTTAAGACAAGGCTATAGATGGTCGCTCCTATCCAGCCCTATTCTCTGCATTAGCAAACAGTATTACCCAGTAATACTCTTTGTTAATGTAGGTCTCGGGGTGGGGCGTCACAGAAAGCCTTCCTTTCGATCTGATCGAAACACTCTATGGTAAGTTCCTTTAGATTGTTTCGACCTGGTCAGGGCCTAAAGCTACAGGTTGACTTGAGTTCTGGATATAGGATAGAAAGGGAGGTTTCGACCTCGTCAAAAGCTAGAGTACTTGTTCTTCTTAGCTTTAGGTAGGAAATATCAAGCTTCAGTAGATCTGAGCTAGGTTTCGACCTTGTCGAAAGCTGTGGGTATAACTCCTATAGGACTGAATCTGTTATTCCAAGTTTTGGTGTTTAAAGAACTGGCTTCGACCTTGTCGAAAGCTTTAGATTTCAGAGTAGATAGTTTCGAAGGGTCATAGAAGTTATTAGGACCCGAAGAGGTATCGACAACATCGATAGGTACCTTTCAAGGGGGTTAAACCTGAAATATAGAGGTTAATCCAACAAAAGCTTTGGTAAATAGTAAATTAATCAATAATGCTCAAGACTTCCCTTTTTTCATCCAAGGAAACTTTATTTCATTAAACTCCCAAATTAACAATTTCCCAAATTAGTGTTACAATGCTTTATTCAAGAAAATAAAACTTTAGAATGAGAGAAATCAGATCCCCAAAACTGGACCCCTTGGGTCGTATTTATAAATGCAAGCAGCCCCCCTTTCGCACCCTTGCTTTTGATTGGATCGAAAGGTCCCCCTTTTATATGTTGCTTTGAGCCTTTCAACATAGTCGAAATCCATGCCTTCTTTCAATGTTGTCGAAAGGTGTCCTTTTCTTTACATGATGTTTTGAGCCTTTCGATCTAGTCAAAGGCCATGCCGCCTTTCGATGTTGTCGAAATATATCCTTGTACTTCTTATCATACTTTAGCAGTTCCTTCATCCTTTTTGGACCTTTCAACTAAGTCGAAATAGCCTTTTTCATCCTTTCGCCTTTGTTGCTTTAGGAGTATTGCTTCCTTCACATCGCCTTTCAATATTGTCGAAAGGTGTCCCGAATGGATCTTCGGCTCCTTGTTGTTAGTGGAAGTAAGTTTGGAGCTCTCGACACGGTCGATAGGTTGATTTCCTTGGTTTCGAAGAGATTCAATTGTCAATGGTTTCAACCGATTCAAACGGCTTACTATATTTTGAAATTGTTGCTCCAATTAATACTTGCTTCCTAGCAGTTTGAATGATGGTGAAACCATTGGTTTCGAATGGTTTGGCTTAGATTCAATGAGTTATCCTTCATTGTCTTCGGAAGGTAAGATTTCAACTTGATTGAAAGCCTTCATCCAGTTAAGGTGTTGCCAATGAGGGCAGAAGGAAGCTTTCGACTTCTTCACCTTCTTCGAAAGGTAAGAACTTCCTGGATATTGTTAGGAGGAACCTTCTGACACCTTCGAAAGGTCTTGAGGCTATTCAACTTTGATGGCAGCATCCCTTCGACTCCTTCGAAAGGTTTGGTCTGAGCTCTTCTCTCTTGATCATTTCTTAAGGAGGTTTCGACTTAGTCGAAATGTGGATTTTTTGGAGAAACATTTACACCCCCTCCTAGCGAAGGGATGCCCCTGACTTTCCAAGTCATCTTTGTTGAAACCTAAAAACTTCCCGCCTCTTGGTCTTCCCGTGTAGGCCTTCACCGTCCATTCAAATTTTTTCCAACGGTTTATAATCTGGGCGGCTTTTCTTATAAAGTACGCTTCTTCTCCTTCCTCTTCTTTTTCCTGCAATCAAAATCATCGAGCAAAAGTAAAAGAAATCTCTAAAATTTCTTAAACTTTGCTTTCCAGAAATTAGGGTAATTCCAAATCCAAACCATAAGTTTAGATTAATCTC
Source organism: Allium fistulosum (assembly GCA_030737815.1). Taxonomy (NCBI): domain Eukaryota; kingdom Viridiplantae; phylum Streptophyta; class Magnoliopsida; order Asparagales; family Amaryllidaceae; genus Allium; species Allium fistulosum. Next base: position 658,148,067 of record CM060904.1, read on the forward strand.
TGTTTCTTTAGTTTTCATTCAAACTTCATTCATGCTTTAATTGAGTTTCAGTTTCTAGATCCTAAAATTGAAATTCAATTTTTGTTCGGCTTGCCGAAAATTTTCCTTTTAATTCAGTTTCTTAAATTAATAGAATTTATTTCGGGCTTTGGATTTTGAGATTGATAGTGGTTGTTATTGAAAATCCCCTTATCGGGTTTAGATCTTATTCCAAAAATTTTGACTTTTATTCTTTATTTGTAACCTGGGTTTTAGATTTGTTGAATATCTTTATTCCTTTTGAAATTGAGATAGTTTGATTTCTGTTTGAGTTTGTTTTGTTAACAGATTTGATTTGCTTGTTCTTCAAGAAATTTTTGAAACCTGGATTTACAATCGGGATTGGGGGATAGTTAAACCCGATTCATTTACCCGAAAGGTTCTCGTGCACGAATGGTAAATTTGGTGGCACAAAATGACTTTCCTACCCCTTTGAAAGAGATTGAGGCGACAACACTGGGTTTGCTCCCTTAGCCCCTTTCAAGAGGGTCAAAAGGTGTTATAATGCCAAATAGGTCACCCTTTCGATAGGGTTGAAACGTCATGCTATCGAAAGAGTTCCCACTCTCCATCTAATAGCATAACCTTTCGACTTAGTCGAAACCCTTTGTCTTGATTACCATCTAGTTGTCATAAAATTTTCATTGAACCATTAGACCCCTTCGACCACTTCGACACCACCTTTACCTTCTAAGTCGAAACCCCTCCTAGAACTGTTTTTACTCAGCTTTGTTGAAACGTCCTAAGTACATATGAGTTTAACATAGTACCTTTAGACTTCAATAGGTAGGTCAGGTTTAGACAACATTAAAATTTTACTCAGGAATTTGGGTTGTTGGTTTCGATAATGTCGAAGGGTCTTATTGCCTGGTTTGTGAAATGTTTGTTTAAGTTTTTTTTTAGCAATTAGGTTCCTGTAGAACTTTTGACATTATTGAAAAGCAATGTATGAGTAGAAATTTTTTCTTATCCTTTCAAATTTGTCAATAGCTGAAGGAACGTTTTTTTAGGCTTTCAACAATGTTGAGGTATGTTTGTTAAATGATGATGCTCTTATCCTTCCGACATTTCGAAAGCCCAAGTTATTTTGTTTCTGACTTAAGATATTTGAACAATCTTGAAGTTCTACATTTGTTATCATGTTTAAGCTATCTAAGTAGGTTCTTTTGACTAACTTTTGAGAGTATACTAAACTTGTAATTAATCAAGAATTTTAACTAAGACGTTTTCACCTGGCAGAATTATGAGCTCTCCAAAGAAAGCCGAAGTTGTTTCCAAACGTTCTCTTATAGTGACTCAAGATGAGGTTAATGCTATTCTCAATGATTTTGGAATCACCGGAATTGAAGCCATCCCTCCTCAGGAGACTGACTCCATAAACAACCCTTCTAAAGGGTATTTTTCTTATACTACCATCCACATATGGTATGGAGGATTTTTACCTTTCCCAGAGTTCATATCCTCTTATCTAGCTCATGTTGGAATCGCCCCAATTCAATTGTCTCCAAACCTCTACACTTACCTCTTATCTTTGAAGATGTTGGCACTAGAATCTGGACTTCCTTCCCTTTATGTTGAAGTGCTAAGCCACCTGACTTAGCTAGTTAAGCTAAGCAATCTTAACAACCAAATATATAGGGCCAACCCCCAGAAGAAGTTAATATCAGAAGGGGTTAACAAGTTCAAAGACTAGGAAAACTAGTTCTTCATTGTGAATTGTTTTCCTAACATTCACAGGATTTTCGCCTCTCCCCGTAAGTCTTAACTTGTGCATTTTTTCCTTACTCGATGTTTTCCGTTGCCTAATCTCTATTTTATCAAGTGTCCATGCCAAGGAGCTTAATGAAGTCGACAAGAAAATAGTTAAATCTCTAATTGTGGCTTAAAAACAAATTGGGAGCAGATTGACACTTCTAACTCCCTCAAATTTAAGAAAGCACTCCTTCTTCCAAAGGGACACAAGATCTTCGGAACTCCACCCTCTGTTCTGCACAACTCTTGTAGCAAACGATTTCTTTCCTTGGGAGACACGTCAAATTTTTCTCCCAAGTCTCCTATTTGTGCTGACCATTCTAGTATGTTATAAGCCAAGTGGCTGCTTTCTATCTCTGTTGCATTCTGAATTTATTATGCTAATTTCAATCCATTTTAACTTCTTCCAGCTATTTCTCAAGTCATCGCACCTATCAACAGTGTTGCCCTTCCTCCTCTAACTTCTAGCATGACCTCAATTATGACATCCTTTGCAAAATCCAAGAAACGCTTTCAAAAGGAAGCTAACGGAGTCTTTTGAAGACGCACCTCTGGTAAAAGTCGCTAAAGTAATTGATGTGGAGGAGGAGGAACGCTCATCCTTTGAAAAAAATTCGAAGAGCCTAATTATGGAAGCTCCTATAGATAAGTCTATGCAAACTCTAGGTGTTATTGATCCCATCTCACGTATCTCTGTTTCGAGTTCGCCAGCTGCTCTTGCTCAAACGTAGCTGGCCTTGAGTATGCCTCCTACCCCAAGGCATGATTCTCCTCTTTCAGAATGTTCTTCTTCTCATACCATCAATTTTGAAGGAATGGTCGAGTCCATTATCCACTCTGAACCCTTCATCTCTGTTCATCCACCCTCTTTTATTCCTGATTTAGTGGGTCATTGTCACTCTCTGATGGAGCAACAACTTTTGGTAAACTTTTTCCCATTATTCTTACAACCATTTATCATCTCTCAAATTGCTAACTTGTGTGACATTTTTCCTTTCAGATTTCCAAAATTTGGATGGCAATGAATGAGCATGTTTCACAATCTACTGTTGAATCCTCCAAGCTCCAAGAGGAAAATTCTGAGCTTAAAAACCAAGTGTCTTTACTCTCTGCTGCAAAGAATGATGTTTCCATAGAGTTGGAATGAATAAAGGCTTTACTTGCCCGGGTTGAGACAGATCTAGAAGCTGAAAGGCAAGCTCGCCAAGTCCTCTCTGATGAAAAATTTGCCGTGGAGCTTACTCTGGAAGATTCAGAAGATGAGAAAGCTCGCATGGTCGCTAAGAACATTTCTTTGTAAGATAAATTCAGGAAGACGAGAGCTTCGCTTAAACTTGCTGTCCGTACCCATACTGATGTCAAGCAGCAAGTATCTCAGTTTGTCGACACTTCCCTAGGGCCCATGATCCTAAAAAACAATGAAGATGCCCTTATGCTCACATATACTGATAATTACAAGAAATGCCCAGACTTTGGATACCCTTCACTTGACCCTGCCTTAGCTGAAAGAGTGATAGGCAAAATCAACCAGATGAAGCAGGGTACTAAACCTAAGGGAGAAGAGAAAATTAATGCTGCTGAAATCCTTTCTTGTGACGTCCCCGCCTTCGAAATCGAATTTGACTCTAAAGAGGAGGGTGACAAAGATGACGATGTTGATGAAGAAGATGACGATGATGATAATGGCAGTGATAATGATGATGATGGCCCTATTGGAGGCAAAGGCCTCGATGGAGATAAAGGGGGTCCTTCTGGATCCTCTGAAAAAGATGGTGGTGACCAAGCTGAATTCTCAAAAAAGGAGCAATCTTCTCAGAAGGATATGCCACCTACATCACCCAGGCCCTCTTCTCCTCTTAGAGATGAGCCTGCTCATGTTCATATTGAGGATCCAAAAGAGAAGTAGCAGGCCTCCCAGGCAGGCTTTTAAATCTCCCCGAGATGGCCGAGATGAAAAATCCGAGATATCAGCCAAAATCCGAGATTTGGCAGCCTATTTAGTTATAAGTGTTTTAAATATCGCCCGAGATAGCCGAGATATTTTCCCGAGATATTGGCCAAAATCCGAGATTTAAAACACTGCTCCCAGGCTTCCATCCCAGTTACACAGGTATGGGATTCTCTGTTTAAATGTCTTACACTTCGAAGATAATAATTAGTGCTAAATAATTTGTTTTAGATAAGGAAGAAGTCTGCTTTTTCCCTATAGAACGAAACATGATAGAAAACAGGCATAAATTAACAAGTTATATAGGGAGTTAGACAAATTGATAAAGGATCACAATGTTCTGTCTGAGAAATACCATAACCTTGACAGGAGTACCTTCGCATTAGCATCTGTAACGACCTAGAATTTTGCCACTTTAATTTGACAATATTTAATTAATTTTAGATATTCAAATAATAGTTTTTATAATCAAAATAAAACTATTTTAAATAATAAATAATAATGATGAAATAGTTTTCAAAATTAGTTTACAAAAATAGGTAGTTCGATGAAAAATCGAAAATGTGACTGGAATTCGTTTTCCGAATTTTCGACTTTTCGTCGAACTAAAAGTTGTCGAAAACGTTGTAAACTCTAGTAAAAATTTATAGCACACCTTTATAAATTAAAATAGGATATGTATGATGTGTATATATATTTTCTTAAACATATATATAAAAAATGATGAGACGTTTGTTAATAATAAAATAAAATTTGAGTAAATGTTTAAAATGAAAGATACTTAAAGAAACATTAGTACACCTCATTTTAAAATCATGTTGGCTTTGAAAAGAGAGAAAGGGACAAGAAGGTGGCTCAAGGACAAGGGGAGGAGGCAGCCATTATGATGTGGCAACCATGGATATGAGGGTATAAGTGGAATTAGCCACTTTGCATGAGAATATAAATAGCAACTCCATGCTCTCATTTTCATTTTCTTCCCATATTTTACCTCCTCTTCTCACGGCCATAGCTCCCTCAAAAATAATCCAAATAAAGATATTCTTTTTTTTAAATTGAAGAGAATCGAACAACTTCCATTTATATTATTTATTCAGTTTCCAAGTGATATTAGGTCAAAAGTTCAATTCTTTGCAAAGTATTTTCGGACACAGATTTTCAGGTCTGAAAATACATCTTCTTCTTACTGTATCTTCCATAAATCAAACCCAAACTTAGTAGTTCTTTCTTTTAAATTAAAGAGAAAATAATTTCCAAGGAGTTTCTTTTCGATTACTTCTCCAAATTTCGAGAGCAACATAGCCAAAAATTATTGAGAAGATGACCAAATTCTAGGTTGTTTGGTTAGCTTTTAGGTGAGTAAAGCTCGCCTTTTTAACTAAAGTTTTGGACTTTATTTCCTTTATATTATTTTAACTATCTAAGTCACTTGATTATGCATGTTTGTTGTAATGTTTGCTACATGGTTGGTTGTTAAGAAGTTGACATCTTGAGTATTTAGTAAGTAATCAAAAATAGTTTTGTAGTTCGAAGTAAATTTGTATAAGTGATGCCTTCTTTATGTTCATAAATATTATTTACTTTGTTTATATGCCATATATATGCTATGTGATGTGAGGCTTGGATGAAAATCATTATGACATGAAAGTAGTTCTCGAAGTGTCCGTGTAGCGACTATCGCTATATCGGCACTGTTATCCATAAAATATTCTCAGGAATAAAAGTATGAAAGAAGGATCACAAGAGCATTGGGAAAGATCAGAAATCATCAAGATAGTCTAGATAATCATACCATCCGACAAGGAGCTTTCGACGAGGTCGAAGGCAACCTTTCAAAGTCCATATGTAGGATGTTACACCAAAAATCCACCTTTCGACTAAGTCGAAAGGTCTTTCAACAAAGACAAAGGAAATGGAGCACTGCCTAAACCTTTTGAAGGAGTCGAAGGGATGCAGTCACCAAGATTCATTAGCATCAAACCTTTCGAAGGAGTCGAAAGGTCACATCTCTTAGTATACAAGGAGTTCTTACCTTTCGAAGAGAATGAAGAAGTCAAAGCAAGTGTGTGCTACTCCATGGTGACCTTTTCGAAAGCGTAGCAAGCCTTTCGAACCGGTTAAAACACTTCCAGGAAACCTTTCGACAAAGTCGAAAGGTGTTATGAAGAAAGCAACACTCACAAGCCAGCAAAGAGCGGAAGACAACCTTTCGACAACATTGATGGGAAATATAGCTCTCAACAACGATCAAATGAGGAGCAACCTTCCGACAAGGTCGAAGGGTTCACAAAAATCCAGAGAAGAGTAACCTTCCGACAAGGTTGAAGGGTTCATAGTAGTGTAAAGAAGGCAAACCCTTCGACAAAGTCGAAAGGTTCGTGAAGGCATAAAGAAAAGCAAACCTAAGTCGAAAGGTCCATAATACAGATGAAAACCAAACCTTTCGACAAAGTCGAAAGGTTCACAGATGCATATAAAAGGGAGACCTTCTGACCCAGTCGAGAGCATGGAGTCAAAAGGAGGGCCGCCTACATCTATAAATAAGACCCAAGGGGTCCTGTTTTGGGGATCGGATTTCTCCTATTCTAATCTTGTAACTTCTTAACCAAAGCATTGTAACCCTAATTGGATATTGATTTGGGGAATTTAAATAAGAAAGTTTTCTCTTGGATAAAGAGGGAAGTCTTAAGCTTTGTTAACTGCTTTTTTGTTTACATAAATCTTTGCTAGATTAACTTGTGTTTTTAGGTTCAACCCCACTGAAAGGTTCTTATCGACAAGGTCGACAACACTTCTGTATAAATAACTACTGCAACCCTTCGAAGTCTTCAACTCAACAACCTAAACCATTCGACGGGGTTGACAACTCAATTGGCTTAGAGTTCACTAAAACCTTCCAAAACTATTGGTTCTACTGTTTAAACCTTTCGACAAGGTTGAAATCTACTCAATATAAGTGATTAAACCTTTTGATAAGGTCGAAAGCCACTACCTATTCACCAAAGTAATTGATTTTATACCTTAATCCAAGAAAGGCAGTCTTCCTAACCCTTCGGTAAGATTGAAACCTACCTCTTGAGGTCTCAATTCAGGAAAACTTAACCTAATAAAAAAGAAAGCCTTTGTGGAAGACTTCAAGCAAACGCAACAAAGTCGGAAGGTCACTTAGCCCAAGTTCTAAACCTTTCGACGATGATGAAAGGTATGACACAGGGTTTATCAACTAATAAGGTTAAATTAAAAGGAAATCTTAAAAGGAATCACGCCTTTTGTTCTCCATAGAAGAAATCCTTTCTTCTTAACATAATTTTGGGGTGTTGATAAGAAATCTTGTTAACATTTTTGGCGCTAGAAGGAGAGCTCGAACCTCCGATCTCTGATAACTTTCATCTTCGATTAATTACATAAAGAGCCTTGACTAAAAAAGGAGTATGGTAAAAGCTAAGAGTAGTAACAACAATCCAAACGAAGAGGCTACATCACAATCGACCTTTGAAGGTCACATGGTCTCAAATCCTAACATAGGCAATGTAGAAGTAAGGCAACCTTCAACCCTAACAAAATTGGAAAGCAATGTGATCAAGGTTTAGAATCAACGGCCACAAAGGATAGAAATGAAGAAGTGTTGAGGAAGATCTCCAACCCGGGAATCAATAAAGATTATGGAAAAGGAGGATGAAATGCAACCTCCAAATGAGATAGAAGATCAAGGGCTAAACCAAGATAGTCTAGTAGGTAAATCACTTGAACAATCGAATAGCTTTATCCAAGAAGACAACAGGAGTAGTCACAGGGATGGGACCAACCAAAATGACAACCTACACAATATAATGGTAAATGCACTAAGAGGAAAAAAATTATGATCCTGAAGAATATGTTAACCTACAAAAGGCACCCTTTTCCGAAGAGATATTGGCAACAAATCTACCACCGCACATTCAGTTCCTTCGCAAAAATATGATGGGATAACTGATTAAGATGATCATCTTGTCGTTTTTGAAAATTGGATGAATTTATACAATGCTCCAAAGGCAGTTCGCTGTAAACTTTTTCCTATCACCTTTCAAGGAGCAGCAATCAAGTGATATAGGAGTTACCGAATGAAAACTATTTATTGTTGGGAACAATTTACTTGCGACTTTGCAGCTTAATTGTCTATATTCAGAGACACAAATATGGACTTTAGTTTACTAGCAACCATCAGACAAAAACCAGGGGAACTGCTTGGTGAATATTCTAAGAGATTTAGCACAGAAGCATTAAGAGCAGAAAGTACAACATATAGAGAAAAACTCATGGCAGTTCGGTTAGGGTTGATCAAACAAACTCCTTTTTGGAAGGACCTTTATATAATTGGATGCAGAGACCTACAATATTTCTTTCTTCGAGCTGAGAAATTTATTCCAATTGACAAGAAGCACCATGCCAGGAAAGAATTCCATCGGGAATCCAAAGAAGAGAAATATGATCTCAAGCACTTTGACAAGAGACCAAGGGAAAGTGAAAAATTAAAGGGAAGTCGAAGAAAGAGTTCTAAAATGAATTGTGTCGTCCTAAGAAAACTCCTTTCCTATATATACGCTAAGATGAAAAGAAATGAAAATTTTATTGCACCTCAAAATGTTCGGAATGCCCCAGAGCCAGAGGAAGTTACTGCGAGTACCACAAAGCAAATGGACATGAAACTGATGAATGTCGTGTTCTATCAGAGAAAGTTCAAGGAATGATTAAGTCTAGATTTTTACAGGATTTCGTTAAGAAACTTGAAAGACATCCTATCCAAACTAAGAGGAAAGAAACTCAACAACCTCTAAAAGAGAATCTCTATCAAATCACGAGGACTTGCAACATCAATTCAACAATGAACTCTTTCCCTTTCTTTTCATGGCTCATTAATTTGATTTATATTTCCATTCATACTTGAATTTGTATTGTGTACTGATCATGTACTGATTAAAATTTGAGTGCTATTACATGTAAAAACAAAATCAAACCGAAGCGCTCAACGAACTCTGAGAGCACAACAAACTCCAGAATGCTTAAAGAGGACAACTTAGATACCTGACACGAGATAATTATCAACATATCAGCCAACACAACACCAAGTCTTCCCTACAAGAAATGTTGAATTACTTCTAAACTCGATATTAATTTAGGAGAAAATCCATATGTACCAAATCTATTTTTAGCAAATGATTTCAAAAGGAAATTTCTCAAATTATATCCTTTTAAGAAAACTATTTTTTAATCACCCCATGGCCTGGGGGAAAACAAATACTTATTTACCCCAAAAGCATATTTATGCAACTAATTTGAGATATTATATGGCATTAATAAGTGCATGCAAAAAGACTGCAAACTGAGCAATTTCAATATTTCAAAGTTTATTAAAATTGTGGGAGGGGGAAAGCATATTCATACATTTTCAAGAAAGATTTTAAAAGCACAAATTTTTTATTGGAACTCAAACTAGAGAACCCTATTCTTGACTAAAAGGCTGTTAGTTCATGAATCATGACCTCCTAGTCTCCTATTTGAGATTTGTGTCTCTATTATGAGAACAGCAAGAAAGTTCTTGCAAATGACTACATTAAGAAAAAACTCTTTCATGAAAAGGATTCATGAGCCCAAGCTATTTTTAAAGAAAAACTCTTCAATGTAATAAAAAGGTTTAATTTCAAAATTCTTTCGCTCAAAGGAGACTCCATTTTAATTGTCCAAAAATTATTTTCATATATGAATACTCAAGCCTACGATGTTATTCCATGGCACCTCCTAGAGGGAGGGACATAAGCCCACGACACTATTCTGTGGCACCTCTTAGAAGGAGGGACATAAGCCTATGATGCTATTCTGTAGCATCTCCTAGAGGGATAGATAGAATCCCTAATGTCAAAACCACCTCTTAGGGGATGGGTCAGGGTAGCACCCATCAGCGGCCTTCTAGAGGAAGGTCGGTTAAGTATATAACCCTTTAAGACAAGGGAAACCCAAAGAGAAGCTCATCAAACAGTGGACTAAGATGTCCAAGCCCAAAGAGTGGCTCATCAAAGAGTGGACTGAGACATCCAGGCCCGGTGGGGGCTCCAAACAGAAGAATGAGGACAAAGATGTCCATAACTCAAGGAAAATGTTAAAACCCATGAGAATAAAGGGTTATAGAAAGAAATCTCTCTATCAACTGGGACAAAGTTGAAATCCTAAAGAAGGATACATACAGAGACAACAGGACAATGATGTCCAACACTACAGTCGAAAACGAACAAAGAGTCCAAAAACAAATCCAAAAAAAGATAAGATATAATTAGCAAATCTTAAAACATTATTTGAAAAAGGATTAAGAAATCCATATCCAAAGAAGGCACGAGAATGGAAAATGGAAAAGAGAATCCATAATATGGTAACAAAGTAAAGATCTCTATCAAAGCCAATAGAATGGAGCAAGCAACAAGTTACCACTAGTGATAGTAAAGATTACACTTAAAGAATGGGTTGAATAAACTGCAACTGAATCCCTGGAAAATAAGGTTATCCCTTAGAACAAAAAAAACTCTATAAGTATATAAGGAACCAATATTACAGTTAATCACAAGGTTTTGCAGGTGTGACCCAACTCTAATATATCAAAAACTTTACAAACCCATAGGTCTAGGAGTTTGTTGTTTGAATCTACTGAATTTACTATGATCAGATAGGTTTCTAATTTCGATATTGGATTGGTTTCTTGCAATCTATTTGTTAGATGAGATCCTGGCAAGATTTTGGTTAAATTCTTGGTTTCGTGGACTTTTAATTTCTTTGCTCGAAATTCCATTTTTGGATTTGATCAATCTTAAAAACTCTTACATTGACTTCATAATGATTTATCGATTTCATTGGAGAATTTCTATAAAGGCTTCATATTGAATTCCTAGTTTCAAGGTTTCCCAATTCCTTCATTAACTTTCGAAATGGATTATGAATTTTACATACATACATTTTCATGATGATTTCCCATCATTCATTTGTTTATTGAGTTCCTAAATTCCTAACTCATTTGTGGAGTTTTTATGATAATTTATGGATTTCCCATTGATTTTTGTGATGATTTGTTGATTTTGTAGTCATGATTTCTTTATTAAATCATTGTGGTGATTTCTTGGTGAATTATTTGTTTAATGAATTTCCCTGCTGATTTCTCTAATGATTCATGAATTTTACATGTTACAATTTCCCATTGAATTTTCACGGCGATTTCCTATTGATCACTTGTTTGATGAGTTCATGATTTCTTGGTTCCCTTTATTGATTTTCTATGATAATTTATGAATTTTCCATTGATCTTCTGATTTTGAATAAGAATGGGTTTCAGATCACATTTTTGATTCTTGGATTTTTAATTCCTTGATTTAATGGAATTTAAGCTTCCTTACTGATTTTTGTGTTGATTGATGAATTTCGTATTTCTAATTTTCTAATTGGAATTTTTGGATGATTTTTATTGGGGTTTTGAATTGATGAATTCTGAAATTACTTGATGATTTTCATGATTATTTATGAATTTCTGATTTACTTGGGTGCTTGATAATCCTTTATAAGATTTCTGATTTAATGAATTCCGAGATTTCCTTATGAATCTTTATGGTGATTTGTGAATTTTGCATTCTCAATGGATTTGGGATAATTTCTTATTGAATTTTGATATAGTGAATTTCGAATTTCCTTGCTAGTCTTCATAATAATTCATGAATTTGGTTCTCTATACCTCCATGGCAGAATTTGGATGGTTTTCTACCAGTTTTCTGATTTGTTGAGACTCACGTTTTCCTTTGGATTTTGATAAGAATTTATGGTTTTCCTATTCCTAACCATTTTATTGGATTTTCAGGTCCCTGATTTTAAAAAAAAAATTGTGTTTCCTTAATCATTTTCATCATGATTTGTGAATTTCATATTTATATTATCCTTATTGAGGTTTTTGATGATCATTATTTGGATTTTTGATCGATTGAATTCTGAAACCTCCTTGTGGATTTCCATGATGATTTATGGACTTTCTATGCTTGATTTTCTCATTAAATTTTGAATAATCTCTTGTCAATTGACCAATTTCATAGACTTTAAAATTTCCATATGGATTTTGATGACAATTTATGAATTTCACATCTCCTGTTTCTTTATGGGACATTTACTGAATTCCTAACCTTATAAATTCTATATTCTACTATTGAATTTCATGATGATTTATGAATTTTTCATTGAATTCAAAATTTGATTTCAATACAAGAACTTCATGACACCAAAAGGAATCATTACTAAACATTTCCTACCTCTTCATTAAGTAAGAATTACTAATCAATAGTTTAAGGTTGAAAATAAAGGAAACTTAGAAGGATGAAGAAAAGTCCCCAGTAGCATGAAATTGATTTCCACAGGTTGAAAAGGTTTAACTCAAGAAAGAAATATTAAGAGTATGTAAAAGACTTTCTCTAAAGGTTCATTTATTTGAACCAATATCTTGAAATTAGGTGATATTATTCCGCATTCTTAAGGAAGTTTGATTATAGTTACAAAGCAACTTATCTGAAAACCTTACTCTAATAACATCTTGAACATTAGCTTCATAGATTTAAGATTTCTCATTAAGATCTCATAACAAAGTTACAACCTTAATAGAAGTTATTATCTATTTTGCACGAAGCAAATAACGAGGTTCATTGGAGTTTTGTCCTAAAGAACAAAAGCTTCTTTCCTACAGAGGGGGCTAAATGTTATCCATAAAATATTCTCAGGAATAAAAATATGAAAGAAGGATCACAAGAGCATTGGGAAAGATCAGAAAGCATCAAGATAGTTTGGATAATCATACCTTCCGACAAGGAGCTTTCGATGAGGTCGAAGGCTATCTTTTAAAGTCCATATGCAATGTGTTACACCAAAAATCCACCTTTCGACTAAGTCAAAAGGTCTTTCAACAAAGACAAAGGAAATGAAGCACATCCCAAAACTTTTGAAGGAGTTGAAGGGATGCAGCCACCAGGATTCATTAGCATCAAACCTTTCAAAGGAGTCGAAAGGTTCCACCTCTTAGTATACAAGGAGTTCTTACCTTTCGAAGAGAATGAAGAAGTCAAAGCAAGTGTGAGCTACTCCATGGTGACCTTTTCGAAATCATAGCAAGCCTTTCGAACCGATTGAAACACTTCCAGGAAACCTTTCGACAAAGTCGAAAGGTGTTATGAAGAAAGCAACGCTCATAAGCCAGCAAAGAGTGGAAGACAACCTTTCGACAACATTGAAGGGAAGCATAGCACTTGACAGCGATCAAATGAAGAGAAACCTTCCGGCACGGTCGAAGGGTTCACAACAATCCAGAGAAGAGCAACCTTCCGACAAGGTCGAAGGGTTCACAGCAATATAAAGAAGGAAAACCCTTCGACAAAGTTGAAAGGTTCATGAAGGCATAAAGAAAAGAAAACCTTTCGACTAAGTCGAAAGGTCCATAATAGCATATGAAAAGCAAACATTTCGACAAACTCTAAAGGTTCACAAATGCCTATAAAAGGGAGACCTTCTGACCCAGTCGAGAGCATGGAGTTGAAAGGAGGACCGCCTTCATCTATAAATAAGACCCAAGGGGTCCTATTTTAGGGATCGGTTTTCTTTTATTCTAATCTTGTAACTTCTTAATCAAAACATTGTAACCGTAATTGGGTATTGATTTGGGGAATTTAAATAAGAAAGTTTTATCTTGGATAAAGAGGGAAGTCTTAAGCTTTGTTAACTACTTTTCTATTTGCTTAAATCTTTGCTGGATTAACTCCTATTTTCAGGTTCAACCCTACTGAAAGGTTCTTGTCGACAAGGTCGACAACACTCCTGTATAAATAACTACCGCAACCCTTTGAAGCCTTCAACTCAACAACCTAAACCCTTCTATGGGGTTGACAACTCAATTGGCTCAGCGTTCACAAAAACCTTCTGAAACTATTGGCTCTATTGTTTAAACCTTTCGACAAGGTTGAAATCTACTCAATATAAGTGATCAAACTTTTCGACAAGGTCGAAAGCCACTACCTATTCACCAAAGTAATTGATTTTCTGTCTTAATCCAAAGAAGGATGTCTCCCTAACCCTTCGATAAGATTGAAACCTACCTCTCGAGGGCTCAATTTAGGAAAACTTAACCTTATCAAAAAGAAAGCCTTTGTGGAAGAGTTCAAGCAAACTCAACAAAGCCAGAAGGTCACTTAGCCCAAGTTCTAAACCTTTCGACGACGACGAAAGGTCTGACATCAAATTTGTCAATTAATAAGGTTAAATTGAAAGACGATCTTAAAATCACTTCCTTTGTTCTCCAAAGAAGAAATCCATCATTCTTAGCATAATTTTGGGATGTTGACAAGAATCTTGTTAATAGGCACTTTAGGAAAGCACAATCTCTTCGACATCTTTTGTTTTACTTTCGAGCTTGGGTTTTACCTTACAAAGTTAATTAAGTTTTTGAATAAGGATGGATTTAAAATTAATTTACCAATTTAATAATGATTTTAAATTTAATTAATTATTTTAATTAATGAGGATTAAGGATAACTAATTATCTTAATAATGATGTGTTTAAAATTAATTAATTACTTTGTTAATGATGTTTAAAATTATTAACCATTTTAACTAATGATGATTAAGTTTAATTAATCTCTTAAATAATTATTGATTAAAGTTAATTAATTATTTTAGTTAATGGTGTTTAAAAATTATTTAATCATTTTTAATTAATTACTTTTAAACTTAATTAATTAGTTTAAATTTAATTAAACTTTTCCATTAATGATATTTAAAATTAGTTAATCCTTTTTAGTAAATGATGTTTTAAAATTAATTGATCAACTTAATCACTGAGATTTAAATTTAATTAATTAATTTAATTAATGATGTTTTAAAATGATTAACCCTTTTTAATTATGGGTATTTAAAGTTAATTAATTAAATTAATAAACGAAGTTTAAAGATAATCAATCATTCTTATTTATGTTAATTAAAGATAATTAACCTATTTAATAAGGAGGTTTTAAGTGATTAAATCTTTTTGATAATGGTGTTTTAAAGTTAATGAACCATTTTTACAAAGTTGTTTAAAGTTAAAAACTTGTAATGAGAAGCCCAAGCACGAGTTTGGTTTTAAAAAGGTAAAAGTCGATTCGGTTATGGAAAAGAAATTTCCATAAACGATATCACTTATATGGAAAGAATTTAGTCGTACTCTTGGCACTAAACATCGAGGTATGGAAACTTGTCACTATCTCGAAAGTTAAAATTGTCGTCAAGGCAATGCCTAGAGGTAACACTACCTTCACTTGCCCCTATTTTATTTTTAACCAAGAAATAGTACAAGTTTGAAATCGATGAGTAGTGATAGGAATATGAGGTTTACTGTCCATATACGATCATTTTTTTGTCTTCGATAGTCGGTTTGTCGACTATCGATTACCTCAGCTTTCTTTGTATTTCATCATTCTAAGACAATGTGTTGCTCACTTGAGCTTTCTTATCCTTTTTCGAAAATGAATAAACCCAAAGAGAGAGTGGAAACCAAGCTATTTGAGGTTACTCCCATTAGGGTATTATCACATTTACTCTAGATTTGGTTCGGATATTTGTGCACCAAGGTGTGAATTGTTCAGATTCTCGGTAACCGTTGGCGGGGTCCGGCTTGGACGTGTCCGAGAGCTATCGGAGTTCTCAAGTATGTATTCTAGAGGAATACTTTCTGTAAGGGGGTGCACCCTCCTAGTCATTGTTGGTAAATTTCCCTTCCCTTGTGGATTCGAACCGTCAAATTTGTTTTACTTTGCATCGGGAAGAGTATAGCACTCTACGCGATGTTAATTATTTGCATCCATTCTTTACATTTTGATGTTGTTCTTGTGAGAGGAAATCTGTTCTGCATTAGGCGGCGTGATCTTACAATTTTTGTCTAATTACACTTATTATTTAGAGTTTTACTCATACCAGACATATTGTCTGACCCGAGTTGATTATTCTAACTAAACTCTCGGGTACTCAATTATATTTGAGTAGTCCAGAGTAGTGGGTCTTTTATGGGCTCTTTTGAAGACAGCATTCAAGCAGGTCTATTTATTTGTATGTTTCTATTGTTTGTTTAGTTCTTGTAAGTGTATTTTGTTTCAACATATGTAAAGGCAGATTGTTATAACTGCCTAAGCTGATTGTAGTACTTTTGTGTAACTCTGATAACTCCAAGTTAGGGAGTAGCCTTATGTACTATATTACTGTTATGTTCTATTTAACAGTTCCGTTGTGAGATTTTTTTGTTCTGTTCTTTATTTTACTCCACGACAATTCATCTTTCACATGCTTAGGCAACGACACACGAATACCGTGGATGTATTAAGTGTCGTTTGCAGGGGTTAGAAAGGTGGGTCATCACAGTTGGTATCAGAGCTTCGGTTGAGTGAACACCTTAGCTGTAACGACCCACCTTTTTGGACGGTTCAAATCAACAATAAACCACACATGTCAAACTCAAACCATTCAAAAGGGAGGATTTCTATGGGGTAAATAAGAAAAAGAAGAGAAAAGAAAGAAAACAAAACACAAAATCTCACAACGAAATGACAAAATATAATAATCAAATAAACAGTTCATAAAGCTGTTTACAAATAATACTTGATTACACTTTTACAATACAAATCAGAGTACATACAACAGAAATAAATAATGCAGTGGAACAACATGATGCAGTGGAATAAATAAAATAAATAGTATAGTATAAAAATCACCGTCTTCATCCTCCAGAAAAGCAGTCTTCGATACACTAAAAAGCTCAGACTGGCCCGAGCGAATTGAAAAGACAAAACACTTGAGTCGAAACTAAAAGATCTTATGTAATTTAAATCAACAGTAAATAAATATGAGTGTAATGGCATCGGAGATGTTTACGGGATTTGACATGTCCTATCCAGTGTCAAACGTGAGTGCAATAACTTAAGAGATGTTCAGGATTCCATCTCCTAAGGATCCGTTAAAATATCTACATATATAGTACAATACGCTATTATAATAGTGTCTACAGTAAAGTAAAGTATTAAAATAGCGTTAAGGCGTTACCCATATCCCCCTTAACACATTTTATATATTCCCCTAGTCTATATAGTACCGTAATTCCTCCATAAACTGGAGGGCTATCAGATGGCACTCCATAGGTACGGTACAAACCAAACTCTTAGAAGGCGCAATAAGGAATGTGACAAGGCACGCGTGGCAATGCCCAAGGTAGGATACTACCGTTTTGCGGATCTGGACTGGTGGCAATGCATAGGAGCTACTAACGCCCACCTCGGAACACACTCCCATAATCAAAATTGAGGGGTGGCCATCAAATCAATCACAAAGTCATAATATGGTATCGAAGAAGGATGTCCGATCGGAGGTGCAACCTCACTTGGCCCGGCGTGGCTCCTATTTTAGTCACATCAAGCTGACTCGCGGGAGATAGGGCTACATTTATACCTCATATAGAATCATTCGCCAAACCATTTTACTTCATTCTGGATTCTCCACCATGTACACAGTTGTTAAAGTGGTTTTTGGTATTGGTAGAGAGTATGACAATATTTGATTTTGGTCTCTTTAACAACCAAACGCTTATTTCACACTGTTAACCCTCTTTTGATTCGCGACTTAACGACCTAAGAAAGTTAGCGACCTAACTACAGAGCCGACTTAACGACCTAAGAAAGTTAGCGACCTAACTACAGAGCCGACTTAACGACCTAAGAAAGTTAGCGACCAAACTACAGAGCCGACTTACCGACCTAAGAAGCATACCGACCTAAGAAGCTAACGACCTATGGGAAGCTACGACTTAACGACCTAAGAAAGTTAGCGACCTAACTACAGAGCCGACTTAACGACCTAAGAAAGTTAGCGACCTAACTACAGAGCCGACTTACCGACCTAAGAAGCATACCGACCTAAGGAGCTAACGACCTATGGGAAGCTACGACCTAACGACCTATCGGGTTAGGATGTTAGCGACCTAACTAACAGAAGCGGTCTCAACGACCTACAACTCATAATAGGTCGTACGCGACCTAAATAACTCGCTCAGAAAGAACCAAGTGCAACTGAAATAAGTCGGATCCCTTATGTCGTCGCCGACCCACGACCTACGACCTACCTTAAGTCGTAGACGACCTAGTACTTGTGTGATTAAATTCCGCCCAGAATCACTCCTATAAATACCCCCCTAACTCCATCGATGAGAGGACTTTTCGATCATTCTCTGAAGCGCCGTTACTCTGCAGAATTCTTAACTCATTCAACACTTGAAGAACTCCAAACATTCAAGACACTACAACAAGCTTCGAAAGAAATCTACCACATTCAACATGAATTCGAGGAGATCTTCTACATCGAAGTTTGAACTACTAGTCTGACGTAGGCTCGATCTTAAGCCAAACCACTATAAATCGCTGTCTTTTACTGTTTTCTGCTATTTTACTGCTTATTTCTTGTTCCCGTATCACAGGTGGTGCTTTCACAACTTTACTACACACACCGGGTGTTAGCGTTCAATTTTAAGCGTTAACACACACCAGATTGTTCTTTTAAATTTTTAAACGGTTTCATAATTGATATCAAAATATCATATTCAATTCAAACCATCTCACTATCGAAATGATAATCACTCAAATATGTCATTTCACTAGAAAATATCATTTCAAATCTCAACTTAGGTTATAACATCATTTAACCATACTCGCTTTTAAATTATGGATTTAAATATAAACACTTCCACTCTACACAGTCTGAAATTTAGAAAATAGTTTAGATAGTTATAAATAGTTTAAATAGTTTAAAATAAATTTTTAAATAGTCTGAAATACTTTAAAATAGTTTAAAAATGGATTAAAATAGTTTTAAATAGATTTAAGATAGTTTAAATAAATTTAAATAGATTATATAGATTTAAAATAGATTTAAAATAAATAAATAGATTTAAAATAAATTAAAATAGTTAATTTGATTGAAATAGTTTAAAATACTTTATAATAGTTTTAAAACGGTTTTAATAGATTAAAATAGTTTAAAATACTTTAAATAACTTAAAATAGATTAAATAGTTTAAACGGTTTAAAATAGTTAAATAGGTTTAATATAATTTAATATAAAATGTTTTGAAAAACTGAATTTAAAATAATATATTTCTAAACAGTTTATATTAAAATAATTAATTTGAAATTAATATCAAATTTAAACTATTTCTTCCATTTCAACAAATCTGGACCATATCCAGATTTCAACAAAACTAAATTTTCTTTCAATTCAAATTCCCATAAAAATCCTTTTAATTTATATCGATTTCAAACTCATATTTGAACTATAATTTTAAAACACTTCAACTTCATAGATTTCGAAGGTTAAATATTCAAACGTTTTCAATACTCAATTTCGATAAATTTCATTTATTTCAAATTTCAACTTAGAAATTTCCATTTTTATTCTTTAAACAATCATTAAACCAACTCCAATTTCAACATTAAAACTTGAATTTTCGAAAATAATTCATTTTATATAAATCAAATTTTATTTCAAAATATCATTTAACTGAATTCAAATTTTAAGGCAAGTCATTTAATTTAACCAATCCGGTGTCCATATATAATTCTCTACCCTATGGTCAAGTGATACGGACATATATCATTTCAATCCGCAATAAATTTAAATTTACGGGTATATATCATTTCAACCCGCAATCCCAAAATAAATTCAAAATCCATAAAACCGCTCGGGTTTATCATTTCAACCCATAACGATTTTTCCTAATCTATAGATCGTTCGGTATGTATCATTTCAACCCATAGTGACTTTTCCTAACAATAAACTAAGGGAACTTGTAGTGTTATAACAATGTACAAATATAACATCCAGTCATCCAATATCAACAATCAAACATCCATCAAAATCACCATTCAATCAACCAATAAAAAACATCAATTAACTGATTATCATCAGTAGGTATTCAATAGACAATTAAATTCAATATTAAATTAAATGGCGATTAAATGCAATAAAAGGCATATTTAACTGGAATGACTATTTAAATATACCAAATATCAACCATTCAATTTATAATCATGTCATAAATTTAATTTAACCAACATAAGACAATTTAGTAGTTGTGAGTGGGTTAAAACACTCACATTTGATTTCAAATCGATTTGAAATCCAAAAATGGCCCAAAATTCAATAGTCTCAAAATTCGCCCAAACTAGTTCCAAAATGACCAGAATTTCAATACGATCGCAGTGGAACAAACCGCGCGTGAATCCGACCTTGTACGTAAAAGATATGCTAGTTAGAACATTTTAAAGTTAAAATTTAAATTAAAATCAAATAAAATGATTTAGGGCCACGTCACCTTGCATCAACACACACAGACACATATGCGACCACAAACGTATTCTAGCCGAACACGAACCCTAGGCCGCCACCCTCTACTGATTTTCGCCGCCGCCATAAAGAGGTTCGACAAATCAAGTCGTGGCTTCGAACTCCCCTCCTCAAGCCGCCTGTCAGGACCCATTTTTCCGTACCAATTTAAACCGACTTAAACCACACTTATCAACCAGATCGCACGAAAAGACGGATAGTGAAAGGAAGAAAGAAGGTAGAAATAGAAGAAGATAGAAGAAAACGAGAACAAATCAGAATCTCACAGTGGAATGAATAAACTATGATATAAACAAATCTTTACATGAAACCAAAACTGTTATTTTATATAACACATACAGACTTTATATCAGGGTTACAACCACACAACTCGGACAGTTATATCAATCTTGTCCTTACAACAATAACCACACAACCCAAAAACAGACTAAATATAAACATCTACGAGAATACGTCTCCTGATCCAGCTCCTTCTCCTGAAGCTCTCAGTCTTCCAACTAAACCTGGAAATATGCTCGGTCTGACCCGAGCATATAGGAAAAACACCAAGCCCGGGTCAGTCTGGTAAACCAGCGTGAGAAACACACTCAACTTGATTATTAAAGTTGAAAATCTTTAAAAACAAAAGCATCTCGTAAGACCATGCCACAAATAAACATGTCGGGTTTTTACCTTACGATAGCTAAAACATTTTTATATCAAAATCCTCTAATATTATAATAGAGTCTATATACAAATACTTATTTAAAATAGCTGAAATTGTTACATGATTAAATTCCAACATACTAGCCACAAAGTGGGTTCTACAATCAAAACCGTAAAGGCTCGTAGGGAGAATGATTTCCAACTAATGACTAGGCACTGGGGTACCATCTGTCACAGTACCTGGTCTAGATCAGCGTACCGAGGACCACGCCTGATCCCCTGCAACACAAGACCGGAACTACCCCTTACTAGATAATTCCGAGTAAGATCACCCCACGGTTGGGATCAGCAACTTCACCACTAAGCCGAAATAAAAGGGACATCTAGACAGGGATGACCTCACCCTAATGGGTGCGACCCACATAGCCTTGCTGCATAACCCCTGATTTTCAGTCATTCCCGGTTGATGAGGCTCGAGGCTAAGTGTTACCTTTTTAGAACATTTCACTTAGAATGCTCATCGTCCACCTGACGATGTTCTGAAAGCATTCATCCATACAAATCCGTTCCAGGTCCGAACGGAACCGAAGGCACTATTCCTACTACATCCATTTTGGAATCACCCTCGGTATTAGTAGCGACTAGCCCTTGCACTTCACTGCTCCATCTTCGATTCCCAACTCGTCTTCCTCACGAAAACGTACTCGTTGGATCGAAGTGGTTTTCGGATTACAAATCCGATCTCGGTCTCTTCGAAACAACGTTCGCTATTTCCTAGTAAACTCAACCTCGGTTCTTTAGAAAATACACCGACGAAATATAAGATCGGAGTTCACCTCTTAACCGTTAGTGAACGGGTCTCCTTATAATTCGTCCTAGAGAATAAACGAGTTTATACGTACGGTATAGCACCTCGAACGGTAACCGTACCATATAATTCCCGAGTTTCCTCTAGATATTTCCAAAGTTAGGTTTTGTCCAGATTTGATAGTCGGTTGTTTAACTATCAAACAATCAATCAATTCATCCAAGTTATTTTCCGTTACAACCATTAAGCCTTGTTCACATTTAAAATCTAACGTATTAAAGATTACTAAGAAAGCTCATTTCATTTGATAAATATATATTTAAAACCATTTCTTTCCAAATCATTCTTATGAAATCTCCAAATATTATTTCCAAGTTTATTAAATAAAATACTCTTTGTAAAAGTTATTATAAAAGATTATTTAAAACAACATTTATATTAAATAGATTTATATTAATGAAAATATACTTTAAATAAAAATTTATCTTAAAAGGATCATTCCAAAATAGTTTAATACTTGAAAATAGTTTAAATAATACCTTTATGAAGATTTCCAAAAATAATAGTAAATAACTACTTTTGATATTTCCAAAATATTTATCAATTCCTTTAAATCATTTTAAAACAAAACTAGTTTCAAAATCAACCCAAACATAATAAGGCTTATTAGTCTCAACGGTACTTATCAATTCACCAATCACAATTCACGGTCATAGATATTCAAATCAATCAGCTACCATAGATCAATTCATATTATATTCTCTAATATAATTAACAGACAAATAACGGATATATGCATGAATAACAGATCAGGGATTATCATCTCTAGTAATCAATTACATAGTAATATCAGATTTGATAGCTTAAACTACCCACAGAAGTTAAATTAACTATTTAGCGGAATGATGTCTGTTTCCGCTGACCAGATTTCAAACAGCTTGAATAATCTATAATAAACACACCTATTCAGTTTGGGAACATCTTAACAGTTTGGCCGTATAAAATTATACAACGGTATTCATTACCAAACGGTGATTTAATTCTGTCTATAAAAGTTTGTAAATTTTCATTTATTTAATTTCACAATGGATCGTACGACAGCGTAACATCCGTCGATACAACCCATCTTCTTAATAACACTTATTTTATTTAACATTTGGAATAAAATAATTATTATGTATAAAAAAATCACTTAAAACCTTAGATAAATTCAATAGTTTAAAACATTTTATTTTCCCTTAATTATCTGCTTAACAATACTTAAATTATTCAGATAACCTCAAGAATTAATAAATAAATTATTTTAAAAAGCTTGACTAATTTATGATAAAATAATTTATTTAAATGACTTAAATTAAATAGACTTAAGGAAAAAACAATTTTATATATATATTAAAATTCCCTTGTCTATATAAAACTTTAAATAAACATTTACATTAAAGAAAATTGGTTTAAAAGTTTTACTTTAAATCAACATGCTTGTTATAAACTTTCGAAAGACAAACAATTTTATAAACTTTAAATAACATTTACCTTATAACAAGTTTTCTTTTAATAATTTAAAACCTGCATTTTTTTTTACAAGCAAAAACCCACGGGTCAAAGCCCAAAAACTCAAAGATTAAAAACAAACCCGAAATCAAAAACAATTGCAACAGTTCTAACCTAGTTGGATCGAAGCCCAAAATCACGATCCAATCTCATTACCTCATCCTTCTTCTCCTTGCCTACAGACTAATAACATCCCAAAATCCACTTATATCTGATACCACGAACCGGAGGAAACATCTCCGAACAACTTCGTCAACCTCCCATACGAACATCGACTTGCACTCGAACACGACAACACCCAGATCCAATCCCAAATTGCCTCGCTCGATTCACCCAGCCAAAGAAACTCCCACGTGCACGCTGTGCACGTGCACATTCCCACCTCCGACCAACTCATCGACGCGACACCACGGCTGAGTCGCACATCATCATCATATCCCATTCGCCACATCGCTGAAGTCTGCCATCCTTCTGATCGAAATCGATAAATTTCCCAAACTCCAAACACCCAAAAACCCACCTATCTCCACCAATTGACGAATTGCACTCGCCATTCCCCTCTGATTTCCTTGATTCCTCCACCGATCGAAAGCCCTTCCACTACTCTACACTTCTGCCAAAAATCGCATACTCCGGTCTCACCATCATGTCGCGAAACTATCACGACTTCACCCCAAGTTGAACAACCCTTAAACCCTAAAATCGACTCGCTTCCCCAATCTAAACCCAAAACAAAGATTTCACCACGGTCGACACCTCCCCTAGATCTACCAGCCCCTTCCAGACCCGGCCGCTCCACCCCACGGCGACGAGATCGCCAGAAATAAATTTTTGAACGAAATTCGTTCATCCCTCATTTTTCTCATGATCTAGGATAGTGGAAATCCTAATTTTACTTCTAAAATTCATATTTCAGCACAAAGACCCCGATTGCATGCTCGAATCCTCAAATTAAAAATATTTAATTTTCACTAAAAATGATTGTTCACTGTAAAACTTACCATAAATGAACTACACATTATAGTTTCCTCACAATCTATTTTTAACTAAAACTATACTAGGAAATAGACATTTTCTTAGTTTACATCAACATGCAATATGAACTAGGTGAAGTGATTTAGATTTTTGAATACTGGGATGAACTAAATATTTACATTCAACAGAGTAACAGAACAATTCACTTCCAGGTTTAAAATTTTAGTTTCTCACCTTAAACATTTGCTTCCAGATGCCTTAAATTTGAAGTTGAAATCTTTAAACTGAAAACTTGAAGCTTGCTTTTGAATCCTTCTGGTGGTTTGAATTAAAAAAACAGAGAATGTTACTTAACTTCCAGACAAGTTACAGAGTAGCTATTCTTCTTCTTTTTAATTCCAGTTGCTTAACAATTTTAACAAAGATATTGTTTAAGCTACCTGTTTTTAAATCTTTAAAACCATCACACTGATTTCAAATACTCAGTACACGTACAACTTGCAATCAACAGGGAATGGGCAGAAAATACTATTTGGCAGCTGAAATAAATTTTAGCTTGGCTGAGAAGATTTGAAAAGAAAATTAAAAGGATTGTGTTAGATTTATCTCCTGTATCCCTGCCAAAACGTAAAGGTGTTTACTGCCAAATATATTAGTATGTTTACTGATTTAAATTTATCATCTTCTACCCATTTTTTGTACTTGGTTTAAATCAGGTTTTTTGTAGCCTGTTTCCTTTTTTCACTGCTTATGACTTGAAATCTCTTATTTTATGAACTATAAATTACTTTAAAGTATAAGTATGTATACTTCAGAAAATAGACAGCCTATACTTATTAATGTTTTAACATTTGTTTCAACACACTATCTATATCTTAAAGAAAAAATAAGAACTAGATTAAAATAATACTTCTTGGTATATACACCTATGCAAATATATGTTACTTAAACAAAACGTAACATTCTATGTTAAATACCCCATATACATATGTTATAAAATAGATTAACTTTCAATATAAAATACCCTATGTGTTATAAAGCTTCATAGTGATATAAAAATTATTTTTAAATCCTTCTTGTATATGTGTAACTGTATACACAATTTCATTTATAATACAGATATATATTATTTACAAATATATCACGTCATTTATTATCTATGTATATGTAGTTTTCTCCCAATTATAACATTTTATCAATTAAGTATTATAAATTTTCCTTATTCAATGTATATCATTATTTTAGAAATCTTAATACTCTTTTTATTTAGTATAAACAACATTTTTTATATACCCAAAATCAAAAATATCTCTTTTTACTTCATTATGAATGTCTATTCAAATTTTATATACATCTAAATTTAATTTAATGCCATGAATTCATGTTCTCATTATGTGTAAACTTTATTGTTTCCAATATATAAGACTATGAGCATTTGATTTTAATAAATTTAAATTCTCTAATATAGTTTATCTTTAGAATAAAATATACCCATTTAATCTTTAAACAAAATGCATATATATCTCCAAAACAATCTACACATATTTTTTTCCAAAACAAAATATGTATATTCTATTTTAAGCCACAATATATATGTAAGAAATTCCATTTTAATCAATCTATAATTTAATATAGATTTGAAAACTCAAGTTATATTGATTTTGGAAAATTGTATACAATTATTAATCATTAATAAATGGGAATATTGTATATTAAAATACAATATTATTGAATATTATAAATTAATATTCACAACTTGGGATATCCAAAATCCCGGGTCGTTACATTCCTCCCCCCTTAAATGAATTTCGTCCCCGAAATTCCATAGCTAATTTAGTAAAAATATCTACACGGATTAGAACAGATCAATAACAATCCAAACGAGTAAGCACATAGATTCAAACTGTACATCAAAATATACATTACATCTAGTACTAACCAAAATATTCCTACAAGTGCTATTATCATCCATACAAGCATACCTATATATACAGATATATATATTGCCCTACCAAACATTTAACACCTAACATCCATGACGTCCAAGGGTCATAGACACATACAAAAAGGCATACACTACCTAGAGAAAGCAATCTAACACTAACTATGGACTCTCACTACCAAAGTCCTCATTCTCTAGTCCCGATAACTCCCTGGCTTCCCCATCACTATCTGGAATCCAAACATCCTCGGGATTAGGTATTATAGGAATGAAACCAGCAGCTAGCCCCTTAACAACTTCTCCAATCTCCCAAATGATAGCATCGTCGTTCTCTGATTCGGGATCCTCCTCCACTTCGAATTCCTCTTCGTCGTCGAACTCCTCTTCTTCATCCTCAATTTCACTTCCGAAATCCTCTACAGGATCTTCTTCTGGAGGCTGAGGCTGCTCATCAGGCTCTATTTGTTCTTCTGGCTCTTCTACATATAAGGACGGTTTGCTAAGTTCTGCCAAGATTCTTCTAACCTTATCAAAATCACCATCTCTTCTTGCCTTAGCCAGGGCTCCACGGCAGACGCTACGGGTTCTCTAAAATCAATACCAAAATCCAAAGGTGATATCTAAGGTTTAGACTCCTATAGACTAAGAGTATATCAAGATCTATACTTCAAAATTTATTTCCTTTTAAATTCCTATTATCCTAGATTTTATAAAATCATCCTTTCAAAATAATTTAAGTATACATATTCGAAAAGTGATTATCGAATAGAGAAAATACACGCATATATATAGTAAGTTTTATAAACAACTTATTTCTTCAATTTATAAATCCATATATATATATATATATAACAAATAAATTGTTATAAGTTTTTAAATTTCAAACATCCCTTTTTAGAAACCCATTATTCTAAAATTATCTTTAAAGGATGGAAAATTTCCCAAAAATTTACTAGTTTAAAAGTTTTCTAAATCCCTTTAGTAAATAAACTCAATAAAATCCATTTTCCAAAGATTCAAATTCTAAAGGGTTCAGTTTCTAAAGGTATACTCAAGTTAAAGGCCACCAATGAGTATACTCAAGGTTGATGGCTAAGACCACTCAGAACC
Organism: Allium fistulosum; assembly: GCA_030737815.1. Taxonomy (NCBI): domain Eukaryota; kingdom Viridiplantae; phylum Streptophyta; class Magnoliopsida; order Asparagales; family Amaryllidaceae; genus Allium; species Allium fistulosum. The sequence continues at coordinate 658,175,292 of CM060904.1, forward strand.
TAGATGATGAATTACTATCATCTCAACCAATCATTACAAATACCATATACATTTAAAATGATACCTTTTATATAGAAAATATATTTGGGTAAAATTATTTCATCTACCCCTTTAAAACAATATTATGTCCGTTGGCCTGGTTCAAGTGTTTAGAGATTCCTATCAATAACGTTAGCTACTCGTATTGACCAGAATCCATATGCCACTCAATCGATCAATTAACACAATATAAAACCAATTTTATATAACTAACAAATACGCGCTCTCGTATATATATATATACACACACACTCAGGCTTAAACAGGTTGCTATAGACTCTATTCCTAATGAGCAACCCACTCGAACCTAGGTATTCACTCAACCTAGGCTTTGATACCACAATGTCACGACCCATTTTTCCGTACCGATTTAAACCGACTTAAACCATACTTGTCAGCCAAATCGCACGGAAAGACGGATAGTGAAAGAAAGAAGGTAGAAATTGAAGAAGATAGAAGAAAAGGAGAACAAATCAGAATCTCACATCGGAACGAATAAACTATAATATAAACAAATCTTTACATGAAACCAAAACTGTTATTTTATATAACATATACAGACTTTATATTAGGGTTACAACCACACAACTCAGACAGTTATATCAATCATGTCCTTACAACAATAACCACACAACCCAAAAACATACTGAATATAAACATCTACGAGAATACGTCTCCTGATCCAGCTCCTTCTTCTGAAGCTCTCGGTCTTCCAGCTAAACCTGGAAATATGTTCGGTCTGACCCGAGCATATAGGAAAAACACCAATCCCGGGTCAGTCTGGTAAACCAACGTGAGAAACACACTCAACTTGATTATTAAAGTTGAAAACCTTTAAAAACAAAAGCATCTCGTAAGACCACGCCACAAATAAACATGTCGGGTTTTTACCTTACGATAGCTAAAACATTTTTATATCAAAATCCTCTGATATTATAATAGGGTCTATATACAAATACTTATTTAAAATAGCTGAAATTGTTACATGATTAAATTCCAGCATAGTAGCCACAAAGTGGGTTCTACAATCAAAACCGTAAAGGCTCGTAGGGAGAATGGATTTTCAACTAATGACTAGGCACTGGGGTACCACCTGTCACAATACCTGGTCTAGATCAGCGTACCGAGGACCACGCCCGATCCCCTGCAACATAAGACCGGAACTACCCCTTACTGGATAATTCTGAGTAAGATCACGCCACGGTTGGGATTAGCAACCGCACCACTAAGCCGAAATAAAAGGGACATCTAGATAGGGATGACCTCACCCTAATGGGTGCGACCAACATAGCCTTGCTGCATAACCCCTGATTTTCAGTCATTCCCGGTTGATGAGGCTCGAGGCTAAGCGTTACCTTTTTAGAACATTTCACTTAGAATGCTCATCGTCTACCTGACGTTGCTCTGAAAGCATTCATCCATACAAGTCTGTTCCGGGTCCGAACGGAACCGAAGGAACTATTCCTACTACATCCATTTTGGAATCACCCTCAGGATTAGTAGCGACTAGCCCTTGCACTTCACTGCTCCATCTTCAATTCCAAACTCGTCTTCCTCATGAAAATGTACTCGTTGGATCGAAGTGGTTTTCGGATTACAAATCCGATCCCGGTCTCTTCGAAACAACGTTCGCTATTTCCCGGTAAACTCAACCTCGGTTCTTTAGAAAATACACCGACGAAATATAAGATCGGAGTTCACCTCCTAACCGTTAGTGAAAGGGTCTCCTTATAATTCATCCTAAAGAATAAACGAGTTTATACGTACGGTATAGCACCTCGAACGGTAACCGTACCATATAATTCCCGAGTTTCCTCTATATATTTCCAAAGTTAGGTTTTGTCCAGATTTGATAGTCGGTTGTTTAACTATCAAACAATCAATCAATTCATCCAAGTTATTTCCCATTACAACCATTAAGCCTTGTTCACATTTAAAACCTAACGTATTAAAGATTACTAAGAAACCTCATTTCATTTGATAAATATATATTTAAAACCATTTCTTTCCAAATCATTCTTATGAAATCTCCAAATATTATTTCCAAGTTTATTAAATAAAATACTCTTTATAAAAGTTATTATAAAAGATTATTTAAAACAACATTTATATTAAATAGATTTATATTAATGAAAATATACTTTAAATAAAAATTTATCTTAAAAGGATCATTACAAAATAGTTTAATACTTGAAAATAGTTTAAATAATACCTTTATAAAGATTTCCAAAAATAATAGTAAATAACTACTTTTGATATTTCCAAAATGTTTATCAATTCCTTTAAATCATTTTAAAACAAAACTAGTTTCAAAATCAACCCAAAAATAATAAGGCTTATTAGTCTCAACGGTACTTATCAATTCACCAATCACAATTCACGGTCATAGATATTCAAATCAATCAGCTACCATAGATCAATTCACATTATATTCTCTAATATAATTAACAGAAAAATAACGGATATATGCATGAATAACAGATCAGGGATTATCATCTCTAGTAATCAATTACACAATAATATCAGATTTGATAGCTTAAACTACCCACAGAAGTTAAATTAACTATTTAGCGGAATGATGTCTGTTTCCGCTGACCAGATGTCAAACAGCTTGAATAATCTATAATAAACACACCTATTCAGTTTGGGAACATCTTAACAGTTTGGCCGTATAAAATTATACAACGGTATTCATTACCAAACGGTGATTTAATTCTATTTGTAAAAGTTTGTAAATTTTCATTTATTTAATTTCACAATGGATCGTACGACGGCGTAACATCCGTCGATACAACCCATCTTCTTAATAACACTTATTTTATTTAACATTTGGAATAAAATAATTATTATGTATAAAAAAATCACTTAAAACCTTAGATAAATTCAACAGTTTAAAACATTTTATTTTCCCTTAATTATTTGCTTAACAATACTTAAATTATTCAGATAACCTCAAGAATTAATAAATAAATTATTTTAAAAAGCTTGACTAATTTATGATAAAATAATTTGTTTAAATGACTTAAATTAAATAGACTTAAGGAAAAAAACAATTATATATATATATTAAAATTCCTTTGTCTATATAAAACTTTAAATAAACATTTACATTAAAGAAAATTGGTTTAAAAGTTTTACTTTAAATCAACATGCTTGTTATAAACTTTCGAAAGACAAACAATTTTATAAACTTTAAATAACATTTACCTTATAACAAGTTTTTTTTTAATAATTTAAAACCTACATTTTTTTTATAAGCAAAAACCCACGGGTCAAAGCCCAAAAACTCAAAGATTAAAAACAAACCCGAAATCAAAAACAATTGCAACAGTTCTAACCTAGTTGGACCGAAGCCCAAAATCACGATCCAATCTCATTACCTCATCCTTCTTCTTCTCCTTGCCTACTGACTAATAACATCCCAAAATCCACTTATATCTGATACCACGAACCGGAGGAAACATCTCCGAACAACTTCGTCAACCTCCCATACGAACATCGACTTGCTCTCGAACACGGCACAACCTAGATCCAATCCCAAATCGCCTCGCTCGATTCACCCAGCCAAAGAAACTCCCACGTGCACGCTGTGCACATGTACATTCCCACCTCCGACCAACTCATCGACGCGACACCACGGTTGAGTCGCACATCATCATCATATCCAATTCGCCACATCGCCGAAGCCTGCCATCCTTCTGATCGAAATCGATAAATTTCCCAAACCTCCAAACACCCAAAAACCCACCTATCTCCACCAATCGACGAATTGTGCTCGCCATTCCCCTCTGATTTCCTTGATTCCTCCACCGATCGAAAGCCCTTCCACTACTCTACACTTCTGCAAAAAATCGCATACTCCAGTCTCACCATCATGTCACGAAACTATCGCGACTTCACCCAAGTCGAACAACCCTTAAACCCTAAAATCGACTCGCTTCCCCAATCTAAACCCAAAACAAAGATTTTGCCACGGTCGACACCTCCCATAGGTCTACCAGCCCCTTCTAGACCCGACCGTTCCTCCCCACGGCGATGAGAATGGCAGAAATAAATTTTTGAACAAAATTCGTTCATCCCTCATTTTCTCATGATCTAGGATAGTAGAAATCCTAATTTTACTTCTAAAATTCATATTTCAGCACAAAGACCCCGATTGCATGCTCGAATCCTCAAATTAAAAATATTTAATTTTCACTAAAAAATGATTGTTCACTGTAAAACTTACCATAAATGAACTACACATTATAGTTTCCTCACAATCTATTTTTAACTAAAACTATACTAGGAAATATACATTTTCTTAGTTTACATCAACATGCAATATGAACTAGGTGAAGTGATTTAGAATTTTGAATACTGGGATGAACTAAATATTTACAGTCAACAGAGTAACAGAACAATTCACTTCCAGGTTTAAAATTTTAGTTTCTCACCTTAAACATTTGCTTCCAGATGCCTTAAATTTGAAGTTGAAATCTTTAGACTGAAAACTTGAAGCTTGCTTTTGAATCCTTCTGGTGGTTTGAATTAAAAAACAGAGAATGTTCCTTAAGCTTCCAGACAAGTTTCAGAGTAGATTTTCTTCTTCTTTTTAATTCCAGTTGCTTAACAATTTTAACAGAGATATTGTTTAAGCTACTTTTTTTAAAATCTTTAAAACCATCACACTGATTTCAAATACTCAGTACACGTACAACTTGCAATCAACGGGGAATGGGCAGAAAATACTATTTGGCAGCTGAAATAAATTTTAGCTTGGCTGAGAAGATTTGAAAAGAAAATTAAAAGGATTGTGTTAGATTTATCTCCTGTATCCCTGCCAAAATGTAAAGGTGTTTACTGCCAAATATATTAGTATGTTTACTGATTTAAATTTATCATCTTCTACCCATTTTTTGTACTTGGTTTAAATCAGGTTTTTTGTAGCCTGTTTCCTTTTTTCACTGCTTATGACTTGAAATCTCTTATTTTATAAACTATAAAGTACTTTAAAGTATAAGTATGTATACTTTAGAAAATCGACAGCCTATACTTATTAATGTTTTAACATTTGTTTCAACACACTATCTATATCTTAAAGCAAAAATAAGAACTAGATTAAAACAATACTTCTTGGTATATACACCTATGCAAATATATGTTACTTAAACAAAGATTGCAAAGTGGCTTAAAAATTATCTTGTTTTTGACTTAGTTGAATTTGCATTTCTCACTCATACAATTTAAAATAAAGGTGAAAACTAGTAAATTAAAATAACCTCTTGTTTCATTTATTTTATAAAAATAAATATGTATTTTAAACAAAACGTAACATTCTATGTTAAATACCCTATATACATATGTTATAAAATAGATTAACTTTCAATATTAAATACCCTATGTGTTATAAAGCTTCATAGTGATATAAAAATTATTTTTAAATCCTTCTTGTATATGTGTAACCGTATACACAATTTCATTTATAATACAGATATATATTATTTACAAATATATCAAGTCATTTATTATTTATGTATATATAGTTTTCTCCCAATTATAACATTTTATCAATTAAGTATTATAAATTTTCCTTATTCGATGTATATCATTATTTTAGAAATCTTAATACTTCTTTTTATTTAGTATAAACAACATTGTTTATATACCGAAAATCAAAAATATCTACTTTTACTTCATTGTGAATGTATAACGACTCGACTTTTCGATGCTTGAAAGTTGACATTAATACGTCCACTGTACCAAATCCCGCGCAATCGAATGCCGGAAAACCAAACCATTAGGGTTAAAAAGAAGATGTAGAAGAAGACAGAAGAAAACGAGAACAGAAAAACACAGAAGCAGAAACAATATCAGAATCTCACATATCGCAGCGGAACAACATATAATAGATAAATGAATAATCATTAAATCAAAGAACTATATCATTTTATACATTACATCATCAGAGTCAATATACAACACAATACATCAATGGATAGTTATTTAAACTTGTCCTCATACAGAATACACAGCGGAATAAATAATATCATATACAAGTGATACACCTCGCCATCCAACTCGCCACTGAGCTCCACAACATCTCCTGAATCTAGAATGAACTGATAACCTGACTCTAGACTGCCCACGTGGAAATTGGTGGGCACCTAGAGTTTAGGAAGGAAACAATAAACTCCAGGTCAGTCATGGTGACTGGTGTGAGAACTAAAACAGTTGTTTTCACAAAGAAAATAAAACAGATTAGCAATGCTTTTGGAAAATGAAACTACCATAAGACATCCTGCCACACACACAATGCAAACGCAGAATTGGAGGAGATTTCTTCTTATGATAGTCAAAAATGCTTACTACGCAAAATCATTCGATATTATTATCATTAGTGCATAGTGTCGAAAACCATTTCAAAAATATAATATTAATCTTACCCAGCATACAACCATTATTGTATGCCTACTATAGCTACCATCTAAACAGTGGTGACCACCATAAGTAAATGGCAGGTTCTACAACTAAAACCGTACAGGGTTCGTATTGTTTCTTTGGATTTCCAACAAATGGTCAGACAAAGGAACTTCCTTACACCGAAATAGAAAACGCCTCTGGAAAGACGCCCCGGATCCTAACCGGATCTCTGCAAACACAAGGCCGACGCTACCTCGCGCTTTAACCAAGCTGTAACTGGGTAACTAACACACGAGCTATGTCATCCCCCGGTCGTCACCGACCTTTATCCGAGGATCCTCAATCATAAAGCAACAACCACAAAGTATAATAAATTTGCGGCATCAACATAGGTAAAATATCTGGGCTCCATACCATGATATCACCTTTTATCCAGAAGGAAATGACATACCCTAGGGGCGCTACCCCTAAAAACCTTTGCCGCAACATTCCTGTTTCGACCATTACCGGGTTGTGAGGCTCGACGAAGTCTCGTCCACAAAGCTACGCTTTTTCACAAAGCCACGCTTTTTCACAAAGCCACGCTTTTTCACAAAGCCACGCTTTGATCAACAAATGATCAACAGCACTTCGTATGCCACATTACCAAATTGGGAACGTATCACTAGTAACCATCAACTACATAACCTCTGAGCTCGTACGTCTCAGAGAAGGGTGTTAAGCTAAGAGAATAAATTCTCCGCCACCAACAGAAATGTATTTGATAGAAACCAGCTTTACATCTCAAAGTGTAACGTCAGACACACATCCATACAAGTCCATTCCGGGATCGAACGGAACCGAAGGCACTTCCAAAGAAGCCCTTGCAATCCGGATATTCACTAATCACGTCTGGACTTCCCATTATAAGAAGAGTGATATAAATCTCTATACCGGAGCAACTCGGTGCAGAGACATTCGACAGGTTGTCCTTTCATTTTCGAAAATATCCGGTCTTCAACATCGGTCTTTAATACAATCCATATCATCGTATCACTAATTCGGAATGGGTTATATGACACAAAGGTCTTTTCCCGGCTAACCCGAATAGTGAGCGTTTGTTTTGAAAACAAATCAAGTGCCATTTCAAAGGCAAATATTGATAGGCGGTTATTTAACTATCAACAACATCCACAACAATCAACCAATTTAAATAATTTTTCCCAAATTATTAAATTTCAAATCTCTTCGCGAGATACGGTTTAACACTTTAACCATTTGAAAACAAATTTCAAATCACATTCATTTAAACCAATTAAATAATCCTTATCGATTTATTTCAAATTGACATCCCAAATCTGTAAATTTATTTCCACACTTCATCACTTTGAAAACCAATTTCAAATCATATTTTCCACACCTCAAAAATAAATCAATGTTTATTTTTTTAAAAAAACAAATTTCCCTTTCCTTTATATATTCCATTGTGAAATTAAATTTCCAAATATCCATTTTTAACCCCAAATCAACTTTCAAATTGATTTCCAAACTGATTTTCCAAACATTTATTTCAAACACCAAATCAAATTCCAAATTTGATTTCAAAATTTACTTCAACACCAAATCAACTACAAATTGATTTCAAAATTCATTTCAACACAAATCAAAAAAAAAAATTCAACATCAAATAAATTTCCATATCGATTTCCCAAACATTTATTTTCAAATACCAAATCAATTATAAATTGATTTCTAGAAATTAATCATCTTTTAAAATAAATTCATTTATCTCTTCCAAACCATTTAAAATTCCACTTTAAATAAATTTTCCAACTTTCGAATAATATTATTCAAAATCCATTTATAAAAATCTTTTACCATATTTTGGAAATAATTTCGATAAGATTTCAAAAATCAACTTTATGCTTTTAAATTCCTTCTTTTAAATTCAACCAATTCTTTCAAAAGAAATTTACTTAAAATTACCAACTTTAATTTCAAAAATCCAATTTCATTCATTTCTGGTATCCAACGATACCAAAAATACATTCGGCTAAATTATAGCCTTCAACAAATTCAATCATAGATATAATCATTCACTGATTATAAATAATTCATCACACAACATATGAAACAAATTCATACAACATATGAAACAAATTCATATAATTCGAGGAATCCAGTTGGATCCCTCCAACCTGTTTCCCTGCATCCACAGATGTTAGCACAATACCAATTCCACTTCAATATGGAATTATCGCGGTATATGGGGTTTATAAAATACTATCCGCTATTATGCGGCGCAATAGGGTCTCATCCGCTATATAATGCAGGAAATCAACTCCAAATACATATATAATACCAATTCCACTTCAAAGTGGAATTATCGTGGTATATGTTTTTAATAAATAACCTCCACTTAATATACGGCGTATATGGTCTATTTAACACAATAGATAACAATTTATCATCCAATCATCACAATCAACACTATCAACAATTTTAAATCTAACAATTTAAAATTTAAATCGAAACACAATATTCGATTGAGTGAGAAGTTCTCACTTTGCTTTCAATAACGATTGCGGTATTTTATTTCGAATAAAACTAAACACACGTTTAATTTTACCCAAAATTTTCACTGACTCCAATTGACTCCAAACTAGCTCCATTGCGTAGTGCTCGTCAATACGAACCCAACGCAATTCGTTTCGTGCGAAACGGACCTCGTATGAAAAAGTTACAGTGTTTTAAAGTTTGTACGAATTATATAATATAATAATTCAATATCTATTTTTATTTTCTAACCCTAAAAGCAAATCTGGCCATTCATTTTTGTTTCTCCAGATCTGGGCCGTCACTTATGCTTCTTCCTCAACGTGAAAATCACGTTCAAAGCTGTGAGTAAGAAACCCATAGCCGCCCTCTTTTTCACGAATTATACTCCACCGACGTTCATCTCTACAACGATCAACCACCACCAAACGACAGCCCTTGCTTCACTCCACCTTCACCATCAATAGCTTGAAGCTCGGCCACCTACAGCCCTCGAAAAACGTGCCCAAACGCGTAACTTTGTTCGCAAATTCCCGTTGATTCCTCACTCTATTTTCGATCATCTCCGTATGGACTTGAAGCTCTAATCGTCCTCTACAACTTTGTAGTTGAGCATTTCGCGTAATTGTTTGTGGATTGGAAGATAATTGGAGGAGAAGATTAGAAATATCTGGCCATTGAATTATTAGGGCCGGCTGAAACCCTAGCTCTCTTTTGATTGCAAATGGAAAAAGTGAAGTCCTTTTATAGAAAATTGGCCAAAACACTATTCATCGAAAAATTTCCGAACTCCAAATCGAGCATGCCGGCTGGCATTTCTAAGGTTTACCCCACATCCGAACACAATGGAACGTGTTTTGGGAGCTAATTCGATCGTATGTGAGAGTTACGGAAATAAACGATCAAATTTAAATTAAACCGATTTAAACCGATTTCGATGCGTTTTGGCTTGCCCCGGACAAACCGTACATCCGATTGACACGAAATTTGAAACCGTACAATAATATCACATTACGGATCCGATGAAACTAGTTCCGTCGAAATCTGAGACAGTTTGAAAAATGGTCATTTTTAGTCGTCAATTAAATATTAAAATATTCAATTTTCACAAATTAACTTTTAATTCAATTTTAAAAGTTCTATAACATCATTATAAGTCCAATATGATTTATTATAACTTTATAAATCATTTTTAATCACATTTAATTCAGATTTCAATTATTTACCCAATTTCAGGTATTGAATTAATAATTAAATCGTCTAATTAAATCACTATATCGAAATTAAATTAATTCGACTTCCAAATCTTACTTATTACTATTTAAAATTAATAAAATATACGAATTTCAAATGATAGAAATTCTAGGTCGTTACAGAATGTCTATTCAAATTTTATATACATCTAAATTTAATTTAATGCCATGAATTCATGTTCTCATTATGTGTAAATTTTATTGTTTCCAATATATAAGACTATGAGCATTTGATTTTAATAAATTTAAATTCTCTAATATAGTTTATCTTTAGAATAAAATATACCCATTTAATCTTTAAACAAAATGCATATATATCTCCAAAACAATCTACACATATTTTTTTCCAAAACAAAATATGTATATTCTATTTTAAGCCACAATATATATGTAAGAAATTCCATTTTAATCAATCTATAATTTAATATAGATTTAAAAACTCAAGTTATATTGATTTTGGAAAATTGTATACAATTATTAATCATTGATAAATGGGAATATTGTATATTAAAATACAATATTATTGAATATTATAAATTAATATTCACAACTCGGGATATCCAAAATCTCGGGTCGTTACACTGCCTCACCGTGACAATTTGGCCACCTCCGCCTTTACCTAGCACCACCGCCACCGCCCCTAGAAAACCAATTTTCTAGCAAACTTCGATCATATCTGAGATGAAGGAATATCATCATCGTGACCTGCTCGACACCACCTTCCCAACGCCACCTTCCGATCGTCGATCGGAAATTCACCGTTGGATCGCGAAAAGCTAGTTTCAACGACCGAGGTTCATCGATGAATTATGGTCAAACGGTGCACCAAATTAAAAACGAATTGCTGTAGTGGATTACGCTCGTCGAGAGCTTTCCAACGATATAAATAAAATGATGGGGTTTGGAGAGTTTGAATTTTGAAATTGATTTTGATTTGTGTTTGGATTTGGGAATTAGGTTTTCAACCATTGAGAAAAGAGAAACGACAGAAATTTCAGTACGTACACTAATGAGAAATAAAAAGGCTGCTAGGGTTAGAACAAAACTATTTATATGAACAAAGCCCGATAAAAAAATGAACACGTACCGAATTGGTTCGAACGACAATAACGACCTGAAAAGCCCGTTCCGTCTCCGCAACGAAAGTAGGTCATCCAATATATCAAAATAAATGTTTTCGATATTTTTAAATTCAATGGAAAAGGTTTCAAGTCCTAATTCCATTGTGTTTAGACGTTAGCTTTTAAAATCAGCTTATTTAAATTGATTTCTACGCGTTTCGAGCCCGTGCGATCAAACGACAAGTCTGATCGCTACGAAACTTGAAATCCTACAATAATTTACCATTACGGATCCGATGAAACTAGTTTCGTCGAAATCCGAGACAGTGGCCAAAATGGCTATTTTCACGTTAATTAAATTAATTAATCACATTTTATATTCAAATTTTATAACTAACAATTTTTTTTCATTTTTGATTACATAATAAATTATAATCCCATAAAATAAATTTCCAAGCCAAAACCAATGTTAAATATTGCACTAATCACCATGTTCAATTTCAATTGAATAAATTCATAGATTATTAATTTAAATTCTAATAAATCCACTTATTTGATTTTTCCTCTTATTATTCAATCCATGATTACTCTATGGATATAATTAACATTGGTTTACCACTTATTACATCAATATTCTACGATTATCATTTTAATTCACATTAACTGCAATATTTTAGTAGATTAATTGCCATTGATTTCCAATTTATTTCAATGAATTAAATAATGAATTTATAATTAAACCTTTGTTACAATTTACCAATTCAAACACATTTCTATGTTTATTGTTTACCAACCAAGTTAACAAATTCACATACTGATTAATCTTTCCATATTAACCAATTCCAATTAACTACGTGCAATTTTACCATTTAAATACAACATTTGGTTTATTTACCTATTTACAATTTATAACCAATTTTAAATTTACAATCATTTCAATTAATTGAAATTGCATTAAAATAGTTATCAATTACCTTACATTAACATTATTACATTCCATTCTAGTTATCTTTCTTATTAATAAATCACAAATTTTTATTTCTTCCAATAATAACACCAACATCTTATTTAAATTAATATTTTTAATTATCGAAATTTACGGGTCATTACATTAGCCTAATTCGGGTATAACTCATTAGAGTAGGGTGAGATGAGCCCTAGAATGAGTTAATCTTGAGAGAGTGTTTTTTATCATCCATCCTTATGATTTGTTTTAGGCCCTTTGGTGTTGTTTCCCCTAAACCATTTTGGTCCTATCTTTGTATTCTTATAGTACCTTTCGTTGTTCAAGTAATTGAAAATGAGTATAAGAGAAAGAAGAGGGAGAGGATCTGGAACCAACACGGCTACAAATGGCAAAGCTGCTAGAAATAGGCCAGTTGTAGAGCCGGTAGAAGAAGTAGTAGTACAAGTTCAACCATTTCAGAACTTTGCTACTTTGTGCAAAAATTATACTGCTTTGGGTAGTAAACAATTCTTTGGAACTGAAGATATTATGGGAGTTCAGACATGGCTCCACTCATGTGAAAGGATATTCGTGGATCTTCGGTTGGAGGATGCAAGGAAGCGATTATTGGGATCACGATAGCTTCAGAAGTCGGCAATGGATTGGTGGGGTTTGGTGACAGTTAATACCCCGAAGGAAGATTTTACATGGGCTCAATTTAACGAAATCTTCAAAGCTCGGTTTATTCCGAAGGCGGGGAGGGCTCAGTTATTTAGGAGTTTCATGGATTTGAAGCAGGGAGATATGACAGTGGCACGGTATGAACGTCGATTCAATGCATTATCTCGCTTTGGACCAGGATTAATGGACACACTACTTAAAAAGAATGAGATGTACGTGAAAGGACTGAGGCCAGAATTTCATCGTGAGATGACCAATCACGTTAATGGTACCTTTACCAATTTGATCAGCATGGCCTTGAGGTTTGAAGCTTTTGATATTAAGCAAGGAGTTCAAAAAGGTGTAGTGCCAGTAGATAGTTCCCAACCTTTATCAGTTACCCCTATTGCAAACAAGCCGAATTTTAAGCGCAAAGGAAAGAAGCAGTGGTCATGAAAGAAACTTGGAGATGGAAACCCAAATTAGAAGAAGCGGCCCAACTTGGCCAACGTTCTTTGTTTCAAGTGCAACAAGATGGGCCACTTTGCAAATCAGTGTCCAAGTGTCTCCTGTTACAACCACGGCCAACTGGGACACATTAAGAATGAGTATTGTTTCCCAAAGAAGAGGGCACAAGGACAAGCTTTTGCTATTAAGGAAATACCATCTACTTCTACGGATCAAAAGGGAAAGCAGGTGTTGCAAGGTACATTATCCATTTATGATATTCCCATTAGAGTATTATTCAACACGGGTGCTTCCCATAATTTTATTGCAGTTGATCTTGTTGATAAACTTAACCTTAAACTCATCTTTCTAAATAATCCTCTTTATGTGTCGAATCCAATTAGTGGTCCTAAAGATCTTAACACTATGTGTTTGAATGTGCCTATTTCTTATCGAGATCGACACTTCTTTTCCGACTTGTTCATCCTCAGGTTCATGGGTTTTGGGGTATTGTTAGGGATGATTTGGTTATGTAAGATTGAGCCATCTTAGATTGTGTTAATAGAGTGGTCGTAATAAAGGATGCAGCAGGTAGAAGCATTGATATCCGTTATGAGGGGCCTAATGAACTTTTGAATAGTTTTTTCTATTCACTTGAAGAGGCTAAAGAGAAGGTAAAGATATACCAATTGTTTGGAATTTAAGGATATTTTCGATGAAGTGCAAGATTTACCTCCTCATCATGAAGTGAAGTTCCATATTGACTTGATTCCAGGAACGACACCAATCGTATAACCTCCTCGAAGGTTGGCCCCGAAAGAAAAAAGGGAATTACAGAAGCAGACATTTGACTTATTGTAGAAAGGTTTGATCCGGCATAGCATATCAAGTTGGGGATCGTCGGTAGTTTTCGTTACAAAGGCGGATGGTTCTCTTAATTTATGTGTAGAATACTGGGAGTTTAATAAGAGGACTATCAAAAATAAGTATTCTTTACCTAGGATCGACGACATGTTTGATCAACTCCACGGAGCTCACGTATTTTCTCAACTGGATCTTGCCACTGGTTTTCACCAATTAAGGGTAGCAAAGTAGAGTGTACCCTTAATAGCTTTTCGTACTCCTGATAGCTTTTACGAGTGGTTAGTCATGTCGTTCAAACTAACTAACGCACCCGCTTATTTCATGGACTTAATGAATCGGGTATACCAGGATTTTCTTAATAAATTTGTCCTCGTCTTTATTGATGATATTCTTGTTTATTCTAAGACGGAAGAAGAGCATAAGTATCATCTCCAACTCGTTCTAAATACTTTAAGAAGTCATGTATTGAAAGCAAAGTTTTCTAAGTGCCATTTCTGGAAATCCGAAGTTAGGTTTCTAGGGCACGTAGTTTTGGGAGAAGGCATATTAGTGGACCCAACTAAAGTGTTGCGGTACAAGACTGGAAGAAGCCCGATAATGCGACAGAGGTCAAAAGTTTCTTGGGATTGGCTACTTTTTATAGAAGATTCATCAAAGATTTCACGAAGATTGCTTCTCATCTGACGAAGTTGACAAAGAAAGATGCTAAGTTTGTGTGGACACCAAAGTGCGATCAAGCATTCAATATATTGAAGGGGAAATTGACCAGTGCTTCCATTTTGACTATTCCAAATGGGAGCGAAGAGTTAACTGTATACACAGATGCTTGCAGAACTGGATTGGGAGCAGTTCTGATGCAACATGGAAAAGTTATTGCGTATGCAAGTCGACTGTTGAGTCAAAGGGTATAGTAACTCCTTCAGGGGTAATAACTGGTGGACATTTACTATAATCCCATTTCCCAACTAGAGGGCTATCACGAACACAAATCAACTTTGACTGAAATGTTATGATTTCTTTCAAGAAAGTTTCCTTCTCTTCACCAAGGAAGTCAAAGAGCAGACGAGGGTATTGCAAGTATAATTTTTGTAAATCCCAAAGAAAGTAATATCTCGCTAACTTCGAAGTCTTTAAGAGTGGTGCATTTTTAGAGTAAAACCTTCTCAGATTAACATATTGACTTAGGTGGTCTCTTGGGACGACACGACCTAAAGAACCGATATTCTGAAATGGCACAGTAAAACGAAGCTAAGCATAGAGAGCATTATAAAAACAAGTATTCATAAATCGACTACTTGTTACATATTTACAGTCCTCATCCGGTTCATACAAAACAGACTTAGAGAAAAACTCAGAAACAAATTTGTTCTTATAATACTTAAGATTTTCAGGTGGAAGATCATGAGGAATCAATCTGATCTGAGGTAAATTCCAGCATGCTCCAGGATGCAGGTCAGATCTGAAATCATCTAAGTATCTTTTGTGAAAACGTCTAAGTAGACCCCCACTGAATTCACCTAAGTATGAAAAATGTATAATTGAGTGTCTACAGTATGCTTTATACAAAAAAATGACTAACATGTTTCTCTCTTCCACCATCATCCAGAACAAACTTATTAATTCTCTATTTTCCTTCAAAAGAACGTCGTACCGGAGACGCGCTTTTTTTAGTAAAGGAGCAGCTCTCTGATATTTAAAAGATGCCAATGCGGGGGTACTCTTATCAAGACTGTGATATTTCTAAGATAGAGCACTGTGTTCATTTATTAATTTGTCTAACTCCCTATATAACTTGTTAATTTCCGCTTATTTGCTCTCAAATTTTGTACTATGGGGAAAGCTTGACTTCTTCTTTATCTGGGACAAATTATTTATCACTAATTATTATCTTCAAAGTGTAAAATATTTAAATAGGGAATTCCATATCTGTGAAACTGGAATAGAAGCCTGGGGAGCTTGTTCTTTCTCTTGAGGATCCTCTGGATGAGTGGGAGCAGTTTCCTCCTCTAGAGGGGCAGTTGGTCCAGGAGATGTTGGAGGCAAATCTTTATGAGGTGATGGCTCTTTCTCAGAGGATTTAGTTGAATCACCACCATTTTTTCTTTAGCACCAGAGGGGACCCCTTGTCTCTACCATGGCCTTGACCTCCAAAGGGGTTATCATCGTTATCGTCACTGTCCCAGTTAATTCCATCGTCATCGTCTTCCTTCTCCTCGGGATCTTTATCTTTATCATCCTCCTCTTCAGAATCAGATTCTATGTTGAAGGAGGGGATATCAAAAGAGAGAGCTTCCTTTACATTAGCAATCTCCTCCTCGCCTTCGGGCTCGCTACCCTACCTAGCTTGGTCAATTTTGTCCATGACTCTCTTGGCTAAATTTGGGTCAAGAGAGGGAAAGCCAAAGTCAGTACATTCGTTGCAATTGTCGGCATAGGCGAGCATAAGGGCATCTTCATAATGATTCAGCATCATGGGCCCCAAGGTGGTCTCAGCAAACTCAGAGGCATGTTTTTGGAAATCGGAGAGCGTATGTACAGCCAGCCTAAGTGAAGCTCTGGTCCTCTTAAATTTGTCTTTCAGCAGAAGTAACCAAGCAAGCTTTCTCCACTTTCGAATCCTTCAAAGCCAACTCCCTTGCAAATTTTTCATCGGAGGTAAGTCGATGGGCTTGCCTCTTTGCTTCAAGATCATCCTCAGCCCTAGTAAAGGAAGCCTTAACTCACTCCAACTCAAAGGAGGAATCATTTTGAGAAGCGGTCAGTGAAGATATTTGATTTTTAAGTGCAGCATTTTCCTCCTGAAGCTTGGATGATCTAGTAGAGAGCTTGGAGACATGTTCGTTTAAAGAAATCTGGTTCCTAGAAATCTGCAATAAGAAGAAGTGTAGCACAAGTTAGCGGTTAGAAAGATCCAAAGATGATAAGGTTAATTGGATAAGAGCTTACCAAGAGTTGTTACTCCATGAGAGAGCGGTGATTTTCTTCCAAGTCTGGGCTAAATGACGATAGAGAAGAAGAAGCGAAAGATTCTAAGTAAGATTATGTTCCATCTTTATTTTTCTTTTTACCCTTGCTTAATCTGTCTTTTCGGCACTTGGATATTCAGGACGTGAATAATGTTGATGTATTATTATCAATTTCCGAGGGTCGAAAATGTGGGTCACCACAGTTGGTAAAAGAGCTTAGGTTGAGCGAACACCTGAGTCTGATAAAGGTAAATTCTCATTAGAGATAGGGTTAGTAATACCATAGGATGAGTATCTCGTTGGAGATAAGGTAAGTGACGCCTAGAATGAGTTGAGAGTATTATATAAGAACACATATATGTATAAATGATATTTGTTTTGAAAATATAGTAAATAAAATAATTTTACCAAGGTTTGTATTTTGAATATAAAGGATATCTTTTGGAAGAGATGGTTATTTATGTTGTTGAGTTATAAATTGGAGAATCGTTTAAAATCAGGTTAATTAAATCTAAATATGACCAACTTGTGACTAGAATTTCTAGTTTGACTATAAGATGTTTAAAAATAATGGTGAGAAGATTAAGAATATTAACCAATAAGGGATATAAATAAAACCGGATAAGTTAGAAAATGTTTATAAAATAAGGATTTTAGAATATTAATCTAAAAGGTTTCTGAAAAAGAGTTTTCAAAAGACTTTGAAAAGTGATAATAATATTATTTAGGAAATATTTTTGCGAAGATTTCAGAAGATTTTTTGGAAGAAATAAAACATTTTGACAAGGAAATCATGGGAAGAGATCTAAGTTAGAAAAATTATCTTTAATAATTGGTTGAACAAGGGTCTCGATTTGTTTTTTGATATTCTAAATAATCTTCTAAGTATTGATAGAATATTGGTTTAGGGAAGCAGTATCAAGTGCTTGGTAAATTATTCTCTTTATCGGCGGGGAGTTAAAACAGATTTATGTTAGGATAAACCTAAATTAATAATCAATAAATAGCTGGTTAGAATGTTAATAATCTGACATTAAATTGGGTTAGGATAATTTAAATGCTTAGTTTCAGTCTCTTTGTGTTTGTTTTTTATATTTTTAGAAGCCTTCTAGTTACGGGGGAAGTTATTCCAAGGGAGAATTCTCAAGGGCCAACTGGAGGAAAAAGATGATTTGATAATTCTTTCTAGTAACAAAGAGAAACCTAAAAGATGGTCACCTAGCAATGGTTGGCCATATATAGAGGAAAGCTTGATCAGTATACTCATCTAGATGAGGATGGTTATACTATGGCCGAGATGCTTATACCACCAGAGACTCGGGAGCTCGTTATGCTTTCAGTGATGAAGTATGGCCTAGGCATTAAATGACGTAGAGATAGTCATGGTGTTAGAACCTGTGGAGTTGCACCAGGAATCCTCAAATGGAATGTGGATACAGATCCAGAAAGTTCAAAACCAGAACAATGTGAGCAGGTAACTCACGAAGAAGAAGTAGCTATTGAGGAAGAATGCGAACTAGAGGAAGATTAAAATACCGCAATAATAGTCAATATTCCGCTATATATGATGCGTGGATGGACAAAATGTCAAATGAAGCGGATAACAGTAATGATGATAATAAAATCATTTGGGTGATGGGATAGAATGATAATGTCATTTGGGAAGAAAAATCGTCAATTTCAGGCACTGGTTGGGAAGATACGGAAGAATTTGCAGAAAAGTTTGAGAATCCTTAGGATGAGCAAGTCATAGGTCTAGAGGAGTTGACTGAGGGAGATGTTCTACCAGGACCTTCGGCGGGATTGAGTCATGTTCCATGGGTCCCTCAAGGACAGTATTGGCAACCAATGGGATGGAATTTAGTCCATCGGAATGAGGATGGGAATGAAGTAGACAACGAGTTGGAAAGTGAAGATAAAGATGATATGGGGAAATTGTGGTATATGAGTTTGGTCATTTAGATGGACCATTAGCATCAGAATCGGAAGGATAGTCGGGTACTATAATGAAATTTGGAGATTAGTTGATAGCTATCTAATATAGTATTTTAAGTAGTAGTGTATGGTGGCTTAAGTATGTTTGTAATATGGTTGTGTATTTTTTGGTATGTATAATACCTGAGTATGGTTTGGATGACTTATGTAAGATATTAAGACTTTTATAATATAAATATGGTCTTTTGTTATGACTTCTCTCATTTGTAGTTACATAAATCGCTTAAGAAAATTTATAAGAATTCTTGATAAGGAAATAAAATTTAAAAGGATATTTTTCTTAGTAAGATAAAACTGTATCTTTATGGAATATTTAACAACTTAAATCATAATTTTAAAAAATATTTTTGTAGAAATTTTGGAAAGCATAAAGAGCACATGCGTCACACATGGATTAATTCGTCACACAATTTGGCATAAGATTCGGATATAGGACATTGATGTCCAAAAAGAATTTATCACTTGATGCTCAATGGTGAACATTGATGAGGGGTTGTAGTCACTTATGTTTTCTATCATAGTTGAGAGCTATGCAAAGAAAATAAAAGATTTTGAGCCTGATCAGAATCGGCACCAGACAATTGGAAGATCAATACTAGTTCAGAACAAAGTGGTAAAATCGAATTTAATATCAAATCATATATACCATATTGACAATCTGTGTACTTAGCATAGGTTTGGGTTTGGGAAAAAATTATTTTCCACAACATATTTCCAAGCATTAATCACATGTAAAAAATATATAACATATTCATAATTGTAAATTAGCAGATACAGCTTTCCTTTGTATAAATGCTATTAATTGATATTATATTTTGATCCACTGCGAATGTGAGATTCTGTGATTTGTTTTTCTGTCTCTTCTTCTACCTCTTTTCTTCTTTCTGCTAACAATTTGGAATTTCCGGCGTTCGATTGCTCGGCATTTCTACAATGAACGTATTAATGTCGAATTTTCGGGGTCGAAAATTTCGGGTCGTTGCATATAAAATGTAACGACCCAGAATTTTCAACCTCGAAAATCGACACTAATACGTTCACTGTATAGAGTGCCGAGCAATCGAACGCCGGAAATTCCAAATTGTTAGGGTTAAGAAGAAAGAGGTAGAAGAAGAAACAGAAAACAAACACAGAATCTCACATTCACAGCGGGTTAAATATAATATCAAATAATTGCATTTACATAATTGGTAATTAGGGATTAATTAATGTAAGTAATTAGAGATTAATTACTTAAATGATAATTACTTAATGTAAGTAATTAAAGGATTAAGTTGTTAAGGGTTAATTAATTTAATTAGCAATTAAAGGTTAAATTAATTAATAATTAAAAGTTAATTAAAAATTAGAGGATAATTAATTAATAATTAAAGGTTAATTAATTGAGGATAATTAACCAATGGGATAATTTCTTCATGAAAGTAATTATGGATAATTCATTTGGATGGATAATTAACGGATGATTAATTAATGGTTTGTATTTAATTAATGTTAAGTGAGCAGGATTTAAAAGTAATTAAATTAATTAGAAATGGTACAATTAATTTATCTTGCTTATAGATGATTTAGATGTATTGAATGACTTAGATTATTTGATATCTTTGATATGTGATGCTTTGTGATATGAGATACTTGGGTTGAACTGTGATATTGTGGGTTATCTATCTGAGATAAATTGTTGTGTGAATATGAAATCCTGGATATAAATTGTATTGTTTAAACTTAAACAATTTGACTTAAAGAATAACATTTGGTAATGCTCGGGTCAGACCGAGTATTACAGATTTTCAGGTTGAGCTCTGGTGGCGAGCTGGATGGCAGGAACGTATGGAGTAATCCGCTGTGTATTATTGTCGTTTATTTAGGACAAGTTAAATTTTAATTGTCCAATTTATATGTGATTGGTTGTAACTCTGATGTATTGATATAAATTAGCAGATACAGCTTTCCTTTGTATAAATGCTATTATTTGATATTATATTTGATCCGCTGGGAATGTGAGTTTCTGTGTTTGTTTTCTGTTTCTTCTTCTACCTCTTTTCTTCTTTACCCTAACAATCTGGAATTTTCGGGGTCGAAAATTCCGGGTAAATTTGTTTTGGGAAAGTATTGCCATGGTTTGGATTTGGTACAATTTCGGGGACGAAATTCTTTTAAGGGAGGAAGTATGTAATGACCCGTAAATTTATCACTTTGAAAAATAATATTTGTTTTTAAATATTCAAATATAAGATTTTTTAACACAAATTATAATGTTTTGAACAACAATTAATGATGGTAAATGTAACATCCCCTGTATAGAGGCCCAAAACTAAGCGCTATAGATGCTGCTGTCATCTATAGTATTAGCTTCCGGCGACTAAATATGGCTATGTTATTGGTATCAATAATATCAAAAGCACTTGAATATGAAACAAAACATAGATTTCATAACCACAATTACTTCATTACATCTCATAATCAAATTGTTTCACATTCACTACACATAACCCTAAATTGTTTCCCAGGCATAGATTAAATATAATTATTACAAATTACACCAAGAGCGGTATATGAAGATACCCCCTTGGTTGATCAGAGTCATATGGTCATAATAGACCTAATACAAACAACACAGCGGAAATCATCTAATCATAAATAAGAACCGCAAATCCTAAATAGCTATCCGTTCGCCTCCTGCATGCCTCCGGTAGCTTATTCGTCATCCTACTAAAACCTAAAAAAGAACCTTAATCCCTCAGCCTACTCAAATCAATTTTGAGCACCTGAGAGTTTAAGGGGAAAACATAAACTTCGAGTCAGACATAAAGCCTGGTGTGAATAATATTATACATCTCGGAATAATTATGTTAAGTGAGACCACGCCGCTTAGCGGAACGAGTTTTCCCTCACTAACATCCTTTTAAAACATATCTTTGCAAAACTTTTCATAAAACCATATACTATGCTCATGCATCCACAATGTTTAAATACTGTAAAGTAATCATTATGTAAACATACATAAATATCAGGTAATAATGAACTATCTGTTCAAACTCACAGGTTTTGTTTGGATAACTTTTAACCTTCGGCTAACTCGGGCCTACCAGACAGTATAATCAAAATTAACCTAACAACTGTTAGATATTCATCTTCTATCTATCCTCAACTATCTGTTAAACATTTCCCATCAGGACGGTTTGTCCTTAACCGTCTGTTAAATACTTCACTTTTGGACAGTCTGTCCCTAATTTAATCATCTCCCAGGTCTTCCTGATCCTAATGGTTTTTCGGGCTCACCAATAACCTATCTGTATACAAACATATATTCCTTTTGGTGTGTAATCATAATTTTAGCCTACCTGTGACAAAGCCATACACATTGGAATTTTGGACAACAATTAGCTGGGGCTATTAGCTAATGTATAGGGCGCCACCCCATACTAGTCCTATCTGGTTTTCTAATATCTGAGTCATTTACATTTAAGGATCCCCTCCCATAATTTTCCTTGAAAACATTTTCAAAATGATTTAAACCTTCAAATCAAACTTAAACAAGGAAAAGTATATAATCTTTATACTTTACTTAAAATCATATCACCATGTCATATATATATATATTCTTTACTCAAAATTTAGTTGATGAAAACATTTAACCAATTGAAAGAACTTCTTTCTAAACTTTTGAAATCATTTCTTTCAAAATCAAACATTAAACCTTTCGAAATCATTCCTCAAACCTTTCGAACCCATTGAAAAGCAAGCCTTACGAAAGCTATAAGACTTTGGACATCCTTCTTTAAAATCACTTTAAAATATTGCCTTAAAATTTCAAACCCAAATAATTATTTTTTTAGCCGAAAATAATTTATAACCCAATAAATAATTTCCTTCACTAGAAAATTAATATTAAATTAATATTAAATCGGAAAATTATGAAAATCGAACCCCATCTCTAAAATATTATTTCTAATCCATATTTAAATTTTCAAGGCATTCAGATGTCATTAAATAGGGTTTTCATGTCAAACATATCATAAAACAAGTATGAACACGTATAATTTCGCCAACGACATATATATATCTTATAACATCAAAACATGGCATATACTTAACAAACTCATTTCGGATCTAGTCACAAAATCGAAAACTAAAAGAAATTGGGATGTAGTAGTTATTCACCTTAGCTTTAAGATTATAGATATGAGATTTGATGTTGATTTAGTTGATTATCTCCTCCTCTTGAATCTTAGCTTTAATCTTCTCTTGAGAATAGAAAATGGTGGCCGACCTTAGTATTTTAGTTTGAGTAAAATGAAATGAACATGAGTTTTCTATCTCCTAAGGGTTTAGGGTATAAGGTCTACCTATTTCTCATTTTGCCCTCCTTATATCCTAACACATTAGTTTACGTTATTTCATTTTTAGTTTGCACATTAATATGGCATGGCTACCCTTAGCTAATCAAACCTCAACCTATCAATCTTCACATTATTTAATTTAATTTGACTTATTGAATATCCTAAATAATGTTATAAAAATATGGGGTGTTACAGTAAACATGTTTTAAAATTATATTTACAAATATAGATATTTGGGATTTCCGTCAAAAAAGCAACGAAAATTAGTTTTCGGTAAAATTGAGATTTTCTCAATATTATATGATACACTTATTTCTCCATTTAAGCAACAATGTTTAATAAATTAATTATTTTATTCTCGAAAATAAAATGTCTTTATGACATCATCAATGATGTCATCATTTTTAAATAACTGATTTTTGAATTTAAATTAAATTTAAATGATTTAATAATTGTTTTAAAATCAAATGAGGCCCTTTTAATTATTACATAATAAAAGATATGTCATTTCTAAGTTTTGTTTATATGTAGGTGTGTGTACGTACATACATACATATATACAAATATATTAACTAAAAAGTAAAAATATGACTATAAATCTGATTCCAGATTTGTAATGGTTTGACAAGAGGAAGTTGTGCAACATTATGTATTATGTCTTATATGTGGCATATATGTACACACATATATATACGCATCTATGTACACATACATACACATTAGAATTTCATTTAAATCTCAAAACTATGAATGGTAAATTAAACAAAATATAATGATATTTATTAAAGAAAATCTAAGCTAATAATAACATATCTCCACCTTAGTCCACATTCTCATCAAGTGCATGCCTTATGAGACAAGGACAGCGATGAAGGGTATGTAAGGGGGTAGGAGAGCACGACCGAACTACATGGATGGAGAGTGGTGGTGTTGAGGAGGAAAGTGGTGATGTGATTTATAACGATGTCGTTTTAGATATTTTATACATCTTTGCCTATAAAAGAAGAGGCATACCTCTTATTTATTCACACTTTCCTTCTCAAATTCTTAAGCTTTCTTCATCTTCTTCATGAGTCCTTTAATGTCTTCCATGACCACTTAAAAATATTCTGAAGTCGAGTTGAAGTTCTGCCGAAATATATCGTAATACATAGAGGGATATACCATCTTAGTTTGAAATTAAAGCAAGCGATCTTCTCCTCTTCTCTTCTTGCTTGGTCGCTCATCTAGGCACCTCCACCCTCCCAAGTTCAAAGCCGAGCACACCCTTGGGTCTTAAGAAAGACATCATAAGCTCGGTACGGGAATAGCAAAGTTATAGTCAATTTCGTAACACTAAGAGAAGGATAACTATATATGTAAGAATTAATCCGCTAGCTTACTCTATTAAGCTATATGATGATATGATATGTTTTGCCAAGATTGTTTTCAATGTTCGATCATCATGTTTTGGATGCGATAATATGTTTGCTTGGTTATGAAAAATAATTCACGGTAAGTACACGTCGAATTTACACAAAAATATACTCTCTCTTATGAATTATAAAAATGTTACAGTGTAGTTAAACCTCTTTAAAAATGAAAAAAATGGTTTAAAATAGTTTATAAATGTTTTATAAACATTAAAACACATTTTGGTAAAGTTTTGAAAATATATCAAATTAAAGTCAAAATAGGCGCGTTACTTGACGACAATTCACGATTTCGCACCATAAAAGTTAAGTCAATGTGTAGAGCGGAGTATAGCTCGGAATTATTCGAAATAACAATTTTTTGGATCTTAAACTATAGTTTCCAAATGAAGGAGAAATATTAAGATTTCATTTAGTAAAATTTAAGATATGTACAAATCAAGTTGTTAAAATCATTGTGTTTTGGCAGTTCGTAAAATATGGATTTTAACTTTTAAAAATAGATATTTTTAAATCTTCGAAAATATAAATAAATTATAAAAATGTGTTAAAATATTTTAAAAGAGTTTTAAATGGAAAAACTGGACATATAAAAGGTTGAAAAACTGGACATATAAAAGGTTTAAATGAGATTTGTGATACGAAACCCTTAAGAGCACTATTTACCGGCAATTTAACAAAGAAATTTGAAAATTTCTGAAATAAGAGTAAACTTGGCTTTTCTTCCTAAATCCTTTATAAATGTCTTTCAAATAATAAATCAAGCATTTTAAAGAGTTTAGAGTTGATCAAATAACTTGACCGTCTTATGGGTGATAGAGAGAGTCTTCAGGCTTAGATTTGGAAAATCAGTCTCTTGCTCTTCCTAGCTATCCGGACTGGCTCGACGGAGGTGATAGTAAATTTTATTTACTCTGACCGCATCTTGCTAAGATAAAAGAAAATGAGATTTGAAGTTTTCCAAAGGTTAAACCAGATTTAAAATAATATGACATCTAGTGATAAAGGCAACATTTTACTTAAATTTTGTATTAAATTCCGAGGAGGGAACTCAGACTATTTGTGTGAATTTAAAAGGCGATTTTACCTTTATTCGATGAATAATACAGGCTGAATATGGAAATTACTATTGAGCATAATTAGTATAATTTCCATGGATCCCTTTTACACAATAATGTTTCCTATGTAATTAAAGAGAAATGGTTTGGTATTTCCTAAATTAAAAAGTGGCCTAATAATCCCGTATATGCTGAAAATGAAAACGGTTTAAAGACATATATCTCTAGGAAGATATTTTACATGGATAAAAGATATTGACTAATTGAATAGTAATCACCTATATATTTGACATCTTTTACCGATAATTGGTTCGGAGAAAACGGGATCGAATTTGGGTGATTCATATCCGAAAACCACTTCGAACCAGTATAAGCATTCAAAAGTGAAGACATATTGAAGACAATGATTTTGAAGATAGAGATCTTCATAATATAGGGCTGCTTGCCACTAACCTTTGGGATATTCCCAGATCATGTATATGGTGGCAGTGATGTCTTCATTTTGAAATCTTTGATGCAAGGACCACTTGCTACTAATCCTACGGCTGATTTCCAAACAGGATGTAGTAGGAGGAGTGCCTTCGGTTTGTCCTTTTTTTGGTCAACTTGTATAGAAGAGTGTCTACCATTGCATTTTTAAGACCACGTACATTAATTTTTGCAAACGTACATCTATTTGGTGGTGTAGGAGATAACCCTCTTACACTTAAAACCCTTCTTTGAGGCGTATGAACTCTGGGGTTGTACGTTTGTGGAAATCAATAGTGTGTTATTAGAAATGGCAATGTGGCATTTAAAGTGAGATTTTTTTGTAAAAGGCAATACGTTACCTCAGGCCTCACACTTGGAAATAGCTAAAACATGGTATGTTGTAAGGCTATGTGGGTCGCACCCATTAGGGTATGGTCATCACCTTTCTAGATTACCCACTATATGTCGGGTTTGTTGTGTATGTCATGGCCATAGATAGGTTGGGAATGACCATGGCAATGTCATATTTGACATTATTTAGGATCACTTTGTTGATCTTGGAAAGGAGTAGACCGGTCTTGCATGATGCAAAGGATCATCTATGGGTCCTCGGTACATCCTCTAAAAATGTACTATACGAAATGTAATCCCCTACCGTGTCATTATATGAAATCCATTCTTCAATAAGTACCTTCGGACTTAGTTGTACATCTATTATGCTAGAATTTAATTAATGCAACAATTTTGGCTACGATTAATATATATTTGTAATCTAGACACTATTATAATCTCACTAGATTATATGTAGCAACGTTTTGGTTATCGCAAGGTAAAAACCATTTTGTTTTTATGTGCGGCATGGTCTTATGAGATACCCTTTGTTTTCACAAATATCCGTGTTTTGAGTTTTCTCACACCAGTCCCATGACTGACCCGAAGTTTGTTTTCTTAAACTCTGGGTACCTTATTTTTCTTGGCAGCCAAGTAGTTCAAGTCTAGCTTGGAACTTTTTGGAGGAGCTTGGAGCTGGAGTTTACTCTGTATATATAGTTATCCATTTCCATTTTCACTGCATTTGTATTCAACATTGGTAGGGACAGAGATTTATAACTGTCCAGGCTGAGATTAGGATAGACTCTTATGTATGTATTTAAAATCTGCTGTAAAAATTATATATTGAAATAATATATGTTATTCCATTCGTGTAAGATTTTGTTCTGCCTTTATTTTTTCTTTTTACCTTCGATCATTATGTCTTTCCATCACTTGAATATTCGACACGTGAATACTGTGGATGTATTAACGTCGATTTTTGAGGGTCAAAAAGGTGGGTCGTCATAATTTCTTTGCTGTCCAATACCCCAAAATATGTGTAGAGAACAATCAAATCAAATTATCCCAGGTTAAGTTCATAAATCTTTCATTTACACAAGTTAAAGTTAAGGGATATCAAAGTGCATTTATAACAACCATTCTCGCTTCGAATACTTTTAAACATACTTCAACTCAAAACACAATCCAAACAACCATTTAAACCTCAAGTTAAGGTCATGCCACATACTTAAGAGGTTCGTACAAGGGATGTTATATAATATAAACTATCATTTTCTTTCAAAACCAAGAGGGGTACAAAGTTTATAACTTTAATTAGTTAATGCCACTTTAATTTTATATTTCAAGAATGCAATACACACACAGTATATACGTAGAAGATAGTGAGAGAACTCACTTAAATCCAAGATAAACACATGCTCAAACACTCACAAAGCCAAGAACACTTCTTACCATCTTCAAACACATAAAGATTCAAACTTTAGCACCAAAACCATAAAACCAAGTTTTCCACTCAGCATGATGCACACAGCCCAAAGCAAGCTCCCCAATTTCTCTAACTTTCTTTCACTTTGACTTTAGATCCACGCTTTATAAGATATTCTAAGGTGTTGGTGAAATTTTGGTGCAGTTTGGAGATGTTTCGAACTAATTAGAGAAAGATTAGCGAAGACAGAGGAAGATTAGTTCTAATCACTTCCACCATTTTTGTTCTTTTATTATTTTTGAAGCTTTTGAGTTTGAGAATTGTTTACCCCAACCTATCTTCTCCTTTACATGGCCAAACCATGCCCAAAAGATCCCCCAATGTGCTTTGCATGCTTTCCACTTTACGCCTCTTAAAACCACTTAAAAATATCTTCATCCTTTCACACCTAACTGGTTAACTTTAAGAAGCGTCTTAAAAGTTTTAGTGCAAAATAATTTAATTTCAAGTTAATTATTTCCTAAGCAAATAAATATATTAGAAAAATAATAATTTCTGACGAGTAAAAATATGTTTATCGATACAATGTTCGGTTACATTATCAATATCTCTTCAAAGCATTTACTTTTGTAAATATTTTTTCAAAATAAGTTTACTATCATTGGTTATGATTTAAAAGGGGTTAAGAAGGTTATTAAATCAATTCAATAATAATTAATCCAAGATTCAAATATTTGAATAATTCAGATATTTAAATACAAAATGTCCGAAATTAGGTCGTTACATATCCATTAGTAATTATTATATGGTATGCTCCTACTATTTATATTGCAATAATAGCAACACTCAAAATACGAAGCTCCATTCAGTCCATTGCTATGGCTATTTATTTCTTCTACTATGACTATTCACATTCAAGAGATCAAATCAAGTATCGAACATAAAGAAATAAATAATATAGAGAAGAATTTAGTATAAGAAAAACATATTTGGATCAAAAATCATATTTTTGTTCTTTGTTATGCATCTTCAAATATTTTACATAAATTTATTTCCAATGTCTCTTCATAAAGGAGAGATGACATTAAAATTACAAACAGACACACATAGATAAGATCAATAGTCCCTTCTATTTAGCACCATTTTGTAGCTCCTTGATATTGATCAGAAGTTTCTAATTAAATATTTATTTTCTCTCTCTCCTATTACATGGACTAAATATTAAAATATAAGCAGGTGGCTGGTATTACGGAGGCTACAAATAGTGCTAAATAGAGAGGACTATTAATCCTAGCTCATATATATATGTGCGCGCGCACGTGCGCGCGCATGTATGTATATATATAAGTATGCATTTGTTTAACACATGTTTGAATTTCATTTACGCCTATTAACATAAATATCTAAATAATATCCATACAGTAAAATACACGCACACATGTATATACACTGTAGCGGCCCAGAAATTCAAACACTTCTTCTTCAAATATCGATACATTTTTAGATATGATCAAATGTTATAAATATGTTTTTATAACCTTGTTTAACATCATTTAATTAATGGAAAATGATAAGAAACTTGTTTTTGAAAAATTATCTACAAAAATATATTCTTTGGAAAAATATCGATAATGTGACCGAAAATCATTTATCGATAAGCAGTTTTTTAACCGTTAGATGTTTTTCAGATTTTTTTTACATACACTTATTTGCTTAGGAAATCAGTTTAATGAAATAAAAACATTTTTTCATTTATGGAAATAAACTTTATAGATGACGTCATGCACGAGCTAGGGGAAGATGTTAGGAAATGAGCAAATATGGAAATTCTTAAGTGTTAAGCAGATGATAAAGGAAAAGTGATGTGTGTAATTAATGCTAGTAGAGTTTTGAGGGATTTTTGATCTTTTCCTATCATCATTCCTGAGCCTTTATAAGGAGGGGTAAATCCGTAGGAAATATATCAAAAATATTCTAAAGCTTAAGAGTAAATTTCAATGTCTTCATCATCTTAAATTCCTAAAGCAAATAATTTACAAATTATCTCCAAATCACCTCAAACTTTGATGGAAGCCTTGCCACCACATAACAACACCTTTCACCTAGTTATATTGTGAAAAAGTGAAGCCACACTCCCCCACTTACCTTAGGTTGTAAGCTATTGAGGGGGAAAGGAGGCAAAGGAGCAAGCATAAGCAAGGATTATAATATGACTCATATATGATTATAATTTGTTGTGTTAAAGTTGTTTGAATTAACTTGGACATATGTTGAAAAACATTGATTTTGATTCTTGCTTTGAAAACAAGTAGCACATAGGATCCGTATATGGACTATAATGGACTTGTATAACATATGACTAGACCTTGAAACAAAGCATATAAGTTGTAGTTGAACATAAGTTGGAATATAATTCGGATTTAGAAGTGCACTCATTGCGATAGTCACTATAGATGCACTTCAGAATTGTCTTGTTTTCTGCAATTGTTATGGAACTTTGTAGAGAGATCTATGTGGATTTCTTTCTATATTTACATTTTATTATAATATGTTTTTTTCTATTAAAAGCATGAATAGTAAAAGTTAAGCAACATCTCGAAAACGGCTAAAATATCACTAGTGCAAAACTGTCCCATTTAATCTTGATTTTTGGACTTCAATTGTTTCAAAACGGACTTTAAGTTTAAGGATTTGTTTCATTCTTTTTAAAAGTATTGCCTAACTCATATTAGAGTATTTTAAAAGTAGTTTGAGATATGCAGGAATTTTTAAGAATTGGCTGTGAATTTTTAAAGAAAGAATTTTTAGAATAAAACATGTCCTTTTTTCAAGTTTTGTTGATTTTTCAAACTTGTTATTTTTAAGTAATATTTTGATAAATGTTTTAAAACCTATTATAAGTATTTTCAAGTACTTTAAATGTTCTAAAAAAGAGGTTAGAATTGCTAAATGGCTAAGTAGTTGATTTCTTAATTATTATCAGAAAAGCAATTAACCATGCTTAACACTAATAAGCCGACAAAGTAATTATATCTATTTATGAGAGTTGAGATTGATGTCAAGTAGGGACGGAGCAATAGAGCTCTAACCTATCAGGCTTCCCTCCTAATTGAGGAATAGGTAAGTGAAAAATGTTGGAAACATATTAATCGTGTTGATTTCTTACTTGTATATGGAAATCATTACTGCTACACTTAACACTAAAATGGATGAGGTAAACTTATCTATTTGTGAGATTCAAGAATGAAGTGTCTAAGCAAGGCTTAGGCAATCAGTGCCTAAATTTACCGGCTTTCATTCCTGGGCGAGGAATACTTAAGTTGGAATGTCGAAAATGAGTCAAGAATACAAATACTAATTTGTATAAACAATTTTTTTGACTAGATAGTCGGTTAGTCGACTATCGAACTTGACCTAATATTGACTTAGGAAGTAGTCGAAAGGCTTCAAGATTTCATACCAATAAGAACCCCTGGAAAGGAGTGTTGGTATTAAACGTCTCTAGCTTTCACTTACTTCAGAGAGAACTGGAATTGGATTAACCAGAAATTGATCGATTAGTTTTGAAAAGTCCGGGATCGGTAAATGTTTTACTTACCGAATACAACTTTAAAACTAACATACGGGTTCTATGTTTTGGAAGCGGTTGAAGAAAGGGAATCAATGTGGAGATTCGAGATCTGTTTAAGATGCTCGAACGCATGTAAATGTCCGTGATCTATTCAAGATGTGGAAATCCATGTGTGATTCCGAGATCTGTTGGGATATGAGAATCCATATGTAGTTTTGACATCTATTCGAGATGTGAGGATCCAATTTGGGATTTGTGTTCTATTCGAGTAACGAAGACTCATGTGAAGGATGCCAAACGTCACCTCGACATCGAAAATGACTAAAAACAGAGTAGGCCTCATAGCTTGAGTTTTAGCTAACCTACGACAGGGTATACCAACTGTATATCTAGAATATGCTTACCGATGTTGCTAGCGGGAGCTGATGACATTTGGGATCACGTGTTAGGGCGTGGACCGTTTATGTTTACCTAAAGGTATATTTTATCTAGAAATATACGTCGCTCCGAGGTAGTTTTTGACTCTTGTGCAGGAGATCAGATTCGGCGTCGACCGAAGAGATCTCCAGGGAAAAGCCAAATATGCGAACGAACCTTAGTGGTTTTGATTATACCTTAAATATGTTGCGGTGTGATGAATGTAAGCACCACAACTATTTAATATGATTTATATTCTATACTCTAGACATTATTTATCACATCACTATATTAAGCTTAATAAATTACTGGTTTCTTTTGAGAGGAAAACTGTTAGGGGAATTCATATGTCTCAATTTACATGTATTCATGTATCTCGAGTTTTCTCATACTAGACTTATGTCTGACTCTTGGCTTTTATTTTCTCTAAAATTCCTATGTACTCCTTCGAGTAGGCTGAGTATCAGGTTTTACCTTGGACGCTTCAGAATTCAAAAGACGAGTTGGAGGCTTCCATTTTCTATCTATTTCTATCATTCCATATTAGCTATGACATATATCGACGTTGTGAGGACATGCAGTTAACTATTTAGGTTGATGGTAGTACTTAGGTATTGTAACTCTCAAAATCCAGTATTCAGAGTAATCCTTTATACTGTTATTTTAGTATTATAAATTACCGTTCCACTATGAGATTCTAATATTATGTTCTTCTTTCTTTTTCTATTCCTTTTCTTTTATTTTACTTCAACTTTCTGTCTTTTTGGCACTTGGGTGCTCGACATACGAATATCATGGATACATTGGTATCGACATTCAAGAGTTGAAAAGTCGGTTCGTTACATACACACACACGTAATTCAAATCAACATTTATTTAATTAATTGATTTGATTTAAAATAATATATTTATAAATATATATTCAACGACACCAAAAATAGGTTTTATATCTATTTAGTAAATTAAATACATTTATAAGTATATAACTTAACTATTAAATAATATTTTTATATATTCATAAATATTTACTACAATTGGAAATGAAAAAAATCGTTCTTTTTTGAAAGATGAGATAAAAGTTTAAAAATATATAACGTTGTGTGGATATATATATTTTAAAGGATAGTATCAACATGTTACTTAATTTATAATTTGTGTATATACATAAAATGTGTGTTTTTTGTTTTTACTTAAGGTCAAAAACATAATAAGTAAAAAAGCAGCATTAATTCAATTTAATTACCTTGATCTAGCCGGTCGATAACATATTGTATTTCATGTTATTTCCTCCTCGAAGATCATCCTATTTCTTCTCCTAACTTGGTCTACAAGGCTGATCTATAGGCTTTCATTAATTTTAATGGAGGTGTGGACCTAGATTTAGAAAAATATGAAGATAATAGGAGAATGGATTGGTATTTATAATCACCAGAAGGCTAGAAAATATCTTATATATTTTCCATCTAATTCTCCACGTTTTTTAAATTGGTTAAACAATTTACCAAAATAAAATTCAAACTCATTTTCTTCCTTATTATTCTAAATATTGTCAGTCATAAATACATATTAATATAAATAATTTCGGCTAAAAAATAATTCATATATTAATTATCTAATTATTCATTTAATTCCTTTTTAGATAATTTAGTTAGCATATAACATTTATATTTGTTTTAATTAAGCTTAAGGCTTCAAATAAATAATAAGGTGTTATAAAAGTTAATATAACATTTATATTATTTTCCTCCATTTTAATATATATCATTTATAAATTAATTTGAATTGGTTAGTTTCAAAAAAATGCTACTAAGTACTATTGTCCGACTTCTTGGAGTGACGCGGCCCTTAGTAACATTTAAACAATTTAAATATTAAAGCATGCACAAGTTTTCTAAAGCCCAATAGTGGATATGAGTTATGTTGCTAATATGTCATCTAGGTGAAATCCTATTTATAATCATTAAAACTACACCCTAAATAATAATAAATTATGCACATTTTCTCTTCGTCCATACCTATATCACTTAAATATCTATAGCTCAGTTAATGGTCAAAACTCTAATAATATTCGTAGTTAGTTGCTAAGTCCAACATAGTTTATGATTCAATCTGATAAAATTTATCAAATAATTTATTCACTTTGGCCAAAGACTTCCACTTTAAGCTGATTACTAATTACAGTTATACAATCCTATTATTCGAATTATACGATTTCTCTCTTGAATACCGTTTCACTTTGAGTGTGGTTCAACTTATATCCAACTATCGCCTTAATATGATCATCATTGTCTTATGGTTGGCAATAATCAAAGTATAGTTTAGACGTTTGGTATTCACCGTATTCTCAAGTTAAAAAACTACCATTGAGATCTTCTATTTGACTTTTACCCTATAAAAGTCTTTTGGTGAGTTGTTATGCAAATGTTCCAAACAACTACACACACATAACCACTTGTTGTCCCCGACGGTCACGATCAATTCACCGTTTATCATGTGTGAGCTTTACATATGCTAATCTCAATGGATATATTGATATGCCGTTCTCGATGACCAAGAACATTTAAGGAAGAATATTTATTATCACGATTCAATATGCACGATTATGAACATATTTCTAACTACAATCGAATAAATACCTTTCTAAGGATTTTCTATCTATATCTATTTAATGTATTTAATACATTACTTATATCTCTATATAACAACATATAAAATAATTATAAACATAAAAGTTTACTTTATTTTGAACAATTTTTTTTATAAGAATTAAGTTATATGGTTAAATTACATGACTATCGTTGGGGCATATCCTCAAATTTATTACAATCCATATCCAGTACACCAGATCTTTAAATTTGATCTGACCCAACCCAAAAAATCATAGTACTAAGATCGATCAGCTATCGGTTATTACTTGCGTGAAACTTTTCCAAATTCATATATTATAGAGCATTTGCTGAAAATCACTTATCGAATGTTACATCTTATTTTAGCAGAACAAGAGCTAATATTTTTCTATAATTGTTTGTCTTTTCACTAAGTGGTCGTAAATGTTCAGTTTCATTGTCTAACTAATAAGTTTGGTTTTTTGTTTATATCTTTTTATTTAGAGTAAAAATGATACTTAATTTTAAGCAGAGCACTCATTTTGATATCTTGAGAGATTAAACCCAAGACATCTAGAATCGCACTATAAACATCTTAACACTTGAGTGGTACTTGACTTTTTGCTTTATATATTTACTATATATCGATGTTATCTTAAAAGTTGGATATATAGTTGGATGAAGTTTGTTGATTGAATGGACAAATTTGACTTGTCGTTGCCAATCAGATGGAATTGAAATTAAGCATAGAATATAATTGTAGCATGTAACTATATTCTTTAGTCTTTAACCAAATCAAATTAGATAGAAATATAACACCATTTTATTTTTCCAACATCCAAGTAAACCATGCCTACTTATCTACTTAGATAAAGGAACACTTTCTTAGTAGCAGGGTCAAATCCTAAATAATATTACATTAAACCACTGGAAAAAAAATCCTTTTTAAATGAAAATAAAACACATATGATTTAAACATTTCAATTTCATTTATGTTCAATCGTCGATCATCAAGCCATGTAGATGCACAGCACAAATTGGTTTTGACTTTAGGGATCCGTTTAATATGCCCTAATAGCACGAAAGCTTTAGTATTGATCTATTTAAAATTAGGTTGAGTCCAACATTTTTTAAATTGGATTGGATAAATTAACATATACAGGACCAAGAAAGTTAGCTGACTAGGTGTAAGTTTTGTACGAGTGCCCGAAGTCGGTTGGTTCCGAAACTATAAAGTGTCCGGTTCCTGCCTATCCGGTTCTTATTTCCGTTCGTTGTCTGCGACTCACACGAACACGAATAATGTTCAAACGCATAGACTTTGTTATCCATAAATATTTATTTATTTATTATTATTTTTTAATAGACACCTCCATTTTACTGTACAAACTTTTACACAAAATATTAACCGTATAGTTCCAGATGAGAAGACTTTAAAGAGTTTCCACTCACTCTTCGATACCGGGCAAATGTTTATGCTGGGCGAGTTTCCACCGTGAATCGTGATAATGTATTTCTAAATAGTGGAAATTAGCCACAAGGGCTTCTTTAGTAAGTGGAATTAGTTTCTAGGACACACAACTGAAATAATTACTTTCAAGGACAAAACGTAAAATAATTAGTTTCTAGGGCCTAAAAATTTATGAAATCATGTACTTGAAAGTAATTGGACTGCTAACTTTGTTCTGGAAAGTAATTATTTTGCTGACTTTGGCCTTGAAAGTAATTTAT
Source organism: Allium fistulosum (assembly GCA_030737815.1). NCBI lineage: Eukaryota > Viridiplantae > Streptophyta > Magnoliopsida > Asparagales > Amaryllidaceae > Allium > Allium fistulosum. Next base: position 658,211,825 of record CM060904.1, read on the forward strand.
TTGAATGTGTGTCCTAGAAACTAATTGGACTGCAAAGTTTGTCCTTATGGTGAAATGCCCCTTCTAAATATTTCTTTTATCCCTGAAAATTATCTCAAACTAATGCTCAGATAATAATTATATAAAATAACAACTGCTAAACCCTAAACCTCTCGCTCACAAAACCCTGAAATAGAAATTTTGTTTCTGCGATCGATTAATACACAGCCGACAGAAAATATCGCGATCGATTCTAGGCGACTCCAAGCTTGGAAATTTGATCGACGACCCTAGTAACTGTTAGCGCTCAAAATTTGCTTTGGTTCGGATTAAAAAAATGTCTAACGACGGCAGCTTCAGTCTTCAACCATCTTTAGATAGATTCCTTGCTCGGAACTCTAACCTGATCAGAGTCCCCAAATTTGCTGCCCTATCAGAAAAAGGCGCTGCCTTGACCACAGAGGAATTCGCAGAATCGATTTCCGACTTATTTATTCACCCGAGCTACACAATTTCGATTATTGGCTGTTTTCGTGCTATCGGGAAGGGTATTGTGGTGAAAGTAGTTCGGAAGTTGCAAAAGTTCGAGAATTTGTTGGGGAAAGATGAAAGGACTGAAGCAGATGAAGAGGTTGCGGAGAATGAGGTGAACGTGATTGATTTTTACCTGAGGAGAAAGAGGGGGCTAAGAGTGCATGAGTTGGCTTGTCTGGCTTTTGTTCGAACTTTGAATTTGTTGCCTTCACTTTTAAGGTGATTTTTGTTCGCATATCTGTATGATAATGCTTACTAGTATGAGCTTAGAAAGCATGTACTGCCGAAAAACAATTATTTCATACAAATATAGTATCCTCTGAATTCAAGTCATCTAGAAGTAAGGTAAACATAGGTTTGATTTCATTTGATCGATCAATTTGACGATGGTTTCTTGGAAACCGCTACATGCGGAATATTTATTGAACACTCCTGATAACATTTGCGATAATCATTCCTAACCTTTGCCTTGAATACAAATTATTTAATCATCTAAAAACACAGTACAAATATACATTTTGACGGTCATGTACTTGTACATGAACATTTAGAACCGGATTGGGGGCAACTTACTCTTCAACCACTTGGAAGTAGTTTTAAGCTGTAACCAGTAGTTGTATTAAGTGAACGGTAAATAGTAGAATTGTTTGAATGTTTAAGTTGAAATATTGACTAATTTTAGTCATAGAAGATGCAAATGTAAGCTACTATTTTTTATTTATAACTTATTAACTTATTTGCAACATATAAATCAATTTTTTTAAGTGTTAGCAACCAAATTAATTTACTTAAGACACCTACAAATTATTTCTTCCACTCATAAGATGATAAACACCATCTTAGTGTCCATTTAACGGCTAATTTTATATCACCTAAAAGGTAGTTTTGAATGATAAATTTTAGATAGTTTTGGTTAAATAGTAATAAGTAAAGCGTTTGGATAAATTTTTTATAAGTTAAAACAAGTTAGTTTTGCTGTTTAGTTACTTATAAGAAATGAATAGATATCAAATTGAAAATATGGTGAAATATTGAAGAGTGGCCTTTTTTGTGTAGTTTATTCGAAACATCAATGATATTTTGGTTATTTATTTGGTCAAAGGTACTTCCAAATTCTTCCACAAAGTTAAAAGTTGCAAATAGTTGCTTCTCATATTTCAAATTGTAAGCAACTTTTCCTCACTTCTTGTTTGGAGTTTCCATAAGTTAAACACAAATAAGTTGCAAATAAGTAGTTTTGACTACTTACAGTTCACATACATGCTCTTGTTATGTTCCGACAACTTCTAACACAATTAGCAATTTCTTGTTGCAGCTGTATTTTAACGTATTTCAAATTTGCACCACCACCTTTTAAGAGTCTGCAGTCAATCCGTGACACTTCAGAACTTGTAGAAAACAAAGCAGTCCAGATACTTGAGGTTGTACGAGTATCATATCATTTCTTGCTCATAGATTATAACAAGGTTTTCACTGAACACTGGGATTGGTCTTGTTTTTTGGAGCTACTTAAGCATATGAACGAGTGCCAGTTAAGAAATGATGCAACTTTGGATGTAATATGGAGTACAGTACAAATCTTATCTCTTAGAATAAGTTATAGGTCTGCTGAAAATTATATAGGAGAAGATCAAGCTCTCGCTTGCTTTCAAAGGTTAGCTCATGGCCTGTGTATGTCTATATACGCATACACACACAAACATATGCATACGCATACACATACACACACATACACAGATGCATATATACATACATACATATGTATATGTGTGTATATATATATGATAATGTGTATGTATATGCAATTTCTAACTTCTTTTCTATTAAAAAAACGTGCGTGCAGATGGATTGCTTATTGCCAGGACACATCATTAGAATATTTTAGCTATTATTATCAAGATTCAGAGTTCGAGGCTAAATCATGTGCTGGCGAAGGTGTAGATTTTAGCCAGTGTATAGAGTCATGTGAGAATGACTATACAAGTAATGATGAGCTTGAGCCAAATAGAAAGAAAAATAGGAATGACATGTCAAGGTACACGACCTAGTTAATCTAATCTGACATTTTCTATTTGCTTCTCAGAGTAAAATGCATATAGTGTCACATACGTTGTTGCATATGACTATGCTTACATTGTAGTTCTTTACCAAGGTAACACGTAAATATAATGAAAGCAATTATTAGTAGTAAAAACCTACCATACAAGCAGTATTTGTGGTCATATAAGTGACAGTTGTAGGCTTACAGTTATTTATAGATGGAAAATATATTATGATTTGTATGCTCGCAGCTATATGGAACTTTCTAGGTACCCGTTTGTTTTGACCACGACGCTGGGGAAGAGTTTTGAAATGACTCAAATGGCAGTCAGCCAGAAGTGGCCTGTACTTCTTCATGGACCTACAGGTTCTGGAAAGACTGCATTGGTCCAGCATTTAGCAGAAATTACTAAAAATCAAAGTAAGCATCATAATTTATTCTTTATAAATCAAACCTATTAACCGAATGCTTCTGTTAAAAGGAGCTTATATAGATACTGCAACCAGTTCTCATTTGATACGTAATAAATATAACAAGTACATTCTTTCTTGATACTATAGCTGGTCCGCGTTGTTCCTTTTTAGTGTAATTACACCTGAAAAAAGTCATTACCTTTGCCAAAAGTTACAAGTAAAACAAAATGAGAGGAGTTTATGCTTCTCTTTGGACTATTTCTACCGTGTGAATGCCTGAAGTCTATCCTGATTGTGTGTATTTATTATTTAAACCTTTCTTGTTTCATATATAATATGCTTAACAGCGTTATAAGGCTTTTTTTCAACAAAATTGAACATAATATTGTAGAGTCTTTGTCACCTGAAACTTTATGCAAGACAGAGGAATCTGATTGTGTGTAAGAGGTGCATTTATGGTATATAAATTTTAACACCTAAAATAGCTAATTAAAACTGGTTTGTAGCAAATTTGAAACTCAGACATTATTAATTATTGAATAATGGGTGATAGGAGATATTTTACCCCTGATAAAAACTGTTTTGGGAATTTTATTTTCGCTGTTAAAAATTAATATGAATTTTAGATGCTCTGAAATTTCTATGCACTTAGTTATATATTAATATCCTGTTGTATTGTCTTCTTTGGAATTGCATGTGGTGCCTTGTGCTTCCGCATGCCATGACTACAGAATCATGTTGTTGGATAAATACCATTTTGTTAATCTTTTTCTGTGTATCCATTCTATTCAGTTCTCTTTATTCACATGGATGACCAAATGGATAATAAAACACTTATTGGGAGTTACGTCAGCACAGAGAGACCTGGGGAATTTAAATGGCAGCATGGTTCTTTAACACAGGTATGTTGTATTTTCTCGTAAAAGTACAAGAACTGCAGTTAAGTTCCGTACAAGAAAGATTATATTATCGAATCGATTTGCGGAGAATACAAATGGAAGCTCACAATCTTTTAGCACAAAGTAACATCCTAAAGTGAATCCAATGCTAAACCATAATGGGTTAATTATATAATGTTGATAAGGATTGTTCAATAAGAGTTGGGATTCTCAAACTTTTTAGTTTATCACACACACATCCACAGGTGTGTGTAAAAGTTCATTGATGAGCTTACTAAACATTTAAATTTTTTATTATATAGGCTATTTTAAATGGATACTGGGTTGTGTTTGAGGATATAGACAAAGCACCAAATGAAGTGCAGTCTCTGTTGCTTCCACTGTTAGAAGGTTCAAGCTCATTTATAACTGGCCATGGAGAGGTATCCTCTTTCTGCCAGCTATTATCACTATTTGTAATTTTTTGCGCTTGTTAACGCAAATATGTTGGTATAATTTCACAATCACCTTATTTCCGTGGAACCCAGGTATTAAGAGTGGCAGAAAGTTTCCGCTTGTTTGGTACCATCTCTACTTCAAAACATCAAAGCAACATTGGAGTAGAAGGTTAATTATTATATTAGTTTGAGCTTTTATCCTGTTTCTTTCACTGCTTTTCTTCGTATTGGTGTATTTGCATATTTTACACTTGATACCTGAGTTTTATGGTTTGACTTAGTTATAGATATAAAGATAGCGGCCTTAAGAATATGAATTTATTGTGCTTTGTGGTGCTAAAAAAAGTGAACATAAATGTAAGTTTGTAACTAATATACTCATTCTCACAACCGTCAATACTTTTAAACCTTAAAGTTTATAAACCTTAAACAATGATTTTACATATTGGATATACATAGATACAGCTTATTTTGCTACCTAATTTCTAGTATTATAATTTGCATTGTTTGTTATGACAAAATCTGGTCATTTTTTTTCTTCCAATCACTAGGAAGATACTTCTTTAGTCCTTTGTGGTGGAAAGTGACGGTTGGAACTCCAAGCACTGCTGATATGCAAAAAATCGTGAATATATGGTATCCAAGTCTTGCACCTATTTCAGCAAGACTTCTAGGTATGCTATGCCAACTTCTTTCTTTATATAATTTATAATTTATAGTTAATTTTTTTTTCCTGCTTCCAATCTCATTTTTTTTACCAGAGACATTTCAAATGTTTTACTTTGTTACCACTATCCGATATGATGCCAACCATGAGAGGGGAATGTTATTATCTGGTAATTTTAACAGAATCTCTATAAGGTATAAACATCACACTTTTTTTTCCTTCCTGCCACACTATCTATATTATGCAGTGTCAGTAACATTCTTTGTTTGCATTATTAGGGATCTTCTTAAATGGTGCAAAAGAATTGCAGGTGTAGACCTCTATTCTGGCACCGGTATATCTTCCATTGCTTGCCAGAAAATTTATACAGAGGTTTGAATACCAAAGTTTATGAAGCTGAATTCTATTGAGGTTCAATAATATTTTCTAGTGGTATTATACCATGCTTATGTTCTTAATTTTTTTCTTCAGGCTGTTGATATCTTCACGGGCTATTTAGCATCTTTGAATATCCGTTTATCTGCGATGAAAGAAATTGATAGAATTTGGGGTAGGATTTCCATACCAGAAAATTTGCACCATCTTAACAGGCCTATAATTCAGGTTGGTAATTTCTTACGTTGGTTGAGATTTAAATGTGATAAATAATGCATCTCAATAGTTATAGCATACTTATCTTTAAATTTATTAACTGGTGTACATACTAAACAAACATGGGTATATACAAATTCCATATCTATTCATTCACACTTTATCATTTTAAAATGTATTCTTTTTTCTTTGACGACGACGAAGAAAATAATATTTTATCATTATTTTTTTACTACAACACTTGTTTAATGATTCTCTCGATGTAACACATTAACTTCAATTAGGTGTTATGATTTGTTTATATTGTCATCATGTTTTGTGTGGGCGAGGGACTCCCTTTTTTAACCAAATCAGCGTAGAGTTATATCAATTATCATGAGGCTACCTTTACTTCAGACTTCAAATATTTGAATTTTCGGTTGCATCCTAACAAGTGTTATTTACGTAATTGTAGTTTTATATTTGATACATGCTAATGTTTATTATTATTTTCAGTCATAAAAATATTTCCAACAATAGATTCTTCTATTAATACTTGTACCTTACAGGCAACTAAATCTTATTTACAAGTTGGTCGCGTTACCATCGATTGCCTCAGTGAACCGGTGCGTAATAGCACATACACATTCATTTTAGAGTTTTAATATGGTTGTAATCCTTTCCGGAAATAAAATACTATGATTTTATGCAGGGTACAACAAAGTTTTTCATTAACCTTCGCAGTTCATTGCATGTACTTGAGAGGATTGCTTGTTCTGTTAAGTTCAATGAACCTGTTCTTTTGGTTGGTGAAACTGGCACTGGAAAGACTACATTAGTGCAAAATTTGGCTGAGAGACTAGGACGTCCACTTACTGTTATGGTAATTCCTTGCAACATTATCCTTTTATACACACACACACATATATATGTATGTATGTATGTACAACTTCATCTGATTTTAGTAACTTGACATGTTACTTAAATACACGCAATTTTTTACATCAACAGTTACATAAAATATATGTTATTATTAGCAAATTCTTTTGGAAGCTTTGAGTTTATGCTCGGCTTTGAGATCACATATAACTTGTTTATTTGAAAACAATTTTTTAAGTTGTGGCACTTCTACAGAACTTAAGTCAACAGAGTGACGCTACTGATTTGCTGGGTGGATACAGACCTACTGATGCATTCTCGATATGCTTACCTATCTATAAAGAGTTTCGGAATTTATTCGTGAAGTCAGTGTCGAAAACGGTAATGAATTACATTTTTATGCTATTTCATAATTTACTATTGCTCAATTCTTGTAGCGATATCATGATTTGCTGAAGCAGATTTTACAAAAAGAAATAAATCCAAAATATGAAATAAGAAAAGGAAGCCCTTAAGATACGTAAATCATTTGCATGGCAGCAAGTTTTCACGTTGTTCAATCAAATCTATCCAATAAAAATCCTTCAACATCAAGAATACCACCCCAAAGAATGACAAATGCTACCAACCTCTAAACTATTTGATTCTCTTTTCCTCTGGAAAGAAAGTAAAAACATAAATATTTTTAATTATATTTTGCGTCATGAACCACTAGTGAACCACTAGCTCAAGTGGTTAAGTGGTAAGACGCTCTAGACTTAGGTTTTAGAGGTCTTGTGTCCGAATATCCGAGAGTTCAAATGAGTACTATATTTGAATGCAATATCATTTTTATTCTAAAAAGAACAAAGAAAAGGTTATATTCTGTGTTTTCTGTAAAATTTTCCTTTTTCCCATTGCATAGTGCAGTTGCAAGGTCGTAGAGCCTAGGTACTAATGTATCAAAACCAATTCTAGCTAGGTTTTCCAAGATTATTAGTCTTTTAGGTTTTTAACTATATAGCATGAATTGTAATAAAAATTCCAAATCAACAAAATCCACACCCTTTATGAATAGGTGAATGAAGTCAAGCTTCGAAAATGCGAAGAATATGTCATGGGAAAGAAATGGGCAAAGCTTCTGAAATTTTGTAAGACCTTAGCTGCTCTTTTTCTGAATCTACCTATTAGCAGCCCCAAAAGAAAAAAACCTCTAGATGAAGATATTCTCAGCCTCTGGAAAGCCTTTTATGCAAAACTCGAAATTGTACAGAAGCAAATAAAATCGTCTTCAGGCATGTCATTCAAATTTGTGGAAGGAGCTTTCATAACCGCTCTAAGAAATGGCAACTGGATTTTGCTTGATGAAGTAAACCTTGCTCCCCCAGAAACATTGCAAAGAATTATCAGTGTTCTAGATGGAGAAAGCGGCACTATTTGTCTGGCTGAAAGAGGAGATATTACTTACGTTAAAAGAAACCCACAGTTTCGGTTATTTGCATGCATGAATCCTGCAACTGACGCTGGAAAGCGGGAGCTACCATTTTCATTCAGAAGCCGGTTGACCGAATATTTTGTGGATGATGTTCTTGATGATGAAGATTTGAGGCTATTCGTGAATCAATATCTTCCTATGGAGTATCACCATCTTCCTAAGGAGTTCGACAAGGCTGAAATTCCTATAAAAATCGTGGAATTTTACAAAGAAGCAAAGAAAAAATCAGAGGACAAGCTCCAAGATGGTGCCAATCAAAAACCACAGTTTAGTTTGAGGTCCCTTGCTCGTGCACTTCAATATTTGAACAAGGCTGAAAGGAAGTATGGCTTTGTAAGAGCCATATATGACGGGTTTTCCATGTTCTTTCTTACCCTATTGGATGAACAAAGTGCTAAAATCATGGAAGATATGATAAAACATTACTTAATTCGTGGTACAGACCCCTCTAACGTAACTTTATTAGATTATGTAAGTCAAGTTGATTCATCATTAGATAGTTTTATGTCGAATTATGTGATAACCAAGAGCGTGGAACAACATCTAACTAACCTTGCCCGAGCTGTCTACATAAAGAAATATCCGGTACTTCTGCAGGGACCCACATCAAGTGGTAAAACTAGTCTTGTAAGGTACCTTGCAACGTCAACCGGACATAAGTTTGTACGCATAAATAATCATGAACATACTGATCTTCAAGAGTACTTGGGTTCTTATGCAACTGATTCTCAAGGAAAGCTCATATTTGAAGAAGGCATTTTGGTAAAAGCTGTACGTAACGGTTATTGGATTGTACTGGATGAGCTTAATCTTGCTCCTTCGGATGTTCTAGAAGCTCTAAATCGTCTTTTGGATGACAATAGAGAGATATTTGTGCCTGAAACTCAAGAGTCGGTCTCTGCACATCCTGAATTTATGCTTTTTGCTACACAGAACCCACCAATGCTGTATGGTGGTCGTAAAGTACTTTCTCGAGCTTTCCGGAATCGTTTTTTGGAAATTCACGTTGATGAAATTCCCGATAATGAGTTATCTGAAATTTTGGTAAAAAGATGTGTTATTCCTAAAAGTCGTGCTGATAACATGGTCAAAGTTATGAAGGATTTGCAGTTGCATAGGCAGAACAGTAAGGCATTTGCAGGAAAACATGGCTTTATAACTCCTCGAGATTTGTTTAGATGGGCATTGCGATATAAAAAGTTTGAGGATTTGGCTAAGGAGGGATATCTTCTTCTTGCTGAAAGGTTAAGAGACGAGTATGAGAAGAGTGTAGTTCAGAAAACTTTGGAGCGTAGACTTCGTGTGACCTTAGCAGTCGATGATTTGTACAATGATGTGAGTTTTAACTTTTCCTTCATGCATATTTTATATTTAGTTTCATTTTATGTTCGCTTCGTAGTTTTATGCATGTAATAACAGACATTTTCATGTGAATAACCTGGTAATTTCATTGTAGCACAGCAAAATAAAATTGCATTTAGTTTTTGAAATAAACATTCCTATCCTTTGATTGTTGATGATTTAATCATATATTGTATCCTAAGTATTTAAATTTAATCATATATTGTATCCTAAGTATTTAATCAGTAACGACAAATTTTCTGTTAATGACCGATATGCAATATTTTAGAAATAATGGATAACATCGGAGTGATTTCGATGTTTGTTAGGAAGTTAAAAAAAAGTTAAAAACAATCATGTTATTAACAAAGGATGCAAACATTCTCATGTTACCACTTAAAATAATTGTTAGATTGTTTGTTAATATATCGAGAACTTGTCGTTGATATATGAGATATTTATGTATTTTTCTTTAAATGGCAATATTTGTCTATTTCCATCAATATTTGCATAAAAAATCAGTCTTGTATCACTGATATATCAACAAGTATCAACCATATATTAAGAAAATATCGTTAAATGATATTTTAACCATTATTTGGAAAATGTATAGGTTGAAGTCTGAAATGCAGTATATTGTCGATATTTATTGATGTTAGCTACGTGCCATAGCTTCTACTTTAAGGTTCCTTTTTTATTTAGATATTATATGCTGAATAACTTAATCAATATTTATGTGCAATTCCAGGGGAAAAGCCAAACTGAACCCGCGAGCATCCAAAAGTGAGACCAACTGCTTGCCTTTTGAATAGTCTTTATCTCATCCAAACTCTCATGTCATAGCTTTTGTTCTCACAAGTGTTTTTTTTTGCAGTATTGTATGGACCAAAAGTATGAAGAGGCTGTATTATCTTGTAAAGCGATGCTATGAAATGAGAGAACCTGTTCTTCTTATCGGTGAAACTGGAGGTGGGAAAACAACTGTCTGCCAGTTACTGAGTGAAGCTATGGGTAGAAAATTGCACATATTGAATTGCCATCAGTACACAGAAACTTCAGATTTTATCGGGGTATTCTATATTTTTTATTTATTTATTATGATTATCTTTTGTGTACATTAGAGATCAGGATTCCAGCTGGAACAGCCTAAATTCTGATTCAGTTCAGTTCGGTTCTGTTTTGCAACTGTTAAAATAGCGTATTTTGTAAAGTAGCAAGTCAATGCAATAAACATGTAAAAGAATCACAAAGGTAACAAATCAGACAGAATAATACAAAAAATGAACGGATGACCAGATCATTTAAAAAGTAACATGATACTCTTTGTCAAATCCAATACAATTTAGCAGGACATGATACTACAAGAAAATTCAATAGTGAAATATGTCGGATGTAAATACACGTTTTAAAATACAACACTTATTTTGTTATCCTAAGTACAAATATACAATATTTATTGATGTATATTTATATAAAAAGTGCCAAAATCAAAACTGGAATCTCTGGAATTGACTGGAACTTTAAAAATTTCAAATTACCGAAACTGTATTGGAATCTTGAACCTTGGTCTACATACACTATCTGGTACTTTAACAACTACAACAATTTTCAGGGTTTTCATCCTGTGAGAGATAGATCGAGGCTGTTTTTAGAATTCAAGTCTCATATCGAAGAATTGAAGCAGTCAAAAGTTTTTCTTTGTGTCTCACAAGATTATGTATGTGTTTGCAGCTTCTCTTTAATGATATACCATCATCAATATTTGCTTGCTTATCATTAGCTTCTTTATATGCAGACGCTATCAACAGATATTGCTGAAGCTTCATCAACCATAAATCAACTTAATGAATTTGAAAAAATTGCCGCCTCACATCCTTGTCTTAACAAACATGACATTGATGCTTTTGTTCTACTTAAAAAAAAAACTGTTCTGCTTTTCCATGACTGGCAGCGGGTATTTCTTTGGCAAAATGGCCCACTTGTTCAAGCAATGAAGTCTGGTGATTTTTTTCTCATCGATGAAATATCTTTGGCTGATGATAGTGTGCTCGAGCGCTTGAATAGCGTCTTGGAACCAGAAAGGAAATTGGTATGCTTTATTTGATTATTTGTGCTTAATTGCAAAAACTTAAAAGTCCTATGAGTTGAACCCTTTACGATTCTAATCTTCAATTACAACTCAGATTCTCAAATTTTGGTTTGAAGTCGATTTAAATCGCACTTTAGAAAATATTTCAATCCATGCCGATTTAAAAAATTAAATTATTGGTTTTCTGTAATTTAAGTTGTATTACTTTCTAACCAAAATAAAGTTGGAAGAAGATAAATTTTTGAGCTTTAGGTTTATGCTTAGGCGCTAAAGGATCAAAATCAGTTTCAAAAATAATATTACTATGTTAAGAAGAATCGATACTTCAACGTTTTTAAATGTCAGCTAATAACCTACATAACAAAAAACTACATACAGGTATATACACACATTAAATATGAAACTTTTGAATCTATGAGTCACGATTCGATTTGAAATTTTGACATGACAACTTATGAGTTGAACAATTTTTGAAATCCTTGATAATTCATATTAGTGACAAAAAACATGTTAAATGGTGCAATTACTATGTTAGATACCTTATATTAACATATTGATGGTAACTTAAGTTTAGATAGGTAATGGAATACCTTGCTAGCAATTGTTACTGTATTCTGAAACATTACAATTGGTTAAAGTGGAAAGTACAATTTATCCTGAATGCATCAAAAATGTTATAAGTTACCATATGTTTTCACAAAGATATGTTTTTTAAATATGGACTATAAAATCAAACTAGATAAATTCTAAATTTTGCGAGTGGAAGGCAAAGAAAACATATTTTATATTTTTAAATGGGTATAAGTGGACGCATCACTGCATTTTACTGTATTGAATAGTCCCCCAGGATATCTGGAATATTTGATGAATGAACCTATGCTCATAAATAGTTGTGTGTTTGGACACCAGAGTACTTACGAAATCTGTAGTCCTATGCTGGATAATTAACTTATCTTAACGTAGTTTTTATGTTATGTATCCTACCGCTTTACGATATTATAGTACTTAAAATTTAACCAATGAATCGACGAACATAATTAGCTGTTTTACGATAATAGAGTACTTAGGGCATCCACGCTTCAACATACCAAAAATAAGATGCTAAAGAATCAACCTCTATTTGTGGCATCTCAATAAAATAAAAATGAGGTGCTTCTACACATCAAATAGTGTTGCTTTTTTTTTGACATTAAATCTAACCAAAGAGAGCTTAATGTGAGAATTAAGGGTTTTTATACAAATAAACCTGATACATTTCCGTAATTTAATTGATATTTTGGGTGCTAATGGTAAAATAATACCTGATTATCACATCAAATCTGTTTATTTGAAAAGAGTATGATGTGTTTTCTTTGGTGTTTTGATTTCTAGGCGATAAGATTGTAATTTGTCTTAGATTTTTTGCATCGATCACAACTTGATGTCTTTTAGTAGAACCATAGACGAATGCTAAAAGTGAATGTATAACCTTAGAGCGTGGATGCTAGCATGCTGAATGTTTGACTTTTTTTCATGTGGTATTTTAGAATTCGTTTGCTCCAAGTTTTTTCTTTTGTTTTTTAATTTTTAATTTTTTTGTATTTATAGTCATTGGCTGAAAAAGGAGGTTCTGTGCTGGAGGAGATAACTGCTCATAAAGATTTTTTCGTTCTGGCTACAATGAATCCTGGGGGTGATTATGGAAAAAAAGAGCTCTCACCTGCTCTTCGAAATCGATTTACCGAGATATGGGTTTCTTCAGTTACAGATTTCGATGACCTTAGACACATTTGTTTACAAAGGTATATTCATTTTGTTTCTTCTTTTATCCTTTTGATTCTGCATTGATTTATTTCTGGCTCAAATTCTCCCGGTGATTTTTCTAGGTTCAAGAAACCAGAGCTCACACTGTTTGCAGAGTACATTATAATATTTTGGCAGGTATCTAGTGGTATCTTTTTTCATCATGAAAATAACTCAAGTTTGTAATTATGTATACTTGTCTTGATGAATATGTTAAATAATCTTTAACGATATATGCATTATCTTGTTTGTTATTGTCACATACCGAATTTTTCGACTTTCGAAAATTCGACATCGATACTCACTTTATCGACTGCCGAACAATCGAGTGCCAGAAACTTCAATAGTGAGGGTTTAAGAAAAAGAAAAAGTAGAAGAAGAAGAAAACAGAAGAAGAAAGGAGAGAAGAACAACAGAACAACATCAGAAACAGAGACAATATCAGAATCTCACATATCGCAGCGGAATAATATATAATAGATAAATGAATAATCTCTAAAACAAAGAACTATATCATTTTATACATACATCAATCAGAGTCAATATACAACAATGGACAGTTATATAACTTGTCCTCATACAGAATACACAGCGGAATAAATAATATCAGATACAAATACTACGTCTCGTCATCCAGCTTGCTTCCAAAGCTCCAGAATATCCAGAATATCCTGATAATCTAACTCTAGACTGCCCGTGTGGAAATTTGTGGGCATCCAGAGTTTAGAAGGGAAACAATAAACTCCGAGTCAGTCATGGTGACTGGTGTGAGATCGTAAAACAGTTATTCTTTATAACAACAAAATAATTTTTTAAGTCAATTCGAAATGCTTTTGGAAAATGAAACTACCATAAGACCTCCCACCACACACACAATGCAAACGCAGAATTGGAGGAATTGGAGGAGATTTCTTCTTATGATAGTCAAAGATGCTTACTACGCAAAATCAAATCCTTTTTGATATTATTATTAGTGCATAGTGTAGAAAATATTTCGAAAGTATAATATAAATCTTAGCCAGCATAGGCATTCCGCACTTATGCCTACTATAGCTACCATCCAAACAGTGGTGACCACCATAAGTGAATGATAGGTTCTACAACTAAAACCGTACAAGTCACGTATTGTTTCTTTGGATTTCCAACAAATGGTCAGGCTAAGGAACTTCCTATCCACGATGGGTACGTCCCTGGAATAGACGACCCGAGAACCTAACCGGATCTCTGCCAACACAAGGCCGGGTTACCTCTGCAAAAATAGGTAACTACTGACACGCGTATGCCATCCCCCGATCGTAACCGATCTTCCCGAGGATCCCCGATTTCCAACAAACCACATAGATAATAATGCAGCAACCACATAGGTTAAGTATCTGGGCTTCATACCATGATACCACCTCTATCCAGAAGGAATGACATACACTAAGGGGCGCTACTCCCTAGAACCTTGCCGCATTCTTCCTGTTTCGACCATTTCCGGGGTGTGAGGCTCGACGAAGTCTCGTCCACAAAGCTACGCTTTCTACAAAAAGCCCTGCTTCGGGTCAAACAAAATGATCAACCTATGATCACAAAGATATAAGATCAAACAAATGATCATATCGCAAATGATCAAACACTGATCATTTCACAGCAACACTCAGTATGCCACGTTACCAAATTGGGAGTATATTGCTGATAAATTTCAACTACATAACCTCTGAGCTCGTACGTCTCAGAGAAGGGTGTTAAGCTAAGAGAATAAATTCTCCGCCACCAACAGAAATGTATTTGAAAGAAATCAGCTTTATATCTCAAATTGTAACGTCAGACACACAATCCATACAAGTCTGTTCCGAGATCGAACATAACCGAAGGCACTTCTCACGAAGCCCTTGCATTTCCGGATAATTTTCTAATCACGTCCGGACTTCCCGTCACTAAGGGTGATAAAAACCTCTAAATCGGAGATCAGCCGATGTAGAGTAACTCGACGGTAATCCTTCCGTTTTCAAAAATATCCGGTCTTCAACACCGGTCTTCAAATGCGATTCATAACGACGTATCACATATTCGGAATGGGTTATACGACCCCATGGTCCTTTCCCGGCTAACCCGAATAGTGAGCGATTATTCAAAAATAAGTGTGGCATTCAAATTCATCCAATTCACAACAAATACCTACTCAAGGTAATTATTGATAGTCGGTTATTTAACTATCAATAAAGATGCGCGACATCATCAGATTCCCAAAAATTTTCCCAAATTATTTATCTTCCAAAATATCTTTACTAGATATAAAATTTTCACACTTCAAAAATAAATCAACATTTATTTTTCTAAACAGTTTCCATTTCTTTTATAAATTCCATAGTGAATTTATATTTCAAAATATCTACTGATATACGATTTTCAAATCGTTTTCAATATTCAAATTCAATTTATCTTTACAAAGATAAATTCTCAAAACGTTTCATTTCATTTTGGAAAACATTTCCATACTTATTTAAAATAAGTCAGTAATTCACAAATCCATTTATTTTCAATACTTGAAAAATATTTGATATACTTAAATCAAATTAAGTATATATCTCATTCTTTTAAGGAAACCATTTATTTTAACATTGATTTGAGTCAAAACGAATGTTACGTAAAACATCGTTACGACAACTCAAAATCACTAGTATAGGGATTCGAAATTTAGATAGATATATAAATCCCAATACTATATAAAACATTTCCTTTCGGAAATCATTTACTATAACAACAGTGTTATAGTCCACCATTTTCTTATTTCTCGAAAACGTCTATTTCAACAATAAATGTTGAAATCTATGATTCCGACACTCAACACGTTTTAAAACATCTTTTAAAACAATTACTTCATTTCATAATATCACTTCTCCAAAACATATCCAATTTATTAAATAATATATTCACTGTCCAAAATCGTGAATATACTTCGTTATCCAAATTCAACATTTCTACACATTTTATTTAAAAGCTTATCCACTGTCCAAAATCGTGGATATAATTCCTTTAATTATCTTCTATATTTGATTTATCAAATCCAATTGATTTCGAATTTATAAAACAACGTTTATAAATTCCATTTCCATTTCCATTTTATAACAACTTCGATTTATACATCTTCTTTAATAACCCATTCAATTTATAAGTTAATATAACTTATAATTCATTTATCTTAAAAGAAATCGTTCTTTTAAACTTCTCAAAATTTAAAACTTTCAGATTTCATTAACTTATGAAATCCCATTTACACTTCATTTTAACCCTTATAGAAACTCGTTTTATAACACTAACATTTTAACTTATAAAATGTCCACTTATAAACCTTTTAAGTAAACCGTTTATAATATTTTAAAAATCTCAATTTAAACCATTTTATAAATCAATCAACCATTTATTCCAAAAATCACTTTTCGGTTATATTTCACAAAGATCTTAACTTTTATAACTTTAAAATTTGAACGTTTATTTATTTAAAATAAATCACTTCAAAAATTTAATAAAACGTATAATTTCAAAGATCACTTTACAAATCCTTTTAAATTAAAAGTCGTTATTTTTAAAACTTGAATCCGATGATGCAACACATCAATTAGTCCATCACAACAGTCAATATCATATATCAATATGATAACAGATCTATATCAATATATATGTAAATAAATAAATACTGGTGAGGAATCCAGTCGGATCCCTCCAACCTGTTTCCCTGCATCCACAGATGTTAGCACAATACCAATTCCGCTCCAGTACGGAATTATCGCGGTATATGGATTTTATAAAAATATCCGCTTACTAACGGCGCAATAGGGTCTCATCCGCTATACGAGGCGGGAAATCAATCAATCCAATATATACATATGCCAATATGTATATATTGCTATATATATATAGATATATCCTACTATATCTAATATCACATCCAATAGCAATCAATATCAGTCAAATCAATAACTGTCATACAAAATATATTTTGAGTGAGAAAATAATCTCACCTTTCGCCTTTAATTTGCAATCCAATCCTATCTCGACCCAATTTCTTGATTTATACCTTGTATAAATAATTATACAAATTTATTAATATTCGAGCCAATTAAATAACCAATTTCCGTTTTTAATTGTTAAATTTTGATAGTTCGTTCTAAACCAATTTCTAAATTAATAAATTTCATTTAACCACCATTTAAATTTCTTTAAACCCATTTCCCTTTTATAAATTTATTTAACTAAACTTTAATTTAAACAATTAAACTTTCCTTTTAAATAAATTCAACTAATATGATTTGACTTTAATAAATCCCTTTTAATAAAAATATCCTTCGGTAACTAAAACAAATAAATAAGTTTTATTAACAATTTATTTGACAAATGAATTCAATTTTATAAATAACCATCCTTTAAACAAAATAATAATTTTTTTCTCTATATATATACGCATATATTCATCAATTCAAAACTAATAAATACTTTACTGCATATATATGTTTATACTTCTCTCTGTAAAATGTATATTTATTTTTCTATGGATATCAAGATCCAAATTAGGGAATAATCTCAGATATTCCTACCTGTTTTACTGTATATTTTTTTTACACATATGTGAATATTAATTTAAAAATACAAATTGTAAATATACCTCTCTGTCAACAAAAACAAAGATGATAACCTCTCTCCATCGCGAAGCCACCCTGGCTCGTTCGAACACAAAACCCATCACCTGCTGTACGAACTCGACGAACCCCAATTCCGTTTTCCAGTGACACGAAACTGTTCGACACCGCAATCCCCACGCAGCCTTGACGTCGACCAACCTCCAGTCACACTTACAACTGCGACCACCTCGCGAACCTGCCTCCCAGAACACTGCCGCGAAGATCCACCTTGAACGCCTCCACGTGACACTCGAGACCCCACATTGCGTACGCGACACTGCTGCCCCAAATCCCATCGCGACCGCCAACACGAGCTGCCGCGTTCGCTGACCCCTGACGACGCCTCCTCCACGCACGAAATCCCTAAACTTGCTCGACTAGAACCAACGACAGCCACGAATGACTCGCGACTGCCCCGCGAGCGAAACTTCCAATTCGCGATGCTTGATGGCCACCGCGACCTTGACTTTCCTTTGCCGCCGCATCTCGCCCTCGTTCGCGATATTTATTTTGGACGAGAGGGAATTTGGTTTTCGTTTATTTTTTTTTTTATAGAGGAGGGAATGACGATTGATTTATTTCGTTTCGTTCGTTTGAGCTGGGGAGAACAGATAAGGAGGAAGACGAGAATTTTATCATCTGCCATTTTTTTTCGTTTGATTTCGTTCGATTTTTATGAAGAGGGAGAGGGGAATTTAAAAACGAAAAGGGATGGGTCGCACGATTTTTTTATCGTGATTCTCGACGTGCTTAAAGGAACGAAAAAACAACTGATGTGACAAAATTCAAATTTAAAATTTCAATCGAATTCGATTTAAATTTTCGATGCGTTTATACGTCGTACGCTCTCATACTAACTCCGAAAAATACGAAATTGGAAATCCAGTAATAATACAATATTACGGACCCAATGGAACTGGTTTCGTCGAATTCCGAGACTGTTTGAAAATTGACTATTTTTAAATATCGATTCGAACAATTAAATTTCAAAACTGAATGAAACAGTTCGAAATTAAATTCTTAAGCTTCTATTATCTTCAGTATCATCAATATAAATTTTGAAAGCTTTCGAAATATTTTTCTTCAACTTTAAATTGAAGATTTAATTTTTTTTATTCAACATTTAACATATTAAATTTCATAATTTGATCGCCAATTAGAAAGTTATATCGGAGATTCAAATTAAATTATCGTTCAAATATTTAAAATTAATTAAATATTCTCAATTTAATTTGTTCAAAATTCTGGGTCGTTACAGTTACGGCCACACATTCTAAAATGCTCTTGGTATGTAAGATTGGTCACAGGCTAATAAATTATACATACACATATGTATGTGTGTATAATATTACATACACAGAGATATATTCAAACTTATTTATGTTCAATATATTTTCAATTTTAATACATATTTCTTTTTAAACATTCATTCTTCAGAATCCTATTTTATGCTTATAAATATTATACATTTTTTTGCTCTTGGTTTTCATGTTCAATACTTATCATATGCAAATTTATTATTATTTTTTCTGCGCACTTGCATCACACATGTCAGAATTACTAGTAAATAGTTTAGTCATTCATCTTTTCTTTGAACAGTGGTTCAACCAGCTGCAAACAGGAAGGATGCTTACAATCAGAGATCTTTTATCTTGGGTTTCATTTATGAACGAGACAGAGGAATCACTTGGACCTGTCCATGCATTTATACATGGTGCCTTCCTAGTCATACTTGATGGTTTATCTCTTGGTAATGTCTTGATTATCAATTTTCATTTTTTACTTCCTTTTCTATTATGCACACGTTTGTTTTGTTGTTTCTTTTAAATATCTATTCTGGTTTTGTAATTTTTAGGAACCGGACTTTCGAAAATTGATGCCAAAACGATAAGGGAGAATGCACTCAATTTTATTCACAAGGAGTTGATGGTGAGTTAAACAGGGTTAAATAGTTACTATATAATTTTCTCTACTATACCCCAACCTCTTGGCAAAAAATAAATAAATGGCGGTGGAAATTTTGATGACCAAAAATGAGTTAAACATAATGTGTTGATGCTGAGTTTGATATGTGAATTATAACGCATTTACTGAAATTATGTTCACGTAGTTGTTATATTGACATTGTTATAGCGCGCACCCCTCCCCCCTCTTTACTTCTTTCAATTTCTATTTTCTGAGTAATAAATAGTTTAATGTATAACGGAAATATTAATGGTAAAAGGAGTGGGAGAAAGTGGGTACTTTGTAACTCCCATACACGCTCACACAATTGCTTTCACACATGCAATGCACTTACAATAAAATAATCGGACAATAAATGTATTCAATTCTTAATCAACCCATAAATTTGTTTTCTTCATCGCCATATCTTCTACCTTCGTTGCTAATTTTATTAGAATATCAACCATTCAACATGTTGATGGAACACTCCTTTGTTGAATTGTTAGATCAAGGTAATTGAATGGTCAAGATTTATTTAATTTGAAGAGTAATGAAAAGTCAATGACAAAGCTTAATATTGATTGTGATTGTGCAATTCAGTAGATTGAACATTCAATAATTTGCACAACCATATTTCATTCCAATTGCGCGTAAGATCCTTGTTTTTTCTCTGTAATTTATCGATGCATCATCACATTTTTTAATTAGTATCACTCTAGTAGCTCTCTGAATAACATATTTAACACTATCTCATTTTACCCTTTCGTTCCACGGCTACTATTAATATGCATTTCTGGATGTGTAACAGAATTTCAGTAGCGCTTCAATTGGTTCTCATTTACTGAAATTAGAGAATTATGGATGGGGAGATACAGTGGAATTTACAGATAATCTGTCAGATAAGGATGACAAGAGATTTGGCATCAATCCATTTTACATTCAAAAAAATGGTAACTGTCGTGATGATTAGATTTGGGATTGGGCTGCAGCTATTTCAATATTTAACTATAGTTTTGTGTTATATTTATTACTTGTTATTTCAAAAATTATGTGCACAACGAACACACACATGTATTATTGTAAGGATATGTATGTGTCTATGTAGAGAGGGAGGGAGGGCTGCTAAGGGAACCAAATAAGATTTTCCTAATACCAAATCTATAAATATGAGCATAAACATTTGAAATTCTTTCTAATACCATGCCTATTGAATCATGGCATAAAACGCTTAAAAACTTACTTTTGAAACAGATATCTTAAGTGACCTTTGCAGCACCGGTTTTGGAACATGGTTTGAGAAAAGTAATCTTAGGTGCCCTTAGCAGCACAAACTCTTTCCATACATGTGTGTGTGTGTGTGTGTGTTGCTAGTTCTATACGAGGAAGGATTTCTAAAGATGTTACTAACCATTTAATTGCATGCTGTAACGTGTCTACATCAATGAAGATATCGTAAATCAAATTCGTAATCATCTTCATTGATATCACACAATAACATCGCAAATAACCAAATAAATCAGTTTTTATTTTTTCCAGTTTTGTATGTGTTTAATCAGTGTTGTGATAACTAATTTATTTTGCCGTTTTAATGTTTTTAGTGGATAATCTCTGTAAAAGCAAAGGTTTTGAATTTCTAGCACCTACAACACGGAAAAATACTCTGCGGGTTCTTCGTGGATTACAACTTTCTAAACCTGGTAAGTTAAAAGCTGTAATGTAAATTTTGTAAGTACATATTTCCTTTTATGTATCGCATGAATAAAATATTCTCGTTGATAGTTCTGCTGGAAGGTAGTCCTGGTGTAGGGAAGACAAGTTTAGTAGTTGCACTGGCAGAATATTCTGGGCACGAAGTTGTCAGGATAAATCTTTCTGAACAGGTCATCCATTATCATCATATATGTGCACGTGCATAGGTGGTTCGATTTTTAGCAGACTGGTTTAATTACAATTTTTTTTTTCAGACTGACATGATGGATCTTTTGGGATCAGACTTGCCAGTAGAGGGTGATAATGGCATGGAGTTCTCTTGGTCTGATGGCATACTGCTTCAGGTTGATTTCTTATTGTATACAGTATCTCGATGCTTTCTTTCTTTGCTTTGCTTTTTTTCCCTTTTGATTTAAGAGCAGCAGATTTTATAGTTAGTTATTTTTGTGCAGGCTCTGAAAAAAGGAAACTGGGTTCTCTTGGATGAACTCAATCTTGCTCCTCAATCTGTGTTGGAGGTATTTATCATTATGATCCCCTCTTGTTTCCTTTTTTCCTCCTAATGTTTTTCAAAATCGGAATCAAATTGTAAATCGTAATGTTTAAAGTAATTTTAAATAAAATTGGATTTAAATTGTGTAATTACAAATAATTTATGTTCTAATGTGTGTGTACATATAGTTGCAAGCCAAGAAATGCTATGCAGGTTATTAAATGATATTTAAGTATGCAAAGAAAGCAATTTGTCTTCCATATGGATAAATTATGCTTTCAAATTGATTTTGGTGTTTAAGCCTCTACATCTAAAAGCTAAATTTTTTCTCCGGTTCCACCTTTATTTTATTTTGGAAAGATTGAAATTTGAATCGTAGATTCGAGCATGTATTTTTGATATTTTTTAATCGAGCGTGGATTTTTTTTTTGAATTGTTATTTTAGGCGAGTTTTAAATAAGAATATTTGATTTGAAATTGCAGTCAAATCGTAATATTTTTTGTAATCATTGGTTTCTTCTATTCTATGTTTTGATCAGCCTTTTTTCTACTCATTTTAACTCCTTACGACTTCCAAGTTCAGGGTTTAAATGCTATTCTGGATCACCGTGCTGAAGTTTATATTCCTGAACTTTGTAAGAAATTTAAATGCCCGCCATCTTTTAGAGTTTTTGCATGTCAGAATCCATCATCTCAGGGTGGAGGTAGAAAGGGCCTTCCAAAGTCATTTCTCAATCGCTTTACCAAGGTTAGACACTAATTTATGTCGCTACTTTGTGAATTTTTTAGAATCATTTTTGTCCACTTCCAAAGTTATTACAGGGTTTAGCCATGCTCTAAAATAAACAAATATACTCCATTTTTTTCCTGGCAGAAATGAGCTATTTCTTCTTGTGCTACTTCAAATAGCATCTGTTCATTTTTTTAAATTTTTTATTGCAGTGGTGCTATTTGAAGTATCCCAATACTTTTTTTTGCCCAAAATGCACTGAAGTAATTTGAAACAATGCTGGTGCTAGTGCAATATTTATTTTTAATTTTACGAAAAGAATTTGTACCGACACTATTACTAATAGCCACTTTTTGCCACACTAGGAGAAAGTGGACTATGTATGCAATTAATTTAAAAACTCGCCGAAGTATGTTATAACTTCTCAAAAATGGCCTAAACTGGAAAAAAAAATCCATTAATTTGATTTGATTTGTTAACCTTATGTTTTTAGGTTTATGTGGATGAACTATCTGAAGAAGACTATAACTTCATCTGCCAGTCGCGCTTTCCATCACTATCACCTGAACTCATTTCAAATCTAATTTGCTTTAATAATCGCCTTTTTGAGGATACCATGGTAACCCGCAAGTATGGTCAGGATGGTTCTCCTTGGGAGTTCAATCTTCGTGATGTCATCCGTTCTTGTCAAATTATGGAAGGTGCAATTAATTAATTTTTATAAATTGATCTACAAATTTAACACCATGATTAGTGTTCCTACTTTACCTTCAATTAGGTGATACATGGTTAAAGGTCCCAATTAGGAGCCTGTTTGGGCAATGGGGATCAACTTTTGTTATGACCACTTAAAAGTAGTACAAATAATATAGAAGTGTCGAATAATTAAGTTGAAATTTTGATCAAATTTAGTTGTAAAAAAAAGAACTCTTTAGCAGTATTTAGGTGTACATTTATAAGTAGTCCCCAAACATGCTTAGGCGTCTAGTATTATTAACAGATAAAATAGTCATTAGTCATTCATGATTATATATCGATCCATTAAGCGTGTAAATATAAACAAACAATGCTATTATTACTATTATTTTGATGCAAGCTGATTTGATTTGAAGGTGCACCTGAGGCTTCAAAAGCCAATAGCTTTTTGAACATTGTATACCTACAAAGAATGCGTGCTGCCGCTGACCGCAAAGAAGTTGTGAAACTCTATGAAGAAGTCTTTGGATCCAAACCCTTAATAAATGTACACCCAAATTTAGATGTCAGTTCCCAGAAGCTAATTATAGGTACTGCATCTGTTGATAGAAATCATCTTCCCCCACAATGGATTTCAAAAAATCAACTTCACATACTGCCTGGATTCCATCACAGTTTAGAAGCTATTGCTGCATGTGTTCAACATCAATGGCTGTGCATTTTAGTGGGCCCTTATTCTTCTGGAAAGACTTCATTGATTCGCGTACTTTCTTGGTTAACCGGAAATTCTTTAGTCGAGTTAAATCTGTCTTCTGGAACTGATGTCTCAGAACTACTAGGATGCTTTGAACAGTACAATTCACATCGCATATTTAGGGATTTGGTATGCCAGGTTGAACGCTATATTAAGGAATATTTTGCAAAATTAAGCACGGAAGACTTGAGGAGCAATAGAATGAGCTTGTTTGCAAAGTGGCTTGCATCCTTAGCGGCTGGTAACCACAGCATTAATATGTCAATATCCAGAAATTTGATTGATGGGTTGCTTGCTTCAATAGTTGATTTGATTGAGATTATGAAGTTGTTGATTGCTCATGTTGAAAAATATGAGAATTCATCCTTGTCATGGACGTGTAGTGATGTGACCAAAACGCTGGAGACTGCTTTGGATTTGGAGAAAAAGTTGAAAACTGAGCAAACGTCCAAAACTGAGCAAACATCAAAGTTCAAATGGATGACTGGTGACTTGATCAAGGCTATTGAATGTGGAAACTGGGTTGTCCTGGACAATGCAAACCTTTGCAATCCTACGGTCAGTGCATTTGCCATTAAGAGTTATGTTACTGGTAATTTGGCATTTGCGGTGCATGTGTGCATAAATAATCATTGCAAAAAAGATAATGAAATCGAGTCATCAAATACTCGTTTAGTATACAGTTTCTATATTGAATGCGGAAACATAAAATAAAATTAGTAGAGTATTAAGTATATGAATGAAAAACAAAATTGTGGAGAATGAATATTTTAGAAAACAAAATAATATAGGGAATTTTATTAATATATAAATTGGAAAATAGAAAGTAACAGGTATACTTTTTTATGTCAAAACTAGTATTTGAGCTTGTGACCTCATCTGTATACCTGTGCATTTTTGGAGTTATGTGGTCGAATGAAAAAGTTTTGACTGTACTGTTATTACCATAGATCTATACTCTGCACTAGCAATACACGGACCGTTTGAGTTCATAAACTATATAAGGAGTGCATATAAACCTCATTAATTGACACTGTTATATGATGAGGCAACCTTTACTATTTTTCTATTTAATATAATATTTTCTTCATCTTTTCCACAACAATTTTTTTTAATGATCTTGATTTTTCTAATTCGTTCATTTACCTCACTAATGCAACATGTATATTATTGTGAATCGTTGTCTTCCATTACATATGATACAAGAACTTTACATTAAACACAAGAGTGTGAAAAAGATGGCTTAATCTAGAAATACTTGTTTCACTGTTGAATACAATTACACATGAGGCATTGATTCTTAAGCGTTGTCCTTAATTTTCAGGTTCTTGATAGAATCAACTCTTTAGTGGAACAAGATGGTTTTATTACAGTCAATGAATGTGGTCTAGTTGATGGCAAGCCTGTAAGACTTGTGCCTCATCCTAATTTTAGAATGTTCCTAACTATGAATCCTAAACATGGTGAAATTTCCAGAGCAATGAGAAACAGAGGAGTAGAAATATTCATGATGCAACCTGACTGGTTTGTTGCGGAAGAATCCCCTGATTCAGAAAATATCGAAATAAACGATGTTAGAAAGTTCCTTCTTTTGTCTGATATACCTTTGAAAAAGTTAATTTTAGCTATGACTGAGGCCCATATGTATGCAATAAATATGGGGTCTAGTCTTGGTGTGCATATTACTCTACTCGAGCTTAGTCGCTGGGTTAAGTTATTTCGACAGCTTATTTTAAATGGGAACCAGCCTAAATGGAGCCTTCAGTCAAGTTATGAATACACATACTTATCATCGCTTGGTGAGAATGGAGGAAGGGATATAGTTGAAAAAGCAAAAGTTTCTTGTTTGTCCTGTACTGGTTGGTATACATCAAATGATATGTTGGAATATTCATTGTCATTACCAGGAGGATGGCCATCATCACATTCCATTAGAGACTTTATCTTCTATCCAAAAGAAACACACATACGACAAAATTGTGCTTATTTGGAACATCTTGGTTATCAGTTTGGTGCTTATAAGTTGAGCTCTTTTCAAAATGGAGCTAAGTTTAGGGCTATGAAACCATCCTTGTTACCAAAGAATTTGGTGCTCAGTCACCTTTTCCCAAAAGTTACTCACAATGAGAAGCTTCCAGAGTTTGATGAGGATTTGGTCAACCAGATGCTTTATTTTGCTTCAAATTGGACACTTGAGCAAGCAACTGAAGCTGATTATTCACTTTATCTACAATATTTTAACTGGTGTGATGTTGAAATGTTTCCCCATTGTGATTTTTTCAAGTCTTTGTTACAAATTCTTGACAAAGAAAGAAATCATCCCATTTGGATACACTCTCTTGAGTTAAGTGCGGATTTAAAGCCACTTCAATTGGTACGACTTACCTATCATCAATGGAACACTGAAGATAGTAAGCATGTGAACAAGTGTACAGAATTTTGGGAAGTGCTGAATTTATTAAGAGGTTTAGAAGAAAAGGTTCTTGAGATATTCAGTGATTCCCATAAATTTATCCATGTATACTCGAGCCTACTTGAAAATCATATTCTGTTCTGGAAAAGTTATACAACTTTTAAATTTGACCAATCATCAATAATTTTGCATTGGTTAATGAAAGAAGCCATGCGGTTGAAGTCTATGTTCCCAAAGGAGATAGAAAATTTGACAAAAAAGATTCTAAAATGCGATTTTTACTATCATACCCCCAAGTTGTGGGTGCATGCGGGCCACCCATTTTTGCCATCTTCTGCAGAAATATATGACAAAATGCTGCAACTGCTAAACTTTTGCGAGGAAACATGGATAAATCGCAACAATCAAATTCTATCCGGTATGGATTACTACATTTTTTTAAAAATAAAATTATCATTGATGATTAATGTTTTTATGGTGTGAATGCTTCATTGTTTCAGGTAATGCTGCTGATTTGAAGGTTGTTTTGTCTGCTAATACTGAACTTCGACAGCTAGCAGTACAAGGTATTGGCCTCGTAATATCTCTTTTTTCCCCCATTTTTTTAGTTGAATCATAATCATTAGCATGTATACTATTATCGAACTATTTATCCATAATTGCGAAAATTAGTCGATCTGAGCAGACAAATAAGTATTATTTTAAGCAACTAGCTCCTTTTCTTGCTAGTTAGTATGGATGGTTTTCTAATCCAAGTTTTTTAATTTTCAGTGAATTTCTAATTTCCACCACAATTTTTTCTTCTTCATAATATCCTTATTTGGTCGTCGTTTTTATTTCTTAATTTTCTTTTTGTTTGCCCAGCTGTTTGCATGCTCTGGTGTACTATAATGAACTGTGATCAAGACACATCCAATTCTAGTTTTCAGTTGGAAGATATATATCAGGTATTTATCACTTCAGCAACATGATATCTATCACTTCAATAACATGATGTTATATTGGTTTGCACTCAACACTTGTTCACATTATGCAGGGTCTTCGCCTTAGGGTTGAGCATGAAAAAGAGAACCTCAAAATGACATCTATTTCTAGAGAATATTCAAATTATAAGTGCTGCTGCACCTTCCCTTCAGATATCTTATGCCTGAAATCTGGTTTTGATAGTTGGATGGAATCACTTCCTCTGCTTGACCAAAGAAGTTTTTTGATGGATGTCACTTTACTCAATGAATTATCAATATGTGTACTAACTGATTCCAAAGAAGTTTATCAGGTTAGTTGTCGAAACCAGTTCCAGTTATAATTGAAAAAATTCGATGTTTCACAAGTACTATGCCCCAATAGTCTTGATTGCCATATGTCCTTAGGTAGTTATTTTGGATTTTTTATTCCAAATGTTTGTGGCTCTTTTATGTGAATATGATTCATTGCTCAGTTTATTGCAAATACCGTGTATACATGGAAAGTAGCCACTATTGATGCAAAAAACTTTGCTGCTACAAGGGAGGCAACAAAAAAATTCCTGTTCATGATATACGATCTATGCTTCATCTCATGTAAATCCAGTTTTGTATTTTTTATTGCAGGCCTTATTAAGTAGGTCTGATTTTATACAACACAATTTGGACTTCTCAATCTGTTACTCTACCCGACCACCTATGGATTTTGCTCCACACCAGGCAATCTTATGGCTTCTTAATGCTTGGACATCCGTAGATTCTGGTTTGTACATAAAAATAATCATTTCTTCACACTTTTGTTTAGACCATTTCTATATATGTAAAAAGAACTTCTACCCACCCTGCATTTTACCCAATAATTCAACGTCAATTCTTCATTTTACCATCGTACACCCCAACAATTCAATCTCAATCTTTCACACTAGATTTTTTTTCCCTTTTTCCGAACATCAGTCAAATTAAAACATTTTTTTTCATTGAAAAAAGTGGTAAAATCAAATATTTGAGGTGTATGTTAAGTGTTTTAACTTGCTTTAATTGGGTAAGTGGAAGTGGGAAATTAAATACATTTTGATTGTCAGACTCAGAGTTGGATAGAAGTTTGTATAAAATGAGGCGTCTGTTGAAATGCTCTTTGTTTATGCCATTAAGAAGTCACATGGAGGTCAGCTGATACATACTTTTTTTTAATTTTTTTGCAGTTAATACAAAACTTGCTTGTTTACTCAATGAATTTTGGTTTAATTGGCACACTTCATTGTGGAACTCGTCTTCCAAGATAGTCGAGGTTTGTTAGTTTTGAAGCCAAAAATTTACTGACAAATAACATGATTTTTTGAATTAATCATTCTTTTTGTATGTAGGAACTATCTTTGAGTGCTGGGGGTGGATCATGCCATCTAATACATCTAACGTCAACAGCAATTCTC
Organism: Allium fistulosum; assembly: GCA_030737815.1. NCBI lineage: Eukaryota > Viridiplantae > Streptophyta > Magnoliopsida > Asparagales > Amaryllidaceae > Allium > Allium fistulosum. Next base: position 658,240,723 of record CM060904.1, read on the forward strand.
GATAAGATTCTGTAAGAATACCAATCAATATTGCTGAGCAGACTTAACCAATCATTAGATTATCAAATTTTTTTTGCCCCCTGGTTCATATCAAAATTTTGATTTAGGCTCCGTAAAAAAAATATTGCAACAATGAGCATGTTTCAAAACTAATTATGAAAATAATCCTGGTTTTATATAGCTTGCGCATTTATGGAATGCACAAGCTATATTTTTTGGAATTCTTTTTAGCTTGCACATTTTTTGGAATGCGCAAGTTTTTTATCTACAAACAACAACAACAACCGAGCCATTATTCCCAAATAAGATGTGGTCGGTTAGAGATGGAACCCAAAACTAAATGAAAATCAATTTAAAATTCATAACAACAATAAGAATAATAAAACCATGATAATAATAATAAATAAAGTCAAATAAGTAAACAGATAATAACAACAACAACTAAGTAAAATAAAAATAAAGATAAAGATAAAAACAAAAAATAAAAACAAAAACCATGATGATGATAGTAATAATAATACTAATAGTAATAATGATACTAATAGTAATATTGACCGAAGACCAAATACACTACGTCTTAGGTTTCTATTCACTAGTTCTATAATCTAAAACTTCTAACACTACCCTTAAACCAACCTTAAGCAAAAAAACTCCTAGCTCATGGTTCTGGTATGTGGGTTGCTAACTTCCACGCACACAGGTGTAAGTTTTTTATCTATTTAAAATATGTAGCTTGTGCATTCCAAAAATGCGCAATATGTTTGTATTTTGCATTCTTAGAATGTACAAATACATTTTTGGGGCTGAAATAACCGGTTAGCCCCTTTTCTTCCTACCTATTTATATTTGTATTTGCGCATTTCAAAAATGCTCAAGCTCAATTCTTTTTTAAATATAGCTTGTGCATTCCATAAATGCACAAGCTGTATAAAACCAGACCTATTTTTACAATTAGTTTTGAAACATGCCCGTTGTTGCAATATGTTATTCTAAGGTGCCTATATTAAAAATTTGACCTTTTGTTTGGAGCTTAATTTTGCCTAATCATTGAATGAAAGAAAAGTAGAGGATTATCATTTCATGCTAATTCATGCATGAATGCACACGCATGTATGTTTGCATTTTTTGTTTTTATTTTATAACTTGGATATAGTAATAATATATGCGGAAGAGGGGGATGGGGAGGTCACCGGTCATGTTGAATCATAAAGTTCCCTAAAGTTCTAACTTCAAAGTTAACAACCACAGATTGCTTGGAAACAACAATTTTGTTTGCTCTTATTATCTTTCCTATGTATAAATATGGTTGTATCTCTTCAGTGAAGGTGCTGTTCAAATCAAGGACTGTGAAGTGCATTTGGTTAAGCTTCGAACCGTGTCTAGAATTCTTTGGAAAGACATTCCCTTGAAGAAAAATCTAGCTGACACTCTTCTATCTGCTGCAAGTAACCTCCTCAAGCAGGTGATATATTTGGTGACAGGAATATTTTGTGATTGTTAATACTTACAAATTATAATGAGGTTTTGCTTCTTTCTCCGAAACAGCTTATATTAGTCCATCAGAAGTATTTCGATGAAGACACATTTCAGATGATAAAAGTTGCGCTTTCTCAGCTCGCAGAAAATGATGCATCAACATGTTATTTGGTATATTCAATACAATATTTAATATACATTATGTTGTACCATTCCTTCATATTCAGTATGATATATGCTTGTACTGCATTCATTTCTTTTATTTTAGCAGAAAAAAGCTTATTTCAACTATAAGCCCCTTTTGAAACTTATTGCAATAAGTAGACATGGTTTTCACCAGTTCATGAATTTGCGCTCGTGCACTTTAGACGTGTGTAAGCCCGAATTTGTGCTTGTGCACTTTAAAACTGTGCAAGCAAAAAACTTGATTTGGTCTAAACCATGTCCATTTTTGTAACGAGTGTTACAGCACGCGCTTCGCGCGTGAATTGTTTTATTGTATATGTTTAAATCGGTCAAAAAAATGTTTTTTTTAATTCCAAGTGATATTAAGATTTGTATATTTGTAAAGAAGTATTCTGAATTTGTAAAGAAAGTTTAATTTTAGATGCTAATTTTAGAAGTGTTTTGAATTCGTAAAGCATGTTTAATTGTTAGATCCTACTTTTAGAGGCGTTTGAATATGTAAAAGAAGTTTAATATTAAATCCTATTTTTAAGTGATTAAATATGATAATAAATTGAGGGGCGTTTTTGGTAGTTCACGTTGATACCAAAAAAGTGTGAGACCGAAGCTATTACAACTATTAATAAAGATATAAGTTCCGAACGAGGTTTATACTTAGAAGAAGCTTTTTTCTGAAGGCTAATCATAAAATTTGCCCTTCATTTTAGCATACAGTATTTGAGTTTCTGTATATGCTCACTGCAGGCAGAGGTGATACTAAATATTAAATCACTTTTGTTGAAGTCAAGACACAGAATTCTGAGATCAGTTCTGGTGCCAGTCATAGACACTATATTTGAAGAACTATATAATAAAAACCATCCCTCTGGTATGTGTGTGTTACTTAAAGTTGCAATCGAAGAATTTTCTTTTGTTATCTTATTTTGTTTCTTGACAGTTATAATTTGCTTGTTGGCGATTTCTTATTTATTCAGACTCCTTCAATCTTGCTTCTGCATGGGTACATATCGGTGCACTGCGCTTCAGTTTGTTGCTAAACCCAAATGGTCCTGATCCAGCAATGAAGTATTCATTCAAGCATTTCGTTATATCAGAAAAAATATCTTCACTTGAGCTTGAAGCTAAGGTAAAACACTATTTTGTATGTTTATGATAGCTTTATTGGTGTCTGTAAATTCTGGCTATATCCCTACTTTGATATATTTCAATATATCGGCAACCAACAATAATAAAGACTCGGACAGTTGAAGGAATCGAAAGGTCAGCAGGGTTTTTTGTTTTTTTGGCTGAATGTTGCAATACCTGTTTTAGATTTCTTCAGGTATATAATTTATTTGAATGAATACTTGACGGGAGCTGTGTACCTGTGGTTTATAATTAGAATATATATCACCCAGCTGGAGTTGCATTCAATGTAAAGCTCAAGCAGTATTGATTAGTTGCAAATAACGGTCTAACCAACCATAATATTGAATACAGTGTTCTGAGAAAAAAAAAGTAGATCTCAGTCTGAAGTTATAATTCATTTCAAACATAGTTGTCAAAGTGTGCGTTATGGCGCGCTAAATCACAAAAAAGCCCAAAGCGCAGGCTGTGCACTTTTTAACCTACAAAAGCGTACCTGTTACTGAAAGCGTAAAAAAGCGCTTTGTCTCCTTGAAGCGTAAAAAAAAGCCATAGCAGAAAATGCTTTTTCTTTCCTCCTGTTTTCTGCCTCTAAAAGGAAAATAGGCCCAAACCTGACTCAATTGATTGAAATAATTCATCTGTCACGTACTATTATCTTTAACAGTCATTTATTTTAATGCATTTTCAGCTCGTTTAGACTTGAAATATCATGATTTCTTAGTTTTGTTATAGTAGACTTGAATTATATGCATTTAGCTTATGTGTAACTTGTCATTGAAGAGTTTGTGGTGTCTTAGTTTCATTAAAATTCATATTTTCAAGTGTGCTATTTTCTTATTTGTATCTCTTCTTTGGTCTTTGTCACTAGCATATGGAAGAACTTTATCTTTTGTGCAAAATCTTCTTGTTGTAAGCTTATAGCATGGTCATATGTATAGTTTGGAGTTGGCATATGAATTTTTTTATTAACAAGACGCAAATCTATGATACCTATCGTCCATTTCGGAAGTACCATGGAACCATTACTTCTTTTTTTAATAATTACTAATTACACAAAATATGTTTAGTCTTGAATTTCTTGGATACTACACAATCAGCAAAAAGTGCATTAACTTTGATTAGCATGATAGATTAATAGATAGTAAAAAAGAAGCAAAATTAATGGTTGCGCGCAAAATATCATGCGCTAAAGCGCATGGTGCAAAAATAGCTCAAAGCGCAAGCCTTGTGCAGAAAAACACAAGGCCTTGTGCTAAAAAGCCCAAGGCGCAAGCCATGCACGTTTTCCAACTCACTACTTTGATTTCAAACATATAGCAAGCAACAATTGTGAAAAAAGTCACATAACTTGGATCCCATGTCAAATCGAATCTGTCCTATATCAGGTCGATTCTGGAAATCTGGTTCATAACTTGATTCATAGTATAATTGGATTTTTTTTTTCATTTCACGCTGAAATAAAAATATCAAGGTACTTATTTGAGTAAATAGTTCAAACTATTGTTGTTTATAAAAACAGAATAAAGGTAGAACTGAATAGATAATTAAGCTTTAAATTTAGATTTAGAAGTTTAGAGTTCATCAATAACAATTAACAAATACTAATCACGAGAAGGGATGAAGAATTGATGCTTTTACGTACTTAAACGTTATTTGACAACCCACATACAATAGTTTTTGCAAACATGTGTGTGTTTGTCTGTGCACACACATATTTTAATATGGATATTTAAAATTTGCAATCTACGATTTGAATCTAATTTTAATTTGAATTTTGAACATCATGATTTACAATTTGAATTCCATATAGGAAACCTTGTATAGCAACATTAGTTTTCTTTCAACTTATTATTTGTCTTTATAATTTTACGTAGGTGCGAAAAGAATGTGCGCAATTGGCTGGAAGGAGCTCTACAAGAGACAATGCACAGGAAAGAGTTTCATTGTTACAAAATCTGGAGAAGGAACAACGACGTGTCCAGTCTAAGGTATACTTATGTTTTTTTTTATTTTTTTATTTTTATGTATACAATTATTAGCTTACATTAAAATTGTAACTTAAAGGTTTCCATTTCATTCATATCCTCTATTCTGTGAGATCACACCGACACATATTTTGCTTACAGATTGTTTTTCGACCTCAATCTTCGAAGTACAAAACCATGTGTAAAGAATGCTCTGAATTTGATCATCTTGCATCTAACTGCATGAAATTTGTGGAAGAGTTGAAGTCTAGTGCTTCTACTCAATCATCAATGGACAAAGCTAATAGTTGGCAGGTGCGAAAATAACATTACAAATTTAGTTAATATTAATTTTAGAATCTACCAGTTCTTTTTTCATGATATCTTTAATGTACAATAATTTAGATCACAGCATCCTCATTTGTTGATAAGCTGTCAAAGGATTATGCTGAATACAAAGATTTAATTCAGCCACTTCAAGTTGCAATTTATGAAATGAAATTGGGTCTATCATTAGCAGTATCTTGTGCTAAAGAGGAAATATATTTGAAGAAGGCTGATGAAGAAAATTGTGAAAGAATTACGGTATGTTATAAATAATTTTATAAACTGTTTCATTTCACTATTATTTTTCACACCATTCACTTCTCTCTAGAGATGAGTTGGGTGCAAAACTTCATCACATACCATTTCTCCTATTTCTATTGTTTTTTTAGACCTCCTGATTCTTCCCAACACTGTACGCTATTTTATTATGTTGCATCTTCTTTTATTGGATATGTGACCAAAGGTTATATTTCAAATAGAGTTGGCCATGTCGTTGTTTCTATGAAAAGCGCAAAGTATTATTTGTATCTACAATATTAAGGTGAAAGGTGATCTTTTTTAGAAGATTATAGTACTAATCTTTTCAAATTTTGTTTTCGATGTATGTATGTTATGTCCTTGTTCAGGTTGAGTTGTACAAAACCTTATCATACCACCTTTCTCATTGTGAATTCTTATCGTAATTTTTTTGGTGTTTCTAAGCCGTACATATTAGCGTTGACAACAATGTAATGTCTTTATATTACAAGACCGCTACAAGATGCATTATAGTTTTTTAGATTTTTTTTCTTGCCCTTTTTTACACACACACGGGTGTGTGTTCTGTTCTGTTTTACTTATTTGTTTCTTAATTGAATTTGTGACCTACTGATTTTATGGTACAGGTTCCGATCTATAATCTCATGCGATTTCCCAGAGAGCTGACTCATGAATTTACACCTGACTACATAAATTCCTTGCCTGTTTCTTTTATATCACACACATCAATAATTTCTCAGGTTATAGATGCCAATTTCCTCAAGAAGTTGGCTGCTATTTCTAGTGAGGCTGGATTTGATAAAGCGGTTAGTAGACAATATCATTCCAACCTTAAAATCATTATTTGATATTTATGTAATTATTATTATTGTTATTTTTGCACGTTCAATATTTTAGATACAAGCTAAGATTCATCACATCATCCTCGTTGGCGCCATGCACTATGCTTGCAATTCTCTCCTAATGGATAAAACAGTATTCATGGTAAGCCTATATAGGCACTGTATTATTATGTTTATTTTTTTTGATAATTTTTATTTCAACACTTTTTCCTTCAATTATGTTAACGGATATTGCATATTTGAACTCATGATACCAAAATATATATCGAAACGTGTATTGTCTTTTAAAATGTATATCCTCTTTTAACATATATTTAGAAGGTTTAAAAACTTGATTCAATTACCCATTTTTACCGCTGTCTCATGTTTTGCACTTAAATTGAGTTGGATTTGACAGAAGTATCTCTCTTTTTCCCCCTTTTTTTGTTGCATTTTTTGCACCATCTTGTCTGATTTATTACCTTTTTGATTCATTTACGTGCTGGCTGCATTTATTTACACGTTCTGCTTTATATTACATATTTTAGCATGTGAAAACTGGAACCACAATTTTGATTGGATTTCATCGCAGTCATCATCAAAACTTCATTGGAACGGCTGAAATTCTTGCTTGAATCTTGATCCATAATATATAACATATGTTGAAACAAATATAAACACAAATTTAGTTTCAAATCTCTTGTGAGTTCTGATTGCTGAACTAGATGTTTAATACATGTGGTGATATTGTATTTCTTTGTATTTTCTTTCCTCCTTAGCTTTTGGATGAGATCTTTGGTCACTTTGTTACCCTTTGGATGGAAATGAAATCACAAGCCAAGGTTAAGGAAGATGGAGAGTTCGAGTATTTTAAATTTAAACCTCGTTCACTTGTGCTAGAAGATATCGTGGATGCAAATTATATCTCAGATGCTGATGAAAATTCAGCATTTGGAAGCGATGAACTATTGATGGAACACGAGTTTACTAGCATGGTTAGTTCAACTGCTATTTACATACTAAATAACTTATCTTTTTCCTTTCTTCGCGGCGCTCATTCAATCCTTCTGATTTTTTCAGAAACATCCTGCCAAAGAAGATAATGATATGCAGGAAGAATGGAGTATGATTCCTGAATACGTTTTGAAAAGCTTAGTACATATTCATGGCCTGCTGTTTGGGTCAGATAAACTTGTCGAACACGTAAACTTTACTCTCTTGTTTCATATCCGTATCTTGTATCGTAACCTTGGCTTGAAGTTATTGTAAAACTTAGCACGTAGTTATACTTGCTACACAATTAGCTGATTTGTATAATTGTATTTTGTGGTTCTAAACTAATCTGTATTTTTGTCTTATGATCTTTGTAATTCATGTTGATCGTAGATTTTCCTCTTTGATCTTTTTCAGACTCCGCCCAATTTCAGACTCACTGAGGACAGATTATCTTCCTTTATGGACTCTTATGCATTGGGTGCAAAAATACTACAAGGTTTTTTCTTTTCTTTTTTTCCTTCATGAGTCATAGCTTAGTTATACCATGCTTTAGAAGTGAATAACTTGATCGTTAATTTATTCCAGATCTTCAAGCGCTTTCCACTGCTGCACTAGATGAAACCTTGAAGCTAGAGCAATTATTTCATGTATGCTTGGAATATGATCGACTTGCAGCACCTCCTACCTCCCGGTTAACACAGGCCTACAATGTTTACAAGGTGAAAAACTATACACGGCTTATTATTAGGAAGTAATTTACCAATGGTGACCGTGTATTTAATAATATTTGTTCCATATTCCATAATTTCAACAACGACCCAAGTTTTTGATCCGATCACAAACCTTTTGAAATGCCCCTTGTATACAAATGAGGTTTTGGTTATAACAAAAATTAACATTCTTTTTTAATTGAAAAACTTGTTATATAAATCAGGTTACAAATTTCAGCCCTGAAATATTTTCATTTTATTTATTTCAGTTCATCGAGTTCTCAATATAGATAATATTTTCTTATATTTATTCTTCATAATTTTGCTTTACATTCATACAAAATGACTAATTTCATGCTCAATACTTTTCTGATTAAAAACCATATTGGAATTAAGCATTGGTTATTTCATGTTTTTCCAAAATAAGTATTAGTCTTTATAACAGCGATCTCCGTTACTATTTATTTTGACAGGATTCCAATGCTTTGGTTATTTCAAAGATGGTTAAGCCTCTCACTGTTGTTCAAGAGAAGGTTGAATCTCTTTTGATGGAATTACCTGAACATCCTGCTCTTGAGAAAGTTATAGAGACAACTAAAACGCTTCTTGAATTCCCATTAAGTACCCCTGTGTCAAAGGTGGGCCACTTCTAGCTTCTCCTTTGATTGGGAGTTATGGGTATTATGTTTAGATTTCAGTTGATAACTTAAATGTACTATAAAATGTATATAGGCACTGCTTGGGCTGCAGCTTTTGGTCAGCAGAGTACAATCATTGAAGGAAAATTTTTCCATCTCTCTTATTGGTATTATTTTGATTTTCTCTTTTTCATCAACATTATTTATTTTAGATTGTGAATTCTTCTTGTTTGAAGTTCTGTCTTAGTGACATGGAATGATTGCAAAATCCAAAATCTTAAGATCGTACTATTTGAATTCAATTTTAATGCAATCTCTCTGCCTTCGATTTGGTTTTCAAAGCTTGATTCATATTTCAGAGGGAAATCATTCAATTCATGTTGAAAATATATCAAGATACTTCGATCTTGTACTTTTATTGTTGACCCAACAATGTAAGGATGGAACCAAGATTTGAGGTTTCAACTGAAACACCAAAATTCTCGTCATTCCATTTCGGTTTGAATAAGTACCGAACCGAAGCCAAATCGAAACTATGATTCAGTAAAGAAAATATTGAAATTCAACTTTTATGGAAGAAATATGAAAAGAATTGGGAGTAAGTGTTAAAAAGCTTGCACCAATGGGGAGTAGGGTTTCCCCTTTTTTTCAGCCACCGCTGCTTCTTATCTTCCCTTTCTACCAGATTTCGTCACCTCCCCTTTCACTTCTCTCTCCTTTACTTTTCTCCCTAGCTTTCCTTGTTGCTGTAAGCTACTTATTATTCACATCTCCCCACCTCCTTTATATTCACTTGTTTTCCGTTTCCGCCTCGAGCCCTTTGTTGTTTCAATTTCGACGTCTGCTAGCCTATTTCTCCTCTGCTTTCCCTTGGCGATCTGAAATCTTTTTGCGAGTTTAATGCTTGGTCTGAACTAGCACATGTACTTCAGCGTCATCCTGTTTCAACTTGGGGTTTTCGTAGCATGTTATGGCTACTACTTCTTTGATCGCGGGGTGAGGTATGTTCAGCGTTGCTCTTGGTCACCGGAGCTTGTTTCTGGTATGGGGTTGATTCGAGATCTGAGTCTCATCCTGCCACGTTTCTTTGTATCTCTAAGGGTTTCTTTGGCAATTGCTGTTGCAACAGGAGAGGTCTCTTAATCGATGCTTGTGGTGCTTCAATTTTGGCTTAATGATGTTTCTCTTGTCTACGTTTCTCTTCTTTTGCCTGATTCGTTCTCTGATGATTTTGTTCTGGCTGGCTTCATCTGCGTAAGTTTTATCATGTTATTTGCAATGGTTTATGTCTGGCGTATCTTGATGATATCTTGGAATGTTGGAATGAATTGGCGCCCTGCTTGGAGCTTCTTTGTCAATTTCCCTTGTCCGTACTCTGGTACTGGGGTCTGAGTTTAGGTCATTGTGTTGCTGGTGTAATTGTGTCGATGTGGTTAGTTCTGTTATATCGTATTGTTCCTGTGCAACTTTGTCATGGTGATCTTGATTTTTGCAAGTATGTGAGATTTGTAAAGAGTTGCTTGAAAATTTGGGTGTTGTGAGTCATATCTGTGATTGCCTTGTGCAACATGTCGAGTAATGTACTCTGTAGGCATATATGTGCCGAAGCTGCTGAGGTCCTTTAACCTCACACCTGTATTAATTTATTTATAAAAAGTGGACGGGCCACTATAAAAACCGGCTTGCCTTGCAATATATATATATATATATATATATATATATATATATTATATGTGTGTGTGTTTATATATCAATAATTAATCTAAGTTTCGAATATATGAATATTTAAAATATGAAATTTTGACTGTTTGAAAATATGCAAAACCATAAAATATGTGAATAATGTAACTAAAAAAATTCAAAACGAAGTAATGAATAAATAATTGTTAGTGTTATTAATACTTAGAATCAAAATGTATTGTTCATTTGTATCTTATTTTCCAATTAAAACAAATTATGCATCTTACTTAAACAATTTGAACAAACACATGTGTACTTATGTGTAACATAATCAATGAAACCCGAAACTGGAACCAAAATTTTCAAGATTTACGAATTAGATCAAAATTCCTAAAATTACAAAAGATCGAATTGAGATTTCGAACTTTGGATCGAATCTCACATGTTCGAACTTAACAATCGGCAGTTGTCGCTACTCATTTCGTGATTTAATGGGTGTATGTGTTGGCTTAGTGCATACTCCCTCAAAATTTACAGGCGTGAGCTTGGTTGGTTATATGTGATTTTAAGAAAAAAAGAAAGAAAAGAAAAGAAAGAATGTAAGAGAGAATGAAGAAAGAAGAAGAGGAAAAAGAGTAGGGATGGAAGGAAAAAGAAATTAATTTTAGATTTGAAGTTCACATATCAAAAACTATTTAAATTACAAAAATCATGACAATGAAAAGAAAAAAATGATTCTTGCACGTACCTCGTAAAGTTCATAGATTTGAAGTTATTTAGAATTTTTTACAAGGTAGAACAAAACTTCTAGTGTTCAAATACGTGTATACATGTTAAAATGTCCACCCTTTGAATCTATGATTTATGATTTGAATCCGATTGCAGTTTAAAATTTGAACTCCCCGATTTACAACTTGAATCTTGTTTTGAAAACCTAGTGTCATGATGGTCTTCTGTTGGATACAGATCTAAGTCTTGAATATGATTTCTTGAAGTTATTACTAATACTAATTATTTCCACTCTAACGAAATCTTGTTATAATACAGACCTAGTACACCCTATTTACAGTTTAGTGTCTTCTTGGCAAAAACTCGAGCTAGATAGCTGGCCTGTTTTGCTTGATGAAGTTCAACAGCAGTATACATCAAATGCTGAAAAGGTAAACTGACAAAATTATTCATCGATTGATTGTTTTTTTGCCTAACAACATAATGTATTCTTATCCTGTTATTTAATTTGGGTGGTACATTATAGCTATGGTTTCCGTTTAGAGCAATCCTTCACCGTAACCTATCAGGAGATGGCGAAATGGATACGATTCAGAGGTACGTTAAGTAATTGACTGGGATTTTTTTCCTTTTCCTCTTTTTTTAAGTTAATAGGTCCAATATAATATATTTATATAACCACTGAAATGTGCCTTGCAGTATGGAGGATTTTATACAGACTTCCAGCGTCGGTGAATTCATGAGACGGCTTCAGCTTCTCCGTGCTTTTCATGGTCAACTCAATCATGGCATTTATTTACATGCTTATTCAAGGTAAGTTAAGTATATAAATCTGTTGGTGCTGTAAATCTGTAGATATCAATTTCTTTTTAATGTTACTCAATTTACCTTATATCATTAATTAATTAATATGTTTCTGAAACAGTGGAAGTCTACATATGAAGGAGAATCTGAGCATTTTGTACAATGTGGTTGGATATTACTTTCAGTTTGTGCCCCTGTAAGTTTTGTAGATATGTTTTATAATTTCCGTTTCTGTTTATTATATTTGTATGTATATTTGTGTGCGTGCGTGCGAATATGAATTATAGCCTTATAATTTCTCTCTCTTTTAGGATTTTGGAGCATATCGAATCTGGTAGAAAAGAAGTAGAGAAAGAGTTGAAGGAGTGCCTCAAACTATACAACTGGGAACGTTCCACTGTGGAAAGTTTTAGGAGGACAAGACAAAAAATATGGAAATACGTAAAAAAATATAACGTACATCTCCAGCTGACCTGAATTTTTTTTTCACATTTTAAATTTATCATTTAATCGTATTGCAATTAATTATCTGATGAAGTGTCTATGTGCTTTATGTAGACAGTACTTTGCAGTACCATATTAACTCTAGATAATTGTGCACCATGACACTTCATATAAGCATTCATCCGTTCATGTAAATTTGAAATCCATCTATTCATGCAAATTTACATAACAGTGCTTCGTAATGACATTAACTCTAGACAATTTGTACACATTTATCTATTCATGCAATTTGCATTATAAACATTCATTTATTCATGCAAATTTACATAACAACCCACAGATGATATATATGCATGTCACTTTACAAAATACTTGAATCTGTATTATTATTTTTCCATCTATCGTGTCAATCTTTCTAACTCTCATATTGCAATTCTTAGGAGGTTTTGCAGCAACCAGTTATGATAATACTTAATCAAGACAGAGTTCAAAGGAGCGAAACTCCTCCATCTTGGCTTGAAAAGAAAATCAGTGATGAAAATAATATGGATGTGGTTCAGTTCCCACTAGATATTGAGCAGCTCAATAGCGCCAAGAGGTTCTTACTTGTAATATGTAAATATTGCAATTTTTTATATCTTGTAATACGTAATTGACATTTAGCCATACATTCTGTAGGTTCTTGTGGTTTGAGGAGTGGAAAGTGAAAGCTGAATCAACTCTCAAGTCCCCGGTTTTAAAAGGTAAGCACTGTTGACGGAAATCATTACAAGCATAGCAAAATTTCTAGCATACACGTTTATCTACGCATTAAAATATAAATCCTAAGGAATCTATGTTTCATGGTTTAATTCCTTATTGGTTTAAAGTTTGAACTTTATGGTTTACAATTTGAATCTGAGTTTGAAAATCTGCAAGTACTTGTAATGTTTGATCTCTTGCTATAGATTTTATTCATATTATTCCTATTGTCGATTTGATGTAATGCAATCCTTTTATTTCCAGAGAGCATACCAGAAAATTGTATGACAGCATGGAAGGAAAGTTGGAACTCATTTGAAAAAATTAGTGTACATGCGGCTGAATTTGCTCATTTATGGCAACATGAAAAGAACAACCATAAAAAGAAAAGAGTTTTCAGAGGTTTACTGAAAACTTTGGAGCAATGCGGATTATCGAAAAGTAAAACCATGTTTTCTGAGGTTAGATATATCTCTAAGGTCTCTTTCTTTCGTTCCTACTGTTAAAAGGAACTAATTTTATACGAAATGACAAACTTACCCTTTAGCTTTCACCACTCCATGGTTACCATTTTATTTTAGCTAATGTCCAAAATTTCAAGATTCGAATGGGCAATTGACAACTCACTCGTTATTATTTTATTTTTACTATGATGTTTTGTGTATTCACGTTACTTTTGTATATCATGACAAACAATTATCTTATATTCACAAAATTACTTATTATTATTCTTTTAAGAATGAATAATTTTAAATAGAAATTACATATGTAAAAAAAGTAGACATTTCAATAATTATTGAACTCGCATAAACCATACTGCGTATTTTGTAGTTTATTTTCAATTATTATTTTATATTTTGATGCAAATTTAGTTAATAATTTAGATCGATGTGAAATGTGGTTTATATATCAGTTTGCTAGCCTATTAATATAGAACAAATCCAATATATGTCAAGCTTGTCCGGTAATCTTTTTGTTTAGTTGGAAAACAAGGGAAGCTGTTCCAGCAGTTTGTTTCTTCAGCCTTCATATAGTGTGGAAAACATGCTACAATCCAACAAGTGTATATTGTCATGGGAGGCTGCAGATAAAATTTACTTCAAGAACTTGGGTATGGTTCAACAACTACGACAAGTTCGACTCAATTTTAACAAAACTCTAATTCTAGACCAGGTATTTTTATTTTCTTTGCCTTTTGAATTTAACAAGATAACCCATTTAGCAGTAACATCATGTATCAATTGTCAACATTATTTGATATTATTCAGGTGGAGCAAGCAGTATCTTTTATTGATCATCTGATGATTGTACAACAAGAACAGAGATATGCTGCTTATTGTGTATCTGAGCAGCTGCAAAATTTAAGATGTCAGTTCAGAAATATAGGTGGAAGAGGTACGTAAAATTTTGAACTTGTATTATCACAAGCATGCCCTATCACGTTGGGACCATTAATATTGTGGTAAGGCTACTAGATTGAACCAAGTGGTCTTGGGTTTGTAACCTCCAGAGACTTGTTGCCAACTTTCAAAAAAGAAAAAAGAAATAGCATATTCTATCATTCGTATTTGTTTAAACCTTTTTTTTATTTATTTATAGAAATGGGTGATAATTGTATCTTGAGTCCAAATCAGCACACTGTCATCAAATTCATGTGGCAGCAAAAGGTTTGTCATTCTGATATCATTAAATGTGTACTATTTACTGGTTAAATGCTGTGCAAATGTAAACGTAACACTTTTTTTATTGTATTTATTTATTGTTCTTGCCAGAACTTATTTGATAATCTTCTAGCCATGTCCAAAGATACGCAGTTATTTCTTCAAAAAGTTGAAATTTGTCACAAAAATTCGTGTGTAGTGAAAGCTGAAGTTGACATTGTTTCTGTGATATTGGAAAAGTATATTCCAGTATTTTTGCAGTCTAAGGTAATCAAAAGTGCTTTCTTCTTATTAAATAGATAGAAAAGTGCCTTTATCATTTTTTTATATTAAGTATTTTTACTGCAGGCATATTTGGATAAGTACCTCATTGACAGTAATAACACAGTTACGATGTCTGTGAAGTGTATGCCTTTAGTTGCTTCTCAACAGATGGAACAATTATTAGCACTTAATTTTCAAGTTATTCAGAACTTTGGAGAGGATATCAATACTTTGCGCTTGCAAAAGGAATGTAGGTCAGCCGTGAGAGAATCTGTGCTAGATCGTCTGGAGAATCTAGTCATTAAGGTTTGTTATCCTTATTTTTCTGGGCAATTTTATCACAAGTTACATTTCATTTAAGAAGAACAAAGTAATTTTGGGTAAATTATATCTCAACCCCGTATTATACTAAACATACCCTATTCTGTAAACAAATTATGTGTCTATAGTACCCTATGCTTCTCCTTTTCAGCTTGCTATCTGCAACACAATTTCCACAGCATTTAACACACTTTCTTTGAGGTAAAAGAAATTAATATACACCTTCAATATTTGATTTTACCAATTTTGTTGACGAAAAATATTGAAATTTGTTTTTCTTTGATTGATTCTTCAAAGGAAAAATTCGTGTGTAGAAAATGGAGATTGAAAATTTTGGGTGCATGGTGGAAAATAAAGCAAATGTTTTTTTTTTTGGCTAAAATGTACATGGTAAAATGAATGCCTTTCTGGGTGTTTTATAGCAATACTCTTTTTTTCCTTACTCTTATCAACTTATAACCAATCTTTAATGGAAACTTGTATTTCTTATTTAGTGCAAGCAAATATTATTAATTTAGCAACTGAGCATACCTTTTTCTTAACAAAATACAATCTTGTGTATTTTGTTAAGAGGGAAACAAAATACAAACTTTATAGAACAGCCTTCTGTCATATTATAGTTCTCTAATTTTATTCAATTACAAGTTATAAAATGATACATGCTTCTGATTTATATAAGAAAGTAATAGAGAAACATCAAGAAAATCAGTTAATAAATTTTGAACTTAATTTAATATGTAGATCTTGGGTTTCAATAATGAAAGATTGAAAAACACTTAAGTGGTGCCAGCCAAAATAAGAGTAGTTTGGGAAGAATTGGTTTTTATCAAGGAATATGCTCAATAAGTTTTGAGGTTGAAATAAATTTGTCCATAATTCTACTTATCCATACTCATTATATTTTTATTTACAGGGGAAGACGATTTTTGCAAAATTCAATTCCGAAATAGAAGAAAGTCTCAAGTCATACTCTGAAGAGCAAAACTCTACTGCAGCAATTGAAGAAATAAATATACTACTGACATCAGTGTTCAAAAGGATGGACACTATTTGGGATGATCACATTGTCCTTAGTGAATCATCTGCTCAACAGATAACTGCACTTAAAGAACTTTTTGAATTCCACATGAAAAATATGAGCCTTGACCATTTGAATAATACTCTCAAAAAAGCAATTTTATCAGTGGTTTGTTCTTAAACTTAAATTTTTAGCTTTCCACTTTTTATTACAATTGTCTGACTTTTTTTTTTAAAATAATTTGTCAGAGCAATCTGAATAATTGCATAATGACTCAAATCAACTTGCATCTTGGTAGCCTCCATTCATCATTGGACCTCCTCTTACAATTTGCTGAAAATTTACTCTCCGAGTTTTTAGATGCACATAAAACAGTAAGTATCCCGCCTGCTTTCATTTTTGAATCGTTCTGAAGAATTTGTTAACATTTACTGAATTGTTATTGCTGTTCTTTTTTCATGTGCAGATAGCTGAAATTACTCATGTGCTTGCACACATGTTTATTTTATTATTATCTAAAGGATTTGGTGATACGGAAGAAGCAGACGATGAATGTGATGGATCAAAAGATGCATCTGGAACAGGCATGGGTGAAGGCGAAGGCACGAAAGATGTCAGTGAGCAAATAGAAGATGAGGAACAATTGCTTGGAACGTCCGACAAGGTAATATTTGCTATTGTATGGTTGATTGTACAAAATAACCGTATATATTCTTAAGGTTGCATTACAATGGCTTTATAAAAGTTTCTGTTTTGCTTTTTAAAGCAAGTCATAAAGTTGATCCAGATGGGCGACTTTAAAAGTTACTTTTTACTTGATTTTGAAATAAATTATTTCTTATTTTTTCAACTTACGAGTAATTTTGTTTTCAACATTTTTGAAACATAAACTGAAGCAGAAACAAATTTACAAAAGAACCCTATTTTTCCTTGGGTTGCATTAAATCAATATCTCAAAATACCTTCTTTCTAGCATCCATATATGGTTGATTTATTGACTAAAATCATAAATCACTAAATAAAACCTAGATGATGTTATATGCTATTAACTGAAGTGAGGAATATTTAGATTGTGTTTCTTTCAAATAAGAAGTCTGACTGTTGAGTCCTGCTTAGTTTTAGCCTTAGGTGTGTTTATTTATGATCAAAATTTTATTCTTACTGGGTATTTTCATAATGTAATAACTTCAACAAGTACAACAGAACTGCATTAAATGTTTTTATAATCCAGTTTGATTTACCTAAAAAAATTAGAACATTTTTTCTTCATAATTTCATTATACAGAGAGACGAAAAGGACAATTCAGAAAAATTACCCAACGACGAGGACAAAGGAATTGAAATGGAAGAAGATTTTGAAGGCGATACATTCAGCGTGAGTGAAGATTCTGGAGACGATGAAAAAGAAGAGGAAGAAGAAGATGTAAATATAGAATCTAAAATGGGAGAGACTGGAAATAACAAGGAAGTAGTCGATGAAAAGCTTTGGGACAAAAACAAAGATGATGAACCTGAAAAAAGCGATGCCGAGAAATACGAATCAGGGCCCTCAATAAAAGAAACAGAAACCGGTGATGAAGAACTTCGAGCAAAAGAAGATGATGCTCCTTCACTAGATGAATCAGGAGAAGCAGAAAACGATAAGGATGGTAATGAAGATGACAAAAACATACCCGAAGAAGACAATGAATTAGATGATATGAAGCTTGACAAGAAAAATGCATTTGAAGATCCTACTGGGATTGAACTGAGTGACCATGAAAAAGATTTTGAAGATGATGCCATGGAGGAAGCTCAGGAAGAATTTCAAGAAGTCAACGGTGATGATGTTGATGAAGAAATGAATGATGATGGTGATGGTATTGATGAAGAAATGAAAGATGATGAAAATAATACTCAAGGTGACGACGACGACAATGATAATATAGATAGTGGAGAAGGAAAAGATAGTACAACTATGGAAGTGGAGTCGAAAAAAGAAAATATTTTACCTGAAAAAATCAAACCTGATGATAATTTAACCCCCAATTCTGAAACAATGGAGCCTGCAAACAATTCATATAGTGCAGATAAAGCTGAACCAGAGATGAGATGGTCTAATAGTAGTGATATGAATAACAATCTCGCTCCTTCAATAAACTCACAGTTTGAAAATGCTCCCAAAATGGAAATGTCAATTCCTAATTCGGGTGATAACTCTAAGTTATCTTCTGATAATCAACCAAAAGCTCAAAATCAGGAAAATGATTCCCCCTCTGTTTCTAATTTTAAATCAAACCCATATAGGGATATAGGAAATGCCATGGAAGAATGGAAAGAAAGAGTTAAAGTTTCAGATAAATTAGAAGAAAATCAACCTGACAGCTTGTTAGATGAAACTATTGATGGGAATACAGATGAGCATCAGTACGTGTCTGATAAAGAGAAGTCTACTTCTCAAGCACTTGGGTCTGCCACATCAGATCAAGTTAATGACAAACTTGAAAGCAAGCAGGACACTGAAACTGATGTTGGGGATGAAGTTAGGAAGAAAGAAGATGTTGACATAATGGACATTATAAAGGAAAATTCAGAAACTAAACATTTAATGTCAAACCATAATGTGCCTATCAAGGAAAATGCCAATGACAAAATTTTGAACACTGTGTTGGATGATGATGAAATAATGGAGGAGAGGGAACTTGATAGGTCTGAAAATGGCTTTGGTGATGCAGTTACGTTTAAGAATTGGTACATGAATGAGAGAGATATAATGCCTATGGATGATGATATTTTGGATGATGATTCAAACTTTTTGAAAAGCGTAGAGGTGGAAGAGCTTTCTGATGATGTGAAGCAAAAGGCCATGACAGATTGGAAAAGGTTCGAACTTTCCACTGCAAAAATATCACAAGAATTGGCTGAGCATTTACGTTTGGTTATGGAGCCTACCTTAGCCAGTAAGCTTCAAGGTGATTATAGAACTGGAAAGCGAATAAACATGAAAAAGGTACAATTTTTATAATTCTTTTTTATACATGTATTTCTTTTTGTCAATTTTCATGTTGCCTACAATATCTTACAATTAGTGCAATATGATTTTCTAGAATTTAGAAGGTTTCACAAAATAGCTGAAACCTTACTTTTGCTGCAGAGTTATAGGTACTATAGTGAAAAACTTGCCTTTTGTTTAGACAGGAAAATCATGTTGCTTTGGTCCTTTAGATCCATTTTTATCTGAGAAAAAGGATGGGAATACGTGCACAGCCTATAAATGCATTTCATCACAAAATGAGTTACAAAGTTCAAGTTAGCCTATAAAGGCGTTACGTACGAAAAGAAACTAAACCCAACACCAAAATGACCCCATACAAAAACAGCCATATCAACAAAAAAAGATTCAAAAACCAATTCAAATTGTAACAAGAGAGAATAAAGTTCCAGGACTGACAATGTAGAAACCTAGGCATCAAATCAGTTAAAAAATATTTATAAATTAGTACTATGAAAAGAAGAATCGAAACTTTCACATTGATTACCTAGGGGGCAACTTTTTGAACATACAACTATATGTACACATTACAGTATGAATCTTATGAAGTTATGATATACGATTATGTCCATTTATGATTTGAATTTTGAAATTTTAATTTACGGTTTGAATTCCTCTTTGAGGACTTTCATTTTGAATATTTACCCAATCCTTATGAATTTGTTCACAGGTTATTCCATTCATTGCAAGCCATTATCGCAAAGATAAAATTTGGTTGAGGAGGACAAAACCTAATAAACGTGACTATCAAGTGGTGGTAGCGATTGATGATTCTAGAAGTATGTCTGAGAACAATTGTGGAACCGCTGCCGTAGAATCTCTTGTAACAGTGTGTCGAGCAATGTCACAGCTTGAAGTGGGTCAGTTTGCTGTCGCGAGCTTTGGTCAGAAAGGAAATATCAAGTTGCTTCATGAGTTTGATCAGCCCTTTACTAGTGAAGCTGGAGTAAAGGTGAGTGTTATTTGATCAGGTTCTTGGAATAAGCCTATATTTATACAAACATAGTGAATAAAAAACATGTAATAGGTAAATATTGAAGCATCATATTTTGAAGCATAATTTCGTAATGCGAAGAAAAATACAAAACAAGTAATGCGGAGAAAAATACAAAACATAATGTGCAGTTTTAAACAGTAGAAATTAATTACAATTATCTAATTATTTGATCAAGATTTTTTTCTTTTCTTTCAAACGCTGCAATCTGAAAATAATTCAATATTCTATTTATTTTTGGTATGGCGTAAACCCCATTTGGTTATGCTTCAACACTTGGAAAAGAATGAAAAATATGGTATCTTTGTTTGAATTTGATAGTTTTAGGTGTTTTAATTTATTATTAGTACTACTACGCAAGTTGAATGAAAGAAATGTTTACAATTGATTCATGTTGGAATATTGCCTATCATTTAAAGAATTTTGTTGCTTCAACACTTGGCGGGCCATCTGAATCCCCTAGTCCTACTCCTCGGAGTAGGTTTTTTTTCCGCTTTTTTTTTGTTTAAAAAAAATTAGTCTTAAAAATAAGGATGGGGATGCGGTTTTATTGGAAATTTGAACTAACCAGACCATGTTTGGCGAATAACATAAAAACAGATGTTATCAAGCCTATCATTCAAGCAAGAGAATACAATAGCCGATGAACCAGTGGTTGAATTATTGAAGCATTTAAACACCATGCTCGATAGTGCTGTGTTGAAAGCTCGATTGCCTTCTGGAGATAATCCACTCAATCAACTCATTTTGATCATAGCAGATGGAAGATTTCATGAGAAGGTGGCTAATAATTATTTCTGCACTATCTTTTTTATTAGTAATAAATCAGTAAAAGGTAACTTTATCAGTGGTACAACTTCATGGCTGTATAATTTGTACAGAACAGTGTTTGTACGACAATTTACTCATTTATAGAGTATGGTATAGTGCAAATTCTATTTGAACTCAAGAATACGCTGAGTAACCTCCATAAATTGTATAAAATTTAATTGGACAAAAATACCCTTAGTTAAATACACCTCATATTATTCCTTTTTAATGGTTTCGACCACCATGTAGAGAGCCTACGTGGTATAAAAGGCCTACCCCGTAGGGCAACTACGAGACCTCGTAGGTACAGTGCGTGGTAGATACATAAACCACGCACTAGCTCTACGTAATTATGTAAGAATCTACGTACCTACTCCGCGCACTGGAATAAAATTCTTGTAGGCCCTCTATGTGGTGTTGTAAACATTATATATATATATTTGAAATTCAACCGACGGCATTTTGTCCAATTAAATTCTATAAAATGTATATGGGGCTACTCAGCAAACCCTGGGTTCAAATAAATTGACTGGATTTATCCTTTAGAATGTACTACTGAAAGTTAAATCATGATGTATACATGTAGGAAAACCTGAAAAGATGCATAAGGAACGCTCTTAACCGAAAGCGAATGATTGCATTTATACTTTTGGACAGTGGTGATGAATCTATCATGGACCTTCAGGTACCAGCCCACTGATCATTCACTTCCTTTGTAATTAATTCTGTTATCTATTCGTGTATAAATATTTTGGTATTTTGATCTTTTCAGTCTGCATCATATGAAGGGAACAAGCTATCTCTTACCAAATACCTGGATTCATTTCCATTCCCTTATTATATAATATTGAAAAACATGGAAGCACTTCCTCGTGCCCTTGGTGATCTTTTAAGACAGGTATTTTGTCGCTGCAAAACTCAAAATTTGCACACAATGTAAATACTTTATTATGTGCTATACATCTTTAAGCTTATTATAATGTATTTTTGTTATTAATGCAGTGGTTCGAGCTTATGCAAAACAGCAGCGAATGACGAAGTAATGCATTAGAAGAGTTTACATAGAGAACTTTTTTTTTCAACAGGTTTTGATTATAGGGCAATTTTGCAATTGGCCGCCTTCGTATATATATAAGTTATATAAACAATGCTTTAAAAGCTCAAACAACAGAGAAAGAAATGAATGCTCTTGTAACTTGCACATTTTCATGAATGCAATATAAGAGTTTGCTTAGAGCCTTTTTTTTTCAACAGGTTTTGATTAGAGGGCAATTTTGCAATTAGTAGCCTTCGAACAAGTTATATAAACAATGCTTTAAAAGCTCAAACAATAGAAAGAAATGGATGCTCTTGTAACTTGCACATTTCATGAATGGAATATAATAGCTTATTGCTTTACTGCTTTACTCGCTACCTTCATATTTTATTAAATATTGATATGAATCAATCATGTGATGTTTATAAAGCTTCTTGTATAGGATATTTATGTCCTGAGGTTTTGCCACGATGATGGGTTTGGGTACGCAGTTCACAACGAAGCAATGCAATTTCCGAATGTATTTTGATTTTACCAAGAATGTGTGAAATCATATATGCCGAAATTATTTGGTTTGCAATGTTGTTGGTTGCTCATGTGACTTTAGTGCTTAGATTTTGTCAACTACGGTCCCCAATTTTCTATCTGCTAATCTTTGGTTCATGCCGATAATTTTGTAACTTAATCTAAGAATAATAATCGGGTATCACTATCAATTGTATATGCATACATGATGCGTATTATTTGGACCCTGACCTATAAAATCACATTAATTTATATGCATTATATTAGATTCTTTTTTCTAATTATAACATTTATAACAGTATTAGAACTTTTATTTATACGGAATTGTATCCTAATGTTACAGTTCAATCGTAACATTTTATGGATTATATTTATTATAATTAAAATTATTTTATATTCTATTTACTCATAACCTCTATAATTTTAAATTAAAAAACAAATCAAATTTATTCATTTATAATTTTTATAAATTTAAATTTAAAATTAGTTTAAATTTATTTATTTATTACTTCCGTGAATTTAAACGTAAAATAGCTTTAAATTTACTCACAACGCTTATAAATTTCAATCTAAAGTTAAATAAATTTTGAATTCGAATTTATATACTATTCGAAAATGCTAACTTGAATCACTAACACATTTTGAGTCTTAAACTAAATACATGCCCTAGAAACAGACCATTTTAACAAGCTAAGTAAAGGTGACCATTTTAACAAGCTAAGTAAATGTTAGGAGTGGTAAGTTTCCATTCGTAAGAATGTTCCTTAGAGCAACTTTTTTCGTATTTAAGCACCATTTTCTCGATATCCATCTAATTTTTTGAAAAAATCCGAAAATTATTTTAATTCATTATGCACTGGCCCTTTATAGTTTTCCATGATAATACAGTTTACATTAAGTCTTTTTTTTATAAAAAAATGAATGATCCTTTATTCTAAGAGGTGAACACTCATGTACTTTATTCTACATTAAAAAAACGGTGCTATCAACAAGCATGATAGGCAACGATACCTCTCATACAATAAAATAAAATCGAACGGTCTCAATTCTAATGACTAAAGTCCATAATGTTATGTGTGTGTGTATACATACCTTGTGTGCGTGCGCGCGTGTGTATGCCATGATAACATAAACTTACTAGCTAAGAAGTAAATAAGTGAAATTATCAACTAAGTATTACAGAAAATAAGAACATAAGAATTAAACACGCCAAAATAATATATATGAACAAAACTAAAAATCATATATAATTTGACCATTTAAACTGAATGAATCTACATAATATTCAAATAAAAAGAGTGAATCATAATGACATTATACTGTAATATAGAACGCACTTGTATAATTATGAAACGAAGGATAAATATTAAACAATCACATTTTATAGTCTAACTAGCTTCCTATTAAAAACATTACATTGTAAGATTCATTGTCACACGTATCTATTAAAAAGGTATATGGAGCATTATTATTATTTTTGTTTTTGGAGATAAATTTTTCTTAACTAAATCAATACAGGATTTTACATTTTTAAGACATTCTTTGGAACTAATATTGTTATATAATTTATAACTAGGTTTTGAAATCTAATTAAAACAAAATAAGACAATTGTATATATTAAATTTTCCATAGGAAACCAAATATGCCAACATATTATAGTGAAATAGTATCTAGTACTAATCTATGATGTCTTGTATAATAAAATGTAAGGCTACGCCAATATAATCCACAATTAATACCTCTGTTTATTATATTAAAATCAAACATACTAAAAATATTTAGAAGAATAAAACTAGTAACATAAGAACAAAAATGTAAATGCAAAATATTTATCATTTCCATATTGTAGAAAATACATTTTTTATCAATAAATATATGATTCCCTTTTAAATGTTCGATAATATTTAATTTCTTATGTAAAATTAAATTTCTTTATGTAAAATTAACCATATATGTACTTTGTTTTGGTATAGCATTCACTTTCCAAAAGTATTTAGATATGTTCGACTTTGTTGTCGAAAAATTTAGAAATTTATAAAACGAATGAGATATATATTTTCTACTCTTATCCCAACACTATGTCATTGTCATTGTGGTACAATTTTAGTTTAGCACACAGTAAAGCATGTCCATTGTTCGAACCTAGTATATGAGGTCATATGCATGTCACGAGTTCAATAATCTATCGAATATCTTTATTTAATTGAAGTATGCTATGAAAAATTCATTGTTCAAGTCTTTATACGAAAAATATCACAAATCTACAAAATCCCCAACTTGATTTAGGGTTTACAGTGTAACATCCCGTATCTGGAGGCCAAAAGCTAAGCGCTACGGATGCTGAAGTCATCCACAATATTAACTTCTAATGACAAAATACGATAATGTTAATGGTATCCATAATATCAAAAGCACTTGAATATGAAAAAATTCACAGATTTCAAAAAACAATAATTTACAGTGTTTATGTTTCAAATAATATCATATTCAAGTTACAAAAATCCCAAACGTATCTCAGGCATTGATCAAATATAATTTACAACAATACGCCAAGAGTGACATATGAAGATGCCACCTTGGATGATCAAAGCAATATAAACATAACTGTCCTAATACACAGCGAAAACAATTTTAAAACAGAAGTCCTAATTTATCTATCCGTCGGCCATCTGCTCGTCTTCAGATGCTTTATTCGCAAAAATCTGCTAAAACCTGAAAACTTAAACTCTCAGCCTACTCAAATCAAATTTTGAGCACCCGAGAGTTTAAGGGGAAACAAAACTTCGAGTCAGACATAAAGCCTGGTATGAATAATTTCTGTTACATCTCAGTTTTCTGATAGATAGTGAGACCATGCCGCTTAGCAGAACGGGTTGCTCCTCAGTAATACTCTTTTCAAAACATATATTTTGCAAATCCTTTCCTACAACCAAACTGGTTAATCAACCAATTATAATAATAATATAGCAATATCTATTATGCTAAAACAGGAAATAAAATAGAGCATTTGTCTAAAATCTGAACTATCTGTTCTTTACTGGACTATCTGTCTTAAATTCTGAGCTAACTGCTCTTTTCTGGACTATCTGTTCTAAAACAGATTATACCAAAACAACAATGTCTTTTAAGCTAAATAATGGGGGCTATCTGCCCAAAAACAGGTAAAAAGGTTGGACTATTTGTCCTTAAAAAGTAGCAAGGTCCATAATGCTAATAAATGAACTAACTGTTCATATCAAAGCTGACTGTTCTTTCTGGACTAACTGTTCTCTGGGCTGACTACCCTCAAAATGGACCAACTGTCCGAAATTAAATTAGCCGACTGCCTGAATTTTTTATTTGGGTTAACTACCCTTCAAATATCTGAGCTAACTGCTCTACAAAATATCTGAACTAACCGCCCTTCAAAATTTTCCTTGAAAACCTTTTCAAAATGATTTAGTTCGCCAAATCATATATATAAGGAAAATATATCTTTAGCTTTACTCTAAGCTATTTTTGCCATGTTATATATACTTTACTTAAAATAATGTTGATGATGTTCAATAAGGATTATCTATTCTTTTAAAATAACTTAAACTTCTTTATAACTTAACACACTTAGACTATTTTCCAAGTCCTTATATTCGAAATCTTTGTTTAAAACCTTTAAACAATCTTTCGAAAACATAGAAGGTAACTCCTTCAAAACCTTTTAATAAAACCCTTTGAAAGCTTGAAGGTAACTCCTTCATATTCTTTAATAAACCTTTTTTTACAAGCTTTAAAACATATGACATCCGTCTTTAAATCCTTTAAACCTTTGACTTTCGAAAACATTAAAACCATACCCTTCGACCTTGTCGAAAGGTCCAACCTTTCGACCTTGTCGG
Organism: Allium fistulosum; assembly: GCA_030737815.1. Taxonomy (NCBI): domain Eukaryota; kingdom Viridiplantae; phylum Streptophyta; class Magnoliopsida; order Asparagales; family Amaryllidaceae; genus Allium; species Allium fistulosum. The sequence goes on from CM060904.1 coordinate 658,267,158, forward strand.
AAGGTTCCTTTTCGACCTAGTCGAAAGGTTTCAGTTTTCAACTTTGTCAAAAGCCTGGGGTACCTCCCCTATAAAACATTTATAAACCTTTCGAAAGCAATGTAACTCAAAACCTTTCGAAATCATTTGGTTCAATTTAAAACAAGTGGAAACCTTTCGAAACCATTCAAAATTAACTACTTTGAAACCTTCAAAACGACCTTTCATCCCCAAACCTTTTGACCCCTTCCCATTCACTACGTACCTGTTGCCTGATACCATGTGCATTAGTATTTGACATAACTGAAAGGTTGATACCTTTCGACCTTGTCGGAAGGTTTGGAATGAAGGTGGAAGCTCTTGCCGAAAGGGTTGAAATAGTAATAAAACTATTTATTTGTACTTTAAAACGGTTATTTTATACCAAACCTGCCTTTTTTTTGTCTAAATCTGATTGGTTGCCAAAAATATATATTCAAAAATGCTGCCAACTTTCCTTATTTGGAAATTTAGATAATTTTGAAAAAGCTCCTTTCTCCTTTATAATTACATAAAACATTTAAGTCTCATACCTTAAAAAATTTATATAACTATTAAACCATCTTGAAAAATTATGGAAAAATTCCAGAAAATCAATTAATATGTTCTCTTCAACATATAAAATTTTCGGATCCAAACAATAATTATTTTTCCCGTAAACAAATTAATAATCAAAAATACCATTTTCTCCTTAGAAAATTCATAACAATTCCACGAAAATTCAAAAAAAAAATCTGAAAATTGAAACTCATCTCTAAAATAACCTTTTGGATCGTCATACAAATTCGCAAGGCTAGCGAATGTCATTTAATAGGGTTTTCATCTTAAAACATTCCATAAAATCTATATGAACATATATAAATCATCAACATGTGCATATATCATTTTATCATTCAAAAACATGGAAAATCTACTAATTTAGATTTATCTTATAGCCGAAACCAATAAAAGTCTAGAGATGTAAATATTATTCACCTTTGCTTTAGTGATTAAAGAGCTTGAAATTTGAATGAGTTTGATTTGAATTTGTTTTCCTTAAGCTTTCTTTTGTTTCCTCTTCTTCTTTCCTTGTTAATGGTGGCCGACCAAGCTTTTAAATTTTTAAAATGAGAAATGAACTTGTGTTAGGATACACGGTCCAAGGAAGACAATATAGGAATGGCCTCTTTCCCATATACTCCTCCTCTATTTCATTTTAAACCCTTCATTTAATTTATTAATTAAAAAGGCACGACTACCTTAATTAAATCAAATCTCAATTCCCTTATCAACACATTATTTTATTTAGTTTATCTAACTAAATCTCCTAAATAATGTTATCAAAAATCTAGGGTGTTATAGAATCCCCTCCTTAAAGAATTTCATCCTCGAAATTACAATAAGGCTCAAAACAAACAAGAAGGTAAAACATATCATCAAAACAAGTCCGGATAAGTATCTCTAATCCTATTCTCAACCTCCCAAGTACAGTTTCTGTCATCGTCACTCCATTGGACTTTGACTAATCTGACCATCTTGGTTCTAAGCTTCTTCTCATCTCTCGCAATAATGCGAAATGGCTTCCTCACTATGGTCAAGTCTGGTTCTACCACTAAGTCATCTAGCATCGTCGGTACAATAACAACCTCCGGGTCTCTAACACACTTTCTATGATGAGAAATATGAAAAATATCATGGACACCTGCCAAACTGCTCGGTAACTCAAGTCTATACGCGAGCTTCCTGATCCTCTCAAGAATAGGAAATGGTCCAATGAACCTAGGAGATGATTTCCCCGACTTCCTAAATCAAAGCATACCCTTCATCGGTGATACTTTGACGAAAACCTGGTCCCCAACCGAGAACTCCAAATTATTCCGTCTCTTATCTTCATAACTCTTCTTCCTAGACTGAGCCTCCTTTATCCTATCTCGAATGACCTTAATCTTTTTTGCAGTTTCTCTGACCAAATGTGGAGCAAGAATCAACCTATCCCCGGTCTCCAACCAACATACGGGAGATTTGCATGGCCTTCCATACAAAGCTTGAAATGGTGCCATCCTAATACTAGTCTGATAACTGTTGTTATACGAAAACTCAACTAGATGTAGATGGTCTTCCCATGATCCCCCAAAATCCAAAACACAAGCTCTTAATAGATCTTCAAAGATCTTGTTAACTCTTTCCGTTTGCCCATTTGTCCACGGATGGTAAGCGGTACTCATCATAAGCTTGGTTCCCAAAACTTCCAGCAGACTCTTCCAAAACTCGCTAGTTATGAATAATTTCAGTTACATCTTAGTTTTCTGATAGATGGTGAGACCATGCCGCTTAGCTGATCGAGTTTCCCCTCACTAATATCTCTTTTCAAAATATATATTTTGCAAATCTTTTCCTGCAACCAAACTAGTTAATCAACTGATTATAATAATAACATAGCAATATCCATTATGCTAAAACATGAAATAAAATAGACTATCTGTCTTAAATCTGAACTATCTATTCTTTACTGGACAAACTGTCCTAAATTCTGAGCTAACTGCTCTTTTCTGGACTATTTGTCCTAAAACTGATTATACCAAAATAGCAATGTCTTTTAAGCTAGATAATGGCTATCTGCCCAAAACAGGTAAAAGGGTGGACTATCTGTCCTTAAAAAGTAGCAAGGTCTGTTATGCTAATAAATGAACTAATTGTTCGTATCAAAGCTGACTGCTCTTTCTGGGCTAGCAGTCCTCTGGACTAAATGTCCTCTGAGCTGACTGCCAACAAAATTGACTATCTATCCGAATTTAAATGAGCCGACTGCTTGAATTTTTCTTTTGGGTTAACCACCCTTCAATTATCTGAGCTAACTGCTCTACAAAATACCCGAGCTAACGGCCATTCAAAATTTTCCTTGAAAACCATTTCAAAATAATTTAGTCCATCAAATCATATATATATATATATGTATAAGGAAAATATATCTGTAGCTTTACTCTAACCTATTTTTTCCATATTATATATACTTTACTCAAAATAATGTTGATGATGTTCAATAAGGATTATCTATCCTTTTAAAATAATTAAAGTCTTTTATATCTTAAAACACTTAAGCTATCTTCCTAGTCCTTATATTCAAAATCTTTTTTTAAAACCTTTAAACAATCTTTCGAAAACATAGAAGGTAACTCCTTCAAAACCTTTAAATAAAACCCTTCGAAAGTATTGAAGATAACTCCTTCATATCCTTTAATAAACCTTCCTTTTACAAGCTTTACAACATATGACATCTGCCTTTAAATCCTTTAAACCTTTGCTTTTCAAAAACCATAAAACCATACCCTTTGACCTTGTCGAAAGGTTCAACCTTTTGACCTTGTTGGAAGGTTCCTTTTCAACCTAGTCGAAAGGTTTCACCTTTCGACTTTGTTGAAAGCCTGGGGTACCTCTCCTATAAAACATTTATAAACCTTTTCAAAGCAATGCAACTCAAAACCATTCGAAATTATTGGGTTCAACTTAAAACAAGTGGAAACCTTTTGAAACCATTCAAAATTAACTATTTTGAAATCTTTAAAACATTTCGACTTAAAACATTTGGATTATGCAAAAGGATTAGAAAAACATTGGAGTCGAAAGCAACTGCTTCGAAACCTAAAATCTTTTGAAGTTATTCGAAAAGAATGAAGTGGTGGTGTTGGAACCAACCCTTCAAAATCAACGGAGAGAGGCGGCAAATTTTAGAAAACAAAAGATAAACTTTGACTCCATATGTGTCGAAAGGTTTGGAAGCGGCAACTATGCTTTCGACCATGTCTAAAGCTATATCTTTCGACTTTGTTGAAAGGTTTCAATTAAAACAAGAAAGCAAACCAATCGAAACCATTTTCTTTTAAACCATTTGACAACGTCGAAAGCTTTTTGTCAAAAGCTAACAAGCGTATTTTCTTTAAACCAAAACAAAGTTTTCATCGCCTTCGAAAGTTATAACCTTTCATCCCCAAACCTTTCTACTCCTTCCAATTCACTACGTACCAGTTGCCTGATACCATGTCCATTGGTATTTAACCTAGCCGAAAGGTTTGATACCTTTCGACCTTGTCGGAAGGTTTGGAATGAAGGCAGAAGCTCTTGCCAAAAGGTGCCATCCTTCATGACTATAGGCACTCGATATTCTTTATGTCCTTTGAAGTTCGACATCTATTGGTGCTTGTAAAGCTGGAGACCACTTGCCGCTTATGGACGCATTACAATAGTCATCGTTGTAAAGACTCAATTCCTACTGCTAGTTTCAAAGAGTTCCGATATACCCTTATTCGTTGCTATGCATTAGATATCTCTTAATGATGCAACACCCCTTTTTATTCTTCATTCAATTAGCACTTTATGTTGTAGTGGTTCAGCAACTCCCTTGATTGTTTTCAGGTTCGATATCCTTTGTATAATAGTATCTTGGCACTTGCTGACATACGACACCACTTTGGTGATTGTTATATGCACTTTTTGTCAATTTTCATGTTGTCTACAATATCTTACAATTAGTGCAATATGATTTTCTAGAATTTAGACGGTTTCAGAAAATAGCTGAAACCTTACTTTTGCAGTAGAGTTCTAGGTATTATAGTGAAAAACTTGTTTTTTGTTTAGACAGGAAAATCATGTTGCTTTGGTCCTTTAGATCGATTTTTTTTTGAGAAAAAGGATGGGAATATGTTCACAACCTATAAATGCATTTCATCACAAAATGAGTTACAAAGTTCAAGTTAGCCTATAAAGGTATTACATACAAAAAGAAACTAAACATAACACTAAAATAACCCCATACAAAAACAGCCATATCAAAAAAAAAAAATATATTCAAAAACCAATTCAAATTGTAACAAGAGAGAATAAAGTTCCAGGACTGACAATGTAGAAACCTAGGTATCAAAGCAATAAAAAATATATTTATAAATTAGTACTATGAAAAGAAGAATTGAAACATTCACATTGATTACCTAGGGGGCAACGTTCTGAACATACAACTATATGTACACATTACAGTATGAATCATATGAAGTTATGATATACGATTTATGTCCAGTTATGATTTAAATTTTGAACTTTTTAATTTACGATTTGAATTCCGCTTTGAGGACTTTCCTTTTGAATATTTACCCAATCCTTGTGAATTTGTTCACAGGTTATTCCTTTTTATTGCAAGTCATTATCGTGAGGATAAAATATGGTTGAGGAGGACAAAACCTAATAAACATGACTATCAAGTGGTTGTAGCGATTGATGATTCTAGAAGTATGTCTGAGAACAATTGTGGAACCGCTGCCGTAGAATCTCTTGTAACAGTGTGTCGAGCAATGTCACAGCTTGAAGTGGGTCAGATTGCTATCGCGAGCTTTGGTTAGAAAGGAAATATCAAGTTGCTTCATGAGTTTGATCAGCCCTTTACTAGTGAAGCTGGAGTAAAGGTGAGTGTTATTTGATCAGGTTCTTTAAACATGCCTATATTTATACAAACATAGTAAATAAAAAACATGTAATAGGTAAATATTGAAGCATCATATTTTGTAGCATAATTTCGTAATGCGAAGAAAAATTCAAATTAAGCAATGCGAAGAAAAATACAAAACATAATGTGCAGTTTTAAATAGTAGAAACTAATTACAATCTTCTAATTATTTGATCAAGATTTTTTTCTTCAAACGCTGCAATCTTAAAATAATTCAATGTTCCATTTAATTTTGGTTTGGCATAAACCTCATTTGGTTACGCTTCAACACTTGAAAAGAATGAAAAATATGGTATCTTTGTTTGAATTTGATAATTTTAGGTGTTTTAATTTATTATTAGTACTACTACGTAAGTTGATTGAAAGAAATGTTTACAATTGATTCATGTTGGAATATTGCCTATCATTTAAAGAATTTTGTTGCTTCAACACTTGGCGGGCCATCTGAATCCCCTAGTCCTACTCCTCGGAGTAGGTTTTTTTTCCGCTTTTTTTTTTGTTTAAAAAAAATTAGTCTTAAAAAAAAGGATGGGGATGCGGTTTTATTGGAAATTTGAACTAACCAGACCATGTTTGGCGAATAACATAAAAACAGATGTTATCAAGCCTATCATTCAAGCAAGAGAATACAATAGCCGATGAACCAGTGGTTGAATTATTGAAGCATTTAAACATCTTACTCTGTAATGCTGTGATGAAAGCTCGATTGCCTTCTGGTGATAATCCACTCACTCAACTCATTTTGATCATAGCAGATGGAATTTCATGAGAAGGTAACTAATAATTATTTCTTTTTTTTTTGTTTTTTTGAAAACCCAGGAGAGCTCGACGGGTCGGTAAACTCCCGAGGAGGGTATAGTAAAGCCGTCTGCTAGCTAATAAATATTTCTACACTATCTTTTTTTAGTAACAAATCAGTAAATGGTAACTTTATCAATGGTACAACTTCATGGCTGTATAATTTTACAGAACAGTGTTTGTACGACAATTTACACATTTATAATGTATAGTATAATGCAAATTCTATTTGAACTCAAGAATAAGCTTAGTAACCCTCCATAAATTGTATAAAATTTAATTGAACAAAAATACCCTTAGTTAAATAAACCTCATATTATACTTTTCTAATGGTTTCGAACACAATGTAGAGAGCCTACATAGTATAAAGGCTTACCTCGTAGGGGATCTACGAAGTATGCTTACAAACCTCGTAGGTATAGTGCGTGGTAGATAAATAAACCATGCACCAGCTCTATGTAATTATGTAAGAATCCACGTACCTACTCGGTGCACTAGAACAAAATCCCCGTAGGTACTCTATATGGTGTTGAAAACATTAATATATATATATATATATTTGAAATTTAACCGAGGGCATTTTTGTCTAATTAAATTCTTTAAAATGTATGTGGGGCTACTCATAAACCCCGGGTTAAAATAGAATTTGCCATAGTCTAAATGAAAATAGACTGGATTTATCCTTTAGAACGTACTACTGAAAGTTAAATCATGATGTATATGTGTAGGAAAACCTGAAAAGATGCATAAGGAACGCTCTTAACCGAAAGCGAATGATTGCATTTATACTTTTGGACAGTGGTGATGAATCTATCATGGACCTTCAGGTATCAGCCCACTGATCATTCACTTCCTTTGTAATTAATTTTGTTATCTATTCGTGTATAAATATTTTGGTATTTTGATCTTTTCAGTCTGCATCATATGAAGGGAACAAGCTTTCTCTTACCAAGTACCTAGATTCATTTCCATTCCCTTATTATATAATATTGAAAAACATGGAAGCGCTTCCTCGTGCCCTTGGTGATCTTTTAAGACAGGTATTTTGTCGCTGCAAAACTCAAAATTTGCACAATGTAAATACTTTATTATGTGCTATACATCTTTAAGCTTATTATAATGTATTTTTGTTATTAATGCAGTGGTTCGAGCTTATGAAAAACAGCAGCGAATGACGAAGTAATGCATTAGAAGAGTTTACATAGAGAACTTTTTTTTCAATAGGTTTTGATTATAGGGCAATTTTGCAATTGGCCGCCTTCGTGTGTATATAAGTTATATAAACAATGCTTTAAAAGCTCAAACAACAGAGAAAGAAATGAATGCTCTTGTAACTTGCACATTTTCATGAATGCAATATAAGAGTTTGCTTAGAGCTTTTTTTTTCAACAGGTTTTGATTAGAGGGCAATTTTGCAATTAGTAGCCTTCGAACAAGTTATATAAACGATGCTTTAAAAGCTCAAACAATAGAAAGAAATGGATGCTCTTGTAACTAGCACATTTTCATGAATGGAATATAATAGCTTATTGCTTTACTGCTTTACTCGCTAGCTTCTTATTTTATTAAATATTGATATGAATCAATCATGTGATGTTTATAAAGCTTCTTGTATAGGATATTTATGTCCTGAGGTTTTGCCACGATGATAGGTTTGGGTACACAGTTCACAACGAAGCAATGCAATTTCCGAATGTATTTTGATTTTACCAAGAATGTTTGAAATCATATATGCCGAAATTATTTGGTTTGCAATATTGTTGGTTGCTCATGTGACTTTAGTGCTTAGATTTTGCCAACTACGATCCCCAATTTTCTATCTGCTAATCTTTGGTTCATGCCGATAATTTTGTAACTTAATCTAAGAATAATAATCGGGTATCACTATCAATTGTATATGCATACATGATGCGTATTATTGGACCCTGACCTATAAAATCACATTAATTTATATGCATTATATTAGATTCTTTTTTCTAATTATAACATTTATAACAATTAGAACTTTTATTTATGCGTGAATTGTATCCTAATGTTACAACTCAATTGTAACATTTTATGGATTATATTTATTATAATTAAAATTATTTTATATTCTATTTACTCATAACCCCTATAATTTTAAATTAAAAAACAAATCAAATTTATTTATTTATAACTTTTATAAATTTAAATTTAAAATTAGTTTAAATTTATTTATTTATTACTTTCGTGAATTTAAACGTAAAATAGCTTTAAATTTACTCACAACGCTTATAAATTCCAATCTAAAGTTAAATAAATTTTGAATTCGAATTTATATACTATTCGAAAATGCTAACTTGAATCACTAACACATTTTGAGTCTTAATCTAAATACATGCCCTAGAAACAGACCATTTGAACAAGCTAAGTAAAGGTGACCATTTTAACAAGCTAAGTAAATGTTAGGAGTGGTAAGTTTTCATTCGTAAGAATGTTCCTTAGAGCAACTTTCTTCGTATTTAAGCAACGTTTTTTCGATATCCATCTAATTTTTTGAAAAAATCCAAAAATTATTTTATTTCATTATGCACTGGCCCTTTATAGTTTTCCATGATAATACAGTTTACATTAACTCTTTTTTTTATAGAAAAATGAATGATCCTTTATTCTAAGAGGTGAACACTCATGTACTTTATTCTACATTAAAAAAACGGTGCTATCAACAAACTAAGTTGACCCCTAAATATACTCCAATATCTACACTCCATCCATGATAGTAGAATCTGCTAAATCCATTCAAGCAACGATACAACTAAATCTGAAAATAAAAACTTAACCATATGATTAGTTGACACGTATTTGTGTGTGTATACATACCTTGTGTGCATGCGCACGCGTGTATGCCATGATAACATAAACTTACTAGCTAAGAAGCAAATAAGAGAAATTATCAACTAAGTATTACAAAAAATAAGAACATAAGAATTAAACACGCCAAAATAATATATATGAACAAAACTAAAAATCATATATAATTTGACCATTTAAACTGAATGAATCTACATAATATTCAAATAAAAAGAGTGAATCATAATGACATTATACTGTAATATAGAACGAACTTGTATAATTATGAAATGAAGGATAAATATTAAACAATCACATTTTATAGTCTAACTAGTTTCCTATTAAAAACATTACATTGTAAGATTCATTGTCACACGTATCTATTAAAAAGGTATATGGAGCATTATTATTATTTTTTGTTTTTGGAGATAAATTTTTCTTAACTAAATCAATACAGGATTTTACATTTTTAAGACATTCTTTGGAACTAATATTGTTATATAATTTATAAATAGGTTTTGAAATCTAATTAAAACAAAATAAGGCAATTGTATATATTAAATTTTCCATAGAAAACCAAATATGCCAACATATTATAGTGAAATGGTATTTAATACTAATCTATGATGTCTTGTATAATAAAATGTAAGGCTACGCCAATATAATCCACAATTAATACCTCTATTTATTATATTAAAATCAAACATACTAAAAATATTTAGAAGAATAAAACTAGTAACATAAGAACAAAAATGTAAATGCAAAATATTTATCATTTCCATATTGCAGAAAATACATTTTTTATCAATAAATATATAATTCCCTTTTAAATGTTCGATAATATTTAATTTCTTATGTAAAATTAAATTTCTTTATGTAAAATTAACCATATATGTACTTTGTTTTGGTATAACATTCACTTTCCAAAAGTATTTAGATATGTTCGACTTTGTTGTCGAAAAATTTAGAATTTATAAAATGAATGAGATATATATTTTCTACTCTTATCCCAACACTATGTCATTGTCATTGTGGTACAATTTTAGTTTAGCACACAGTAAAGCATGTCCATTGTTCGAACCTAGTATATGAGGTCACATGCATGTCACGAGTTCAATAATCAGTCGAATATCTTTATTTAATTGAAGTATGCTATGCAAAATTCATTGTCCAAGTCTTTATACGAAAAATATCACAAATCTACAAAATCCCTAACTTGATTTAGGGTTTACAGTGTAACATCCCGTATCTGGAGGCCAAAAGCTAAGCGCTACGGATGCTGCAGTCATCCACAGTATTAACTTCTAATGACAAAATACGATAATGTTAATGGTATCCATAATATCAAAAGCACTTGAATATGAAAAAAATCACAGATTTCAAAAAACAATAATTTACAGTGTTTACATTTCAAATAATATCATATTCAAGTTACAAAAATCCCAAATGTATCCCAGGCATTGATCAAATATAATTTACAACAATACGCCAAGAGTGACATATGAAGATGTCACCTTGGATGATCAAAGCAATATAAACATAACTGTCCTAATACACAGCGGAAACAATTTTAAAACAGAATTCCTAATTTAGCTATCCGTCAGCCATCTGCTCGTCTTCAGATGCTTTATTCGCAAAAATCTGCTAAAACCTGAAAACCTAAACTCTCAGCCTACTCAAATCAAATTTTGAGCACCCGAGAGTTTAAGGGGAAACAAAAACTTCGAGTCAGACATAAAGCCTGGTATGAATAATTTCTGTTACATCTCAGTTTTCTGATAGATAGTGAGACCATGCCGCTTAGCGGAACGGGTTGCCCCTCAGTAATACTCTTTTCAAAACATATATTTTGCAAATCCTTTCTTGTAACCAAACTGGTTAATCAACCGATTATAATAATAATATAGCAATATCTATTATGCTAAAACAGGAAATAAAATAGACCATCTGTCTAAAATCTGAACTATATGTTCTTTACTGGACTATCTGTCCTAAATTCTGAGCTAACTGCACTTTTCTGGACTATCTGTCCTAAAACAGATTATACCAAACAACAATGTCTTTTAAGCTAAATAATGGGGGCTATCTGCCCAAAACAGGTAAAAAGGTTGGACTATTTGTCCTTAAAAAGTAGCAAGGTCCATTATGCTAATAAATGAACTAACTGTTCATATCAAAGCCGACTGTTCTTTCTGGACTAACTATTCTCTGGGCTGACTACCCTCAAAATGGACTAACCGTCCGAATTTAAATGAGCCGACAGCCTGAATTTTTTATTTGGGTTAACTACCCTTCAAATATCTGAGCTAACTGCTCTACAAAATATCTGAACTAACCGCCCTTCAAAATTTTCCTTGAAAACCTTTTCAAAATGATTTAGTTCGTCAAATCATATATATAAGGAAAATATATCTTTAGCTTTACTCTAAGCTATTTTTGCCATGTTATATATACTTTACTTAAAATAATGTTGATGATGTTCAATAAGGATTATCTATTCTTTTAAAATAAGTTAAACTTCTTTATAACTTAAAACACTTAGACTATTTGCCAAGTCCTTATATTCGAAATCTTTGTTTAAAACCTTAAAACAATCTTTCGAAAACATAGAAGGTAACTCCTTCAAAACCTTTTAATAAAACCCTTTGAAAGTATTGAAGGTAACTCCTTCATATTCTTTAATAAACCTTTTTTTACAAGCTTTAAAACATATGACATCCGTCTTTAAATCCTTTAAACCTTTGACTTTCGAAAACAATAAAACCATACCCTTCGACCTTGTCGAAAGGTCTAACCTTTCGACCTTGTCGGAAGGTTCCTTTTCGACCTAGTCGAAAGGTTTCAGTTTTCGACTTTGTCAAAAGCCTGGGGTACCTCCCCTATAAAACATTTATAAACCTTTCGAAAGCAATGTAACTCAAAACCTTTCGAAATCATTTGGTTCAATTTAAAATAAGTGGAAACCTTTTAAAACCATTCAAAATTAACTACTTTGAAACCTTCAAAACGTTTCGACATAAAACATTTGGATTATGCAAAAGGATCAGAAAAACATTGGAGTGGAAAGTAACTGCTTCAAAACCTAAAATCTTTCGATGTCATTCGAAAACAATGAAGTGTTGGTGTTGGAACCAACCCTTCGAAATCAATGGAGAGAGGCTGCAAATTTTAGAAAATAAAAGATAACCTTTGACTCCATCTGTGTCGAAAGGTTAGGAAGCGGCAACTATGCTTTCGACCATGTCGAAAGCTATACCTTTCGACTTTGTCGAAATGTTTCAATTAAAACAAGAAAGCAAACCAATCGAAACCCTTTTCTTTTAAACCGTTTGACAACGTCGAAAGTTCTTTGTTGAAAGCCAACAAGCGTATTTTCTTTAAACCAAAACAAAGTTTTCATTTCTCTTGAAAGTTATAACCTTTCGTCCCCAAACCTTTCGACTCCTTCCCATTCACTACGTACTAGTTGCCTGATACCATGTGCATTAGTATTTGACATAACCGAAAGGTTTGAAACCTTTCGACCTTGTCGGAAGGTTTGGAATGAAGGTGGAAGCTCTTGCCGAAAGGGTTGAAATAGTAATAAAACTATTTATTTGTACTTTAAAACGGTTATTTTGTACCAAACCTGCCTTTTTTGTCTAAATCTGTTTGGTTGCCAAAAATATATATTCAAAAATGCTGCTAACTTTCCTTATTTGGAAATTTAGATAATTTTGAAAAAGCGTCTTTTTCCTTTATAATTACATAAAACATTTAAGTCTCATACCTTAAATAATTTTATATAACTATTAAACCATCTTGAAAAATTCTGGAAAAATTCCAGAAAATCAACTAATATGTTCTCTTCAACATATAAAATTTTCGGATCCAAACAACAATTATTTTTCCCGTAAACAAATTAATAATCCAAAATACCATTTTCTCCTTAGAAAATTCATAACAATTCCACGGAAATTCAAAAAAAATCTGAAAATTGAAACTCATCTCTAAAATAACCTTTTGGATCGTCATACAAATTCGCAAGGCTAACGGATCTCATTTAATAGGGTTTTCATCTTAAAACATGCCATAAAATCTAGATGAACATATATAAATCATCAACATGTGCATATATCATTTTATCATTCCAAAACATGGAAATTTTTTGCAAAATAATTTAGATTTATCTTATAGCCGAAACCAAAAAAAGTCTAGAGATGTAAATATTATTCACCTTTGCTTTAATGATTAAAGAGCTTGAAATTTGAATGAGTTTGATTTGAATTTGTTTTCCTTAAGCTTTCTTTTGTTTCCTCTTCTTCTTTCCTTGTTAATGGTGGCCGACCAAGCTTTTAAATTTTTAAAATGAGAAATGAACTTGTGTTAGGATACACGGCCCAAGGAAGACAATATAGGAATGGCCTCTTTCCCATAATACTCCTCCTCTAATTCATTTTAAACCCTTCATTTAATTTATTAATTAAAAAGGCACGACTACCTTAATTAAATCAAATCTCAATCCCCTTATCAATACATTATTTTTTTTGGTTTATCTAACTAAATCTTCTAAATAATGTTATAAAAAATCTGGGGTGTTACAGACTCCCCTCCTTAAAGAATTTCATCCTCGAAATTACAATAAGGCTCAAAACAAACAAGAAGGTAAAACATATCATCAAAACAAGTCCGGATAAGTATCTCTAATCCTATTCTCAACCTCCCAAGTACAGTTTCTGTCATCGTCACTCCATTGGACTTTGACTAAACTGACCATCTTGGTTCTAAGCTTTTTCTCATCTCTCGCAATAATGCGAAATGACTTCCTCACTATGGTCAAGTCCGGTTCTACCACTAAGTCATCTAGCACCGTCGATGCAATAACAGCTTCCGGGTCTCTAACACACTTTCTATGATGAGAAATATGAAAAATATCATGGACACCTGCCAAACTGCTCGGTAACTCAAGTCTATACGCGAGCTTCCTGATCCTCTCAAGAATAGGAAATGGTCCAATGAACCTAGGAGATGATTTCTCCGACTTCCTAAATCAAAGCACACCCTTCGTCGGTGATACTTTGAAGAAAACCTAGTCCCCAACCGAGAACTCCAAATTATTCCGTCTCTTATCTTCATAACTCTTCTTCCTAGACTGAGCCTTCTTTATCCTATCTCGAATGACCTTAATCTTTTTTGCAGTTTTTCTGACCAAATGTGGACCAAGAATCAACCTATCCCCGGTCTCCAACCAACATACGGGAGATTTGCATGGCCTTCCATACAAAGCTTGAAATGGTGCCATCCCAATACTAGTCTAATAACTGTTGTTATATGAAAACTCAACTAGATGTAGATGGTCTTCCCATTATCCTCCAAAATCCAGAACACAAGCTCTTAATAGATCTTCAAAGATCTTGTTAACTCTTTCCGTTTGCCCATTTGTCCACGGATGGTAAGCGGTACTCATCATAAGCTTGGTTCCCAAAACTTCCAGCAGACTCTTCCAAAACTCGCTAGTTATGAATAATTTCTATTACATCTTAGTTTTCTGATAGATAGTGAGACCACGCCGCTTAGCGGATCGGGTTTCCCCTCACTAATATCTCTTTTCAAAATATATATTTTGCAAATCCTTTCCTGCAACCAAACTAGTTAATCAACTGATTATAATAATAACATAGCAATATCCATTATGCTAAAACTGGAAATAAAATAGACTATCTGTCTAAAATCTGAACTATCTATTCTTTACTGGACTATCTGTCCTAAATTCTGAGCTAACTGCTCTTTTCTGGACTATTTGTCCTAAAACTGATTATATCAAAATAGCAATGTCTTTTAAGCTAGATAATGGCTATCTGCCTAAAACAGGTAAAATGGGTGGACTATCTGTCCTTAAAAAGTAGCAAGGTCTGTTATGCTAATAAATGAACTAACTGTTCATATCAAAGCTGACTGCTCTTTCTGGGCTAGCAGTCCTCTGGACTAAATGTCCTCTGAGCTGACTGCCATCAAAATGGACTATCTGTCCGAATTTAAATGAGCCGACTGCCTGAATTTTTCTTTTGGGTTAACCACCCTTCAAATATCTGAGCTAACTGCTCTACAAAATACCTGAGCTAACTGCCATTCAAAATTTTCCTTGAAAACCTTTTCAAAATAATTTAGTCCGTCAAATCACACACACACACACACACACATATATATATATATATATATATAAGGAAAATATATCTGTAGCTTTACTCTAACCTATTTTTTCCATGTTATATATACTTTACTCAAAATAATGTTGATAATTTTTAATAAGGATTATCTATCCTTTTAAAATAAGTTAAAGTTTTATATATTTTAAAACACTTAGGCTATCTTCCTAGTCCTTATATTCAAAATCTTTTTTTAAAAACTTTAAACAACCTTTCGAAAACATAGAAGGTAACTCCTTCAAAACCTTTTAATAAAACCCTTCGAAAGTATTGAAGATAACTCCTTCATATCCTTTAATAAACCTTCCTTTTACAAGCTTTACAACATATGACATCCGCCTTTAAATCCTTTAAACCTTTGCTTTTCAAAAACCATAAAACCATACCCTTTGACCTTGTCGAAAGGTCCAACCTTTTGACCTTGTCGGAAGGTTCCTTTTCAACCTAGTCGAAAGGTTTCACCTTTCGACTTTGTTGAAAGCCTTGGGTACCTCTCCTATAAAACATTTATAAACTTTTTCAAAGCAATGCAGCTCAAAACCATTCGAAGTCATTGGGTTCAATTTAAAACAAGTGGAAACCTTTTGAAACCATTCAAAATTAACTATTTTGAAATCTTCAAAAAATTTCGACTTAAAACATTTGGATTATGCAAAAGGATTAGAAAAACATTGGAGTCGAAAGCAACTGCTTCGAAACCTAAAATCTTTCGAAGTCATTCGAAAAGAATGAAGTGGTGGTGTTGGAACCGACCCTTCAAAATCAACGGAAAGAGGCGGCAAATTTTAGAAAACAAAAGATAAACTTTGACTCCATATGTGTCGAAAGGTTAGGAAGCGGCAACTATGCTTTCGACCATGTCGAAAGCTATATCTTTCGACTTTGTTGAAAGGTTTCAATTAAAACAAGAAAGAAAACCAATCGAAACCATTTTCTTTTAAACCATTTGACAACGTCGAAAGCTTTTTGTCGAAAGCTAACAGGTGTATTTTCTTTAAACCAAAACAAAGTTTTCATCGCCTTTGAAAGTTATAACCTTTCATCCCCAAACCTTTCTACTCCTTTCAATTCACTACGTACCAGTTGCCTGATACCATGTCCATTGGTATTTAACCTAGCCGAAAGGTTTGATATCTTTCGACCTTGTCGGAAGGTTTGAAATGAAGGCAGAAGCTCTTGCCAAAAGGGTTGAAATAGTAATAAAACTATTTATTTGTACTTTAAAACAGTTATTTTGTACCCAATTTACCTTGTTTGTCTAAACCTGATTGATTGCCAGAAATTTATATTCCAAAATGCTACCGACTTTCCTTATTTGCAAATTTAGATAATTTTGAAAAAGCCCCTTTTCTTTTATAATTACATAAAACATTTAAGTCCCATACCTTAAATATTTTTATATAACTATTAAAACATCTTGAAAAATTCTAAAAAAATTCTAAAAAATCAATTAATACGTTCTCTTCAACATATAATTTTTTTTGGATCCAAACACTAATTATTTTTTCCCATAAATAAATATAGGAATGGCCTCTTTCTCATAATACCTCTCCTCTACTTCATTTAAAACCCTTCATTTAATTTATTAGTTAAAAAGGCACGGCTACCTTAATTAAATCAAATCTCAATCCCCTTATCAATGCATTATTTTATTTAGTTTATCTCATTAAATCTCCTAAATAATGTTATCAAAAATATGAGGTGTTACATACAACTTGAAAATTTAAGAAATGAGATGAGAAAAATCCTCCCTTCACTTGTAACCATGGGGTCCGTATTTATTGAGGTGGCAGCAGGCGGTATGACCGCCACATTTCCTTCAATATGTTGTGTGAATTACCGATATTCGGTATCACTTTGAATTGGTAATATTCGACATCTATTGTTGTACAGATGACATTCAACATCCCTCTTCATATTGATGACATTCGACATCCCTCTTCATATTGACAATATAGAATCCTTCTTTGTACTATTGATATGTGCCATCCTTCATGACTATAGGCACTCGATATTCTTTATGTCCTTTGAAGTTCGACATCTATTGGTGCTTGTAAAGCTGGAGACCACTTGCCGCTTATGGACGCATTACAATAGTCATCGTTGTAAAGACTCAATTCCTACTGCAAGTTTCATAGAGTTCCGATATACCCTTATTCGTAGCTATGCGTTAGATATCTCTTAATGATGCGACACCCCTTTTTATTCTTCATTCTATTAGCACTTTATGTTGTAGTGGTTCAGCAACTCCCTTGATTGTTTTCAGGTTCGATATTCTTTGTATAATAGTATCTTGGCACCTGCTGACATACGACACCACTTTGGTGATTGTTATATGCACTTTTTGTCAATTTTCATGTTGTCTACAATATCTTACAATTAGTGCAATATGATTTTCTAGAATTTAGACGGTTTTAGAAAATAGCTGAAACCTTACTTTTGCAGTAGAGTTCTAGGTATTATAGTGAAGAACTTGTTTTTTGTTTAGACAGGACAATCATGTTGCTTTGGTCCTTTAGATCGATTTTTTTCTGAGAAAAAGGATGGGAATACGTTCATAGCCTATAAATGCATTTCATCACAAAATGAGTTACAAAGTTCAAGTTAGCCTATAAAGGCATTACATACAAAAAGAAACTAAACATAACACTAAAATAACCCCATACAAAAACAGCCATATCAAAAAAAAAGATTCAAAAACCAATTCAAATTGTAACAAGAGAGAATACAGTTCCAGGACTGACAATGTAGAAACCTAGGTATCAAAGCAGTAAAAAAAATATTTATAAATTAGTACTATGAAAAGAAGAATTGAAACATTCGCATTGATTACCTAGGGGGCAACTTTTTGAACATACAACTATATGTACACATTACAGTATGAATCATATGAAGTTTTGATATACGATTTATGTCCAGTTATGATTTAAATTTTGAACTTTTTAATTTACGATTTGAATTCCGCTTTGAGGACTTTCCTTTTGAATATTTACCCAATCCTTGTGAATTTGTTCACAGGTTATTCCTTTTATTGCAAGTCATTATCGTAAGGATAAAATATGGTTGAGGAGGACAAAACCTAATAAACGTGACTATCAAGTGGTTGTAGCGATTGATGATTCAGAAGTATGTCTGAGAACAATTATGGAACCGCTGCCGTAGAATCTCTTGTAACAGTGTGTCGAGCAATGTCACAGCTTGAAGTGGGTCAGTTTGCTGTCGCGAGCTTTGGTTAGAAAGGAAATATCAAGTTGCTTCATGAGTTTGATCAGCCCTTTACTAGTGAAGCTGGAGTAAAGGTGAGTGTTATTTGATCAGGTTCTTGAAACATGCCTATATTTATACAAACATAGTAAATAAAAAACATGTAATTGGTAAATATTGAAGCATCATATTTTGTAGCATAATTTCGTAATGCGAAGAAAAATACAAATTAAGTAATGCTAAGAAAAATACAAAACATAATGCGCAATTTTAAACAATAGAAACTAACTACAATTATCAAATTATTTGGTCAAGATTTTTTTTCTTCAAACGCTGCAATCTGAAAATAATTCAATGTTCCATTTAATTTTGGTTTGGCATAAACCTCATTTGGTTACGCTTCAACACTTGAAAAGAATGAAAAATATGGTATCTTTGTTTGAATTTGATAATTTTAGGTGTTTTAATTTATTA
Source organism: Allium fistulosum (assembly GCA_030737815.1). Lineage (NCBI taxonomy): Eukaryota > Viridiplantae > Streptophyta > Magnoliopsida > Asparagales > Amaryllidaceae > Allium > Allium fistulosum. The sequence goes on from CM060904.1 coordinate 658,286,118, forward strand.
TTAGTACTACTACACAAGTTGACTGAAAGAAATGTTTACAATTGATTCATGTTGGAATATTATCTATCATTTAAAGAATTTTGTCGCTTCAACATGGCGGGCCATCTGAATCCCCTAGCCCTACTCCTTGGAGTAGGTTCCCTCCTTTTTTTTAAAAAAAAAATTATCTTAAAAATAAGGATGGGGATGCGGTTTTATTTGAAATTTGAACTAACTAGACCATGTTTGGAGAATGACTTAAAAATAAATGTTATCAAGCTTATCATTCAAGCAAGAGAATACGATAGCCGATGAACCAGTGGTTGAATTATTGAAGCATTTAAACATCGTGCTCAGTAATGCTGTGATGAAAGCTCGATTGCCTTCTGGTGATAATCCACTCAATCAACTCATTTTGATCATAGCAGATGGAATTTCATGAGAAGGTAACTAATAATTATTTCTTTTTTTTGTTTTTTTTGAAAACCCAGGAGAGCTCGACGGGTCGGTAAACTCCCGAGGAGGGTATAGTAATGCCATCCGCTAGCTAATAAATATTTCTACACTATCTTTTTTATTAGTAACAAATCAGTAAATGGTAACTTTATCAATGGTACAACTTCATGGCTGTATAATTTTACAGAACAGTGTTTGTATGACAATTTACACATTTATAACGTATAGTATAATGCAAATTCTATTTGAACTCAAGAATAAGCTTAGTAACCCTCCATAAATTGTACAATATTTAATTGAACAAAAATACCCTTAGTTAAATACACCTCATATTATACTTTTCTAATGGTTTCGAACACAATGTAGAGAGCCTACATAGTATAAAGGCTTACCTCGTAGGGGATCTACGAAGTATGCTTACAAACCTCGTAGGTATAGTGCGTGGTAGATAAATAAACCATGCACCAGCTCTACATAATTATGTAAGAATCCACGTACCTACTCGGTGCACTGGATCAAAATTCCCGTAGGTACTCTATATGGTGTTGAAAACATTAATATATATATATTTGAAATTCAACCGAGGGCATTTTGTCCAGTTAAATTCTATAAAATGTATATGGGGCTACTCAGCAGACCCCGGGTTCAAATAGAATTTGCCATAGTCTAAATGAAAATAGACTGGATTTATCCTTTAGAATGTACTACTGAAAGTTAAATCATGATGTATATGTGTAGGAAAACCTGAAAAGATGCATAAGGAACGCTCTTAACCAAAAGCGAATGATTGCATTTATACTTTTGGACAGTGGTGATGAATCTATCATGGACCTTCAGGTATCAGCCCACTGATCATTCACTTCCTTTGTAATTAATTTTGTTATCTATTCGTGTATAAATATTTTGGTGTTTTGATCTTTTCAGTCTGCATCATATGAAGGGAACAAGCTTTCTCTTACCAAGTACCTGGATTCATTTCCATTCCTTTATTATATAATATTGAAAAACATGGAAGCGCTTCCTCGTGCCCTTGGTGATCTTTTAAGACAGGTATTTTGTCGCTGCAAAACTCAAAATTTGCACAATGTAAATACTTTATTATGTGCTATACATCTTTAAGCTTATTATAATGTATTTTTGTTATTAATGCAGTGGTTCGAGCTTATGCAAAACAGCAGCGAATGACGAAGTAATGCATTAGAAGAGTTTACATAGAGAACTTTTTTTTCAATAGGTTTTGATTATAGGGCAATTTTGCAATTGGCCGCCTTCGTGTGTATATAAGTTATATAAACAATGCTTTAAAAGCTCAAACAACAGAGAAAGAAATGAATGCTCTTGTAACTTGCACATTTTCATGAATGCAATATAAGAGTTTGCTTAGAGCTTTTTTTTTCAACAGGTTTTGATTAGAGGGCAATTTTGCAATTAGTAGCCTTCGAACAAGTTATATAAACGATGCTTTAAAAGCTCAAACAATAGAAAGAAATGGATGCTCTTGTAACTAGCACATTTTCATGAATGGAATATAAAAGCTTATTGCTTTACTGCTTTACTCGCTAGCTTCTTATTTTATTAAATATTGATATGAATCAATCATGTGATGTTTATAAAGCTTCTTGAAAGGATATTTATGTCCTGAGGTTTTGCCACGATGATAGGTTTGGGTACGTAGTTCACAACGAAGCAATGCAATTTCCGAATGTATTTTGATTTTACCAAGAATGTTTGAAATCATATATGTCGAAATTATTTGGTTTGCAATATTGTTGGTTGCTCATGTGACTTTAGTGCTTAGATTTTGCCAACTACGATCCCCAATTTTCTATCTGCTAATCTTTGGTTCATGCCGATAATTTTGTAACTTAATCTAAGAATAATAATCGGGTATCACTATCAATTGTATATGCATACATGATGCGTATTATTGGACCCTGACCTATAAAATCACATTAATTTATATGCATTATATTAGATTCTTTTTTCTAATTATAACATTTATAACAGTTAGAACTTTTATTTATGCGTGAATTGTATCCTAATGTTACAACTCAATTGTAACATTTTATGGATTATATTTATTATAATTAAAATTATTTTATATTCTATTTACTCATAACCCCTATAATTTTAAATTAAAAAACAAATCAAATTTATTTATTTATAACTTTTATAAATTTAAATTTAAAATTAGTTTAAATTTATTTATTTATTACTTTCGTGAATTTAAACGTAAAATAGCTTTAAATTTACTCACAACGCTTATAAATTCCAATCTAAAGTTAAATAAATTTTGAATTCGAATTTATATACTATTCGAAAATGCTAACTTGAATCACTAACACATTTTGAGTCTTAAACTAAATACATGCCCTAGAAACAGACCATTTGAACAAGCTAAGTAAAGGTGACCATTTTAACAAGCTAAGTAAATGTTAGGAGTGGTAAGTTTTCATTCGTAAGAATGTTCCTTAGAGCAACTTTCTTCGTATTTAAGCAACGTTTTTTCGATATCCATCTAATTTTTTGAAAAAATCCAAAAATTATTTTATTTCATTATGCACTGGCCCTTTATAGTTTTCCATGATAATACAGTTTACATTAAGTCTTTTTTTTATAGAAAAATGAATGATCCTTTATTCTAAGAGGTGAACACTCATGTACTTTATTCTACATTAAAAAAACGGTGCTATCAACAAACTAAGTTGACCCCTAAATATACTCCAATATCTACAATCCATCCATGATAGTAGAATCTGCTAAATCCATTCAAGCAACGATACAACTAAATCTGAAAATAAAAACTTAACCATATGATTAGTTGACACGTATTTGTGTGTGTATACATACCTTGTGTGCATGCGCACGCGTGTATGCCATGATAACATAAACTTACTAGCTAAGAAGCAAATAAGAGAAATTATCAACTAAGTATTACAAAAAATAAGAACATAAGAATTAAACACGCCAAAATAATATATATGAACAAAGCTAAAAATCATATATAATTTGACCATTTAAACTGAATGAATCTACATAATATTCAAATAAAAAGAGTGAATCATAATGACATTATACTGTAATATAGAACGAACTTGTATAATTATGAAATGAAGGATAAATATTAAACAATCACATTTTATAGTCTAACTAGTTTCCTATTAAAAACATTACATTGTAAGATTCATTGTCACACGTATCTATTAAAAAGGTATATGGAGCATTATTATTTTTTGTTTTTGGAGATAAATTTTTCTTAACTAAATCAATACAGGATTTTACATTTTTAAGACATTCTTTGGAACTAATATTGTTATATAATTTATAACTAGGTTTTGAAATCTAATTAAAACAAAATAAGGCAATTGTATATATTAAATTTTCCATAGAAAACCAAATATGCCAACATATTATAGTGAAATGGTATTTAATACTAATCTATGATGTCTTGTGTAATAAAATGTAAGGCTACGCCAATATAATCCACAATTAATACCTCTATTTATTATATTAAAATCAAACATACTAAAAATATTTAGAAGAATAAAACTAGTAACATAAGAACAAAAATGTAAATGCAAAATATTTATCATTTCCATATTGTAGAAAATACATTTTTTATCAATAAATATATAATTCCCTTTTAAATGTTCGATAATATTTAATTTCTTATGTAAAATTAAATTTCTTTATGTAAAATTAACCATATATGTACTTTGTTTTGGTATAGCATTCACTTTCCAAAAGTATTTAGATATGTTCGACTTTGTTGTCGAAAAATTTAGAATTTATAAAATGAATGAGATATATATTTTCTACTCTTATCCCAACACTATGTCATTGTCATTGTGGTACAATTTTAGTTTAGCACACAGTAAAGCATGTCCATTGTTCGAACCTAGTATATGAGGTCACATGCATGTCACGAGTTCAATAATCAGTCGAATATCTTTATTTAATTGAAGTATGCTATGCAAAATTCATTGTCCAAGTCTTTATACGAAAAATATCACAAATCTACAAAATCACTAACTTGATTTAGGGTTTACAGTGTAACATCCCGTATCTGGAGGCCAAAAGCTAAGCGCTACGGATGCTGCAGTCATCCACAGTATTAACTTCTAATGACAAAATACGATAATGTTAATGGTATCCATAATATCAAAAGCACTTGAATATGAAAAAAATCACAGATTTCAAAAAACAATAATTTACAGTGTTTACATTTCAAATAATATCATATTCAAGTTACAAAAATCCCAAATGTATCCCAGGCATTGATCAAATATAATTTACAACAATACGCCAAGAGTGACATATGAAGATGTCACCTTGGATGATCAAAGCAATATAAACATAACTGTCCTAATACACAGCGGAAACAATTTTAAAACAGAATTCCTAATTTAGCTATCCGTCAGCCATCTGCTCGTCTTCAGATGCTTTATTCGCAAAAATCTGCTAAAACCTGAAAACCTAAACTCTCAGCCTACTCAAATCAAATTTTGAGCACCCGAGAGTTTAAGGGGAAACAAAACCTTCGAGTCAGACATAAAGCCTAGTATGAATAATTTCTGTTACATCTCAGTTTTCTGATAGATAGTGAGACCATGCCGCTTAGCGGAACGGGTTGCCCCTCAGTAATACTCTTTTCTAAACATATATTTTGCAAATCCTTTCTTGCAACCAAACTGGTTAATCAACCGATTATAATAATAATATAGCAATATATATTATGCTAAAACAGGAAATAAAATAGACCATCTGTCTAAAATATGAACTATCTGTTCTTTACTGGACTATCTGTCCTAAATTCTGAGCTAACTGCTCTTTTCTGGACTATCTGTCCTAAAACAGATTATACCTGTAACGACCCGTAAATTTCAACTGTTTTAATAACGCAATTAGTTGAAATTTTGTGAAATTTTAAACGATAAAATTTTGAAATATAAATTTGATATTTGGAATGCGTCTAGTTAAACATAGCAACTGGTAAATTTTCGTCCGAAAATACGAAAGTTTATTTCGCGCGTAAATTCACTTCAATTTAATCAGTTAAAAAGCGTTGAAAATAAAACGTTTTCAAAACCAAAATATTTTTACATAGAAAAATTCTAAACCATCTTCTGAGCAAGATGTCAGTTTGTCGTTTTTCCAAATTCGGACATCTTTGGCTCCGTCGATCTTATTTTTCAGTGTTTTTCTTGCATTTTCCGCTGTTAGAAAATTCGAATTTTATAATTCAAATCATACCACTGATATCTGTATATCGTTTTGTTCGTTTCGCCGCGCTGATCTCTGCAGTATATTCGGTTGTCCGTTTCAGATTTCGAAACTCGACGAAATTTGTAAAACGACGGACCGTATCGGTACCGGTTTTTAAGTCTTTTGGTTTCCTGTCCTTTCGTATTCACTGTGAAGGTAAATAGTCACTTGTTTTAATAACTCCATCTATTCAATGTATATGGCTTTTGTCATTTCCTGGTTCCAATTTTTCTTTCATTCATTTATCATTTCTTTTGTTCGAGAAAAAAAAATTAAAAAGAAGAGGAACCTACTACTTCGGCCATGGCCGAAATGCCATAGCTTCGCCCAATTTCCCCACGCGCATCCATTCCAAAGTCCACCGTCCCCTCTTACGTGGTTGCCACCCTCTGCTGCCTTCCACCGCTGTTCACAACCAAAGCCAACTCCACCACTTCGTGCCCGTCCTCCCCCACATCAGCCTATCCGCCTACCATCGACCAAACCCACCACATCGTCTCCACCTTCCCTGACCTCTCCGCCCAGCCACCTTCTCATCGACCACCATGGCCGAACTCAACTCGTCCCTTCCGTCCATGCACGCTCGACCACCCGGATCCACCGTGTTTCCTCCGCAAGTGTGCCGCCTGCATCTCTTCAGTTCATTCCCACTGCCACATGGACTGTCTTATCACCTAAACCATATCGGGCTCAACCTTCTTCTTCTCGCTTGAATGTATATAGGTATTTTACTCCACTGATTAGTATATATATGTACCTGTATATGTAAGTTTTAATGTTGTTACAGATCTCTTCATTTCAGGGGTTTTATATATATTTTAAAGATTTTGTTAGGGTAGCTGTATTTATGCACACTATGTCTTTGTGTGTTATATTATATATTAATAACAGTATTATACCAGATTATTTTATTTTGGGTAGAAATTTTATATTAATATAATATGTAAGCATCATATGATAGTATTGTATTAGTGAATATATATAGATACGTAGAGGCATGAATCTGGTTTGTGTTAGCATATTTTATTATTTGCAGCGTAAAGGTTAGTTGATACAAAACTTTAGGTATACAATATTTTTACAGTTGTATGTATTATTAGCTTTGGTAAGTGGAAATTTCTATTATTGACCAACGTTATATATAATATGTAAGTGGTTATAATTATGTGTTGGGTATATTTGATTATTAAGTATGTAAGCATTACATATTGTTTAAATATTAGTGTGTGTATATATTTATCTGTTTATATATGTAATTATTTTGATATATTATGTATGTATGTTGAATTTAACATATGTTAAAAATTGAAACAATGATTTTAGAAACATATGTATATATTTAATTTAAAATATACTTAAATTTAGAATATGACTTTATAGATATATAGCTATATGTAGTTATATATATGTTCACTAATACCATCTACCTTCATCGATCTAGTTCTGATTGATTTCGTCAAATTTCTTTTATCAGCTTCGTTCGTCGATTCGAGTTCAATCTTGCCCTGTTGAGATTCGTGCGTGAATTTCGTAGCTCATTTCATCGTCAAACTCCTCTAACCTCGAAAGGTGAGCACTCACTCACGATTAACGTTCTTTTATTTATTAAATTTGATTTCAATTGAAACGACAATTGAAATATGCTGCTGTTAGTTAATTACACTGTTATATATGCTATTACCTGTATCCGTTCACCTGTGACATCTGACACCATTATCTGTTAAATTTTTATGCGATGATAATACAGTTTGGCTGATAATTGATTGATTGTTGGTGTTTATATTGGACGTTAAATTGTTGATGTTAAAATGATAAATAGTACGAAATTGAACTTGATATAGGATAATTAAATGTTAAATTTGATTAACTGACATTTGTGTAATATGACCCCTTTAACTGTTAAATTTATTGACACATAGGATTTGTTTAATTACACTTTGAACCACTGAATGTATGTTGTTAAATTGATGATGTATGAAATTGTAAATTGAATGACAAGTGAAAAACCATAATGTAATAATCTTTAATCTACATGAAATGATAGTGTAGATTCTAGAAATAATTATATTAATTCGTACAAATAACAATGCGAATTAATACGGTTATTTCGGGATTATTTGAATTGATTATTGGATTGTTATTGTTTGTTGTTATTGCTTGTTTATTTACTTTGACACCATCTCAGTTATCACACTGCAAGTTCCCTTTGCTATGCTATGATTTTGAATTGAATTGGAATCGGGTTGAAATGATAAATACCCAAAATTGAAATTTGACCTAGGATAGGAAATTAAATAAAACCCGATTGGTCAATAATTTTATTTAAAAATAAACGAAGATTTTATTTGAATAAATAATATGGTTTTGAAATGAAATTGAAATTTGAATTTTAATGAAAGGAAAATGTTAATATTTAATAATTTGAAACAAAATATTAACAATGTAATTAATGAAAGAAGGTTGTTTAATTTGAGAAACGATTGAATTAAGTTTGAAATTATTAAACTTTGAAATGATTTAATAATTAAGTTTGAAATTATAATTAAGTTTGAAATTATTAAACTTTGAAATTATTTAATAATTAAGTTTTGAATTATTTATTAATTAAATAAGATTGAATTATTTAATGATTAGATTGAATTGAATTCTTTAATAAGTGAACTTGAACTTTTGAATAAGTGAATGTTACTTCGTAAATAATTGAAATTGAGTTTCTTTATTAATTAAGTTTTGGAAAATTATTTAAGTAAGTAAATAAGTGAAATTGAATTTCTTTAACAAGAAATAAAATGTGATTTATTGAAATTAATGTAAGACTTGAAATTTAAAGAATTTGGTTTGATGAATATAATTTAATTAAATCGATAAGTTTTGATATAATGAAGTTGAATTTAAATAATGGATTTAATGAACTGGAAATTTAATAGAAATTGTTTTGAATGGCAAATTTACTTAATGGATATTGAATGAAATCGATAAATGAATGTAAATTGATTTGAATGTAAAACTAAATTGATTCTAATGATTTCGAAATGAAACTTTTGTACGAACTTGAATCAATATTTGAATTGTTTTCAATATAAGATTGAAATTGAATTATAAGATTTTGAAATGGTAATTTGGAAGTTTTGAAACGTAAAGTATGGAAACTGTTTTGATAGACAAATGAAATGTTGATTTGCGAATTGAAATTGAAATTGATTTGGTTTTGAAATAAACAAACGACCAATCGGTGTAATAATTACGAAAGTTATTAAAGAGACCGGAATTCGGTTATGGATATACTCTCTATTTAAACCGAAAACCACTTTAATAACTATACGCGGAGTGATGATCCAGAATGAAGTGGTTGGAATGATGTACGTGATGACTGAAGAAAGAGAACGATAATGGATAGCCTTGACACTTGTGTCAAATTGGAAATGACTAAAACAGGAGCTGTGCCGGGCCAATGGAGGATTAGCTACCTCAAGTGGACACACTTCTTCGAACTACTCATTATATGTTGTCGATTGGTGCACCCTTGATTTTGGGAGTGTTGATTCACGGTGTTGCGGGCGCTGCGGCGTTGCGTTCTCACCAGTCCGGATCAGGCGAACGGTAGTATCACTACCTTGGGTATTGCCTCATGTGCCTTGTCATACTTGTATTCCATTTATACGCGACCACTACGATTTTGATTTGTACCTTGAGTATATGGATTGCCCTTTGGTGACTTCCGGTTTTGGGGAAACTACGGTCTTGTATATGCTTTTGGGAATAAAAATGTGTTAAGGGTGGAATGGGCCATGACTTAACGCTATTTTGATATCTTATTATTACTGATAGACATTATCTACTTATCGTACACTACTACATAGTAGATAGTTTAACGGATCCTTAAAGGATGGTTATTCCAAACATCCTTTGAGTTACTTGTATTTCAATTGCTATTTCACTTGAGTTGGATTTATTAATATAAGAATGTTAATCCTGACTCGAGTGTCTTGTGTTTTTTTGCTTTACGCTCGGGTCAGACTGAGTAGTTCAGCTTTCGAGACTCATCTTTGGAGTTGGAGCTTCTCTTGGAGATCCAGCTATCTATCCAGCTTTCAGATATTCGATGATTCCAGTGATGTATTCTGCTTTGTATCTGATGTATCATATTACTCTTCTGTTGTAAACTCTGATGTATTTTATATATTCATATAGTAGCTTCATGAACTACTATCTCTTTTATTTCCGCTGCACTTATTACTCTGTGTCTGTGTTCTGTGATTATTTATTTACTGTATATGTTCAGTTTTGCCAAATTTAAATTAACAACGCGGTATTTTGAGCAATTCAACTCCGGCATGAGTGTCTACCTATACACTTATAATGGATGCGAATGGTACAAAATATCGGGTCGTTACAGTTGGTATCAGAGCTTTGGTAGCTCTAGGCAAAACTCAACATATAGAGTAAATGTATTTACAAAATCACTCTCATTCGAGTTTCAATCTCTCCTCTTGACTCAATTCCTTTGAATTTTGGAACGTTTCCCTCGGTTCTGAAATTCATTCGTGTCCTTCACTATTCGTCCTCTCTCAATTCTGGAGCACCCCATAACTCTATTTTGAATGATATCTATAATAGATCGGCGGTCTCACCAATCTTCGAATGATTCGTAAAGGAGCAAAACTCCTTTACAATTGGCATTGATTTACCGGAGATTTCTATATCCTCGGTTTACGATGCTATCTATTCCATGCTATACCTGAATTCCATCTCGTGAGATCGAGTGTTGATTTACCTCGGAATTCAGCATCGATCTTATTCTTGAAGTTACGGACGACTCGGTTAAGGTTGCCCGTGAATTAAATAAACTCATCCATCTTCTGATTGTGGTAATTGAATTATCTTATCTTCTGTTTCAAACTTATTTTCGAATCAAAATTTCTCTTTGATTTAAGTCCATCAAATTTGAATCCCTATCCTTATTTTGAAAATCCATTCCTGTATCGTCGAGCAAAGAAATGTATTTCTAAATTTATATTAAAAATGTTGTTTTCAAATTTGATAAACAAAATAGTTTTGAATGATTATATTATATATAAATATAAGTTTTCTGAAATTAAATTGTTAATGAATTTGTTGTCTGAAATAATAATATTTGATTTTCATTTATTGTTTTGTAAACCATTGACTATTGCATAATATAAATAAATGAATTCATAAATACGGTTTATAAATTGATTTGGGATTTGAAATGAATTTAATTCAGAAATTTGAGAATTTATTAGTTTCCGGTGATTTCGAACTTTGGTTTTTAAATTTTAAAGTATATATTATTGAAATATTTTCGAATAGAAATCGTTTTCAAAGAATTTTAAAATGTTGAAATCAGTGCTCTTCTCTTTGTCGCTGGAAAATAATTTCGGTGATGGCGGCCGGATCATCGACATTCATTTTCGAGTTTCGAAGTGAAGATACTATTCTGTAGCTTTGCTACGGTTTTGTTTTGAAAATATTTTGATTTAAATTTCTTCAGTATAATTTGATTTACATATATATAGGTATCTTATTTTAAAAATTTTAATTTGATTTGATATAAATATACTATATATATCTCTAAATTGTTTAAAGTTAATCGGAAATCTAATTCTTAAATTTTGTTAAAGGATGATTTTAATTATAAATAAAACCAAAATTTGGAATAAATATTAAACTTGAATAGTTGGATTGGGAAAATTTTATTTGTATATTGTTCAACTGCATTCTAATATAACTTACCTAAATCATTCAGAAGTTGAATATGTAATTGGATAATATATAAGATAAATTGAATTTATAAATAAAATTTGAGTGTTTATAATAAATGTTATACACTAAATTTTGATTATAAAGATGTTAATAGAGTTAAATAGAATAATAAGATAATTGAAAAATAAATTTTGTTTTGAAGGTTAATTAATAAATTGAAATTTGATCAACTTACGAAAATACCTTGAATTTAAAAGAAATTAATAGATGTAAATTAATTTAAATCGAAACTTTATGGTTTAAATTAATGGGTAAAATATAAGTGATTAGATATATTAAGTAGAATAAATTTAACAATAATTTGGAACAAAGAAGAATTTAAAATGCTGAAAATATGATTATAATAAAAGATTATTCAAATTTATGGTTTAAATTGAGGATAATTGGATAATAAGATAATGAATTTAGAAATAGTTGAGATTGATCTTAGTGAAATCAAATTTATTAAACCAATTATTGAATATCAATTAATTTAAATTTGAATTGATATGGTTTAAATTAATTGTTATTTTGTATTTCAAATCTGTTTTTCTTTCTGGTTGTTTCTATTCTGCTACCTCGTTCCTTTTCGGGGACGAAAAGTTTTGAGTGGGGGAGAGTGTAACGACCCGTAAATTTCAACTGTTTTAATAACGCAATTAGTTGAAATTTTGTGAAATTTTAAACGATAAAATTTTGAAATATAAATTTGATATTTGGAATGCGTCTAGTTAAACATAGCAACTGGTAAATTTTCGTCCGAAAATACGAAAGTTTATTTCGCGCGTAAATTCACTTCAATTTAATCAGTTAAAAAGCGTTGAAAATAAAACGTTTTCAAAACCAAAATATTTTTACATAGAAAAATTCTAAAACATCTTCTGAGCAAGATGTCAGTTTGTCGTTTTTCCAAATTCGGACATCTTTGGCTCCGTCGATCTTATTTTTCAGTGTTTTTCTTGCATTTTCCGCTGTTAGAAAATTCGAATTTTATAATTAAAATCATACCACTGATATCTGTATATCGTTTTGTTCGTTTCGCCGCGCTGATCTCTGCAGTATATTCGGTTGTCCGTTTCGGATTTCGAAACTCGACGGAATTTGTAAAACGACGGACCGTATCGGTACCGGTTTTTAAGTCTTTTGGTTTCCTGTCCTTTCGTATTCACTGTGAAGGTAAATAGTCACTTGTTTTAATAACTCCATCTATTCAATGTATATGGCTTTTGTCATTTCCTGGTTTCAATTTTTCTTTCATTCATTTATCATTTCTTTTGTTCGAGAAAAAAAAAATTAAAAAGAAGAGGAACCTACTACTTCGGCCATGGCCGAAATGCCATAGCTTCGCCCAATTTCCCCACGCGCATCCATTCCAAAGTCCACCGTCCCCTCTTACGTGGTTGCCACCCTCTGCTGCCTTCCACCGCTGTTCACAACCAAAGCCAACTCCACCACTTCGTGCCCGTCCTCCCCCACATCAGCCTATCCGCCTACCATCGACCAAACCCACCACATCGTCTCCACCTTCCCTGACCTCTCCGCCCAGCCACCTTCTCATCGACCACCATGGCCGAACTCAACTCGTCCCTTCCGTCCATGCACGCTCGACCACCCGGATCCACCGTGTTTCCTCCGCAAGTGTGCCGCCTGCATCTCTTCAGTTCATTCCCACTGCCACATGGACTGTCTTATCACCTAAACCATATCGGGCTCAACCTTCTTCTTCTCGCTTGAATGTATATAGGTATTTTACTCCACTGATTAGTATATATATGTACCTGTATATGTAAGTTTTAATGTTGTTACAGATCTCTTCATTTCAGGGGTTTTATATATATTTTAAAGATTTTGTTAGGGTAGCTGTATTTATGCACACTATGTCTTTGTGTGTTATATTATATATTAATAACAGTATTATACCAGATTATTTTATTTTGGGTAGAAATTTTATATTAATATAATATGTAAGCATCATATGATAGTATTGTATTAGTGAATATATATAGATACGTAGAGGCATGAATCTGGTTTGTGTTAGCATATTTTATTATTTGCAGCGTAAAGGTTAGTTGATACAAACTTTAGGTATACAATATTTTTACAGTTGTATGTATTATTAGCTTTGGTAAGTGGAAATTTCTATTATTGACCAACGTTATATATAATATGTAAGTGGTTATAATTATGTGTTGGGTATATTTGATTATTAAGTATGTAAGCATTACATATTGTTTAAATATTAGTGTGTGTATATATTTATCTGTTTATATATGTAATTATTTTGATATATTATGTATGTATGTTGAATTTAACATATGTTAAAAATTGAAACAATGATTTTAGAAACATATGTATATATTTAATTTAAAATATACTTAAATTTAGAATATGACTTTATAGATATATAGCTATATGTAGTTATATATATGTTCACTAATACCATCTACCTTCATCGATCTAGTTCTAATTGATTTCGTCAAATTTCTTTTATCAGCTTCGTTCGTCGATTCGAGTTCAATCTTGCCCTGTTGAGATTCGTGCGTGAATTTCGTAGCTCATTTCATCGTCAAACTCCTCTAACCTCGAAAGGTGAGCACTCACTCACGATTAACGTTCTTTTATTTATTAAATTTGATTTCAATTGAAACGACAATTGAAATATGCTGCTGTTAGTTAATTACACTGTTATATATGCTATTACCTGTATCCGTTCACCTGTGACATCTGACACCATTATCTGTTAAATTTTTATGCGATGATAATACAGTTTGGCTGATAATTGATTGATTGTTGGTGTTTATATTGGACGTTAAATTGTTGATGTTAAAATGATAAATAGTATGAAATTGAACTTGATATAGGATAATTAAATGTTAAATTTGATTAACTGACATTTGTGTAATATGACCCCTTTAACTGTTAAATTTATTGACACATAGGATTTGTTTAATTACACTTTGAACCACTGAATGTATGTTGTTAAATTGATGATGTATGAAATTGTAAATTGAATGACAAGTGAAAAACCATAATGTAATAATATTTAATCTACATGAAATGATAGTGTAGATTCTAGAAATAATTATATTAATTCGTACAAATAACAATGCGAATTAATACGGTTATTTCGGGATTATTTGAATTGATTATTGGATTGTTATTGTTTGTTGTTATTGCTTGTTTATTTACTTTGACACCATCTCAGTTATCACACTGCAAGTTCCCTTTGCTATGCTATGATTTTGAATTGAATTGGAATCGGGTTGAAATGATAAATACCCAAAATTGAAATTTGACCTAGGATAGGAAATTAAATAAAACCCGATTGGTCAATAATTTTATTTAAAAATAAACGAAGATTTTATTTGAATAAATAATATGGTTTTGAAATGAAATTGAAATTTGAATTTTAATGAAAGGAAAATGTTAATATTTAATAATCTGAAACAAAATATTAACAATGTAATTAATGAAAGAAGGTTGTTTAATTTGAGAAACGATTGAATTAAGTTTGAAATTATTAAACTTTGAAATGATTTAATAATTAAGTTTGAAATTATAATTAAGTTTGAAATTATTAAACTTTGAAATTATTTAATAATTAAGTTTTGAATTATTTATTAATTAAATAAGATTGAATTATTTAATGATTAGATTGAATTGAATTCTTTAATAAGTGAACTTGAACTTTTGAATAAGTGAATGTTACTTTGTAAATAATTGAAATTGAGTTTCTTTATTAATTAAGTTTTGGAAAATTATTTAAGTAAGTAAATAAGTGAAATTGAATTTCTTTAACAAGAAATAAAATGTGATTTATTAAAATTAATGTAAGACTTGAAATTTAAAGAATTTGGTTTGATGAATATAATTTAATTAAATCGATAAGTTTTGATATAATGAAGTTGAATTTAAATAATGGATTTAATGAACTGGAAATTTAATAGAAATTGTTTTGAATGGCAAATTTACTTAATGGATATTGAATGAAATCGATAAATGAATGTAAATTGATTTGAATGTAAAACTAAATTGATTCTAATGATTTCGAAATGAAACTTTTGTACGAACTTGAATCAATATTTGAATTGTTTTCAATATAAGATTGAAATTGAATTATAAGATTTTGAAATGGTAATTTGGAAGTTTTGAAACGTAAAGTATGGAAACTGTTTTGATAGACAAATGAAATGTTGATTTGCGAATTGAAATTGAAATTGATTTGGTTTTGAAATAAACAAACGACCAATCGGTGTAATAATTACGAAAGTTATTAAAGAGACCGGAATTCGGTTATGGATATACTCTCTATTTAAACCGAAAACCACTTTAATAACTATACGCGGAGTGATGATCTAGAATGAAGTGGTTGGAATGATGTACGTGATGACTGAAGAAAGAGAACGATAATGGATAGCCTTGACACTTGTGTCAAATTGGAAATGACTAAAACAGGAGCTGTGCCGGGCCAATGGAGGATTAGCTACCTCAAGTGGACACACTTCTTCGAACTACTCATTATATGTTGTCGATTGGTGCACCCTTGATTTTGGGAGTGTTGTTTCACGGTGTTGCGGGCGCTGCGGCGTTGCGTTCTCACCAGTCCGGATCAGGCGAACGGTAGTATCACTACCTTGGGTATTGCCTCATGTGCCTTGTCATACTTGTATTCCATTTATACGTGACCACTACGATTTTGATTTGTACCTTGAGTATATGGATTGCCCTCTGGTGACTTCCGGTTTTGGGGAAACTACGGTCTTGTATATGCTTTTGGGAATAAAAATGTGTTAAGGGTGGAATGGGCCATGACTTAACGCTATTTTGATATCTTATTATTACTGATAGACATTATCTACTTATCGTACACTACTACATAGTAGATAGTTTAACGGATCCTTAAAGGATGGTTATTCCAAACATCCTTTGAGTTACTTGTATTTCAATTGCTATTTCACTTGAGTTGGATTTATTAATATAAGAATGTTAATCCTGACTCGAGTGTCTTGTGTTTTTTTGCTTTACGCTCGGGTCAGACTGAGTAGTTCAGCTTTCGAGACTCACCTTTGGAGTTGGAGCTTCGCTTGGAGATCCAGCTATCTATCCAGCTTTCAGATATTCGATGATTCCAGTGATGTATTCTGCTTTGTATCTGATGTATCATATTACTCTTCTGTTGTAAACTCTGATGTATTTTATATATTCATATAGTAGCTTCATGAACTACTATCTCTTTTATTTCCGCTGCACTTATTACTCTGTGTCTGTGTTCTGTGATTATTTATTTACTGTATATGTTCAGTTTTGCCAAATTTAAATTAACAACGCGGTATTTTGAGCAATTCAACTCCGGCATGAGTGTCTACCTATACACTTATAATGGATGCGAATGGTACAAAATATCGGGTCGTTACAATACCAAACAACAATGTCTTTTAAGCTAAATAATGGGGGCTATCTGCCCAAAACAGGTAAAAAGGTTGGACTATTTGTCCTTAAAAAGTAGCAAGGTCCATTATGCTAATAAATGAACTAACTGTTCATATCAAAGCCGACTGTTCTTTCTGGACTAACTATTCTCTGGGCTGACTACCCTCAAAATGGACTAACCGTCCGAATTTAAATGAGCCGACAGCCTGAATTTTTTATTTGGGTTAACTACCCTTCAAATATCTGAGCTAACTGCTCTACAAAATATCTGAACTAACCGCCCTTCAAAATTTTCCTTGAAAACCTTTTCAAAATGATTTAGTTCGTCAAATCATATATATAAGGAAAATATATCTTTAGCTTTACTCTAAGCTATTTTTGCCATGTTATATATACTTTACTTAAAATAATGTTGATGATGTTCAATAAGGATTATCTATTCTTTTAAAATAAGTTAAACTTCTTTATAACTTAAAACACTTAGACTATTTGCCAAGTCCTTATATTCGAAATCTTTGTTTAAAACCTTAAAACAATCTTTCGAAAACATAGAAGGTAACTCCTTCAAAACCTTTTAATAAAACCCTTTGAAAGTATTGAAGGTAACTCCTTCATATTCTTTAATAAACCTTTTTTTACAAGCTTTAAAACATATGACATCCGTCTTTAAATCCTTTAAACCTTTGACTTTCGAAAACAATAAAACCATACCCTTCGACCTTGTCGAAAGGTCTAACCTTTCGACCTTGTCGGAAGGTTCCTTTTCGACCTAGTCGAAAGGTTTCAGTTTTCGACTTTGTCAAAAGCCTGGGGTACCTCCCCTATAAAACATTTATAAACCTTTCGAAAGCAATGTAACTCAAAACCTTTCGAAATCATTTGGTTCAATTTAAAACAAGTGGAAACCTTTTAAAACCATTCAAAATTAACTACTTTGAAACCTTCAAAACGTTTCGACATAAAACATTTGGATTATGCAAAAGGATCAGAAAAACATTGGAGTGGAAAGTAACTGCTTCGAAACCTAAAATCTTTCGATGTCATTCGAAAACAATGAAGTGTTGGTGTTGGAACCAACCCTTCGAAATCAATGGAGAGAGGCTGCAAATTTTAGAAAATAAAAGATAACCTTTGACTCCATCTGTGTCGAAAGGTTAGGAAGCGGCAACTATGCTTTCGACCATGTCGAAAGCTATACCTTTCGACTTTGTCGAAATGTTTCGATTAAAACAAGAAAGCAAACCAATCGAAACCATTTTCTTTTAAACCGTTTGACAATGTCGAAAGTTCTTTGTTGAAAGCCAGCAAGCGTATTTTCTTTAAACCAAAACAAAGTTTTCATTTCTCTTGAAAGTTATAACCTTTCGTCCCCAAACCTTTCGACTCCTTCCCATTCACTACGTACTAGTTGCCTGATACCATGTGCATTAGTATTTGACATAACCGAAAGGTTTGAAACCTTTCGACCTTGTCGGAAGGTTTGGAATGAAGGTGGAAGCTCTTGCCGAAAGGGTTGAAATAGTAATAAAACTATTTATTTGTACTTTAAAACGGTTATTTTGTACCAAACCTGCCTTTTTTGTCTAAATCTGATTGGTTGCCAAAAATATATATTCAAAAATGCTGCTAACTTTCCTTTTTTGGAAATTTAGATAATTTTGAAAAAGCGTCTTTTTCCTTTATAATTACATAAAACATTTAAGTCTCATACCTTAAATAATTTTATATAACTATTAAACCATCTTGAAAAATTCTGGAAAAATTCCAGAAAATCAATTAATATGTTCTCTTCAACATATAAAATTTTCGGATCCAAACAACAATTATTTTTCCCGTAAACAAATTAATAATCCAAAATACCATTTTCTCCTTAGAAAATTCATAACAATTCCACGGAAATTCAAAAAAAATCTGAAAATTGAAACTCATCTCTAAAATAACCTTTTGGATCGTCATACAAATTCGCAAGGCTAACGGATCTCATTTAATAGGGTTTTCATCTTAAAACATGCCATAAAATCTAGATGAACATATATAAATCATCAACATGTGCATATATCATTTTATCATTCAAAAACATGGAAATTTTTTGCAAAATAATTTAGATTTATCTTATAGCCGAAACCAATAAAAGTCTAGAGATGTAAATATTATTCACCTTTGCTTTAATGATTAAAGAGCTTGAAATTTGAATGAGTTTGATTTGAATTTGTTTTCCTTAAGCTTTCTTTTGTTTCCTCTTCTTCTTTCCTTGTTAATGGTGGCCGACCAAGCTTTTAAATTTTTAAAATGAGAAATGAACTTGTGTTAGGATACACGGCCCAAGGAAGACAATATAGGAATGGCCTCTTTCCCATAATACTCCTCCTCTAATTCATTTTAAACCCTTCATTTAATTTATTAATTAAAAAGGCACGACTACCTTAATTAAATCAAATCTCAATCCCCTTATCAATACATTATTTTTTTTGGTTTATCTAACTAAATCTTCTAAATAATGTTATCAAAAATCTGGGGTGTTACAGACTCCCCTCCTTAAAGAATTTCATCCTCGAAATTACAATAAGGCTCAAAACAAACAAGAAGGTAAAACATATCATCAAAACAAGTCCGGATAAGTATCTCTAATCCTATTCTCAACCTCCCAAGTACAGTTTCTGTCATCGTCACTCCATTGGACTTTGACTAAACTGACCATCTTGGTTCTAAGCTTTTTCTCATCTCTCGCAATAATGCGAAATGACTTCCTCACTATGGTCAAGTCCGGTTCTACCACTAAGTCATCTAGCACCGTCGATGCAATAACAGCCTCCGGGTCTCTAACACACTTTCTATGATGAGAAATATGAAAAATATCATGGACACCTGCCAAACTGCTCGGTAACTCAAGTCTATACGCGAGCTTCCTGATCCTCTCAAGAATAGGAAATGGTCCAATGAACCTAGGAGATGATTTCTCCGACTTCCTAAATCAAAGCACACCCTTCGTCGGTGATACTTTGACGAAAACCTAGTCCCCAACCGAGAACTCCAAATTATTCCGTCTCTTATCTTCATAACTCTTCTTCCTAGACTGAGCCTTCTTTATCCTATCTCGAATGACCTTAATCTTTTTTGCAGTTTTTCTGACCAAATGTGGACCAAGAATCAACCTATCCCCGGTCTCCAACCAACATACGGGAGATTTGCATGGCCTTCCATACAAAGCTTGAAATGGTGCCATCCCAATACTAGTCTAATAACTGTTGTTATATGAAAACTCAACTAGATGTAGATGGTCTTCCCATTATCCTCCAAAATCCAGAACACAAGCTCTTAATAGATCTTCAAAGATCTTGTTAACTCTTTCCGTTTGCCCATTTGTCCACGGATGGTAAGCGGTACTCATCATAAGCTTGGTTCCCAAAACTTCCAGCAGACTCTTCCAAAACTCGCTAGTTATGAATAATTTCTGTTACATCTTAGTTTTCTGATAGATAGTGAGACCACGCTGCTTAGCGGATCGGGTTTCCCCTCACTAATATCTCTTTTCAAAATATATATTTTGCAAATCCTTTCCTGCAACCAAACTAGTTAATCAACTGATTATAATAATAACATAGCAATATCCATTATGCTAAAACTGGAAATAAAATAGACTATCTGTCTAAAATCTGAACTATCTATTCTTTACTGGACTATCTGTCCTAAATTCTGAGCTAACTGCTCTTTTCTGGACTATTTGTCCTAAAACTGATTATATCAAAATAGCAATGTCTTTTAAGCTAGATAATGGCTATCTGCCTAAAACAGGTAAAATGGGTGGACTATCTGTCCTTAAAAAGTAGCAAGGTCTGTTATGCTAATAAATGAACTAACTGTTCATATCAAAGCTGACTGCTCTTTCTGGGCTATCAGTCCTCTGGACTAAATGTCCTCTGAGCTGACTGCCATCAAAATGGACTATCTGTCCGAATTTAAATGAGCCGACTGCCTGAATTTTTCTTTTGGGTTAACCACCCTTCAAATATCTGAGCTAACTGCTCTACAAAATACCTGAGCTAACTGCCATTCAAAATTTTCCTTGAAAACCTTTTCAAAATAATTTAGTCCGTCAAATCACACACATACACACACACACATATATATATATATATATAAGGAAAATATATCTGTAGCTTTACTCTAACCTATTTTTTCCATGTTATATATACTTTACTCAAAATAATGTTGATGATTTTTAATAAGGATTATCTATCCTTTTAAAATAAGTTAAAGTTTTATATATTTTAAAACACTTAGGCTATCTGCCTAGTCCTTATATTCAAAATCTTTTTTTAAAAACTTTAAACAATCTTTCGAAAACATAGAAGGTAACTCCTTCAAAACCTTTTAATAAAACCCTTCGAAAGTATTGAAGATAACTCCTTCATATCCTTTAATAAACCTTCCTTTTACAAGCTTTACAACATATGACATCCGCCTTTAAATCCTTTAAACCTTTGCTTTTCAAAAACCATAAAACCATACCCTTTGACCTTGTCGAAAGGTCCAACCTTTTGACCTTGTCGGAAGGTTCCTTTTCAACCTAGTCGAAAGGTTTCACCTTTCGACTTTGTTGAAAGCCTGGGGTACCTCTCCTATAAAACATTTATAAACTTTTTCAAAGCAATGCAACTCAAAAACATTCGAAGTCATTGGGTTCAATTTAAAACAAGTGGAAACCTTTTGAAACCATTCAAAATTAACTATTTTGAAATCTTTAAAAAAATTTGACTTAAAACATTTGGATTATGCAAAAGGATTAGAAAAACATTGGAGTCGAAAGCAACTGCTTCGAAACCTAAAATCTTTCGAAGTCATTCGAAAAGAATGAAGTGGTGGTGTTGGAACCGACCCTTCAAAATCAACGGAGAGAGGCGGCAAATTTTAGAAAACAAAAGATAAACTTTGACTCCATATGTGTCGAAAGGTTAGGAAGCGGCAACTATGCTTTCGACCATGTCGAAAGCTATATCTTTCGACTTTGTTGAAAGGTTTCAATTAAAACAAGAAAGAAAACCAATCGAAACCATTTTCTTTTAAACCATTTGACAACGTCGAAAGCTTTTTGTCGAAAGCTAACAGGTGTATTTTCTTTAAACCAAAACAAAGTTTTCATCGCCTTTGAAAGTTATAACCTTTCATCCCCAAACCTTTCTACTCCTTTCAATTCACTACGTACCAGTTGCCTGATACCATGTCCATTGGTATTTAACCTAGCCGAAAGGTTTGATATCTTTCGACCTTGTCGGAAGGTTTGAAATGAAGGCAGAAGCTCTTGCCAAAAGGGTTGAAATAGTAATAAAACTATTTATTTGTACTTTAAAACAGTTATTTTGTATCCAATTTACCTTGTTTGTCTAAACCTGATTGATTGCCAGAAATTTATATTCAAAAATGCTACCGACTTTCCTTATTTGCAAATTTAGATAATTTTGAAAAAGCCCCTTTTCTTTTATAATTACATAAAACATTTAAGTCCCATACCTTAAATATTTTTATATAACTATTAAAACATCTTGAAAAATTCTAAAAAAATTCTAAAAAATCAATTAATACGTTCTCTTCAACATATAAATTTTTTGGATCCAAACACTAATTATTTTTTCCCATAAATAAATATAGGAATGGCCTCTTTCCCATAATACCTCTCCTCTACTTCATTTAAAACCCTTCATTTAATTTATTAGTTAAAAAGGCACGGCTACCTTAATTAAATCAAATCTCAATCCCCTTATCAATGCATTATTTTATTTAGTTTATCTCATTAAATCTCATAAATAATGTTATCAAAAATATGAGGTGTTACATACAGCTTGAAAATTTAAGAAATGAGATGAGAAAAATCCTCCCTTCACTTGTAACCATGGGGTCCGTATTTATTGAGGTGGCAGCAGGCGGTATGACCGCCAAATTTCCTTCAATATGTTGTGTGAATTACCGATATTCGGTATCACTTTGAATTGGTAATATTCGACATCTATTGTTGTACCGATGTCATTCAACATCCCTCTTCATATTGATGACATTCGACATCCCTCTTCATATTGACAATATAGAATCCTTCTTTGTACTATTGATATGTGCCATCCTTCATGACTATAGGCACTCGATATTCTTTATGTCCTTCGAAGTTCGACATCTATTGGTGCTTGTAAAGCTGGAGACCACTTGCCGCTTATGGACGCATTACAATAGTCATCGTTGTAAAGACTCAATTCCTACTGCTAGTTTCATAGAGTTCCGATATACCCTTATTCGTAGCTATGCGTTAGATATCTCTTAATGATGCGACACCCCTTTTTATTCTTCATTCTATTAGCACTTTATGTTGTAGTGGTTCAGCAACTCCCTTGATTGTTTTCAGGTTCGATATTCTTTGTATAATAGTATCTTGGCACCTGCTGACATACGACACCACTTTGGTGATTGTTATATGCACTTTTTGTCAATTTTCATGTTGTCTACAATATCTTACAATTAGTGCAATATGATTTTATAGAATTTAGACGGTTTCAGAAAATAGCTGAAACCTTACTTTTGCAGTAGAGTTCTAGGTATTATAGTGAAGAACTTGTTTTTTGTTTAGACAGGACAATCATGTTGCTTTGGTCCTTTAGATCGATTTTTTTCTGAGAAAAAGGATGGGAATACGTTCATAGCCTATAAATGCATTTCATCACAAAATGAGTTACAAAGTTCAAGTTAGCCTATAAAGGCATTACATACAAAAAGAAACTAAACATAACACTAAAATAACCCCATACAAAAACAGCCATATCAAAAAAAAAAGATTCAAAAACCAATTCAAATTGTAACAAGAGAGAATACAGTTCCAGGACTGACAATGTAGAAACCTAGGTATCAAAGCAGTAAAAAAAATATTTATAAATTAGTATTATGAAAAGAAGAATTGAAACATTCGCATTGATTACCTAGGGGGCAACTTTTTGAACATACAACTATATGTACACATTACAGTATGAATCATATGAAGTTTTGATATACGATTTATGTCCAGTTATGATTTAAATTTTGAACTTTTTAATTTACGATTTGAATTCCGCTTTGAGGACTTTCCTTTTGAATATTTACCCAATCCTTGTGAATTTGTTCACAGGTTATTCCTTTTATTGCAAGTCATTATCGTAAGGATAAAATATGGTTGAGGAGGACAAAACCTAATAAACGTGACTATCAAGTGGTTGTAGCGATTGATGATTCTAGAAGTATGTCTGAGAACAATTATGGAACCGCTGCCGTAGAATCTCTTGTAACAGTGTGTCGAGCAATGTCACAGCTTGAAGTGGGTCAGTTTGCTGTCGCGAGCTTTGGTTAGAAAGGAAATATCAAGTTGCTTCATGAGTTTGATCAGCCCTTTACTAGTGAAGCTGGAGTAAAGGTGAGTGTTATTTGATCAGGTTCTTGAAACATGCCTATATTTATACAAACATAGTAAATAAAAAATATGTAATAGGTAAATATTGAAGCATCATATTTTGTAGCTGTAACAACCCGAAAATTTTCGACTTTCGAAAATTCAACATCGATACTCACTTTATCGACTGCTGAGCCATCGAATGCCGGAACCCGAAAAGTTATGGTTTTAAGAAAGAAGAAATAGTAGAAGAAGAAGAAGATAGAAGAAAAAGAGAAGAAAGAAAGAAGAACATCATCAGAAAACACATCAGAACAGAAAATAATATCAGAATCTTACACATCGCAGCGGAACAATATATAATAGATAAATGAATAATCTTTAAAACAAAGAACTATATCATTTTATACATACATCAATCATCAGAGTCAATATACAACAATGGACAGTTATATAACTTGTCCTTATACAGAATACACAGCGGAATCAATAATATCAGATACAAATACTACGTCTCGTCATCCAGCTTATCTCCAAGCTCCAGAATATCCAGAATATCCTGATAAAATAACTCTGGGCTACCCGTGTGGAAATTTGTGGGCACCCAGAGTTTAGAAGGGAACAATAAACTCCGAGTCAGTCATGGTGACTGGTGTGAGATCGTAAAACAGTTATTTATCTTTAAAATAAATAGCAGAGAATTTTAAAGTCAATTCGCAATGCTTTTGGAAAATGAAACTACCATAAGACCTCCCACCACACACACAATGCAAACGCAGACTTGGAGGAGATTTCTTCTTATGATAGTCAAAGATGCTTACTACGCAAAAAATCAAATTCTTTTTGATATTATTATTAGTGCATAGTGTAGAAAACCTTTCGAAAGTAGAATATAAATCTTAGCCAGCATAGGTACCATTATATTATGCCTGCTATAGCTGCCTCCTGAGGAGACAGGTTATACAATTGAAATCGTAAAGGCTCGTATTGTTTCTTTGGATTTCCAACAAATGGTCAGGCTAAGGAACTTCCTATCCACGATGGGTACGTCCCTGGAATAGACGACCCGAGAACCTAACCGGATCTCTGCCAACACAAGGCCGGGTTACCTCTGCAAAAATAGGTAACTACTGACACGCGTATGCCATCCCCTGATCGTCACCGATCTTCCCGAGGATCCCCGATTCGCAACAAACCACATAGATAATAATAATGCAGTAACCACAAAGGTTAAGTATCTGGGCTCCATACCAAGATACCACCTTTATCCAGAAGGAATGACATACACTAAGGGGCGCTACTCCCTAGAACCTTGCCGCATTCGTCCTGTTTCGACCATTTACGGGGTGTGAGGCTCGATGAAGTCTCGTCCACAAAGCTACGCTTTCTCAAAAAGCCCTGCTTCGGGTCAAACAAAAATGATCAACCTATGATCACAAAGATATAAGATCAAACAAATGATCATATCGCAAATGATCAAACACTGATCATTTCACAACAACACTCAGTATGCCACGTTACCAAATTGGGATATATCGCTGATAAATTTCAACTACATAACCTCTGAGCTCGTACGTCTCAGAGAAGGGTGTTAAGCTAAGAGAATAAATTCTCCGCCACCAACAGAAATGTATTTGAAAGAAATCAGCTTTATATCTCAAATTGTAACGTCAGACACACAATCCATACAAGTCTGTTCCGGGATCGAACAGAACCGAAGGCACTTCTCACGAAGCCCTTGCATTTCCGGATAATTTTCAATCACGTCAGGACTTCCCGTCACTAAGGGTGATAAAACCTCTAAATCGAAGATCAGTCGATGTAGAGTAACTCGACGGTAATCCTTCCGTTTTCAAAAATATCCGGTCTTCAACACCGGTCTTCAAATGCAATTCATAACGACGTATCACATATTCGGAATGGGTTATACGACCCCATGGTCCTTTCCCGGTTAACCCGAATAGTGAGCGATTATTCAAAAATAAGTGTGGCATTCAAATTCATCCAATTCACAACAAATACCTACTCAAGGTAATTATTGATAGTCGGTTATTTAACTATCAATAAAGATGCGCGACATCATCAGATTCCAAATTATTTTAATCTTCCAAAATATCTTTACTCGATATAAAATTTCCACACTTCAAAAATAAATCGATATTTATTTTTAAACAAATTCCCATTTCTTTTATAAATTCCATATTGAATTTATATTTTTTGAATATCTACTGATATTCGATTTCCAATTGATTTCAAAAATTCACTTTCGATCTATCCTTAAGAAGATAAATTCTCAAAAACATTTCATTTCGTTTTGGAAAAGCATTTCCATTCTTATTAATAATAAGAAATTCACAAATCTATTTATTTTCAACACTTGAAAAATATCCAATATACTTAAATCAAATTAAGTATATATTTCATTCTTTAAGGAAATCTATTTCCTATAACAACATCAATTTGAGTCAAAACGAATGTTACGTAAAACACCGTTACGACGACTCAAAATCTCTAGCATAGGGATTCGAGATTAAGATAGATATGTAAATCCCAATACTACATCAAAACATTTCCTCTCGGAAATCATTTACTATAACAACAGTGTTATAGTCCATCATTTCCTTATATTTTCGAAAACGCCTATTTCAACAATGAACGTTGAAATCTATGCTTTCGATTCATAATACATCTTAAAACATCTTTAAAATGTTTAACTTCATTTTTAATATCACTTCTTCAAAAAAGTATCCATTTTACTTAAAATTATGTTCACTGTCCAAAATCGTGAATATAATTCACTTAACCCAATTTCAATCTTTTCTACACATTTTTATTTCAATAAAAATTCGCTATCCAAAATCGCGAATATATCTTCTTTAAGAATCTTCTATATTTAATTTATCCAATTCAATCTATTTCGAATTTACAAACACGTTCATAAATTCTATTTCTCTTTTATAACTACTTTGACTTATAAATCTTCTTTATTAACAATTCGATCAATATTCCACTTAAAGGCAAAAAAATCAAATTTATAAGTGAATCTCTTATAAATCTTTTATAATACGATTTCATTCATTTTATAACTTCATACTTTATAAATCTATAAACTTCATATTTTCACAATTTATAATTCTATAAATTCATGTCTTCACAATTTATAATTCTATAAATTTCTAACACTTATAAAAACTCGTTTTAAAATTCCAATACTTTTAATTGATAAATATCAATTATGTACCTCCTTTATATACATCATTTTTAATAATTCAAAAGAAATCCAAACTTAAACTATGTTATAAATTACTTGACTATTTATTTCAAAATCACCTTTCAGTTATATTTCACAATTTAAAATTTTCATAACTTTAAATTTATAGCATTTATTTATTTAAGATAAATAGATTCAAAAATTTAATAAATCGTATACTTTCCAAAAATCACTTCAAAATCCTTTTTAAAGTAGAAATCGTTTATTTTTAAACTTTAAAATTGAACCCGATGATGCCACGCATCAATTAGTCAATCACAACAGTCAATATCATATCTCAACATATGATAACATAATACATCACAATATCTGTAAATAAATAACTACTGGTGAGGAATCCAGTTGGATCCCTCCAACCTGTTTCCCTGCATCCAAAGACGTTAGCACAATACCAATTCCGCTCCAGTACGGAATTATCGTGGTATATAGGTTTTTATAAATCCGCTTACTAACGGCGCAATAGGGTCTCATCCGCTATACGAGGCGGGAAATCAACAATCCAGTATATACATATGCCAATATGTATATACTGCTACATATATAGATATATCCTATCATATCTAATACCACATCCAATAGCAATCAAATCATCAATCAATAAATAACTGAAAATTCCACTTTTCATTTGAGTGAGAAAAATCTCACCTTAGCTTTTATTTTGCAATCCGTTTTCCCAGACTTGTTTTCTCGATTTTTCTTGCTTTATACCTTGTATAAATAATTATACAATTTTATTAATATTCGAAATAAATCGAACTATTAAATTTCTAACTTGATATGTTTTAATTATACAATGACCTCATTTTTAACTCAGTTTCCTTTAAATAAATTTAATTAACTATAAATTTAGTTTTAACTAAAATTTCTCTTTTTAGTAACTAAAATAGATAAAACAAATTTATTATCGTAAACTATTGTTTATAACAACTTAACAAACAAATTTGAAATTATATTTCTTTTTATAAAATCAAAATAGAATTTCCTTTCTATTTCTCTTCAAATAAATCTAAATAACCAAAAACTATATTTTAAATAATACTTTTAAATCCTAAACCAATTTCTTTTTAATGGAATTATTTAACAAACAAAAAAATTAAATTTAAACTAATTTTCTTTTAACCAATTATTTTTAGCAACCCAATATTTAAACAAGTGAATTATAACAGCCTAATTATCAAACCCATTCCTTTATAAAATTATTTTCTTAAACTTCATATATACTTATACTTGTATTATTATATACATATGAATCGAAAAATATGAACTGTGAAAATATTTGTTAAATAAATTTTTAAACTTTGAAAGGAAAAGGAATCGTGAATACCTCACTGACATCGAACCCTGATCGAAATCGATCAACCACTGCCTCATCGTGCTCGAACTCGAGCCCCAACCAATCGCGATAAAACCCTAGCTTTGCCTCCGGCTCCAGTAGTACGTGCCTCCTCATCGATGCCTTCACAGTGCGCCGCCTTCACTTCGTCGCCCTCGTACGCGACACCATCAAAGACCAGCTCGACCCCACTGCCTCCACGCGAGCGCGAGCACGCGCGTGCTCCTCCTCTTCATCGACTTGGACTCCAGCCTCACGCGAGACCATCGCGAGCCCCTTCTCCGATTGAACTCGCGGCCACCATCGCATCTGAGCACACGAAACCCACCACCAATCCTCGACTGCTACTCGAAGTCGCCCTTGTCAGAAACCCCCTCAATCGAACGAACGAACCAAGCTGCCCTACCGCGCTTTCGCCATTGCTTCACGCGTGCGTTGGATTTGAAGAGGAGACTCGCTACACTCGGTCGCCATTTATTTCAAAACGAGAAGATGAATTTTCAGAATTGATAGAGTATGGTTATCACGATTTTATTCGTGATTCTCGGCTGAACAAAGGGCGTGTTTTATGGAAGAGAAAGGGATGATGTTGACATAATTTTAAATTTAAATTTAAATCGAATCTCATTTTATTTTAACGCGTTTTATTTCCGTGTGCTCACATATCAACTCAGAAAATTACGAAAATTGAAATCCGGCAATAATACAACATTCCGGACCCAATGGAACTGGTTTCGTCGAATTCCGAGACTGTTTGAAAATTGACTATTTTATAAATATCGGTTCGAGTGATTATTTTCAAAACTGAACAAAACAGTTCGAAATTAAATTCTGAAGCTTTAATCATCTTCAGTATTATCAATACGAATTTTAAAAGCTTTCGAAATATTTTTCTTCGACTTAAAATCGAAGATTTAAATTTTTATTCAACTCTCAATCGATTAAATTTCACAATTTAATTGTCAGTTTCAAAGTTATATCCGGGATTCGAATTAAATTACCGTTCAAATATTTAAAATAAATTAAATATTCTCAATTTAATTCGTTCAAAATTCCGGGTCGTTACAGACTTCCCTCCTTAAAAGAATTTCGTCCTCGAAATTACAAGTTAGGAAAAAATGTCCTTAACTCGTCTACTATTTTTCAACATCCAATAGTTTTATCAATTTATCAAAACAAATCTTCCTACTAAAGATTCATTATTATTCCAACTAGTTTTCAACTTCAAGTACCGATTTCAAACAACATTGTTTAACTTCTCAATTCAAATTCGAGTTTAAATTCAAATTTTAAACTTTCAAAATTTCTCAAAAATTTTCTAACGCCCTAAATTTCCGAAAAATTTCGCCAGCGTCTCCTTTGCGCGGCTAATACGGCACGACTACAAAACGTCCCTACGGACTCTCAGATTTCAAAAAGAAAAAGAAAAAGCCAAGCGGCTAGACAAGAAATCATCAAAAACTCATATTGAAATTCAAATACGTACCTTTTGTCGAGCAATTCAAATTATCTGTGAAATAAATTTTCCAATCCCTTTATACACCTGTATATCCTACTAGCCATAATATCTAGTTACATATATTCAAATCATTTTGCAAATTCTGTTACAAAATTTTCAATATAACTGCTTATATCATCATTACTTCACTATTGAAGTTACACCTATTCAATTTTGTTCAATCTTTACATTTCAAACTTCATTTGAATTTACTTTACCATTTCAATTCAATTCAATTTGGATTCTATTTATCTCCTGAATATTGAATTTTATCGATCAGTTTCAATTACTAATTCATTTCTAATTCTAATCCACTTACAAATTCAAATCTGCTTTCAACATTCAGTTTCAATTCCAGTTTTATCTTCATTCAATTAGCTTCACTTACTAATTTTAGTTTAATACTTCACAATCCAATTCAAATTCAGTCTTACATTCTTACAAATTCAAAATGAATCTTAACATTTCAATTTTATTCTCTTGCACTTACAATCGCAATTTTATTTGTTTGTTCTCACATTCTTTCATTTTCAATTCGAATCCCAATTTTATTCTTTTGTTCAATTATCAACTTAGAATAATTTCAATATCAAGTTTCGCTTAAAGAATTTCACTCTTCATTTAATTGATTCACTTATACTTACTTTGATTTAACTTCATTCCTTAAGTTAAATTTATTCGACCAAAATTCAAATTGTATAAGTTATCAACTTAGTTATATTTCATAGTATTCCAGAGTCTTAGTAACATTTCAAAACCATTTTGAAAACAATTCAAATTATCCTTTGAATTTACTAAAACAAAAATCCAAATCCTCAAGACAACTTCCATTTAAACAATTTGGCAGCAATTCCTCCTTTGGAAACCCGAAAATGAACACCAATGATGCCGCGGTCATCATCGAAGTTATTTTCCAGCGACCGAAAAGAGTTTAGAGCTTTTCATCTCTTCAAAACATTTTTCAAACCTTTAAAATTCATTTTCAAACCAAAAAGATTTTAAACTTTTCGAATCTCCAAAATTTACGAATTCTTTTCAAAACATTTCCAAAAACTTCTCTGGAATCTCATTTTAAATTACAAATCACATTTATAATTTACATTCTTTAATTTCATTTATATGTGAATTTTATTTCTTAAATCTTTGGTTATTACTTTACTTCTTATTCAATTTCAATAATAATGATAACATTTCAATGTCATTACTTCCTAACATTCAAACATCCATATACTATGATAATTCATAGAAAACCATTTCTTTTCTATACAAAAATAGTTTTGGGCAAAATTATTTCATTTACCCTATTTTAAAACAATACTATGTCGGTTTATCTTGTTTAAGAGTTTAGAAACCCCTATCGATTACAGTTAGCCAGACTGCACCGACCAGAATCCATAAACAATCAACCGATAAGTCAACACAATACAAAACAATTTCATATTCAAATAACAAATACGCGCTCATATCTATTATTACACTCAACTCATTCTAGAGTACTACTGACTCTATCTCTAATGAGTAACACCCAACAGAGCAGGGTTGTCGCTTAACCATATGCTCTGATACCACTTGTAACAACCCGAAAATTTTCGACTTTCGAAAATTCAACATCGATACTCACTTTATCGACTGCTGAGCCATCGAATGCCGGAACCCGGAAAGTTATGGTTTTAAGAAAGAAGAAATAGTAGAAGAAGAAGAAGATAGAAGAAAAAGAGAAGAAAGAAAGAAGAACATCATCAGAAAACACATCAGAACAGAAAACAATATCAGAATCTTACACATCGCAGCGGAACAATATATAATAGATAAATGAATAATCTTTAAAACAAAGAACTATATCATTTTATACATACATCAATCATCAGAGTCAATATACAACAATGGACAGTTATATAACTTGTCCTTATACAGAATACACAGCGGAATCAATAATATCAGATACAAATACTACGTCTCGTCATCCAGCTTATCTCCAAGCTCCAGAATATCCAGAATATCCTGATAAAATAACTCTGGGCTGCCCGTGTAGAAATTTGTGGGCACCCAGAGTTTAGAAGGGAACAATAAACTCCGAGTCAGTCATGGTGACTGGTGTGAGATCGTAAAACAGTTATTTATCTTTAAAATAAATAGCAGAGAATTTTAAAGTCAATTCGCAATGCTTTTGGAAAATGAAACTACCATAAGACCTCCCACCACACACACAATGCAAACGCAGACTTGGAGGAGATTTCTTCTTATGATAGTCAAAGATGCTTACTACGCAAAAAATCAAATTCTTTTTGATATTATTATTAGTGCATAGTGTAGAAAACCTTTCGAAAGTAGAATATAAATCTTAGCCAGCATAGGTACCATTATATTATGCCTGCTATAGCTGCCTCCTGAGGAGACAGGTTATACAATTGAAATCGTAAAGGCTCGTATTGTTTCTTTGGATTTCCAACAAATGGTCAGGCTAAGGAACTTCCTATCCACGATGGGTACGTCCCTGGAATAGACGACCCGAGAACCTAACCGGATCTCTGCCAACACAAGGCCGGGTTACCTCTGCAAAAATAGGTAACTACTGACACGCGTATGCCATCCCCCGATCGTCACCGATCTTCCCGAGGATCCCCGATTCGCAACAAACCACATAGATAATAATAATGCAGTAACCACAGAGGTTAAGTATCTGGGCTCCATACCATGATACCACCTTTATCCAGAAGGAATGACATACACTAAGGGGCGCTACTCCCTAGAACCTTGCCGCATTCATCCTGTTTCGACCATTTACGGGGTGTGAGGCTCGACGAAGTCTCGTCCACAAAGCTATGCTTTCTCAAAAAGCCCTGCTTCGGGTCAAACAAAAATGATCAACCTATGATCACGAAGATATAAGATCAAACAAATGATCATATCGCAAATGATCAAACACTGATCATTTCACAGCAACACTCAGTATGCCACGTTACCAAATTGGGATATATCGCTGATAAATTTCAACTACATAACCTCTGAGCTCGTACATCTCAGAGAAGGGTGTTAAGCTAAGAGAATAAATTCTCCGCCACCAACAGAAATGTATTTGAAAGAAATCAGCTTTATATCTCAAATTGTAACGTCAGACACACAATCCATACAAGTCTGTTCCGGGATCGAACAGAACCGAAGGCACTTCTCACGAAGCCCTTGCATTTCCGGATAATTTTCAATCACGTCAGGACTTCCCGTCACTAAGGGTGATAAAACCTCTAAATCGAAGATCAGTCGATGTAGAGTAACTCGACGGTAATCCTTCCGTTTTCAAAAATATCCGGTCTTCAACACCGGTCTTCAAATGCAATTCATAACGACGTATCACATATTCGGAATGGGTTATACGACCCCATGGTCCTTTCCCGGTTAACCCGAATAGTGAGCGATTATTCAAAAATAAGTATGGCATTCAAATTCATCCAATTCACAACAAATACCTACTCAAGGTAATTATTGATAGTCGGTTATTTAACTATCAATAAAGATGCGCGACATCATCAGATTCCAAATTATTTTAATCTTCCAAAATATCTTTACTCGATATAAAATTTCCACACTTCAAAAATAAATCGATATTTATTTTTAAACAAATTCCCATTTCTTTTATAAATTCCATATTGAATTTATATTTTTCGAATATCTACTGATATTCGATTTCCAATTGATTTCAAAAATTCACTTTCGATCTATCCTTAAGAAGATAAATTCTCAAAAACATTTCATTTCGTTTTGGAAAAGCATTTCCATTCTTATTAATAATAAGAAATTCACAAATCTATTTATTTTCAACACTTGAAAAATATCCAATATACTTAAATCAAATTAAGTATATATTTCATTCTTTAAGGAAATCTATTTTCTATAACAACATCAATTTGAGTCAAAACGAATGTTACGTAAAACACCGTTACGACGACTCAAAATCTCTAGCATAGGGATTCGAGATTAAGATAGATATGTAAATCCCAATACTACATCAAAACATTTCCTCTCGGAAATCATTTACTATAACAACAGTGTTATAGTCCATCATTTCCTTATATTTTCGAAAACGCCTATTTCAACAATGAACGTTGAAATCTATGCTTTCGATTCATAATACATCTTAAAACATCTTTAAAATGTTTAACTTCATTTTTAATATCACTTCTTCAAAAAAGTATCCATTTTACTTAAAATTATGTTCACTGTCCAAAATCGTGAATATAATTCACTTAACCCAATTTCAATCTTTTCTACACATTTTTATTTCAATAAAAATTCGCTATCCAAAATCGCGAATATATCTTCTTTAAGAATCTTCTATATTTAATTTATCCAATTCAATCTATTTCGAATTTACAAACACGTTCATAAATTCTATTTCTCTTTTATAACTACTTTGACTTATAAATCTTCTTTATTAACAATTCGATCAATATTCCACTTAAAGGCAAAAAAATCAAATTTATAAGTGAATCTCTTATAAATCTTTTATAATACGATTTCATTCATTTTATAACTTCATACTTTATAAATCTATAAACTTCATATTTTCACAATTTATAATTCTATAAATTCATGTCTTCACAATTTATAATTCTATAAATTTCTAACACTTATAAAAACTCGTTTTAAAATTCCAATACTTTTAATTGATAAATATCAATTATGTACCTCCTTTATATACATCATTTTTAATAATTCAAAAGAAATCCAAACTTAAACTATGTTATAAATTACTTGACTATTTATTTCAAAATCACCTTTCAGTTATATTTCACAATTTAAAATTTTCATAACTTTAAATTTATAGCATTTATTTATTTAAGATAAATAGATTCAAAAATTTAATAAATCGTATACTTTCCAAAAATCACTTCAAAATCCTTTTTAAAGTAGAAATCGTTTATTTTTAAACTTTAAAATTGAACCCGATGATGCCACGCATCAATTAGTCAATCACAACAGTCAATATCATATCTCAACATATGATAACATAATACATCACAATATCTGTAAATAAATAACTACTGGTGAGGAATCCAGTTGGATCCCTCCAACCTGTTTCCCTGCATCCAAAGACGTTAGCACAATACCAATTCCGCTCCAGTACGGAATTATCGCGGTATATAGGTTTTTATAAATTCGCTTACTAACGGCGCAATAGGGTCTCATCCGCTATACGAGGCGGGAAATCAACAATCCAGTATATACATATGCCAATATGTATATACTGCTACATATATAGATATATCCTATCATATCTAATACCACATCCAATAGCAATCAAATCATCAATCAATAAATAACTGAAAATTCCACTTTTCATTTGAGTGAGAAAAATCTCACCTTAGCTTTTATTTTGCAATCCGTTTTCCCAGACTTGTTTTCTCGATTTTTCTTGCTTTATACCTTGTATAAATAATTATACAATTTTATTAATATTCGAAATAAATCGAACTATTAAATTTCTAACTTGATATGTTTTAATTATACAATGACCTCATTTTTAACTCAGTTTCCTTTAAATAAATTTAATTAACTATAAATTTAGTTTTAACTAAAATTTCTCTTTTTAGTAACTAAAATAGATAAAACAAATTTATTATCGTAAACTATTGTTTATAACAACTTAACAAACAAATTTGAAATTATATTTCTTTTTATAAAATCAAAATAGAATTTCCTTTCTATTTCTCTTCAAATAAATCTAATTAACCAAAAACTATATTTTAAATAATACTTTTAAATCCTAAACCAATTTCTTTTTAATGGAATTATTTAACAAACAAAAAAATTAAATTTAAACTAATTTTCTTTTAACCAATTATTTTTAGCAACCCAATATTTAAACAAGTGAATTATAACAGCCTAATTATCAAACCCATTCCTTTATAAAATTATTTTCTTAAAATTCATATATACTTATACTTGTATTATTATATACATATGAATCGAAAAATATGAACTGTGAAAATATTTGTTAAATAAATTTTTAAACTTTGAAAGGAAAAGGAATCGTGAATACCTCACTGACATCGAACCCTGATCGAAATCGATCAACCACTGCCTCATCGTGCTCGAACTCGAGCCCCAACCAATCGCGATAAAACCCTAGCTTTGCCTCCGGCTCCAGTAGTACGTGCCTCCTCATCGATGCCTTCACAGTGCGCCGCCTTCACTTCGTCGCCCTCGTACGCGACACCATCAAAGACCAGCTCGACCCCACTGCCTCCACGCGAGCGCGAGCACGCGCGTGCTCCTCCTCTTCATCGACTTGGACTCCAGCCTCACGCGAGACCATCGCGAGCCCCTTCTCCGATTGAACTCGCGGCCACCATTGCATCTGAGCACACGAAACCCACCACCAATCCTCGACTGCTACTCGAAGTCGCCCTTGTCAGAAACCCCCCCAATCGAACGAACGAACCAAGCTGCCCTACCGCGCTTTCGCCATTGCTTCACGCGCGCGTTGGATTTGAAGAGGAGACTCGCTACACTCGGTCGCCATTTATTTCAAAACGAGAAGATGAATTTTCAGAATTGATAGAGTATGGTTATCACGATTTTATTCGTGATTCTCGGCTGAACAAAGGGCGTGTTTTATGGAAGAGAAAGGGATGATGTTGACATAATTTTAAATTTAAATTTAAATCGAATCTCATTTTATTTTAACGCGTTTTATTTCCGTGTGCTCACATATCAACTCAGAAAATTACGAAAATTGAAATCCGGCAATAATACAACATTCCGGACCCAATGGAACTGGTTTCGTCGAATTCCGAGACTGTTTGAAAATTGACTATTTTATAAATATCGGTTCGAGTGATTATTTTCAAAACTGAACAAAACAGTTCGAAATTAAATTCTGAAGCTTTAATCATCTTCAGTATTATCAATACGAATTTTAAAAGCTTTCGAAATATTTTTCTTCGACTTAAAATCGAAGATTTAAATTTTTATTCAACTCTCAATCGATTAAATTTCACAATTTAATTGTCAGTTTCAAAGTTATATCCGGGATTCGAATTAAATTACCGTTCAAATATTTAAAATAAATTAAATATTCTCAATTTAATTCGTTCAAAATTCCGGGTCGTTACAGTAGCATAATTTCGTAATGCGAAGAAAAATACAAATTAAGTAATGCTAAGAAAAATACAAAACATAATGCGCAGTTTTAAACAATAGAAACTAACTACAATTATCAAATTATTTGATCAAGATTTTTTTTCTACAAACGCTGCAATCTAAAAATAATTCAATGTTCCATTTAATTTTGGTTTGGCATAAACCTCATTTGGTTACGCTTCAACACTTGAAAAGAATGAAAAATATGGTATCTTTGTTTGAATTTGATAATTTTAGGTGTTTTAATTTATTATTAGTACTACTACACAAGTTGACTGAAAGAAATGTTTACAATTGATTCATGTTGGAATATTATCTATCATTTAAAGAATTTTGTCGCTTCAACATGGCGGGCCATCTTAATCCCCTAGCCCTACTCCTTGGAGTAGGTTCCCTCCTTTTTTTTTAAAAAAAAATTATCTTAAAAATAAGGATGGGGATGCGGTTTTATTTGAAATTTGAACTAACTAGACCATGTTTGCAGAATGACTTAAAAATAAATGTTATCAAGCTTATCATTCAAGCAAGAGAATACAATAGCCGATGAACCAGTGGTTGAATTATTGAAGCATTTAAACATCTTGCTCGGTAATGCTGTGATGAAAGCTCGATTGCCTTCTGGTGGTAATCCACTCAATCAACTCATTTTGATCATAGCAGATGGAATTTCATGAGAAGGTAACTAATAATTATTTCTTTTTTTTGTTTTTTTTGAAAACCCAGGAGAGCTCGACGGGTCGGTAAACTCCTGAGGAGGGTATAGTAATGCCATCCGCTAGCTAATAAATATTTCTACACTATCTTTTTTATTAGTAACAAATCAGTAAATGGTAACTTTATCAATGGTACAACTTCATGGCTGTATAATTTTACAGAACAGTGTTTGTATGACAATTTACACATTTATAACGTATAGTATAATGCAAATTCTATTTGAACTCAAGAATAAGCTTAGTAACCCTCCATAAATTGTACAATATTTAATTGAACAAAAATACCCTTAGTTAAATACACCTCATATTATACTTTTCTAATGGTTTCGAACACAATGTAGAGAGCCTACATAGTATAAAGGCTTACCTCGTAGGGGATCTACGAAGTATGCTTACAAACCTCGTAGGTATAGTGCGTGGTAGATAAATAAACCATGCACCAGCTCTACATAATTATGTAAGAATCCACGTACCTACTCGGTGCACTGGATCAAAATTCCCGTAGGTGCTCTATATGGTGTTGAAAACATTAATATATATATATTTGAAATTCAACCGAGGGCATTTTGTCCAGTTAAATTCTATAAAATGTATATGGGGCTACTCAGCAGACCCCGGGTTCAAATAGAATTTGCCATAGTCTAAATGAAAATAGACTGGATTTATCCTTTAGAATGTACTACTGAAAGTTAAATCATGATGTATATGTGTAGGAAAACCTGAAAAGATGCATAAGGAACGCTCTTAACCGAAAGCGAATGATTGCATTTATACTTTTGGACAGTGGTGATGAATCTATCATGGACCTTCAGGTATCAGCCCACTGATCATTCACTTCCTTTGTAATTAATTCTGTTATCTATTCGTGTATAAATATTTTGGTATTTTGATCTTTTCAGTCTGCATCATATGAAGGGAACAAGCTTTCTCTTACCAAGTACCTGGATTCATTTCCATTCCCTTATTATATAATATTGAAAAACATGGAAGCGCTTCCTCGTGCCCTTGGTGATCTTTTAAGACAGGTATTTTATCGCTGCAAAACTCAAAATTTGCACAATGTAAATACTTTATTATGTGCTATACATCTTTAAGCTTATTATAATGTATTTTTGTTATTAATGCAGTGGTTCGAGCTTATGCAAAACAGCAGCGAATGACGAAGTAATGCATTAGAAGAGTTTACATAGAGAACTTTTTTTTTTCAATAGGTTTTGATTATAGGGCAATTTTGCAATTGGCTGCCTTCGTATATATAAGTTATATAAACAATGCTTTAAAAGCTCAAACAACAGAGAAAGAAATGAATGCTCTTGTAACTTGCACATTTTCATGAATGCAATATAAGAGTTTGCTTAGAGCCTTTTTTTTAACAGGTTTTGATTAGAGGGAAATTTTGCAATTAGTAGCCTTCGAACAAGTTATATAAACCATGCTTTAAAAGCTCAAACAATAGAAAGAAATGGATGCTCTTGTAACTAGCACATTTTCATGAATGGAATATAATAGCTTATTGCTTTACTGCTTTACTCGCTAGCTTCTTATTTTATTAAATATTGATATGAATCAATCATGCGATGTTTATAAAGCTTCTTGTTTAGGATATTTATATCCTGAGGTTTTGCCATGATGATAGGTTTGGGTACGCAATTCACAAGGAAAGCAATGCAATTTCCGAATGTATTTTGATTTTACCAAGAATGTGTGAAATCATATATACAAAAGTTATTTGATTTGCAATATTGTTGGTTGCTCATGTGACTTTAGTGCTTAGATTTTGCCAACTATGATCCCCAATCTTCTGACTACTAAATCAAATCTGCTAGTCTTTGGTTCATACCGATAATTTTGTAACTTAATCTAAAAATAATAATCGGGTATTACTGTCAATTTTATATGCATACATGATGCGTATTATTTTGACCCTAACCTATAAAATCACATTAATTTATATGCATTATATTAGATTTTTCTTCTTCTAATTATGACATTTATAATAGTATTAAAACTTTTATTTATGCGTGAATTGCATCCTTATGTTACAACTCAATTGTAACATTTTACGGATTATAAAATTTATAGTCTATATTATAATTTAAAATTATTTTATATTTTATTTGCTCATAAATTTTATAATTTTAAATTAAAAAACAAATCATATTTATTTATTTATAATTTTTATAGATTTAAATTTAAAATAATTTTAGATCTATTTATTTATTTATTACTTCCTTGAATTTAAACTTAAAACAGTTTTAAATTTACTCATAACGCTTGTGAATTTCATTTTATTTTAGAATCAATTTTGAATTCGATTTTGTTTACTATTCGAAAATGCTAACTTGAATCAGTCCCAATAAATTTGAATCTTAAACTAAATGCATGCCCTAGAAACAGAGCATTTTAACAAGCTAAGTAAATGTTAGGAGTGGTAAGTTTTTCATTCGCAAGAATGTTCCTTAGAAAAACTTTCTCCGTATTTAAGCACCATTTTCTGGACACTCTAATTTGTCTTTTTAATAGTTTGTCCTACGTACTGATCAATTATTCATAATAACAGGATGCATGCTCTTGTAACATTATTGGATCAGGCGCATCAAAAGGAGGTAAAAGCGAAAAAATTAGAAAATTATTTTAATTCTTTATGCACTAGTCCTTTATAGTTTTCCATAGTAATATAGTTTACATTAAGTCATATTTAATGTTTTTTTGAGAAAAATGAGTGATCCTCTATTCGAGGAGGTGAACAATTATGTATTTGATACATTCCATACAATAAAATAAAGTAGTAATGTAAACAAGATGAAGATAAAATAAATTAAAACAATAAATAGTAATGTTTGTACGTGCGCGCGCGCGTATTGGCGCGTGCCATGATAACATAAACTTATTAACTAAGAAGTAAATAAGAGAAATTATAAATTAAGTATTACAAAGATAAGAAGAACATAAGAATTAAACATGCCAAAATAATATATATAAATAAAACTAAACAACATTTATAACTTGACCATCTAAAACTGAATAAATCCGAATAATATTTAAATTAGACGAATTAATCGTAATGACGTTATACTGTAATATACAACGAATTTGTATAATTATGAAATGAAGGATAAGTATTGAACAATTACAATTTATAGTCTAACTAGTTTCATATTAAAGATGTTACAATGGAAGATTCATTATTAGATGTATCTATTAAAAAGGCATTTAGAGTGTTATTATTATTTCTATTTTTGGAAACAAAATTTTACTTGACTAAATCAATACATGATTTGACAATGTTAAGATATTCTTTGGAACTAATATTGTTATGTACTTCATAACTAGATTTTGATATCTAATTAAACAAAACAAGGCAATTGCATATATTAGATTTTCCATAGGAAACCGAATATGCCAACATACTATAGTAAAAGTAATATCTAGTACTAATCTATGATGTCCTAATAAAATGTATGGCTACTCCAATATAATCTACAATTAATACCTCTATTTATTATATTAAAATCAAACATACAAAGAATATTTAGAAGAATAAAAATAGCAATATGACACTAAAAATATAAATGCAAAATATTTCCTTATTGCAGGAAAAACATTTTTTTATCAATAAATATAATTTTCCTTTCTAAATGTTCTATTATATTTAATTTCTTATGTAAAATTAACCATATATGTACTTTTCTTTTGGCGAAGCATTTAATTTCCAGAAGTATTTAAATATGTTCGACTTTGTTCTTGAAAAATTTAGAAATTTATAAAGCGAATGAGATGTATAATTTTTATTCCAACGCCATATTTTAGTGTCATTATCAATGTCGCACAATTCTAGTTTAGCACACATTAAAGCAACCCATGATAAAGTAATTTCAACTTGTTCACAAATTTCTTTGTCAACCTAAATATGCAAAATAAAGCAAGCTAAATTCAGATAAGGGATTAAATAGCCTTAGGCAAAGCTTGAGAGAAGTTTGCCAGTCCAAATCCAAATCCAAAGAATGAAATGTGCATGGCCATAGTCCAAGTCAAGTATAAGAAGTCATATGCAAGTCCCGAGTCCAATAATCAGTCAAATATATTTATTTAATTGAAGTATGCTATGCAAAATTCATTGTCCAAGTCCTTATACGTAAAATATCAAAAATCTAGAAAATCCCCAATTTGATTTAGGGTTTACAACTTTAAAATGTAAGAAATGAGATGAAAAAAATCCGCCCCTCACATGTAGCCATGGGTTCTATATTTGTAGGGGTGGTAGGAGGCGGTATGGCTGTTACGTGTCCTTCAATATGTTGTGTGAATTGTTGTTATTTGGTATCCCTTTATATTGCTAATATTCGACATCCTTTGTTGTATTGTGGTGACATTCAACTTCTCTCTTCATATTAACGATATTCAGAATTCTTCTTTATACAGTTGATAAGTGGCATCCTTTATAATTGTAAGCATTCGATATTCTTTATGTCCTTCGAATTTCGGCATCCTTTGCTGCTTATAAAGCTCGAGACCATTTGCCGCTTGTGGATGCTTTACAACAGTCATAGTTTTAAAGACCCAATATGGACTGCTTGTTTCGTAGAGTATGATATGCCCTTATTCGTGGCTATGTATTCGATATCTCTTAATAACGCAACACCCATTTTTATTCTTTATTCTATTAGTACTTTATGTTATAGTGGTTCAGTAACTCCTTCTGATTGTCTTTAAGTTCGATATCCTTTGTACCATAGTACCTTGACACCTGTTGATATTCGACATCACTTTAGGCTTATTATATGCTCGATAATTTTAGAAATTATTTGGGATCGATATCTCTTCCTTCTTACGTGCTTGACAACTTCTATAGTTGTTGAAGCTCGATACCTCCTTCATTCAACCTCAACTACACTTGTAGCTCGACATCCTTAGAGATTCGATACCTTTATGTGATATCTTTTCGATTGTTAAGGTTTGATAACCTTCTTACTATGCTTAATTTCGATGCCTTTTTGGTTTGCCAATTGCTTGGAATTCGACACTTTTAGAGATTCGCCATCCTTTCTCGAACATTCAACACATTTGATTATAGAGGTTCGACATCTCCTCGAAGTTGCTTGAAGTTCGATATCCTTTACTGAATGCTCGATTTCTTTCCTTCTTCACACTCGACATTTTGAATTTCGATATGTTCTACGTTGGTGTTCGACATATTTATTTGGAATAAAATTTACCCCCCACTGTAAAAGAAAAGTATTGTACTTTAGTATAATGTTGACTTTTCAAGTTGCTATCTCGATATTGATGCTTTCCGCCTTGGTGACCATATTGCCTCCTATTGACATTCCATTCTGATCTCACCCGTTTTATTAAAAATGATATCAATGCTTCTCATTGCTACCCTTTTTCTTCTATAAATACATGTCTTTTTCTTTCTTAATTTTTTACTTGTAGGTTATTCTCGAAACAACAATTTTAGCTTTCCCATTTTAATCAACGACTTTCGACTTTCACAGCGCTCGAGCTTGATTTTAAGGTTCGATTTCTATCTATAACCGATTTAGATAAAGAGTGGATTTTCAATTTTGGGATTAAGGATTAATTGATTAGGTGCTATTAGGA
Source organism: Allium fistulosum (assembly GCA_030737815.1). Classification (NCBI taxonomy): domain Eukaryota; kingdom Viridiplantae; phylum Streptophyta; class Magnoliopsida; order Asparagales; family Amaryllidaceae; genus Allium; species Allium fistulosum. The sequence continues at coordinate 658,329,969 of CM060904.1, forward strand.
TTCAGAGAAGGTTAATGTTTGAATTTAAATGTTGATTGTAGTATGATATTTACTAATCGATCAAAGTTCGATAACATTTAATGTGAATTTGAAAATTTCCCAAAAACTCGAATTTTTTTGGGGTTTTGATTGTGATGAAATCGATACCGTTTAAGATCCCAACACTCAATTAAGAATTTGATTATTTGTTAAAAACTAGAAATCCTATTTAAATTCGGACAACTTATCACTAATTAATCCCTGGTTTTCGAATTTATTGGTCTTTTGAAATTCGACATATAATTTGAAGTTCGATACTTTTTAAGGTTCCACCCACTAGTTCTAGTTTTGATAATCAATTAGATGTACGGTATTTATTTAATAATTCAATAACCAATTATAAAATTGACAACTGTTTGAAAGATTGTTGTTTCAGTTTTAAACTTGGTAACTCATAGTGTGCCACTATCCCTTTATAAATTCAACAACTAGTTAGAAAGTTATTATATTGGTTACTAACTTTATATCTTAATCATGTTCGACACCACACTATAAATTCGGAAAGTAGAACTATTTATACATTCAATAGCTTACAAATTCGATAATCGGTTGAAGCATTTTTAAATAATTCTAAACTCACTTTATTATTTACAAATTTGATACTTGGATTCAACATCGGGTTATCGGTCGACATTAAAGTATAATATCAATAAGGTACTGTAAGTACGATACCTTGATTGGACTCTAATGACTAGTCATGTTTTGACGTTCAGTCATAATTCTAATAGTATTAATGAGTTTTCAATTGGTTATGAATACTTTAAATATCTACAGACTCGACATCTCGTCATAGGTTCGGTATCCACATATTTAATGAATTATCTACTTGTTGCAAATTCTATAACTAGTCTTGGTACAAACCAATGTCATTCATTAAATTTTGTTATCCACATATTTTCTAGCCATTATGCTAGAAGAGTTATCATGGGAAAAAAGAAGCAATTAAGTCAATAGGAGGATATGGAAGCATTGAAACATAGGCATCTAACCTATATGACAATAAAAATGACGAGCCTGCAAGTGCTTTGAAGATGTCGAGCTTGTAAACAAAGAAATCTATCAAGTATAAATATAGGAAATGGTACAGAGCATGTATAAGTAAAGGTATCAAGCGTTTAAGAGGAAGTATCATGGTCCTAAATGATAAAAAGCTTGTAAATAGAGAAGACGTCGAGTTTATAACATAATGAAGCTGCCAAGCTTGTAAATAGAAGATATGATGATCATGTAAGGAATGGATATATCAAGCATTAAGATGTCGAGGTTGTATCTGAATGTAGTATCGAGCATCTAATAGCAGGGGGTTATGAGCCTATACAGCCATAGGGATGTCGAACATCTAAACAATTAGCAAGCCTCCACAAAGAATGAAAAGGAATCGAGTTTCTAAAGGATAACAAGCCTCTACAACAGTAAATGTTGTTGGGCATCTACAAGTAGAAAGTGATGTCGAGCATCTGGAAATAAAGATAGCATGTCAAGTCTGTAAGGTGATGGAGATGTCCAACTAGTAAATGCTTGAAAATATCAAGTTACTACAAACTTAGAGAAACAAGAGATATTGAGCTTTTGCATGCACAAAAGTTGTTGATCCCAAAGTGTAACGACCCGTAAATTTTAACTGTTTTAATAACGTAATTAGTTGAAATTTTATGAAATTTTAAACGATAAAATTTTGAAATAAAAATTTGATATTTGGAATACGTCTGTTTAAACATAGCAACTGGTAAATTTTCAACTGAAAATTTGGAAGTTTATTTTCCAGTGTAATTTTATTCCAATTTATATCAGTTAAAAATTGATGATAATAAAATGTTTTCCAAACCTGAATATTTTTGCATAGAAAAATTCTAATTCATCTTCTGACTAAGATGTCATTTTTTGTTTTTTCAAATTCGGACTTCTTTAGCTCCGTCGATCTTATTTTTCTGCGTTTTTGCTGCATTTTCCGCTGGTAGAAAATTCGAATTTTTATAATTTAATCATACCACAGATATCTGTATACCATTTTGATCGTCTCGTCACGCTGATCTCTACGATATATTCAATTCTGTGTTTTGAAATCCGGTACGCAGCGAAATCTGCGTGACCATAAATCGTCCCGGTACCATTTCTGAACTTTTATATTCTGTGTCCATTAAAATTTTCAAGCGGCTAAACTTAACAGCCACTAGCATTCATTACAACATTTATTCCAAAAATTTTGGCTGTTGCCATTCCATACCATTTCATTTATTTGCGTACGCTTTGTATACGTTCAATTGGCAATGGTTCATATTTCATTTGAGTTGATAACTCTATTTCCACGTTTGCAAAATCTTTCCTATTCTCCTGCAAAATCATTTTTCTCCTGTCCCCCTCTTTTCCATGGCCTCTCGCAGCCTCCCTCTGCCAACCTCTCCGCCATTACTCCCTGCCGTGAAACCCCGCCACCCAAACCCCAAGCCTGCTGCCGAGCTTCCCCTGGCCAGCCGCCAAGGCCACCACACCAAGCACCTTCGGCCACGTATTCCTCCACCACTCGTCTTCTTCAACCCATGCTCGCGACCCCACAGCCTATCACCTTCCTCATATTTCTGCCTCTCCTATTTCAGGGCCTACGTCACTACCACACCTCCACAGCCTTCGGCCAAAGCCGAAGCCATGGCACTCCTCACCAGCAGCCCGCCTCCATTCCAGCCTTGCCGAGCATCTGTTCCCCTCCTCCTCGGTTGTATTGTTGTAAGTTGATATGTGTATGTTTATCTATTTGTTTAATTATATATATACATAGTATATATATATGACTTCACACTATGTCTCATATTTTCCTTTACAGCTACGTGTAGTATGTTGTCTATTTATGTATATATATATTTTATAAGTTATATAGTCACTGTACATATATTTATTTTCTATGAGTCTACTTTGTATATACGTATGTATATTTTGGAGTTTTTATATATATATGATTTGTAGTTGTATAATACAATACGTTCAAAGCTGGGTTATGTGTTCTGTCCACAAGGTATATATTATTATACATGTGTCTGTTTAGTCTCAGGGTAGTTTATATAAATGTTATAAAATTTTGAGTATGCATATTCTGTTAGTTATATAAGTACTGAGCTAAAATATATTAATGTATGTTATGTTACATATACACGTTTACTTCAATATATATAAGCTTGTATAGGCTGTTGGTTGTATATATAAATTTATACTCATATTTTGATTAGCGAGTATACATGTTATGTTTTATACTCCGGTTACTTTTCTAAAAAGTTAGTCTGCATATGACATATGTATCTATTTTGAATTCATGGCTTTGAAGTGGATTTTTGTAGTGATCCTTAAAACAATTGTAAGTACTAAGTTTACCTGGAATTTAAGTCTACAGTGTATATTGTTTCGCATATATAGGAAAGAATAGAGTTATATATATGAGTATTATTAATTTCAAAGTATTTATTTCCAAATATATTATGATTATATGTTTGATTATATATATATGTGTTTTATTTAAACCAATGATTTTGAAATACTTATATATTTTAAATGTATTTAGATTTAGAATATGATTTATATATCTGTAGTTATATATAGTTATCTTTAAGTCACTTATACCAATTATCATTATCAATCCAGTCTGATTTGATTTCGTCAATTCCTATTATCAGCTTTGATCGTTGAATTCGTGCCCATCTTGCTTTGCTTTGGAATTTGTTCTTGGATTCGTCGCTCATTCCTTAGTCAAATCTATCTAGCCTCGAAAGGTGAGCAATCACTCTGATTAACGTTCTTTATTTATTAAATTTGATTTCAATTGAAACGACAATTGAAATATGCTGCTGCCAGTTATTTACATTGCTATATATATGCCATCATCTGTATTTGTTCACCTGTGACATCTCACACCATTATATGTTATTTATATTGCTATATATGCCATTATCTGTATCTGTTCACCTGTGACATCTGACACCATTATCGGTTATTTATATTGCTATATATGCCATTATCTGTATCTATTCACCTGTGACATCTGACACCATTATCTGTTATTTATCACTGATGATATATGTCTGTTACTATTGTTATATTTTATCATATCTGTTATCACTCTGCAAGTTCCCTGTTAATATAGAATTCACTATGGGTTGAAATGATACATACCCGAACGGACTTTAGAATAATAGAAAATCGTTATGGGTTGAAATGATAAACCCAAGCGATTTTCATTTGATTAAATTTGGGATTTCGAGTTGAAAGGATATATACCTGAATATATTTAAATTGCGGATTGAAATGATAAATATACGTATCACTTGAACATAGGGTAGAAAATTATATACAGACACCGTTGGTCTATATATATATAGATATTTTGAAAATGATTTCTATGGTTTTGAAAAAGAAATATATGGTTTTGATAAATATTAATTTTTAAAGCTTCGTTAAAGTTGATTTAATAAAGCTGATAAATAATATGTCTAAGTATTTATTTAATATCTATATTTTCAAATATAGAGTTTATAATGATTGAAATTGATTTGAAATTTTATTTATTTAAGAATTATACTTAAATAAGTTTGAATTGAAATGTATTGAATTGAAATTTTAAAGAAGTGTTTTACAACTTGAAATTTGATTAAAGGTGACTTAAATGGATATTTCAAACTTATATATATTTAAATGAGATATTATGTTTATTTAAAATTGTAAATTGAAGTTGTATTCAAATGATATTGAAATAATTAAGTAAATATTTCAAAACTAAATAATAGTAAAGTGAATTTGATATATATATATATGAAATTATCGAATTTATTTTTGAAATGTTGAATATTTAAAGCTTTGAAATATATTGAAATTGAAATGGCTTACTTTGTGGTTCAAATATGTATTTGAAATTGATAATTTGAAATGGTTTATTGAGAAGCTGAATTGAGTTGAAATTGATGATTTGAGATTTGATTAAATTTTAATTTTGGAATTCGAGTTTATGTGAATTGATTTGTGAAATTTGAGGAAGCTATTTTCTATAAAGTATTTTAAACTATATCTAAGACTATTTATATTTTACTTTATAAATTTTAATATAAATTATGTTAATATAAATCATTTTCAATATAAATTATTTTATTATAAACTATTTTAACTTATAACTATTTTATATAAACTATTTTATTGTATAAACTATTTTATTGTATAAACTATTTTTCTATATATACAAAAATTTTAATATCTAAACTGTTTAAGAGAAAAGTGTTAGGATTCCAAAATGTTATGATTTCAAGCTATGATTTCAAAGTGTTATGAATTCCAAGGTTTTAATTTTCAAAGTGTTTTGATTTTAAAAGACTTATGATTTCGAAAGCGATATAACTTTGGAAAGTGATATGATTTTGGAAATGGATTTATTTGAAATGAAAGTGATATCGTATTGATATGGTTTTGAAATGGCAATGATCTGTCGGTTTTGAAATATAACTATTTTCAAATTTTATTAAATGACCATCGGTGTAATTAATGCGTAGTTATTAAAGAGACCGAGATCGGATATGGACATACTCTCTGTCGATACCGAAACCACTTTAATAACTAATATACACGGAGTGTTGATCCAGAACAAAGTGGATGGTTTTGGTGAACGCGTTGACTGAAGAAAGAGAACGATTTTTGATGACCCCTGACATGACTAAAACAGGAGCCGCGCCGGGCCATTGAGGATCGCCATCTTTAGCGGACACACTTCTTCGATACCTTATCTATTACTTATGTGATTCGATTTGGGTGCACCCTTGATTTGGGAGTGTTGTTTCGCGGTGTTGGGGTTGTAGCTGCTATGCCCAACATCAGTCCGGATCAGGCAACTACTAGTATCCTAGTTGGTATCGCCTCATGTACCTTGTCATACTGATTATCCTATTCGCGACCACTACGATTTGTTTTGTGTTATACCTATGGGGTACCCTCTGATAACCACTATTTTACGGTGGGGCTTACGGTGTTGTATAGACTATGACATGGTAAAGTGTGTTAAGGGTGGAATGGGCCACGACTTAACGCTATTTTGATATCGTAATTTACTGATTAGACATTATCTACTTAGCGTATTCTACTGTATATATAGATAGTTTAATGGATCCCTAGAGGATGGTTATCCCAAACATCTTTTGAGTTACTTGTATTTCAGTCGTTATTTCACTTGAGTTGGATTTATTGATATAAGAATGTTAATCCCGACTCGAGTGTTTTGTGTTTTCTTTATGCTCGGGTCAAACTGAGTGTACCAGTATTCGAGACTCACCTTTGGAGTTGGAGCTTTGCTTGGAGATCCAGCTATCTATCCAGCTTTCAGATATTCAGTTGATTCCAGTGATGTATTCTGATTTTGTATTTGACTATTGTATTCAGATATCTATTGTATTCGAGACTTCTGTTGTATCTTGTTTAACTCTATTATATATATATATAGTAGCTTCATGAACTACTATTCTTTTGTTTCCGCTGCATTATTGTTATATTACTCTGTGTCTGTGATCTGTGATTATTGTATTTACTGTATATGCTGAGTTTTGCCAATTTAAATTAACAATCTATTGTTTTGAATTATTCAAGTCCGACATGTATGGATTTATTGTCGATTTGAATGGTCCAAATAGTGGGTCGTTACAGTTGGTATCAGAGCTCTGGTTTTAGGCAAAACTCAGCATATAGAGTAAATTCAATTACAGAATCATGTTCGTTCGAGCTTGAATTCCTTCTTCTTTGACTCGGTTTCTTTGAATTTTGGAACGTTCGTTCGGTTCCAAAGTCCATTCGTGTCTTCCCTATTCGTGTCTTCTAATTCTGGAGCATCCCATAACTCCACTTCGAATGATATCTATAATAAATCGGCGGTCTCGGCAATCTCTGAATGATTTATAAAGGGGTGAAACTCCTTTACAATAGGCATTGATTCATCGAAGATTTCTGTATCCTCGGTTTACGATGCTGCTATCTTTTGCTATACCCGAATTCTATCTCTGGCAATCGAATGTCATTTTGTTCCAGAATTCTACCTCAATCTTATTTTGAAGTCACGGTTGACTCGGTTAAGGTTACCCGCGATTTATATAAATTTATCTATCTTCAAATTTGAAATTTAATCACCTTATCTCCATGTCGAGTCTATCTTTTAGTTGAATTCTATTTGATTAAAGTTCCTCTACTTTGAATCCCATCTTTGCTTTGAAATCCATTCTTGAATTATCGAGTGAGGGAGTGTATTTGTAATTAATATTAAAAATGTTTTATATTGTGTTGTTTGAGTTGTTGATGTTGGTTTGGGTTTTTGATCGATTCGTCTGATCAACGCTATCGATAGGATTTCCAAAACGCTTTAACAGAGCAAACTGACACAATACTATTTTCAAATTTGGTAAATGAAATAAATTGTATGATTACATTATAAATATATAAGTAAAATTTTCTGGAATAAAAAAAGAGGTTAATTAATTGGTTGTTTGAAATGATAATATTTTATTATCATTTATTGTTCTAAATAAATTTATAAACATGGTATAAATTGATTTGGAATTTAAATAAAATTTAAATCAGGAATTTAGGAATTTAATTTCCGATGATTCCAAACTCTAGTTTTAAAATTTTAATGTATATTATTTAAAGTATTTTCAAATAGAAACCGTTTTCAAAGAATTTTAAAATGTTGAAATCAGTGCTCTACTCTTTGTCGTTGGAAAATAATTTCGGTGATGGCGGCCGCATCATCGACATTCATTTTTGAGTTTCGAAGTGGAGAAACCATTCTGCAGCTTTGCTACGGTTTTGTTTGGAAAAATATTTGAATTTGAATTTCTTAAGTATGACTTGATTTATATATATGTATGGGTATATTATTTTAAATTTAAATTGATTTAATATATATAGTATATAAATAATTATCTCTAAAGGGTTTGAAATTAAACGAAAATTTAATTCTTAAAATTAAGTTAAAAGATGTTTCAATTATAAATAAAGCTAAATTTTGGATAAATATATAAACTTGAAATAATTGAATTTGAAAATTTTATTTGTATAGCACTAAATTGCATTTCAACATAACTTACCTAAATTTTCAGAAGTTAAAAATGTAATTGGATAACATACAATATAAAATGATTTTATCAATAAAATTTGAGTCTTATAATAAATGGTATACACTTAAATTTTATAATAAATATGTTAATTGAGATAAATAGAATAATAAGTTAATTGAATAATAGATGAAACAAATACATTTGTTTGAAGGAATTAATAAATTGAAATTAGATCAACTTATGGAAATACTTTGAATTTAAAATAAATTATTAAATATAAATTAATTGAAATTGAAATTTATATGGTTTAAATTAATTTATATGGTTTAAATATACGTGATAAGATATATTAAGCGAAATAAACTTAATAATATTTTGAAATAAAAGAATTAAATTGGTTGAATAAAATATGAGTACAATAAATGATTATACAGATTAATGATCTAGAAATTGTTAATTGGGGATGACTAGATAATAAGATAATGAATTTTGAAATGGATAGATTGATTTAACTTAAGTAAACTCAAAGGGATTTAACCAAAATGTTGGATACTAATTTGTTTATAATTAAAGTTTATATGGTTTAAATTAATTGTTTTACTTGTATTCCAATCTATTTTCTTTCTGGTTGTTTCTATTCTCCTACTTCCTTCCTTTTCGGGGACGAAAAGTTTTGAGTGGGGGAGAGTGTAACGACCCGTAAATTTTAACTGTTTTAATAACGTAATTAGTTGAAATTTTATGAAATTTTAAACGATAAAATTTTGAAATAAAAATTTGATATGTGGAATACGTCTGTTTAAACATAGCAACTGGTAAATTTTCATCAGAAAATTTGGAAGTTTATTTTCCAGTGTAATTTTATTCCAATTTATATCAGTTAAAAATTGATGATAATAAAATGTTTTCCAAACCTGAATATTTTTACATAGAAAAATTCTAATTCATCTTCTGACTAAGATGTCATTTTTTGTTTTTTCAAATTCGGACTTCTTTAGCTCCGTCGATCTTATTTTTCTGCGTTTTTGCTGCATTTTCCGCTAGTAGAAAATTCGAATTTTTATAATTTAATCATACCACAGATATCTGTATACCGTTTTGATCGTCTCATCGTGCTGATCTCTACGATATATTCAATTCTGTGTTTTGAAATCCGGTACGCAGTGAAATTTGCGTGACCGTAAATCGTCCCGGTACCATTTCTGAACTTTTATATTCTGTGTCCATTAAAATTTTCAAACGGCTAAACTTAACAGCCACTAGCATTCATTACAACATTTATTTCAAAAATTTTGGTTGTTGCTATTCCATACCATTTCATTTATTTGCGTACGCTTTATATACGTTCAATTGGCAACGGTTCATATTTCATTTGAGTTGATAACTCTGTTTCCACGTTTGCAAAATCTTTCCTATTCTCCTGCAAAATCATTTTCTCATGTCCCCCTCTTTTCCATGGCCTCTCGCAGCCTCCCTCTGCCAACCTCTCCGCCATTACTCCCTGCCGTGAAACCCCGCCACCCAAACCCCAAGCCTACTGCCGAGCTTCCCCTGGCCAACAGCCAAGGCCACCACACCAAGCACCTTCGGCCACGTATTCCTCCACCACTCGTCTTCTTCAACCCATGCTCGCGACCCCACAACATATCACCTTCCTCATATTTCCGCCTCTCCCATTTCAGGGCCCACGTCACTACCACACATCCGCAGCCTTCGGCCAAAGCCGAAGCCATAACACTCCTCACCAGCAGCCCGCCTCCATTCCAGCCTTGCCGAGCATCTGTTCCCCTCCTCCTCGGTTGTATTGTTGTAAGTTGATATGTGTATGTTTATCTATTTGTTTAATTATATATATACGTAGTATATATATATGACTTCACACTATATCTCATATTTTGCTTTACAGCTACGTGTAGTATGTTGTCTATTTATGTATATATATATTTTATAAGTTATATAGTCACTGTACATATATTTATTTTCTATGAGTCTACTTTGTATATACGTATGTATATTTTGGAGTTTTTATATATATATGATTTGTAGTTGTATAATACAATACGTTCAAAGTTGGGTTATGTGTTCTATCCACAAGGTATATATTATTATACATGTGTCTGTTTAGTCTCGGGGTAGTTTATATAAATGTTATAAAATTTTGAGTATGCATATTCTGTTAGTTATATAAGTACTGAGCTAAAATATATTAATGTATGTTATGTTACATATACACGTTTACTTCAATATATATAAGCTTGTATAGGCTGTTGGTTGTATATATAAATTTATACTCATATTTTGATTAGCGAGTATACATGTTATGTTTTATACTCCGGTTACTTTTATAAAAAGTTAGTCTGCATATGACATATGTATCTATTTTGAATTCATGGCTTTGAAGTGGATTTTTGTAGTGATCCTTAAAACAATTGTAAGTACTAAGTTTACCTGGAATTTAGGTCTACAGTGTATATTGTTTCGCATATATAGGAAAGAATAGATATATATGAGTATTGTTAATTTCAAAGTATTTATTTCCAAATATATTATGATTATATGTTTGATTATATATATATGTTTTATTTAAACCAATGATTTTGAAATACTTATATATTTTAAATGTATTTTGATTTAGAATATGATTTATATATCTGTAGTTATATATAGTTATCTTTAAGTCACTTATACCAATTATCATTATCAATCCAGTCTGATTTGATTTCGTCAATTCCTATTATCAGCTTTGATCGTTGAATTCGTGCCCATCTTGCTTTGCTTTGGAATTTGTTCTTGGATTCGTCGCTCATTCCTTAGTCAAATCTATCTAGCCTCGAAAGGTGAGCAATCACTTTGATTAACGTTCTTTATTTATTAAATTTGATTTCAATTGAAACGACAATTGAAATATGCTGCTGCCAGTTATTTACATTGCTATATATATGCCATCATCTGTATTTGTTCACCTGTGACATCTCACACCATTATATGTTATTTATATTGCTATATATGCCATTATCTGTATCTGTTCACCTGTGACATCTGACACCATTATCGGTTATTTATATTGCTATATATGCCATTATCTGTATCTGTTCACCTGTGACATCTGACACCATTATTTGTTATTTATCACTGATGATATATGCCTGTTACTATTGTTATATTTTATCATATATGTTATCACTCTGCAAGTTCCCTGTTAATATAGAATTCACTATGTGTTGAAATGATACATACCCGAACGGACTTTAGAATAAGAGAAAATCGTTATGGGTTGAAATGATAAACCCAAGCGATTTTCATTTGATTAAATTTGGGATTTCGGGTTGAAAGGATATATACCCGAATATATTTAAATTGCGGATTGAAATGATAAATATCCGTATCACTTGAACATAGGGTAGAAAATTATATACAGACACCGTTGGTCTATATATATATATAGATATTTTGAAAATGATTTCTATGGTTTTGAAAAAGAAATATATGGTTTTGATAAATATTGATTTTTAAAGCTTCGTTAAAGTTGATTTAATAAAGTTGATAAATAATATGTCTAAGTATTTATTTAATATCTATATTTTCAAATATAGAGTTTATAATGATTGAAATTGATTTGAAATTTTATTTATTTAAGAATTATACTTAAATAAGTTTGAATTGAAATGTATTGAATTGAAATTTTAAAGAAGTGTTTTACAACTTGAAATTTGATTAAAGGTGACTTAAATGGATATTTCAAACTTATATATATTTGAGTGGGATATTTTGTTTATTTAAAATTGTAAATTGAAGTTGTGTTCAAATGATATTGAAATAATTAAGTAAATATTTCAAAACTAAATAATAGTAAAGTGAATTTGATATATATATATATATATATATATGAAATTATCGAATTTAGTTTTGAAATGTTGAATATTTAAAGCTTTGAAATATATTGAAATTGAAATGGCTTACTTTGTGGTTCAAATATGTATTTGAAATTGATAATTTGAAATGGTTTATTGAGAAGCTGAATCGAGTTGAAATTGATGATTTGAGATTTAATTAAATTTTAATTTTGGAATTCAAGTTTATGTGAATTGATTTGTGAAATTTGAGGAAGCTATTTTATATAAAGTATTTTAAACTATATCTAAGACTATTTATATTTTACTTTATAAATTTTAATATAAATTATTTTAATATAAACCATTTTCAATATAAATTATTTTATTATAAACTATTTTAACTTATAACTATTTTATATAAACTATTTTATTGTATAAACTATTTTACTATATATACAAAAAATTTAACATCTAAACTGTTTAAGAAAAAAGTGTTAGGATTCCAAAATGTTATAATTTCAAGCTATGATTTCAAAGTGTTATGAATTTCAAGGTTTTAATTTCCAAAGTGTTTTGATTTTAAAAGACTTATGATTTCGAAAGCGATATAACTTTGGAAAGTGATATGATTTTGGAAATGGATTTATTTGAAATGAAAGTGATATCGTATTGATATGGTTTTGAAATGGCAATGATCTGTCGGTTTTGAAATATAACTATTTTGAAATTTTATTAAATCACCATCGGTGTAATTAATGCGTAGTTATTAAAGAGTCCGGGATCAGATATGGACATACTCTCTGTCGATACCAAAACCACTTTAATAACTAATATACACGGAGTGTTGATCCAGAACGAAGTGGATGGTTTTGGTGAACGCGTTGACTGAAGAAAGAGAACGATTTTTGATGACCCCTGACATGACTAAAATAGGAGCCGCGCCGGGCCATTGAGGATCGTCATCTCTAGCGGACACACTTCTTCAATACCTTATCTATTACTTATGTGATTCGATTTGGGTGCACCCTTGATTTGGGAGTGTTGTTTCGCGGTGTTGGGGTAGTAGCTGCTATGCCCAACATCAGTCCGGATCAGGCAACTATTAGTATCCTAGTTGGTATCGCCTCATGTACCTTGTCATACTGATTATCCTATTCGCGACCACTATGATTTCTTTTGTGTTATACCTATGGGGTACCCTCTGATAACCACTAGTTTACGGTGGGGCTTACGGTGCTGTATAGACTATGACATGGTAAAATGTGTTAAGGGTGGAATGGGCCACGACTTAACGCTATTTTGATATTGTACTTTACTGATTAGACATTATCTACTTAGCGTATTCTACTGTATATATAGATAGTTTAATGGATCCTTAGAGGATGGTTATCCCAAACATCCTTTGAGTTACTTGTATTTCAGTCGTTATTTCACTTGAGTTGGATTTATTGATATAAGAATGTTAATCCTGACTCGAGTGTTTTGTGTTTTCTTTACGCTCGGGTCAGACTGAGTGTACCAGTATTCGAGACTCACCTTTGGAGTTGGAGCTTCGCTTGGAGATCCAGCTATCTATCCAGCTTTCAGATATTCATTTGATTCTAGTGATGTATTTTGATTTTGTATTTGACTATTGTATTGAGATATCTATTGTATTCGAGACTTCTGTTGTATCTTGTTTAACTCTGTTATATATATATAGTAGCTTCATGAACTACTATTCTTTTGTTTCCGCTGCATTATTGTTATATTACTCTGTGTCTGTGATCTGTGATTATTTTATTTACTGTATATGCTGAGTTTTGCCAATTTAAATTAACAATCTATTGTTTTGAATTATTCAAGTCCGACATGTGTGGATTTATTATCGATTTGAATGGTCCAAATAGTGGGTCGTTACACAAAGATAGCTGGGTTTATCAAGGATGTAAAAAGAAGTGTCAAGTTTCTAAAAGATGGCGAGCTTCTACGATGGTAGAAGGGATATCGAGTCTCTATGAGTATGTGATGCAGAGTCTTTATAAAGACAGTATTGCTGATCACCAAAATGGAGCAAGCAGAGCCCTCAGATTTAGAGCTAAGACACGTGTCAATCAACCCGCTTGGTTGGCACCCCTATAAAGCCCCTCAGCCAATTAAAGGAGGCGAATATTCCCTCTCTCTATTTCTTAATTACAAGTTGTAAACCTGCTATAAACCATAAATCAATTTAGGGATTTATTAAGCCAATTGTAACTCCTGGACTTTATGCAAATAAGGACTTGGACGTTTAACTTCACATAGCATATTTCCTTTGTACTTGCCTAATTAGCTATTTCTATTAATAGACAAGCAAATGAATTTATCTTTGGACTTGGACTTTAAGTTGGACTTGCATATTATTAATTTGTGCAAGACCGCTTAAGCCTTGTTCAAGTTAGACTTGAATCTACCTTGCATATTGACGCAGCAGCGGAATACTAAAAATGATTGTGATGATGAAAGTAGCAATCGATGAAGTAGAAGATACCAAAATGCCCAAATTCGTTGATTCGAAGATACCGAATTCTAGCTATCCCAAACACGTTGATCGCGCACGATACCGTGTTTAAAGATCTATGATTCTTCGCACGTTGATCTAGCACACTAGATTCCGTGAATCGGCTTCAGCAATCATTGAATCGAGCGCACTCGATTAACCGAAAGTGGAGATAGGAGATTACACTCAACTACCAATTTAATGAAAGCACATAGCTAACAAACAAAAGTTTTATTCAAAATCGACTTCACTTTACAAATGACCAGCACCCGCCTATTTATAGGCTTACAACTCACACAACACAAAACTGTACAACACTTAGGTCGTGAACGACTTAACCCAGAAACGACCTACGACCTAAAGTAACAGCGACTCAACACAAAGAAAAACAATACAACACATAGGTCGGCTACGACCTAAACATCACGACCTACGACCTTACATATTACCACACATAAGCGACTCAACATATCAACACATCAGCCTCCATCTGCGACCTATCATAGGTCATTAACGACCTAACACTTGAATGACATAAGAACCTCCTTCACGCGACTTAAGAAATCAACGGCTTAGAGCAGAATGCGGCAGCGACCTAAGATCTGAGCGACCTAAAGAAAGCGGCATGTAAGAGTTAGGTCGTTCGCGACCTAAAATTGACTTGTTTTAATTGCTAGGTCGTAGCTTGCTTGAGCGACCTATCTCGTTAACTCGCGCGAGTGTCTTCATGCTTAGCCCGTTAACTCGCGAGCGACCTTCGTTATGTCGCGAGTCTCCACTAGGTCGCAACCGACCTAAAACATGATGTTTGTTAGCTCGCAAGCAATCTTCGCTAGGTCGCGAATCTCTACTAGGTCGTAATTCCTTATCTTGCGACTCGTTAGGTCGGTCTTGATTCAAGATCTCGTTAGGTCGTTCGCGACCTAACACTTCATCAATCTAGGCTGCATCATCCTCCCCTGGTTGGGAAAAATTCATCCTCGAATTTGCGCCCTCCTCTTCCACAACAAGCTCATCCCCATGATATGGTATAAGATGTTTAACATTAAACACGTCAGAAGTGTACACATCCTCCGGCAGCTTCAACCTATAAGCATTTTCATTGATCCGTTTCACAATCGTTACAGGACCAATCTTTCGAGCTTTAAGTTTATTGTATGTCCCCACTGGAAAACGATCTTTTGTTAATACAGCATATACTAAATCTCCTTCATGAAATTCAACATTCCTTCGTTTCAAATCTGCGGATCTTTTATATTTTTCATTCGCCTTTCTCAATCGTTCCTGAACGATTCTATGACATTCTGTCAGCCCTTCAACAAAATCAGTAGCTCGCTTAACTGTCCCCTTCGGTTGTGGTACTACCGTTAAATCCAACGGCCCCTTTGGAAAGTTGGAATATACGATCTGGAATGGACTGAAACCCGTACTATGGTTCACAGCATGATTATGTGCAAACTCTGCTTGACATAACTTCATATCCCAACTCTTCAGATTGTCCTTTACAAGACATCGTAACAAATTTCCCAATGATCTATTTACAACTTCAGTCTGACCGTCCGACTGCGGATGATAAGCACTACTAAAATTCAGCTTTGTTCCCACCATCTTCCACAAACTTAGCCAAAAATGACTCAGAAATCTGGTATCCCTGTCGGCAACTATGGACTCCGGTAAACCATGCAAACGATATATCTCTCTAAAGAACAATTGTGCCACATGACTTGCATCTGCCGTCTTCTTACAAGCAATAAAATGTACCATCTTCGAGAAACGGTCTACTACAACATATATAGAGTCATTTCCCCGTTGAGTTCGTGGTAACCCCAACACGAAATCCATGCTCACATCTACCCATGGTTTTGTCGGAACAGGTAAAGGCATGTATAATCCTGCATTTGTAGCTGTTCCTTTCGAAACTTGACAAACATGACATCTCTCCACAAATCTCTCCACTTCTTTTCTCATTAACGGCCAAAAGTAAGATTGAGAGATCAGCTGCAATGTACGGTCTCTACCCATATGGCCTTCTTCATGTAGCTCCTTCACAATTTTTATCCGTAAACTGCAATCTGGTATACATAATCGATTTCCTTTAAACAGAAAACCATCCACCAATACAAACTCATCCGTCTTTCCCTCCTTGACTTCACCTACAAACTTTGCAAAGTAAGGATCTTCAACACACAACTCTGGAAGTACTTCGAACCCCATCACTTCAACTTTCATTGTAGTTAATAAATGACTCCTTCTGCTCAACGCATCCGCCACACGGTTTGTAACTCCAGATTTGTGTTCCACAACAAATGTAAACTGCTGCAGATATGCAATCCATGATGCATGCCTTGCTGAAATTTTCTCCTGTCCTTGCAGATGTTTCAAAGCCTCATGATCAGTGTATAGCACAAACTCCTTGTGAAATAAGTAATGTCTCCAGTGTTTAATAGCGTGCACAATAGCATAAAATTCCACATCATACGTACTATATCTCATCTTCGCTCCTGATAATTTCTCACTGAAATATGCAATAGGACGCCCCCTTTGACTCAACACCCCTCCAATGCCAACCTTGGATGCATCAGTATGTAGCTCAAACAATAACTGAAAATCCGGTAATGCTAAAATTGGTGCTGTCGTCAAAAGTTCTTTGATTTTTTCAAAAGCAACTTCTGCTTCCTTCGACCATGAATACTGCTTGTCCTTCATACAATCTGTAACAGGCGCCATCACACTACTAAAGTGTGGAATAAACCTTCGATAAAATGAAGCCAACCCGTGAAAACTTTGAACTTCCGCTATCGTCTTGGGTTGCGACCAATCTTTGATTGCTTCGACTTTACTTTGGTCCACTTGTATTCCTTCTTCCGATACAACATATCCCAGAAATAACACACTATGCGTCATGAACACGCATTTCTTCGTTGCAGCATAAAATTGTTCCTGTCGCAGTACCATCAACACTTCTCTCAGATGTTGCAAGTGTTCTTCTGCGCTTCCACTATATATCAGTATATCATCAAAATACACCACCACAAACTTCCCAATGAATGGTCTAAAAATCTGATTCATCACCCGCATAAATGTACTCGGTGCATTCGAAAGACCAAATGGCATTACCAGCCATTCATACAATCCTTCCCTCGTCTTGAATGCTGTCTTCCATTCGTCCCCTGGTCTAATTCGAATTTGATGATAATCGCTCTTCAAGTCAATCTTAGAAAAGATTACAGACCCACTGATTTGATCTAATAGATCATCAAGCCTCGGCATTAGAAATCTGTATCTGACTGTTATCTTGTTCAATGCTCAACTATCAGTGCACATCCTCCATGTTCCATCCTTCTTTGGTACTAACAATGCTGGTACAGCACATGGACTTAAACTTTCCTGCACACGCCCTTGTTCAAGCGATTCTTCCACCTGCCTTCGCAACTCCTCGTGCTCCTTTGGACTCATTCTGTAGTGTGGTCTGTGAGGTAACACAGCTCCTGGAACAAGATCAATTTGATGTTGAATGTCCCTCAACGACGGTAACTCCGTTGGCAACTCTTCTGGAAATACATCTTCAAATTCCTCCAGCACTGGCTTTACTTCTTCAGGAATTTCAACCCCTTCTTGACTCTCACGTCCAATCAACAAAAATACTTCAGGCTCCTCTTCTACTTCCTTCACAAACTCCTTCAAAGATAGCAAAGTTTTAAGCTCTTCAATCTCCTCCAACTTGCTTTCTTCTTGTTGTCGTTTCTTTGGAACTAAAGTAATTTTCGTGCCTTCAAACATGAAACTATATAACTGTTGGTACGCCCATCATGTTGCGCCGCTCTATCATATTGCCACGGTCTCCCCAGCAACAAATGACAGACATCCATGTCAACCACATCACACCAAATTTATCTTTGTATTTCTTCCCAATTGAAAAATTAACACAAGCCCTTCGACTAACTCTCACCTCCCCACCTTTCCTCAACCAAGCTAACTTATAAGGTTTCGAATATTTCTCTGTCTTCAATGCCAACTTCTTCACAGCTTATGTAGAGATAACATTATCACAGCTTCCTGCATCGATGACAAACTTGCAAACCCTTCCCAAGATAGTACATGTTGATTGAAAGATGTTACTCCTCAACCAGCTAGCCTCTTCCTCCTGCTTCGGTGTCAAGCAATTCCTTCTCATCATTAATGTATATCCATCATCTCCTGACAATAATTCTTCCTCCTCAACCGGTAATGAATTAGAACATTCAGCCTCCTCATCCTCATCCACAACCTCAGCTATCATTGCTCGCTTCTTTGGCTATGGACATTCATTGCTTTTGTGACCAACCTCTTGACAATTGAAACATTTGATACCACTATTGACCTTGGTCTTAGCAACTTCATTAATAACTGGTTTTGCAACAGCCTTGGAAACATTCACATTGCTACTAGTCCCTTTCACTTGATTGTTGGAATTCGTAAACACACCTCCACCTCTCCTGCCTTGCTTCTCCCAAGCTAGAGCTTTTTGATGTGCTTCAGCAACAGATCTGGGATCAAACATATTCACCATATCTTGAATCTGCATTCTTAACCCTCCAACGAATCTAGCTATCAGTTGCTCTTTTGTCTCCATGATATCATTCCTGGCAATAAGTTGATAAAATTCATCCACATAATCATTCACAGTCTTTGTTCCTTGCCTCAAGTTTTGCAAACGTTGATACATCAGAGATTGATAATTATATGGCAAAAATGTAGCTTTCATTAACTTCTTCATTATTTACATGATTCAACCTTTGACTTCCCCATCCGTTCACGTGTAAGTTTGGTTTGCTGCCACCACGCCAAAGCTCTACCTCTCAACCTTGTAGCAGCCAACTTCACTCTACGATGTTCTGGAACCTCCTTGAAGTCAAAAATCTCCTCAACATGAGACATCCAATCTAAAAACTCCTCAGCTTGCATACCTCCCTTGAATTCTGGAATCTCCGTTTTCATTCCCGACTCCTACTTGTGATCATACTCTGAATAATTTCTTCCTTGACCTCGTCCTTGTCCACGAACACTACCACCATCAAACTCCTCTTCAAAATCTGATGTATATCGATGTCGATCTTGACCACCAATATCTCTACTACCATCCTTTCTTCCACCCACATCCCTTCGATCTACATTCCTCCGATTACGACCATTCACATTCCGATCACGACTTCGATCATCAACATTTCTATAACAATCTCGACCCATACTTCTACGATCACTATCGATACTTCTCTCTCGATTGGAATGTGGTGAAACTCTACTTCCCCCATGGTTAGATTCAGGTGAAACCCTTCTCTGATTTTGATTCATCTCTAACATCATCTTCTCTAATCGACCAATCCCTTCATTAAGCTTCTCATTAAGTTAATTCTTTGCTCCATTTCATCGGCCTCTTCTCTCCTATACAATGCTTCAACATTTTGATGGCGATTAGCTCTTCTCGGTGGCATGATTGAATCTTTACAAACTTCAACTTCAATTCTCGGCTTAGATTTACAAAAGATACCAAATGAAGCACGACCTTCAACTTCTAAAGAACAAACTATGCACGGTTCAAACACTTCACTTAGCTTGGCTTCGCTTGATGTAGCTCGGCTTCACTAACTCCTCAAACTCTTCGATAAGAATTGGATCCAAGACTCGGCTTAGCTATGATTGGCTAAGTCTAGCTTTGGTACCAAATGACGCAACAGCGGAATACTAAAAATGATTGTGATGATGAAAGTAGCAATCGATGAAGTAGAAGATACTGAAATGCCCAAATTCGTTGATCCGAAGATACCGAATTCTAGCTATACCAAACACGTTGATCGTGCACGATACCATGTTTAAAGATCTACGATTCTTCGCACGTTGATCTAGCACACTAGATTCCATGAATCGGCTTCAGCAGTCGTTGAATCGAGCGCACTCGATTAACCGAAAGTGGAGATAGGAGATTACACTCAACTACCAATTTAATGAAAGCACAAAGCTAACAAACAAAAGTTTTATTCAAAATCGACTTCACTTTACAAATGACCAGCACCCGCCTATTTATAGGCTTACAACTCACACAACACAAAACTGTACAACACTTAGGTCGTGAACGACTTAACCCAGAAACGACCTACGACCTAAAGCAACAACGACTCAACACAAAGAAAAACAATACAACACATTACAACACATAGGTCGGCTACGACCTAAACATCACAACCTACGACCTTACATATTACTACACATAAGCGACTCAACATATCAACACATCAGCCTCCATCCGTGACCTATCATAGGTCGTTAACGACCTAACACTTGAACGACATAAGAACCTCCTTCACGCGACTTAAGAAATCAATGACTTAGAGTAGAATGCGACAGTGACCTAAGATCCGAGCGACCTAAAAAAAAGTGGCATGTAAGAGTTAGGTCGTTCGCGACCTAAAATTGACTTGTTTTCCTTGCTAGGTGGTAGCTCACTTGAGCGACCTATCTCGTTAACTCGCGCGAGTGTCTTCATGCTTAGCCTGTTAACTCGCGAGTGACCTTTGTTATGTCGTGAGTCTCCACTAGGTCGCAACCGACCTAAAACACGATGTTTGTTAGCTCGCAAGAAATCTTCGCTAGGTCGCGAATCTCTACTAGGTCGTAATTCCTTATCTTGCGACTCGTTAGGTCGGTCTTGATTCAAGATCTCGTTAGGTCGTTCGCGACCTAACACTTCATCAATCTGGGTATCATTCTGGGCTGCATCACATATTGACTATTATGCCCATTGACATAAGAATAAAGGATTATTGCATTTCATGTGACTTGCCTATTTTTCCTTGAACACGTGACTTGTACTTTTGAACAACTAATTATATTGAAACCAAGGGGTATTATTGGAACATTTTTGAATAATACCATCTTGTACAACGTCTTGCATGATGAACCAATTTTTGTATTGAAATTTTGGTTCTAGAAGGGGGCTTGAATCTCCATCTCATCATTTCTTTACTTTGAAACTAATTAAGTAAAACTTTGTTTTAATGGTAAGGACCAAGAAAGGTAACATTCTAAATGAAGAAGTTGTACAATAAATAATCTTGGAGGATATAGTGATTAGGCGACCTTTAATCCTAGCAAAGTCCACAAGTAGTGGAGCTACAATTAAAGACTTAACAAATGACTTAAAATTATGCAAGTGCTTCTCGAGAAAGTTCTTTCTAATAAATCTTCTAAGATAAAG
This sequence comes from Allium fistulosum, assembly GCA_030737815.1. Classification (NCBI taxonomy): domain Eukaryota; kingdom Viridiplantae; phylum Streptophyta; class Magnoliopsida; order Asparagales; family Amaryllidaceae; genus Allium; species Allium fistulosum. The sequence continues at coordinate 658,351,653 of CM060904.1, forward strand.
CCTACCAAAGAAGGAGAAGAAGTGGAGTCTCTAGGTCTCTTAAATACCTTAATGATTAAAAGTAAAGAAAAGGGAAAAAGCATCATGAGCTCATAGAGAAAGAGAGAAGCCCAAGATGAAAGACCAACAATGTAATCTCCAAGATCGCAAGCAAAAGAAGACAACAAGGCTAAGATAAACTACCAAAAGGTGAACTGAAAAAGGCTAGTAGGAAGATCTCCCAAGCAATCAGATAGTTCGATCTCATACAAAGAATATAAGCCTTATAGTGGGGACTATCATTATGAAGAAACCTACCTAAGGGACATGGACAATTAAGTAGTGATGGATATGCTTGACCTAAAGGGGTATAGAACCCTTGACCGCAGAGTTAATAATAATTTTTGAGAAGCTCCTTCTACAAGGACGATAATCTTTTGGCTTTTGAAAGTCAAATGAACTCATATAATGCTTCTGGGCAGTTCGTTATAGGTTATTCCCTACACCTTTTTATAGAGCAACTGCCAAATGTATACACACTATCGAGATAAGATCATTTGCTCTTGGAAGCAATTTTCTTATGAATTATTGGCACAGTTTTGCATATGAAAAACCCTACCATAGATTCTCATGTGCTAGCTAATATTAAGAAAATTCTAGTGAAATTGCTTCATGAATATCTAAGGAGATTCAATATAAAGGCACTAAAAGCAAAAAATATGACCGATAGGGAGAAGCTGATGGCATTGCATTTGAGGGTAATTGAGCAAACTCCTTTCTGGAAAGAGCTCTACGTTCATGGGTGAAAAGATCTGCGTGACTTCCATTTCAAAGCCGATAAATTTATCTACATGGAAGAAATGTGTCATTCTAGGAATAAGTCTCAACCAAAGAAAGAAGGAGGAAAGTTTGGTTTTGATCGCCCCAATAAGAAGCCAAAATGGGATGAACGTAGAAAAGGAAGATATGAGGAGATCCCCAAATCCAATTATGTAGACTTGAATGAACTCATCTCCCACATTTTTGTTATGGCCAAACATGTTGGAAATTTCCCCACCTCCTACAAAACAAAGAATCATGCTGCATCTAAGAGGGGGAAGATCTTTGAAGGAGTTCTTTAATAAAACACAGAAGTCCTTCCTGTTTCGAGGGGAATAGTTAGTGGCCTCTAATCAACAATGCTAACTTTGTAGACAAGGATTCCCAACAATACTTTATCCCTCCAGCTAATCGCATAGATGTCATTCACGGAGGTCCCCACATCGTTGGAAGTAGCAAAGAGGATAGGAGAAGACATGCGAGGGAAGCGAATGATGGAATATTATCTATCAGATAGACCCATCATTCAAGAATTATAGATCTAAACTCCAAATGTCTGACTTGACAATAAATCAACAAGAACTAAGGGGAGTCTATCACCCACATAATGACCCGCTAATGATAAGTGCTCTAGTTGGGCTCTCTGTGCTAACAAAGATCTTAATTGACACTAGAAGTGTAGTAAATGTCGTTTTCAAACACACATTCGACCAGATTAATATTCCATAGGGGAAGTTGGAACCAAGTTTTGATCTCATATTTGAGTTAACTAATAAAAAATCTACTCTAATGAGGCAAATAAAGCTCTTTGTGCAAGTGGGAATTCTCCCATAATCCAGAATCTTTGAAACATTTTCGTAATAATGGATCAACCCTCCTATTATAATGCTTTCTTTGGGGTGCTAGCTTTAGATGAATTAGATGCATTTGTCTCACCTAAATATCTAATGGTAAAGTTCCTAACTAAAAATGGCTAGGAAACCATAAAGGGGGAGCATTTTAGCTCCCGGGAACTATATTTTGCTATGCTTGAGCAATTTGATAAAGATGGCACTTCTTGTTATGATTTAGAGAAAAATAAATTAAACAAAAATAAGAAGCCCTTGAGCAGTAGCTTTTTGAGCCTACTGTTCAAGGTAATAAACGTGCAAAAGTAGTTGAAAAGCCTATGAATGTGATAAAAAGATTTAACTTCTCTAAGAGAAAAAGAAAACGAAAAGAAGCAAACCAGACAACCAATGAAATAGAGGGTGTAGAAATCATTACTGAATCAGATTGTAGAAGTGAGCAAGAATGAATGAAATCTACCGAAAATCTGGAACATGTAAGCTTAGATTTGCTTGATCCAACCCAAACGACAAAAATTGGAAAATAAAAAGGTGATAATTTCAAAAAAGAACTTATCAGAATCCTTCAATCTAGCAAAGATGTGTTTGCCTGGACTCACACAGATATGATCGGGATAGATCTAACAATTATGAGCCATGTTCTAAATACAGATCCAAACATTGTTCATGTTCGACAAAAGAAAAGGAAATTTAATAAAATTTGAGCTAATGCATGAAAGGAAGTACTTAAAAGATTATTTGAGAATGGATTCATTAAGAAGAGTTTTAACCTAAATGGTTGGCTAATCCTGTACAAGTCAAAAAGTACAATGGAAAATGTAGAACATGCATCGGTACACCGATCTAAATAAGCCATACCCCAAAGATTGCTATTCTTTTTCTAGAATAGATCAATTGGTAATGCCATAAGTAAAATAAGCTTTTGTCTTTTATAGATGCATACTTAGGATATAATTAAAACCCCATGTTCAAATCGAATGAAGGAAGCACAATTTTTACAACGGATTAGGGGACTTACTGCTACAAAGTTATGCCTTTTGGGCTGAAGGGTGTAGGGGTTACATATCAAAGGTTAGTAAACAGAATGTTTAAGGAAAAAATCGAACGAAATATGAACGTGTACGCAGAACTAAAGTCCCAAGAGGAAATTAACCACTTGAAAGACCTTGAGGAAATGTTCGGAGCACTCAAAAAGTAAAAATGAACCCGAATCCGCAAAAATGCTCTTTTGAAATACAATCTGGGAAATTTCTATGCTATATTGTCACTGCTCGAGGAATTAAGGCCAATCTTGACCAAATCAAAGCGATTAAGGACATGATAGGGCCAAAAAACAGTAAAGATGAGATGAACCTAAATGGAAGGATGGTAGCTTTAAACATTTTTTATCTCTGAAGCTATTGACGAGTGCATCCCTTTCTTTAATGTAATTAAGAAAAAGAAAAAATTTGAGTAGGGAGAAGGTTGCCGAAATGCCTTTAAAGAATTAAAAAACCACTGCAAACCTCAAGTCTTATCTAATCCCATAGAAGGAGAGAATTATATCTTTACATGGCAGTCTCCACACATGCTAAAATCTCAGTTCTAGTAAGGGAAGAAAATAAAACTCCGCTTTCGGTGCACTATACTAGTAAAGGCTTAAAGCGCAGAGTTAGATATCCAGTTATAGAAAAGTTGGCATACTGTCTAATTCTCATTACTTGAAAGCTGAGATCCTACTTCAGGCGCACCCAATATAGGTTTTGGCTAATTTTCCACTTTAGCAAATCTTCAATAAACCCGAGATGTTAAGAAGGCAAGTATAATAGAGAATAGAGCTGAGTCAATATGAGATTGAATTCTAGCCTCGAGTGGCAATCAAAGGGCAAGCTCTGGCTGATTTTGTTAATTAATGCATGGGTTTATTAAAGAGAATTCAGAAAAGGAAAAAGATATGAAGCCGATAAGACATCTATTTTTTGATGAAGTCTCAAACAAGCAAGGGTTTTCCATTAACAATAATCTGGCTGAATATGAATCTATGGTAGCAGGACTTACCTTGGCTCTTCAGTTAAAAATCCTAAGGACTGAAATTTTCAGTGATTTCTAATTAATGGTTAATCAACTGAATTAAACTTATCAAACAACTAATGCAAGGTTGACCCTTTATGTGAAAAAGATATTGGAAATGTTAGTCCAGTTTGAAGATTTTTTTGATACACCAAGTGCCCTAAGCAAGCTAACTCTTTGACAAAGTGAGCTAGCACGCGAGGAGTTCCAGAGACTCGAATTATGATAGTAGGTTTTGAACAAAATCCTAGTATTGAGGAAAAAGCCACCAAATCAAAAAAGAAAACTATTGTGGGAATCAGGAACATTCATATGCAAATAGATTGTTAATATGAGACTAATTAATTGACACCCATTGTTGAATACTTGGTGGAAATTAGACTTTAGAGGGATAAAAGAGAAGCTAGCAGGATAAGGTGTTAAGCTCCAGCTTTTACTATGTTGGATGGAATGCTTTACACAAAAAGATATTCGCTTACTTATTTGAGGTGCGTTAGTCCGAAAAATGGCTTAATATTGTTATAAGAAGCCTATGAGAGGTTCTGTGGAGATCATTCTAATGGCATGAAGTTAGTCAAAAAGGTCACGAGACAAGTTTTTTATTGGCCCCATATGAATAAAGATGCTGTGAATTATGTAAAGAAATAAGAAAAGTGTCTGAGATTTTCAATAACCGCATATATACCACTAAATGTGTTAACCCAATTCCCAAGTCCATGGCCCTTTGATGTAGGAGAATCGACTTAATAGGACCATTGCCTATACCAAAAGGCGGAGCAAAGTTTCCAATAGTAGCCCTCGACCACTTTACCAAATGGGTAGAGGCAAAACCATCGCCAAATATAATGTCATGACAAGTGCTAAAGTTTATGATCAAGAACATAGTCACTCGGTTTGGAGTACCGAATAAAGATAGTATCCGAGAATGGGCTCCAATTTGAAAGTGAGAAATTCACAAAATTCTGCAATAAGAATGCGATAATCAAAAGTTTTCATCAGTAGCTCATCCCAAAGCTAGTGGAGCCTTCAAAGCTACTAACAAGACTATCCTCAAGAAATGGCTAGATAAAGCAAAAGGAAATTGGGTAGAAGAACTACCGCTTCTACTTTGGACATATCAAACTTCTACTAAGACTACAGCAGGGCATATTTCATTTTCTTTGACACATGGATGTGACGCAATGCTTTTAGTACCATCCCATTGAAGGATTGCACATGCCTTTGATTCCAATCAAGAGCTAAAGATAGATCCTTAGATTTGGTCAATAAACTGAGAGAGAAGCTACCATACAAATGACCAAATATCAACAAAGGATATCAAGGCACCACAACTCCAAGGTTAAAGGAAGATCATTTCAAAAAGGAGATTTGGTGCTCTGAAAAGTCATGGAAAACACCAAAAATTCAGCAGACTGACCACTCGGACTGAACTGGAAAGGACCCTTAGTTGTCCATGAATCAATCGTACCAGGAGCTTATCAACTAAGCCGACCTGATGGTAATGTAATAACAAGAACTTGGAATATCGAGCATCTAAGAGCTTATTTTCCTACAATGGATAAACAAAGAGATCGAGACAAATATATCATGGGATTGACAATCAATAAAATGGAAGGAATTCATAAAATAGTGAAAAGCCTTTAGTCCCGCCATAAGGATTTGGTCAAAGCATTATAAGCCTACGGTCCCACCTATATGGCATGATCGCAACACCTTCTAGAGGAAGTTTAGAATAAGCCTTTGGTCCAGCCTACAAGGCCTAGCCAGAGCACCACAAGCCTTCGGTCTTGCCTAAGAGGCCTGGCTGGAGCGCCTCCTAAAGGGAGGAAAAAGTAAGCCTTTAGTTCCACCTAAGAAGGCCTATCCAGAGTTCTGACCATCTTTCAATCCCACTTATAAGGCCTGTCCAGAGCACCTTTTAGAGGGAGGATGGGTTGGACTTGGTGTAACGTCCCAGATTTGAGCGCTCGAAAATCGACATCCATACTTTACATCGTACTCGAATGCCGTAGATTCGACCGTTCAAATCCGGTTCGCCGGAGCTTATAAAAACATTAAGTAAATAACACAGCGGAATAAAAGAAAAAGAATATAGATATGCAACATCAGATACAATATCCAGATACAATGATGATACAATGAATATCAATATACATCAGAGATATGATACAATAAATAGCAGCGGAAAAGAAAACAGATAACATCAGCAGCGGATAATCTCCAACTCCAAAGCATCAATCCAGAAATAGCTTGAACTCCCAATAACGATACACCAAGATAAGCAAGTGCAGTCCATATCCAAAGACTGAACTGGCTCCAGAAAACCTACTAATCCGACTATCTGAAAAACCCAACTCTAGACTGCTCGTGTAGAAAAATTTTGAGCATCCAGAGTTTAGGAAAGAAACAATAAACTCCGGATCAGTCATGGGACTGGTGTGAGCAACAAAAACAGTTTATCTTTAAAAACAAATAGTAGAGAATTTTAAAGTCAATTCGCAATGCTTTTGGAAAATGAAACTACCATAAGACCTCCCACCACACACACAATGCAAACGCAGACTTGGAGGAGATTTCTTCTTATGATAGTCAAAGATGCTTACTACGCAAAATCAAATCCTTTTTGATATTATTATTAGTGCATAGTGTAGAAAACATTTCAAAGTAGAATATAAATCTTAGCCAACATACGACCAGTATCGTATGCCTACTATAGCTACCATCTAAACAGTGGTGACCACCGTACGTAAATGGCAGGTTCTACAACTAATACCGTACAAAGTTCGTATTGGAAGATGGATTTCCAACAAATGGTCAGGCTAAGGAACTTCCTATGCCACGAAGGAACGCCTCTGGAATGACGTCCCGAGAAATAACCTAACATTACGGTTAGATCTCTGCCAACACAAGGCCGGGTTACCTCTGCAAAAATAGGTAACTACTGACACGCGTATGCCATCCCCCGATCGTAACCGATCTTCCCGAGGATCCTCGATTTCCAACAACCACAAAGTAATAAACTTGCAGCAACCACATAGGTTAAATATCTGGGCTCCATACCATGATACCACCTCTATCCAGAAGGAATGACATACACTAAGGGGCGCTACTCCCTAGAACCTTGCTGCATCCTTCCTGTTTTGACCATTTCCGGGGTGTGAGGTTCGACGAAGTCTCGTCCACAAAGCTACGCTTTGTCACAAAGCCATGCTTCGGGTCAAACAAATGATCAACCTATGATCACAAAGATATAAAATCAAATAAATGATCATATTGCAAATGATCAAACACTGATCATCACACAGCAACACTCAGCGTGTCACATTACCAAATTGGGATATATCGCTGATAACTTCAACTACATAACCTCTGAGCTCGTACGTCTCAGAGAAGGGTGTTAAGCTAAGAGAATAAATTCTCCGCCACCAACAGAAATGTATTTGAAAGAAATCGGCTTTATATCTCAAAGTGTAATGTCAGACATGTAACCATACAAGTCTGTTCCGGGTTAGAACAGAACTGAAGGCACTTCTTACGAAGCCCTTGCAATTTCCGGGTATTCACAATCCCGTCCGGACTTCCCATCACAAAGGGTGATAAAATCTCTATACCGGGGACCAGTCGGTGCAGAGACATTCGACGAGTTGTCCTTTCGTTTTCGTAAATATCCGGTCTTCAACACCGGTCTTCAAATGCTATCCATATACGACGTATCACTATTCGGAATGGGTTATATGACACAAATGTCTTTTCCCGGCTAACCCGAATAACGAGCGCAATATTTGAAAATATATGGATATGGGGATTTCAATTAAGTCACAACTTAATAATTCAAAACTTTCCTCCAAAATAGTTTAAACCAATCATCATTTCAAATCTTTAAATAAAAATATTTATTTCACACCGTTCACCTCATTTTATAAAGATCTATTCATAGGTTTCAAAACATTTCAATTCCAATTGGATTAACTCGTTAAATCTTTAAATAAAAATTCAACTTATAGCTTTCAAGACAATTTCATTTCGAATGGTTTAAACAATTCATCTTTTTAAATATGTTAAAGATAACAGATTCAATTCATAGCTTTCAAAAGAATTCATTTATAACTTGGAAAACCATTTTTCAATTTATACTTGAAATTCCTTTTAATTGGGATTTCATTTCTTATATATATGAAAGCTTTTATCATTTGAAAACAAGTAGTTTATTTCAGAAAAATTTCAGTTATATTTGCTCGAGTTAAAGCCTTTGAATTTAAATTCAAATTCCCAAATCAATACCTTTAAAATAGTTTAACCCATATATAACTGTACAGCATTTTTTTTATCCCTAGTTTCAAATTTTAGGATTCAAATTAAAATATTGAAGTTAAATTTAAATCAAATAATTTAAATTTCAAATTCAACCAAGTTGCTCAAAAATAACTTTCATCTTTGAAATTCCATTTCAAAAGCTTTTCACTTTAAACCCGAATTTCCAATTTTAAAATCAATTGAAATTAAAGTTTCAATTTCAAAACATCAAATTTAATTTATCTGTGACTTAACCGATTTCCACGTGAAATCCATATTTGTGTGTGTAACAGTGTGGTCCAGGGGTTTTAACACAATAGTGCAACATCAATCATCACAGATCAAAATACAGGATATAGTTGATAAGTGATATAAACTATAACGCTTATCTTTCACATATAGATCACAGATATATATATCACAGATAATCAATTACAGATCATAACTAAAATCAGGATGTAACACAAAGCATCACAATCAGGGATATCAAACAATTCAACGTTCAATAGAATTCAAACATTCATAAGTAAGGTCAAATTTATTTATCTGATCAGATTAGTCACCAATACTGTTAATTAACATTAACTATTAAAATTTTATTTAAATTAATTAATCTTTAATAATAAATTAATTAGCCTCAAATAAATAAATTGATTAACTATCATTTAATTAATTCTCCTTAATTATTTTTATTAAGTAATTAACAATTTACGATTAATTATCTAAATTAATCAGTCTAATTAATTATCAAAATTTATCACATAAATTTGATTACTTAATGGATTTCTAGTTAATTAACAATTCAACTAATAACATTTCTTTAATTACTTTATTAAGAAATTTTCTTAGGTTTAAATCATCGTTAATTATTTCTAATCAACTTAATTTATTAATTTATAAATAAGATAAATCATTCTTAAGTTAATTACATAATTAATTTACCTTTAATTATAAATTAATCCTTCCTTTACAATTTCAAATTCCATTTAAAATTCAAATTCTTTTAATCCTTTAAATACTTTAAAGTTATATAGACAAGTTTAAATTTCTAAAACTTTATTTATCCTTAACTTTAGTTTCAAACTGAACTGGAGTTTAGACTTGAACTTAGATTTAAAACCCAGATTAAATCTTACTTTATTTTAAATTTTAAATTTAAAAATTCCCAAAGCAGGAACAGGTTTGGTTTAAACCTGTCCACATACTTCTCGAGCCCAGACCAAAATTTCTTCGAGCCCAACTCAAATTCACTCAAATGAATACTTGAGACAACCCTGCGAAACCCCGAGCTACTCGCGTTTTACTTCGAGTAAACCAACATCTTCCCCGAGATCAACTTCGAGAAAACTCGCGTACCATTTTCTGCTCCAACCCAGACTTCATCTTCTTCACAACCCAAACCTTTGAACCCAGACAACAAGTGTGCACGCAACTTCACGCGTGCACGTGCACACCCCACAACGACGTCTCCGACCATCACTACACCGACGAGCAAGTCGAACATCACTTCCAGTTCCGATCCCAACCACCAGCTCCCTTGCAACACCTCTCGAACTCGAATTCGAGTGAAACGAGACATGTAACCAAACTCGCGACCAAACACAATCCTGTCAAAGCCTCGTCTTCGTAGCCTAGTTCACCAGAATTCCTCCAACTCCGGTCACGACCTCGTCTATGGCCTAGCTACCCTCACCCAAAACCCGCACGTACTCGATCAACCCTCTTGGTCGCAGTGATCGTTTCTTTAAACCCAGTGAAAACTAGGGTTCTAAAATAGAATTCGTCACCGCTCTCTTCACCATGATTTCTAACACCATCCATGATTTTTCTCGGCATCTCCTAACCTTCCTTTACTACCAGGAGGAAACTCAAGTCTCCACAATACAGAGATCACCATAATTTGCTAAAAATTCCTTTTTCGATCAATATCAAACTGCATCCTTAACTCATTCTTTAAAATTCAAATTCTTGATTAAAAATCAAGTTATAGTTGATGCTTTTAATTTGTGAAACTGAAGTTACAAAATTATCACGTTTGATTTTTGGCAAAATTAACATGCACTGTTACATCTCATGTTTCCAGTGATGACATCTCATATTTAACTGCTTGAAACTCTAAATATTTACTGGAGATATTCCACAACCTCATTTTTATAAGTTTTATTCCATCAGATACTTGGTTAAATGATGAGTGTAAAAATAAAGGTTTGTGCCTGGGAAAATCAAAGAAACAGAACAAGCAAATGGAGTAACAGACATATACACACATATATTACTCATAAATACATGAAATGTTTGTTTAACTCAACTTAAAAGCATGCGACCCTAGTTAGATTTTAAGTTTATAGAAGGTTACTCACAGATTCTCAACATTGGATTCAAAGAATGGTTTAAAAGGTTAAAGTTGCTCACCTTTGAAATGAAGACATAAAACAAGCCTGGGAATGATTTATTTGAAATCTGGAAGTTATACTTTCGATCTGAGCTTGGTTGGTTTTTTTGAAATCTTTAATTCACTTACAGTTGAACCTGAGCTTGATTTGAGATGATCTGCTTATCTTTGCATTTGTTTTAAATGAGTTGCTTCAGGTTGTATCTTTGATTTTATTTTAATTTTTTTTTCTTTTTTCTTCTTTCCTGGCTTTCATTTTGCTAAGTTTTTGATGGATGAAGAGAAGAGGAGATGTATAAAAAGTGAAAGTTTACTTGATATATGAGATAGAAGTGTACAGGTGATTATATATATAAAATAAGTATTGCCATCTTTCTTTTCTTTTTAGTACAGGTATAGGCAAAGATATTGCTTCCCTTTGGTGGCCGAAGATAATGGCATTAATTGCCTTGCCATACTTATCCATTTATTTATATTTCGTATGTACTTGTATGAAGATATTGTGGTGTCTTCTTTTGCAAGCACACACATACACTTTTGTTTCTTACTTTACCAGCCTATACTTACTTGTCCTTGTTCACATGGGAATGTATTTTATTCCTATGCTTACATTATTTGGCTCGGCTGAAAAGATCTTGCTATTGGTTTTGTTTTATTTTTGTACTTTGCTTACATATGTGAATGTATTTTATTAGCTTGAATACTTGTCTTTTGTTTGTTTGATTTATTTTATTTCTTGTTTTGTTTACAACTTATACTTGTTGTCTTGTTTTACTTAATTATGTATTGGTTCATAGATATGTTTATTTGTTTTATTACTTTGCAATGTTATCTTACTTATATATTTATTATCTTATATTTAATTTATAATTTCAAATTATTATTAACCATCAATTTTAATATTTATTATTATCAATTATTTATTTACAATTTAAACTCAAGTCAAAATATATAACTATATATTTATTATTTTCAAATTCACTCATTTTTGAATTGGGGAAACTCGCTCTAATTTTCTAATTAAATTTACAAATTTTTATCCAAAAATTTATTTAATTACTCTATTTAATTCAAAAATTCAATAAATTATTAATTTAAATTAAATTTCGGGGTCGTTACAAACTTCCCCCCTTAAAAGAATTTCGTCCTCGAAATTCGCAGGCACGAAAACAGCATAGAGATAGACAGATTCGATCTCCTATAATTCCTCAAACACAAGATACGGATTCCGAATTCAAGTCGGAATATCTCAGAATACATACCAATTTGTCCTTCTTCGGACTTTGGTACTCACAAGAAATTACAATAGAATTTCAAAGTTTGGTTTCAAACAATATCGTTTTATCGGTTTGATTCAATTTTAGCCTCATATTCTATTAATCAATTTAACTCAATTTAAAATTTCCAATTTTCAAATTCATTAAGGTTTAAATCAAAAAGCTGATAAGAAAACGATGAAGATACGAAGTAAGAATTTTCTACAATGATTCGTAGAGCCATCTTCATATCGAAACTACTTCTGGAGCTGCCACGAAGCAATGAAAAGAATTTTGGAAACGAATCAAAGGAAATTAATAGAGAAAAATTGTTTCCACTGTTGCAGGGTATTGACATTTGTAGTCGTATTTCCTGTCCCATATCTCGTCTTCTTCTTGCACTCATACTTACTATCAGTGGATAGCAAGAGAATTTACTGAGACGTTCAGACGGATATCTGAGAGATATACTCATTCTAGAGTTTACTTCACTCTATCTCTAATGAGCTACTTAACGTGTTATACTCCTGAGCTAAAGTTCAACCTGGCTCTGATACCAAATGTAAAAGTCCAAAGACAGCAGTCACAACCGGTAGGCTTTTCAACCATCACAGCCCCACCGTGGCTTACACTGGAACCCCAAACTTGCTTTTATGGCCAGCCTCTCGACTGTCACGGCCTTCGCCTAACCAACCCATCCCTCTCAGGGACATGTAGGGGTAAGAGTCTCCCGTTCGCCACCAAACTGCGAAGCGAGAATCCCCTATCATGCTGTAATATAGCAAGACTGGTGTGAGCAACAAAAACAGTTTATCTTTAAAAACAAATAGTAGAGAATTTTAAAGTCAATTCGCAATGCTTTTGGAAAATGAAACTACCATAAGACCTCTCACCACACACACAATGCAAACGCAGACTTGGAGGAGATTTCTTCTTATGATAGTCAAAGATGCTTACTACGCAAAATCAAATCCTTTTTGATATTATTATTAGTGCATAGTGTAGAAAACATTTCAAATTAGAATATAAATCTTAGCCAACATACGACCAGTATCATATGCCTACTATAGCTACCATCTAAACAGTGGTGACCACCGTACGTAAATGGCAGGTTCTACAACTAATACCGTACAAAGTTCGTATTGGAAGATGGATTTCCAACAAATGGTCAGGCTAAGGAACTTCCTATGCCACGAAGGAACGCCTCTGGAATGACGTCCCGAGAAATAACCTAACATTACGGTTAGATCTCTGCCAACACAAGGCCGGGTTACCTCTGCAAAAATAGGTAACTACTGACACGCGTATGCCATCCCCCGATCGTAACCGATCTTCCCGAGGATCCTCGATTTCCAACAACCACAAAGTAATAAACTTGCAGCAACCACATAGGTTAAATATCTGGGCTCCATACCATGATACCACCTCTATCCAGAAGGAATGACATACACTAAGGGGCGCTACTCCCTAGAACCTTGCTACATCCTTCCTGTTTTGACCATTTCCGGGGTGTGAGGTTCGACGAAGTCTCATCCACAAAGCTACGCTTTGTCACAAAGCCATGCTTCGGGTCAAACAAATGATCAACCTATGATCACAAAGATATAAAATCAAATAAATGATCATATCGCAAATGATCAAACACTGATCATCACACAGCAACACTCAACATGTCACATTACCAAATTGGGATATATCGCTGATAACTTCAACTACATAACCTCTGAGCTCGTACGTCTCAGAGAAGGGTGTTAAGCTAAGAGAATAAATTCTCCGCCACCAACAGAAATGTATTTGAAAGAAATCGGCTTTATATCTCAAAGTGTAATGTCACACATGTAACCATACAAGTCTGTTCCGGGTTCAAACATAACCGAAGGCACTTCTTACGAAGCCCTTGCAATTTCCGGGTATTCACAATCCCGTCCGGACTTCCCATCACAAAGGGTGATAAAATCTCTATACCGGGGACCAGTCGGTGCAGAGACATTCGACGAGTTGTCCTTTCGTTTTCGTAAATATCCGGTCTTCAACACCGGTCTTCAAATGCTATCCATATACGACATATCACTATTCGGAATGGGTTATATGACACAAATGTCTTTTCCCGGCTAACCCGAATAACGAGCGCAATATTTGAAAATATATGGATATGGGGATTTCAATTAAGTCACAACTTAATAATTCAAAACTTTCCTCCAAAATAGTTTAAACCAATCATCATTTCAAATCTTTAAATAAAAAGATTTATTTCACACCGTTCACCTCGTTTTATAAAGATCTATTCATAGGTTTCAAAACATTTCAATTCCAATTGGATTAACTCGTTAAATCTTTCAATTAAAGATTCAACTTATAGCTTTCAAGACAATTTCATTTCGAATGGTTTAAACAATTCATCATTTTAAATCTGTTAAAGATAACAGATTCAATTCATAGCTTTCAAAAGAATTCATTTATAACTTGGAAAACCATTTTTTAATTTATACTTGAAATTCCTTTAAATTGGGATTTCATTTCTTATATATATGAAAGCTTTTATCATTTGAAAACAAGTAGTTTATTTCAGAAAAATTTCAGTTATATTTGCTCGAGTTAAAGCCTTTGAATTTAAATTCAAATTCCCAAATCAATACCTTTAAAATAGTTTAACCCATATATAACTGTATAGCATTTTTTTTATCCCTAGTTTCAAATTTTAGGATTCAAATTAAAATATTGAAGTTAAATTTAAATCAAATAATTTAAATTTCAAATTCAACCAAGTTGCTCAAAAATAACTTTCATCTTTGAAATTCCATTTCAAAAGCTTTTCACTTTAAACCCGAATTTCCAATTTCAAAATCAATTGAAATTAAAGTTTCAATTTCAAAACATCAAATTTAATTTATCTGTGACTTAACCGATTTCCACGTGAAATCCATATTTGTGTGTGTAACAGTGTGGTCCAGGGGTTTTAACACAATAGTGCAACATCAATCATCACAGATCAAAATACAGGATATAGTTGATAAGCGATATAAACTATAACGCTTATCTTTCACATACAGATCACAGATATATATATATCACAGATAATCAATTACAGATCACAACAAAAATCAGGATGTAACACAAAGCATCACAATCAGGGATATCAAACAATTCAACGTTCAATAGAATTCAAACATTCATAAGTAAGGTCAAATTTATTTATCTGATCAGATTAGTCACCAATACTGTTAATTAACATTAACTAATTAAAATTTTATTTAAATTAATTAATCTTTAATAATAAATTAATTAGCCTCAAATAAATAAATTGATTAACTATCATTTAACTAATTCTCCTTAATTATTTTTATTAAGTAATTAACAATTTACGATTAATTATCTAAATTAATTAATCTAATTAATTATCAAAATTTATCACATAAATTTGATTACTTAATGGATTTCTAGTTAATTAACAATTCAACTAATAACATTTCTTTAATTACTTTCTTAAGAAATTTTCTTAGGTTTAAATCATCGTTAATTATTTCTAATCAACTTAATTTATTAATTTATAAATAAGATAAATCATTCTTAAGTTAATTACATAATTAATTTACCTTTAATTATAAATTAATCCTTCCTTTACAATTTCAAATTCCATTTAAAATTCAAATTCTTTTAATCCTTTAAATACTTTAAAGTTATATAGACAAGTTTAAATTTCTAAAACTTTATTTATCCTTAACTTTAGTTTCAAACTGAACTGGAGTTTAGACTTGAACTTAGATTTAAAACCCAGATTAAATCTTACTTTATTTTAAATTTTAAATTTAAAAATTCCCAAAGCAGGAACAGGTTTGGTTTAAACCTGTCCACAAACTTCTCGAGCCCAGACCAAAATTTCTTCGAGCCCAACTCAAATTCACTCAAACGAATACTTGAGACAACCCTGCGAAACCCCGAGCTACTCGCGTTTTACTTCGAGTAAACCAACATCTTCCCCGAGATCGACTTCGAGAAAACTCGCGTACCATTTTCTGCTCCAACCCAGACTTCATCTTCTTCACAACCCAAACCTTTGAACCCAGACAACAAGTGTGCACGCAACTTCACGCGTGCATGTGCACACCCCACAACGACATCTCCGACCATCACTACACCGACGAGCAAGTCGAACATCACTTCCAGTTCCGATCCCAACCACCAGCTCCCTTGCAACACCTCTCGAACTCGAATTCGAGTGAAACGAGACCTGTAACCAAACTCGCGACCAAACACAATCCTGTCAAAGCCTCGTCTTCGTAGCCTAGTTCACCAGAATTCCTCCAACTCCGGTCACGACCTCGTCTATGGCCTAGCTACCCTCACCCAAAACCCGCACGTACTCGATCAACCCTCTTGGTCGCAGTGATCGTTTCTTTAAACCTAGTGAAAACTAGGGTTCTAAAATAGAATTCGTCACCGCTCTCTTCACCATGATTTCTAACACCATCCATGATTTTTCTCGGCATCTCCTAACCTTCCTTTACTACCAGGAGGAAACTCAAGTCTCCACAATACAGAGATCACCATAATTTGCTAAAAATTCCTTTTTCGATCAATATCAAACTGCATCCTTAACTCATTCTTTAAAATTCAAATTCTTGATTAAAAATCAAGTTATAGTTGATGCTTTTAATTTGTGAAACTGAAGTTACAAAATTATCACGTTTGATTTTTGGCAAAATTAACATGCACTGTTACATCTCATGTTTCCAGTGATGACATCTCATATTTAACTGCTTGAAACTCTAAATATTTACTGGAGATATTCCACAACCTCATTTTTATAAGTTTTATTCCATCAGATACTTGGTTAAATGATGAGTGTAAAAATAAAGGTTTGTGCCTGGGAAAATCAAAGAAACAGAACAAGCAAATGGAGTAACAGACATATACACACATATATTACTCATAAATACATGAAATTTTTGTTTAACTCAACTTAAAAGCATGCAACCCTAGTTAGATTTTAAGTTTATAGAAGGTTACTCACAGATTCTCAACATTGGATTCAAAGAATGGTTTAAAAGATTAAAGTTGCTCACCTTTGAAATGAAGACATAGAACAAGCCTGGGAATGATTTATTTGAAATCTGGAAGTTATACTTTCGATCTGAGCTTGGTTGGTTTTTTTGAAATCTTTAATTCACTTACAGTTGAACCTGAACTTGATTTGAGATGATCTGCTTATCTTTGCATTTGTTTTAAATGAGTTGCTTCAGGTTGTATCTTTGATTTTATTTTATTTTTTTTTCTTTTTTCTTCTTTCATGGCTTTCATTTTGCTAAGTTTTTGATGGATGAAGAGAAGAGGAGATGTATAAAAAGTGAAAGTTTACTTGATATATGAGATAGAAGTGTACATGTGATTATATATATAAAATAAGTATTGCCATCTTTCTTTTCTTTTTAGTACAGGTATAGGCAAAGATATTGCTTCCCTTTGGTGGCCGAAGATAATGGCATTAATTGCCTTGCCATACTTATCCATTTATTTATATTTCGTATGTACTTGTATGAAGATATTGTGGTGTCTTCTTTTGCAAGCACACACATACACTTTTGTTTCTTGCTTTACCAGCCTATACTTACTTGTCCTTGTTCACATGGGAATGTATTTTATTCCTATGCTTACATTATTTGGCTCGGCTGAAAAGATCTTGCTATTGGTTTTGTTTTATTTTTGTACTTTGCTTACATATGTGAATGTATTTTATTAGCTTGAATACTTGTCTTTTGTTTGTTTGATTTATTTTATTTCTTGTTTTGTTTACAACTTATACTTGTTGTCTTGTTTTACTTAATTATGTATTGGTTCATAGATATGTTTATTTGTTTTATTACTTTGCAATGTTATCTTACTTATATATTTATTATCTTATATATTTATTATCTTATATTTAATTTATAATTTCAAATTATTATTAACCATCAATTTTAATATTTATTATTATCAATTATTTATTTACAATTTAAACTCAAGTCAAAATATATAACTATATATTTATTATTTTCAAATTCACTCATTTTGGAATCGGGGAAACTCGCTCTAATTTTCTAATTAAATTTACAAATTTTTATCCAAAAATTTATTTAATTACTCTATTTAATTCAAAAATTCAATAAATTATTAAATTAAATTAAATTAAATTTCGGGGTCGTTACACTTGGTCCCTCCTAAGATTTCTCGGCCAGAGCACTAACCAACTACCTTTGGTCCTACCTATAAGGCCTGTCAGGAGCTCCTTCTAGAGGGAGAATGGGATGGTCCCACCTAAGATGGCCCAGCCAGGGTACCGACCAATAGCCTTTGGTCCTACTTATAAGGCTTGTTTAGAGCGCCTCCTAGAGGGATGACGTGTTAGACTTTTATCTTGCCTAAAATGGCCTGGCCAGAGCACCGACCAACATTTAGCATTGCCTAAAAGGTATAGAGGGTGTAATCTTATATAAAGAAGTCAATAAAACAAGTCTAATTCCATCTAAAGGATAAACCAAAGCAATCTTCTAGAGGAAGTGCAATCGAACACAATCAATCTTACCCTATGGAAAAGTTAAAGCACCCTTCAAAGAGGAGGTCCGATAGCTTTCCATGCTCATATAATCTCATTCAAAAAAAAAATCATCAAGTTATTATCCAAGAAACCCATACTAAGGAAAAGATATTTACTTTGAAAACCAGCCAGGGTAATGATATTTAAGCAACAATGATTTGCTTATAAAGTCATTCATAATAGAAATTTATGAAGACAAATTGATCCACATCTTTACCAAATTTGAGAGGATTCGTCTAAAATTCCATTAATTCAATAATTATTCCAAAAATAAATTTAAAAACCAATTTTTCAAAGTTTCAAAAATCGATATGAAAACATTTTCATAAAATTTCTTTAGCATTTACAAAACAAAACGATCAATTTGAGAAAGAGATAATTTCTTGAAATTATGGAGGTTATCTTCATTTACACTATATTCTTCAAAAGAAAAGGATTTAAGGAGAAGGTCTCATAAGAAGTAAGAGCTAGAAAGGCGAGGAGATACTTGATTTTACACTAAAGTGTTAAACACTTCTTTTATACAAGGAGGGAGGAAAATGTTGTCCACAAATTTTCTTACTACTTTGATAAAAGAGTTATCAAGGGAAAAAGGAAGCAACTAAGTCAATAGGAGGATATGGAAGCATTGAAACATAGGTATCGAGCCTATATGACAATAAAATAACGAGCCTGTAAGTGCTTTGAAGATGTCGAGCTTGTAAACAAAGAGTGCTATCAAGCATAAATACAAGAAACAACACCGAGCATATATAAGTGACAATATCGAGAGTTTAAGGGGAAGTATCATGATTCTAAAATGATGTTGAGCTTGTAAATACAGAAGATGTCGAGTCTATTAGGTAATGAAGTTGCCGAGCTTGTAAATAGAAGCGATGTTGAGCAGATCAGAAATGGATATATCAAGCATGGAGATGTCGAGCTTGTATCCAAAGGTAGTATCGAGCATCTAACAACAGAGGGTTATTGAGCCTCTATAACCATAGGGATGTTGAACATCTAAATAGTTAACTAGCCTCTACAAAGAACGAAGAGGTACCTAGTCTCTAAAGGATAATAAGCCTCTATAATAGCAAGCGTTGTTGAGTATCTACAAGTAAAGGTGATGTCGAGAATTTTGCAATAAAGATAGCATGTCGAGCCTGTAAGGTGATGGAGATGTCGATCCAATAAATGCTTGAAGATATCAAGCTACTACAAGCTTGGAGAAATAAGAGATGTTGAGCTTCTGCAGCACAAAAGTTGCTGAGCCTAAAGATAGTATAGTTTGTCAAGGATGTAAAAAGGGGTGTCAAGCTTCTAAATTATGGCGAGCTTCTACGATGGCAGAATGGATATTGAGTCTTTACATGTAACTGATGCCAGTCTTCACAAAGACAGTATTGCTGAAATTTCAACAAAATTGTGAAGACCGCCCTACACCACTGACACTCAATATACATAAGATAGTGCGCTACTATCATACCAATCGATGTAGGATGATCATCAATGTTTAAAATGAAACAAAACACCACTGAATCTGGTATATATCTCATAGCACATGGAATAAAATATAATATCATAGATATAAAACAGAAGAGATAGTAATAACTAAGTCAACCAAAATCAAAGTATAGGCACACAAAGTTATACATTGTTATCCCTATAATTGTCAAAGGATATAGTTCAAGAAGATCAAAAACATGGAAGTAAGGACCAATATCGAAGCCTAAAGCTCTAAGTGGTAAAATAACATTGAAGGCAAATGAAGATGTCTTTGATAGTGTCGAAGACAGGGAGGTTATGTCAGAGAAACAATTTAGCTATTCAACTAAATGAATAGGATCAGCTTAGTCAATACCACATCTATTGACTTCAAAGATGTGCAAAGAAACATAAACAACATCGACAGTGGTGAAAGAAGCAACGATGTCAAATCTATTCTACACCCTTTACATAACACTTAAAGATATGTGATCAATGAGATGGATTGACATTGAGGACGTAGGAAATTGCTCTTCGTTACTACTAAAAATACAAAGGAACTTCATTCAAATAATTTCGCATATCTACACGAAATGATAACGTCATCAATACCCTCAAAGCCATCAATGAACGTCGAAGTGGCCATACCTCATTTCATTGATGTCAGGTCCATCAATATAGCATATTTCAATACTTCGAAGATGCTACCCAACAGCAGCACCAAGGGTCTTCACATTAAAGGAATATAGGATAATGCCACTCCCCATTATGTTCAGCATCACCACTACTCATCTGTTATCGTCGAAGACATCAATGACATCGATTACCCATCACACATCATCCTTATGCAAGTTCTTCTAAGACATTGACATCACACTTGAAGGATGAATTCAAAGTCAACATATCCAAAGACATATCGGTAAGGAAGCAGATACCGAAGCACCTCGAAGGCATCCCATTTTAATGGTGCTAAGTAACGACTCCACTACTCAACAATGCCTGCTACCGCTTGTTATAAATGCCAACAGCAAAGAGACTAAACCGGTGCCGTTGAAGTCATCCCATTCGAAGACACTAGACACGAAGTGGTGGCTGCCTACTTATATAAATATAACCCTAGTGGCACCATTTCTGGGAACAAATATTCTCTTCCCATTTCTTTTCTTCTTAAGCTTTGTAAACCCTAAATTAAGGGGATTTAATTAGTTGTAAAATTTGAACCTTGTACGCTTATGGAATTGAAAATCAAACAATTGCATAACCTATTGACAAATTCAAACTCGAAATTTGCATACTTAATTAAGCTTAAACCAAAACTTGGACGTCGTCGAACATTTTGACCTATGTCCTTTTGAGCATATTTACTTGGGTGATACCTTGTCTATAGCATATTAATTCGTACTATTCATTACCTTTGAAGAATGATTACTTACTTGGAGCGATGCATGCATCAACCTATAACTTCAATTAACCTCGAAGAGAACAACCTCAGCTAGCTTCAAAGAGACCAACCTTTGATTAACCCATCTTTTACATGTTTTAGGGCGTTGACGAATTATTTTGTTAACATTTTGGCACTAGAAGGAGGGATTGAACCTCCGGTTACTTATAATTCTCTCCACAAACTAATTGCATAAGGTTCTTTTGTTTCAGGAAGAAAATGTTAAGAGCCAGGAGCGACGACAACGTCCTAAACGGAGAAGCCGCATCACAAACAATTTTGGAAGAAAATATCATCCTCAATTTCAATTTAGAGAATATAAAAGTTTAACAACCTTCAACTTTAATATGAATTGCAAGTAATAAAACCAAAATTCAGGATTTAATACAATAAGTCATAATTATGCGAGAACTTCTTGAAGGGGCTCCATTTCAAGAATTTCAAAGGTAATGAAGCTTATAGGAGATGGAGATAAAACTCAATCTCTAAGAAATATCCAAGATAAAGAACTAAATGAAAACCGAGAGAGTCAAGCAAAAAGGAACCTGAAACAATCATTCAATGAAAGGATGTTTCCAACCAAATTACATAGGTTGCGCTTAAAGAGGAAGGAACCTTTGACATAAGAAAAAAATAGCTTTTGAAAAAAATTTCCTTTTTTAGAAGAAATATTCGCTATTAGAATTTCATCTCATATCAAGATTCCTCCAGTATGATGAAACTACTAATCCAGATAATCACCGAGTAGCTTTTGAAAGCCGAATGGATTTGTATAATGCTTCTGGATTGGTTCATTGCAAGTTTTTCCCTATAACTTTTTATGGTGTAGCCATTAAATGCTCCATCAAATGGTATAGGCATTATTAGAAAAGGACCATCTATTCATAGGAACAATTCTCTTATGAATTTGTGGCGTAGTTTTATATATTCAAAGACCCGACCATAGACTTTAGCATGTTAGCTACTATCAAGTAAAGACCAGGAGAATTACTCAACGTTTACTTAGAAAGGTTTAATACAAAAGCATTGAAAGTAGAAAATGTGACTGATAGAGACAAACTGGTGATAGTTTGATTTGGAATAATTTAGTAATCTCCTTTTTGGAAGGAACTTTGCATTCGTGAATGTAAAGATTTACAATACTTCTATTTCCAAGTTGAAAAATTCATTCAAATGGATGAAATGTACTATGTCATGAAGAAATCCCCATAAAACGAAAAAGAGGAAAAGTTCAATCCCAAACATCTTAGCAAGAGGCCAAAAGGGAATAAGAGTAGAAGAGGAATTTAGAAGGAGGTTTTCGAATCCAATTATATAAATTTTAGCAAACCCCTCTCCCACATTTTATCCTAACACAAAATGATGAAAATACCTCTATTTCTTAAAAAATACGGAACCATTCAGAGCCAGGTAGAGGAGAATATTATCATGATTATCATAAAGTAAATGGATATAAGACTGATGAATGCCACGTCCTGTCAAGAATAATTCAAATATGGTCAGATTGGGATCACTAATGGAATTAATTAAGGAAGCTTAAAGGATCATTGTTTTGAAGAAAATAGGCCAAAAGTCCAAACCCCAATTCTTTCTTCAAGGAAAAAGCAGCTTAGCAACTTCAAATATCAAACTCTAATTAAACTATGAAGCCTTTTGGAGATTGCCCACCATGGATTATCTTTACTCACAAAAATTTCTGATTTGATTTGTATTTGCACTTGAAATTGATTATATTTTAACATAAAATTTGAGTGGCTTTACAAGTCAAAACAAGATCAATCCATGACATCTAGAAGATTATGGATCCCCCCGTCAAAGCATAACAAATTTAGATACCCAAATGGGTCTCTATCTCAAGATATGAACCTGTGTGATCGGTTTCCAGAAAAATGTAAATATTAAAAATCCTTCTAAAAGAAGGGATTCTTAAAAAAAGCATACTCTTGTCCCTAAAGTCTATTAGTTCATGAATCGCAACTTCTTAGACTTGTAGAAAAGAAATTTCTTTTTGCTAAGGAAAACCTGAAATCGTTCAACTATACATACAAGGGTGAAAGTAATATACATCAACATCATTTTTAAATAATTAATTTTATTACAAAAGGATTTACTAGACACATTTTCGATTAAAATTACTTTAAATGATCAAAAATTATTATCATTATTTACCCTATGGATCGGGGAAAGAAATTATTTATCTATTTCAAGAAAGATTCACAAAATCTTCCAGAAAATATCACTTAGCATTAGCAATGCACATGAAAGATTTTGATCTAGCTTGTCTTGACAAGAGCATTTTCAAAGAATTCTGAAATTATTGGAAAAAGAAACTCTATACATATCTTCCAAAGAAAAGATTTTAGAACTACCAAAGCTTATTAGCAAGAACTCTAATTAGAAAAGCCTATTCTCGATTGAAGGACTATTGGTTCATGAATCATGACTACTCAGCCTCTTATTTGAGATTCATGTTTCTATCACAAGAGTGATTTAAAAATCCATCTTAGTGAAAATGCTAAGAAGAAACTTCTATATCAAAAGGTTCAAATATCCAAAACTTTCTCAAAAGGTAAAAACCAATTTTAAGAAATGGTTTCTCACTTTATTAGGAAAATCCTATTTCAAAAATTCTACAAGCAGAAAGATTTTCACAATACTTTGTACGGCCAAAAATCTTTTGCACAAAATAATTTTTTCAAGAAACTTCTTTTAAGCCTTCTCTGGAAGCACATGCTAGAGGGAGGCACTAAAGACTCTGACGTCCAATCGGGCACCTCCTAGGGGAGGGACTAAATATTCAGACGTCCAATCTAGGGCATCTCCTGGAGGGAGGGACTAAAGATTCTGACGTCTAATCTGGAGCACCTCCTAGAGAGAGGGACTAAAGCCTCCACTGCCCAATCCGGAGCACCTCCTAGAGGGAGGGACTAAGGCCTTCGACGTGCAATCTGGAGCACCCTAGGAGGGAGGGTTAAAACCTCTAACGCTTTTTTGGTGCACCCTATAGGAAAAGGGACAAGCACCAATTAGTAATCGTCAGCCTACCCAAACCCCAAAGAGCGTCTCATACAAAAAAGGAGGAAGAAATCCACATTACAAAAAAGGATACAAACAAGTAAATGGACAAAGATGCCCATAGTTCAAAGCAAAGCCAAAGCCTGAAAGGAGGCACAAACAAGAAGGAATTACTATGTCCAAAACCAAATACAAGAATGGATGAAGAGGTATTAAGCCTAAAGAGTGGCTCAGACATAATAGGCTAGGGAAAATAGGATCAAGGATCAAAAGCCCAAAAAGAGACAAAGATAAAGGATATGAAGGAGCCCGAAACTCAATAAATCGGCAAAAAGGATCAATCGAAGAACTAATCCTCATCAAAAAGTAAGAATAGCTTCATTCAAGAGAATATATTAAAATAGATCTCTAATAGATCCATTACAGACCTAGAAATAAGGAAACCCTTAAAAGAAGATCTATATATAATAACTATCAATAAACTAATTTGGCCCAGTGAACAACAAAACAGTCGAATGGAACTTACTACTGAATGGCCAAACAACCGAATGGAGTTACCTGTTGAACGGTTGAATGACTGAAAAATTGAATGGCTGAAATGAACTACCCACTAAATGTTTGAATGGTTAGACGAAACTACTTGCTCAATGGTTGAATAGTTGAACGGAACTACTTGGCTCAAAACTAATAATAATAATGACAACGATAAGTAACTAACATCTTAATAATTATATATCTACTAATAAGAAGTATTTCTTTAAGCAAGGAAGTTTCCATCGTTATTTGAAGTATCAGTCCATGGTAAAGCGCTCGGTATAACATTTTAAGTAAGGCTACAGAGTCAGTGTCAGATGAAGTTACATATCCTTTGCTATTACTAGATGATTTTATGATGGATTTCTAAATTTCTTATTATCGGATGAAATTTTGATAAGCTTTTGATTGAGTTTCTTGATTGAATTTATGATTTCCTGGTTTTCATATTATTATTTGAGTTCCTAGTTTTCTTATTGGTTTTATTAACGATTTGGATTTTGGATTTTCTCGTGTAATTTGAGTTTTCGTGTTATTACGGGATTGAATTTCAAGCCCTTTATTATTGCCAGATAGGGATTTCTGGTCTTTCTCTATTATTGCAGGACATGGATTTGTGGACCTCCTCTATTATTATCAGATATGGATTTATGGTATTTCTCTATTATTGTCAGATATGGATTTTTAGTCTTCTATTATTATTGCAGAATATGGATTTCCAGTCTTCTATTATTATCGCCAAATATGGATTTTTAATCTCCTCTTATTACCAGATGGAATTTTGGATTTCGTAATACCAGATAGTTTTCTGACTTCTTGTTATCAAAAGATATTCTAGATTTCTTATTAGATGGATTTGGGTCTTTTTATTGCCAGTTAATACTCCAATTTCTTATTGCCAAAAGATGTAGTTTTGGATTTCTTATCATCAGATGATATACTAAGTCTCTAGCCTCTTTGTTATCAAAGCGTTTTCTAAATTTTTCTTCAAAATCAATATCAAATATTTACTATAATTTTTTGTCGAATGGAACATTAATATCTTAATTCACTAATCCTTTATTAAAGTAAGTCTCAGGTTCAGAGATAAAAATCAAAATGAAGAAACAAGCAAACTATTGCATGTCATCTTGCACCAAATCAAAACTTTGGGAAGTAGATAGTGTGGTGCATTTGAAGCAACTCAATATTAAAGATGATTTCTGACAAGCAGAGAAGAATTGACCAAAAAGAATTAACTTGGAAAATAGAACTCTGGAGTCCATACCGGTCTTATTAAAAAGCTTCTTGCCTAACTTTCCATCTGCTTACCAGGTGATGTTATTCCAAATTTGAATATTCATTCTTGACAGCATATAGGTTATCATATAGCAATGGTTTATGTTCCAAAAACAACCTTACAACAAGTCAATAACTATTGAACGAATAATATAGAATTCATAAGAAAAACTTAAGACTCTTATGTTGACTCAAAGAGCACAAATAAATGTTGAATCTTTGACAATAAAATAGGTGCATGGATATGGACCAAAAACTATAATAATTATTAACATAGGGCATTGAAAATACAATGTTACACTTGTGAAAGTATGTCAAATTAATAGGTTAATATCAAACACCATATGTGTTACACCACAAGGTAAAATATGGTAATATTAAATAGTGCATTAGTATTAACCCAGATGTATTAAATTTAAAGTTTTGAAGCAATTTTGATAATTTAAGAAACCTTCTTTGTTTGAGTTTGAATCATAGGAGAAAGAGGAACACCATTAAAGTGAATAGATTTGGAAATATAAGAAAAGGAAGAGAAATTCATGGTTTTATCCAAAAGAGTAAAAATCTTGTTTACACAAGGAGAGGGGCAAATGTTAATCCCTATAATTATCAAAGGATATAGTTCTAGAAGATCAAAAACAAGGCAGCAAGGACCAATGTCAAAGCCTAAAGCTTTAGGTGGTAAAATAGCATTAAGCGCAAATGAAGATGTCCTCGGTAGTGTCAAAGACAAGGAGTTTACATCAGAGAGACAGCTTTGCTGTTCAACTAAAAGGATGGAATCCACTTGGTCGATACCGCATCTATTGACTTTGAAGATGTGCAAAGTAACATAAATAACACCGACCGTGGTGAAAAAAGCAACGATGTCGAATCTATTAAACACCATCTTCATCACACTTGAAGATATATGACCAATGAGATGGATTGACGTCAAGGACGTAGGAAACTGCTCTTCATTACCAAGAAAAATACAAAGGGACTTCATTCAAATCACTTCGCATATCTACGTGAAGTGGTAACACCACCAATACCGTTAAAGCCATCAGTGAACTTTGAAGTGGACATAGCACGCTTTATTGATACCAGGCTCCATCAACATTACATATTTCAGCACTTCGAAGGCACTACCCAACAGCAGCACCAAGGATCTTCGACATCAAAGGAATACAGGTAAATCCACTCTCCATTATGTTCAGCATCAACATTGTTAATCTGCTATTGTCGAAGACGTCAACAACATCGATAATCCATCATACATCATCCTTATGCAAGTACTTCCAAGATATTGACATCACACTTGAAGGAAGAAGTCAAAGTCAACACTACCGAAGGCATATCAGCAAGGAAGCTAATATCGAAGCACTTCGAAGGTGTTCCCGCTTAATGGTTCTAATCGACCACTCCGCCCCTCACTAATGCCTACTGTCGCTAATTATGGATGCCTACCAGCAAAGAAACTAAAACAAGTGCTGTTGAAGTCATCCCATTCGAAGACACTAGAGGCGAAGTGGTGGCCACCTATATCTATAAATATGACCCTAGGGGCACCATTTCCAGGGACCGAATTTTCTCTCCCCATTTCGTTCCTTCTTAAGCTTTGTAAACCTTAAATTGAATTGGGGATTTTTTCAATTGTAATAATTGAACTTTGTAAACATAAGGAATTGGAAACTAGACAATTGCACAACCTATTGACATATTCAAATGCGAAATTTGCATACTTAATTGTGCTTGAACTAAAACTTGGATGTCGTTGAACATTTTGACCTAAGTATTTTTGAGGATATTGACTTGGGTGATATCTGTTCTATAGCATATTAATTTGTACTATTCATTACCTTCGAAGAATGATTACTTACTTGGAAGAATGCATGCATTAACCCATGACTTTGATTAACCACGAAGAGAACAACTTAAGCTAGCTTCGAAGAGACTACCTTTGATTAGCCCATCTTTAACATGCTTTTGGGTGTTGACGAATCCATTAGTTAAAATACATCGTGAAAAAGAGTTTATATAACCGAAGTAAACTCACATGAGTATCTCATAATAACATTAATAAGCAGTGCTGCCAATGCTCCATAGGGTTGCACAGTAGGATAAGCATCGAAATCCATGTATATAATATGGGACTGCTCCCTCCAGCTCATCCTCTGTAAAGCTACTGAATCAACCAGCTATCTAGTCTACTAATTTAAGAGCACCCGAGATAATAAGAATCAAAGCATAAAACCTCGAGTTAGACAACAGTTCAGTGTGAGCAGTAAATGAATCTCAAAATACTATAAATCGATAGAGTTAGGAACAAGATACATGAACCATACCTGACTTGTACCTACAACCAAAGAGTTAACACCTAATAACATAATATGCTACTCTAAGTGTCGTAAAGGTGCAATACAACTAAGTATAATAATGGTCTCCAATTATCACTATCTTCAATAGCTATCTTCAATGACTAACCTAGAGTGATAGACTATGAGGGAGAAATCAAAGCAACCATAGCATCCATCAAACAATTCTCACTGTCGCTCTATGTATTCTGCATATATGATAACTCATATGACCATTCGACTGCCAAGGACTAATGGAAAGACAGGTTTTTAGTGTACTGTCTTAAGCCTTAAGCTGATACTAGACACATTCATCCGTTCCACGGTACATGGATCCATTCAACCGATTTGGGGTTACTTTCTACATACTCATAAGCGTCCTCATGATACCCCTGTTTTGAGTATAATAGAAAACAATCTAAGTATCAATGATCCCTTAGCGTGTAATCGAGCCCTTTCCTCTGCTCCTACTAGCTTTCATTATTCTTAAGGAACCATTCTACATTCTCCCATTCAATGACTCCTTTCAAAATCAAAGCTGTCACCTTGAGGAACCATTTTACATTCCCCATTCTACGACTCCTTCCAACATCGAGCTGTCATCTCCAGAACCTAGATCCATTCAATCCCGAGTTACCATCCGAAGACTCTAACTTTCATCGTGCTGTTATATCGCCATTAGTTATCACGTGAACGGGCCAATATCTCCATCATGATTAATAAAACCCTTATATCCGCCTCTAGAAGATCCAAATCCATATGATCAACTAGGAGAAGTCAGCACCGACCTCAGATGCGGCCCCTACCTCCATACTTGGCCAACTGATGGGCAAATTCCTTCCTATCCCAATTCTTGTTTCTAGCACTTTGTGCCCATATGTCTTGCCCCTGACTTCTCTGCTCCAAATCAAGTCGTCATAGGACAAGTTTTACCCTATCTCATATCCTAGAAACAAGTCGGTGCTTCATTCTATAGTTAGCGAATATCCAATCCAACACCTTGGGCAACCTCTACTAGACAAGCCTCCCTCTCACCCAAGTCGCCTCCGATATGGACTAAGCCACTAATGTTGGTACTGAGCTCTGATGTCGGTACGGACTTCTGTACTTGGAAAATTGGAGCTTACGGTTTGAATTACCAGCTCCTCCTACGCTCAAGGTTTTACTTTCCAAGTTTCGTCCAATTACAACCAAATTTGCCTTTGATTTGCCCAATATCTCAACCTTTCTACCTAACATTTAAAACACTAACAAAAAACATCAAAGCGCAACATACAATCATATATAATCATGCATATGCATCTTTTCATCCATACAACATATGAGAATATGGGAATCAAGCAAATCATAACCTAGATCTAACTTTTACACTAGTTTATGCATTTGATATCATTTTAGAAAGCACTTATACCTTTCAAAATTAGTTAATAAACATGTATAAAAGTGTGTAACGACCCACTATTTTGGACCATTCAAATCGACAATAATCCACACATGTCGGACTTGAATAATACAACATAACAGATTGTAATAAAATTTGGAGCAAATAAAATCATTCACAGAATCACAGACATAGAATTATCAGAATAACTCGCAGCGGAAAAATAAAGTAAATAGTGGTTCATGAAGCCACTACAATACAGAGTCTCAAAAACAGATGCAAAATACATAGTCTGAAAACAAATACAGTTCTGAAACAACACAATAGAAATCCCAAATACATATGTCTCTAATACAAAAGCTAAGATAGAACAACTGAAACTAAAATAGATGAATAGCTAGATAAGCAGAATCTCCAGCGATTCCTAGCTCTAGAAAGTGAAGTCCAAAGCTGTGAATACTCAGGCTGACCCGAGCGTAAATAAAACACAAACACTCAAGTCAGGACATACATACTTACACAATGTAAACCAACTCAAGTGAACTGTAATAAAAGGTACAAGTAACTTAAAGAATGCTTGGGATCGCCCATTCTTCAAGGATCCGTTAAACTATCTACTATGTAGTAATATTCACTATTATAATAATGTTTAATATAAAATAAACATACTTTTAAATAGCATTAAGGAGTGACCCAATATTCCCCTTAACACTTAATAGTCCCAGTAGTCTATCTAGTATTAACATACTCCCAAAATGGGGGCTACCCTCGATACTCCATAGGCTACGGGAGAAATCACAACTCGTAGTAAAGCTCGATATGGTAGGTGACATGGCACACAAGGCAATGCCAGGGTAGATATACCAATTACGCATCCGGACTGGTGGTAACGCATAGCAGCCACTACCGCCCACCTCGGACAACACTCCCATATCAAGGGGTGCACCCAATCAATCACAAAAGTAATATAATGGTATCGAAGAAGTGTATCCGATTAGAGGTGCTACCTCATTGGCCCGTCGATCACTCCTGTTTTAGCCACCTTATGCCAACTCACGGGAGTTGGGTCCACGCATATACCTTTAGGATCGTCGCCACCATCCTACTTCATTCTGGAAACTCCACTGCGTACACAGTTGTTAAAGTGGTTTTCGGTATCGACAGAGAGTATGTCCATATCTGATCCCGGTCTCTTTAACAACCAATCGTTATTATAACCCGTGGTTATAAATTTAAAAACAGTTTGTATTTAAAATCAAAATACTTCATTTAAACCATTTAAAAGTGAAGTCATTATTCTTTTAAATCAAATATTCAATTCCCAAAATTTTAGCCTTTTCTGAACTCATTTATTCACTTAAATACATTAAAACATTAAAATTCCAGCTTCCACAGCATTTAGAAAGTGCTGCGGTAAGTTATATTTGAAAACAATTAAATTCAGCAAAGACAGCATTTATAAACTGCTGTAGTAGTTTAGTTTTAGTGGAAAAATAGTTCAATTCAGAAAAGATAGCATTTTCAAAACTGCTGTAATAGTTCAGGGTTCAAATTAAAGATTTAATTCAATTCAGCAAAGACAGCACTTGCAAAGTGCTTTGATAGCCCTTAGTTAAATTTCCTTTTAGTTCACTTCTGCAACTACAGCACTTACCAAGTGCTACAGATTCTATTAGTTCAGATTTTAGTTCATTTTCTGAAACGATAGCATTTCTGAAGTGTTACTAAAAGAATTTCCAGATTTTTAAATAGAATTCCAACCACAAATAAACTTCAATTTAAATCATTTAAACTTATAAAATCATATTTTTCCACATCAAAAATGTTCATTTAAATACCCTTTAACATATGATTTTTATAAAGTAAATTTTACAATAAAATCCAAATTTCCAATAATTTCACTTATTAAATTCAAGTGTACCATTTCCATTTTTCCTTTTTTTAACAATTTACTTTAACACTTAAATTTAAATTTCCATTTTCGCAAACAAAAATTAATTTCCATTTTTATTTAATTAACTTAAACTTCCATAAAAAAATCAAGTCATAAATTTCCAAATTAAGTTATATTTAAATCACAATTTTTCTATTCATTTATTTAACATTTTTAACACATAGAAAAATCATTTTCACTTTAATAAATCATTTTAAATTCAATTTAAATCAAATTATCATATTTTTACATTTTTAAATACTTAAAATTTTCCAGAAAAATATATAAAATAACCACGGGTCTGTATAATATTTTCTAGCCTAAGTCAAGTGATACGAATAATATATCATTTCAATCCGTAGTTTACAAAGAAAATCCGGGTTTTATCATTTCAAACCCGCAATCCCAAGTAAATAAAATAAATAAAAATCGCTCAGGCTTATCATTTCAGCCCATAACGATTTTTCCCTATTCTAAAGTCCGTTCGGGTATGTATCATTTCAACCCATAGTGATTCTATTCTACAGGGAACTTGTAGTGTGATAAATAGAATAGAATAAACAGTAAATTAAAATAAACATAACAGATGATGTGACAAGTTTATAATAGGGTTTAACATCATATAATTTACGTCACATGCAGGTATAACATGAGATAATAGTTTATACATATTCACTTGTTGTCACTTCATAATTTATATAAGTATAGATGTCGTGTGTGAATACTCACCTTTTTACGCTGGAGTTTGCAAATAAAACACACAAATGAAAAATCCAGAAAGCACGATAGCACGACTTTGATTTGAATGGAGAGAGAGCCAAGATGTTAATCTTGTATTCACAAAATAAACAAAGCAAAATATAAATATAAATACAATACAAAAGATTATATTGAAACAAATAGAAATAGAAATAGACAAATGACTTCACAAAGCTTTTAAATAATTTTTGTTTGATCTCCACTCAACTTTGCTCGACCACACATGTTATTTGGCTCGGCCACAACATGATTTCAGGTGGTAAGGGTCTGGTTTGGGTTCACAAATGCACAGCTAAGCAAGAGGATATGAAGAGTTAGGAGTTTCAACACAAGGAAGGTCAAAAGGCAAGGCTAACAAAGTGGTTTGGTTCACCATGGTCTCGGCCTATGGTCCTATGGGCTCGGCCCAAAGGCAGGTCAGGTTAGAGGGTAGTGGTGGTGGCTAGAGGAGGTGCACATGCTGATGGTGGTGGCAATGGTGGTGGACGAAGTCACAAATGAAGGTGGAAGTTGAACTAGGCTCGGCTATGTGCATTTTTTGGAGTTTTGGACATTGTTTTGTGGTATTTGCATCAAGGGTGGTCACGGCCTGAACTAAATCAGAGGGGATGGTTGTTAGGTCATGGATGATGTGGGGAAAGAAGTGGTGGTGGTCGGTGGAGGAGAAGGTGAGGTCTAGGCCGAGCAAAACAATGAAGAAGTCAAGCAAAAATCAAGTAAACAAATAGAAAAAGTGAAGAGAAAAAGTAGAAAAATGAAGCCATGACTCACTTGATTTTTTTCAGATCTGGAATGGCCGAAAATTTATGATGGAATGGGATGTTCTCACGTGAAATATGAGTAAGAGTGTATAGCTAAAACAAAGAAAATGAAAGGCCAAAGAAATTGGAAAGACTAGAATGTGAAAAGTCAAGCAAATGAAAGGACTTTGCCTCTTTGAATTTCCAATTCTTTTTAATTCAAAATAAACAAATAAAATCAGTAAATAAAATAAAAAGACAAACAAAAATAAAGTGAAAATGAAAATAAATAATTATTCATAGGAAAAATAAAAAGAAAATAAAAGTAAATAAAGAAAATAACTTATTATATTGAAACTAGCATTAAAAATTGTAAACAAAAATGCAATTAACTTTGGAAAAATTATAACTATATTTCTAAAATGTTTTAAAAATAAAATATTGAAATAAAATTTATTTAAAAATGATTTAAAAATAATTGCAAAAATATTGGGTTGTTACAAAGTGTGATTATGGTTATAAATTATTTTAAGGTCAAAATGATACTAAAGACATCATTTTTAATGATATAATTATGTATAGTAGAGTGTAAGGATAAGAATCACTTGCCAAATATCTAAAATACCCAATTTTTTTCTTAGATCTGAAGTGCATAGCAAGAAAGAAAGATCAAAATCAATAAAAAAGGAAAATCTCTAGCTTCTATATGCTGATCCTCTCTTTAATCAATGAGTTAGCTAAGATTGGTAAGAAAAAGATGCCATTTTTAATGAAATTAGGGCTAATGGATGTCTAGATCTATTTTGCGGAAGAAGGAAATGATTTGGGTCAATTCCTATAGCCTATTAGCATAAATTTCGAAGTGGATTAGTAGGCCTAAGCGTTGGATTAATTAATTACCCACTAAAACTGGCCAGCAGCAACCAATACTTAATGCTGCAACAACATTTAAACGACAAGTCCATTTTTCTATTGTGACCACTCTACGGAATGGAAAATCATCATCCTTAAGCAATGGAAGTGGTTTGAAAACCTTAATTCTACTCATATTGAAATTTATAGTCCAAACAAGTTTTTAGGGTCAAAATGTCACATGGAAATTTGATAAAAATCATAGATATGGAAAATGTCTCTAAGAGTCAGTTTTCAAAATTTTAGAGTCATACGACCTCATATGAATAAAGTAAAAATATTTTACGATCCTCCAATACGTAAAACACATATCATTACACTTCCCCCCTTTAGGAATTTCTCCCCCAAATCCCAAAATAAACATAGAAAATAAATCATAGTTACCCTGCATGCTTAGCAATCATATATATCATCAAACATGTCAAATAAGCAACCATGCAATCAATAATATAGAACATCATTTGGGATACTAAACTGCCCTACATGATTTCGAATGTAAGAAGTAAAATGATAAACAATGGGCCTTACCATGCGAAAAGCTCTAGATGTGCGGCCCTCATACTCTCTTAGGTTTCCCATGTGCAATCATCTTAACTTTTGCTCCATTGAACCTTCACTAACTCCATGGCCTTACTTCAAGCTATTTCATATCATGTCCTACAATATGAACTGGCTTATGAGGCCTCAAAGCTTCTGGTTCAATCTCGATATCATCAAGCTCATCTGGAGGAATCGTCACATATGAGTCATGCTCAAACTTCCACAATTGAGAAACATGGAAGACGTTGTGCACACTGGCCATTTTTGACAGTAAGTTGACCTTATACGCCAGATTTCCAATCCTCTCTACTATCAGAAAAGGACTTACGAATCTTGGTGCCAAATACCCCTTGGTACCGAATCGAGTAACATTTTTCAAAGGAGAAATTTTAAAGAATACCATATCTCCGATATAAAATTCCAAATCTCTACGCCTTCTATTATTGTAACGCTTCTGCCTACCTTATGCAGCTTCCATCTGTTGTTGGATAATCTCTATCTTTTCCAAGGTTTCTCCAATCATATCTGGCCCAAGTATCAGTTTCTCGCCTGCATCCCACCATCATGAAGGGGTATTACACGGTCGACCATACAATGCTTCATATGGTGCCATACCAATACCAGACTGATAGCTATTATTGTATGCGAACTCTAACAAATGAAAGTGATCATCCCACGAGCCTTCGAAATTAAGAATGCAAGCTCGCAAGAGATCCTCTAGTATATGATTCACTCTTCTGGTTTGCCTATCCGTTTCTGGATAATAAGCCGTACTAAGATGAAGCTAGATACCGAAATCTTCTTATAAGCTCTTCCAAAACCCACAAATGAACAATGGGTCCCGATCACTCACAATGCTCTTTGGTATACCATAAAATCATACAATCCATTTCACATACAACTCGGCCAGTTTGGCTGCCATTCTGTTTGACTCGATGGATATAAATCTAGAGCTCATGGTCAATTGATCAATTATGAACCAGATGTTGTCGTACCCTGATCGAGTCCTTAGCAGTCCATCAATAAAATCTATCGATATCTGCTCCTAGCTTCACTTGGGAACGTCAAGCGATTACAATCACCCACTTGGTTTCTTTCGCACTGCCTTCATCAATTGGTAATTCACAAATTTTGAGCTGAATGTCCCAACGTCCTTCTTCATCCCTTCCCAATAGTAGGTCTGCCTCGTATCACAATACGTTTTATTACCGTCTGGATGTATAGTCAATCTCCAATGGTGGAACTCTCTGAGCATCTTATCCCTCAACCCATCGACATTTGGAACAAACAATCTCCCATCCTTACGGAGCCAACCTTCTTGGTCGAGCCCATATTGCTTTATATCCTTAGGCGCTACTTCTCCTTTTATTTTGCCATGATCTCTTCCAATCTAATGTCTCGCTTCGGACTGGTGCTGATCTGCTCAATCAAAGTAGTTCTAATTGTCAAGCTTGCCAATATCTCTAGCTCTAACTAGCAATGAGATCTAAATTCATAACCAGAAATATACTTTAAATGTTTCCACTCTAGGAATTTCGCCTTGGAACTGGCATGCCTTCTACTCAATGCATCAACGACTGCATTTCCCTTATCGGGCGTATAGGAAATGCTTGTTGAGCCGGTTTTGTGGCAAACAAAGGAAGAAGAAGCTCAAGCCAAGCAAATGGAGCAAGAGCCAGAGCTACCCAAACCAAACGTTTGGCTCGGCAAAAATGCCTAACAAATCATTTGGACCGGCATGCCGGCCAGTTATTTGGTCCAGTACCCTATAGTATACCGGACCAAGTATCTGGACCGGCATCCTCAGAAGTACCAGACCAAATGTCTGGTCCGACATTCTATGGTATGTCAGACCAAATATCTGGTTCGGCACGACCCACCATTTTAGAGAACCAAACATTTAGTTCGGGGCAACAGGAACGCCGAACCAGATGTTTGGACCGACAAAGAGGATCCTATGAAAATGAAGATTGCCGAACCAAAGGAAGATGAAGATTGCCGAACCAACAAAGGATGGAGATTGCCGATCCAAGCATACCGAGCCACCAGTCCCAAACACAAATACCGAACTAGACCCAGGAAACTATAACCTCTCCTCCACACCTCACAATCTCACTCTATAAATACCGGAGCTTCTCAACGACAATGGGGATGGATGTTCGGGAAGAAAGGGAGAAGCTCTACTGAGATCTATCACCCTAGTTATTCTAATGTCTCTAATCATTCCAAGCAATCTTGTACTTGTAAACAAATCTAAGAAGGGATAATAAGATGGAAAGTGGATGTAGGCACATTCTGGCTGAACTACTATAAAAACCCTATGTCACTTGTTCTTTCCTTATCTGCTTTTCTGAATCTCGAATTTGCTAATTACATCGGCATCCGCTAAGGATTAGTTCATTATAACTTGAAACATCTAAAGAGTCACAAGATAAATACAATCCAACAAGGCAAAATTAAAAATCAGATTAACAATTGTTTTCCCAATTTTTGAGCAAACAATGCTTAATTCGTACGGGCGGGCATAGAAAGCCAAACTCTCCCGTCCATTATTCTTCCAACCTTAGCGCATCATTAGAACATGGCTCCCTCTAAGCGAAATGCTGACAAGGGTAAGAATGCAGCTACTGCAAATACGCTCAACCCCATCCAAGAAGATCAAGAAAACCCAACTACTCGCTCCCTACCACCAGGCTCAGTTGTCACACAAGAAGACTTAGAAAGGGTTGTGAATGAGATGACCGACTGCTTTGCTGCCCAACAAGAAGCTTTGGTGGACCAACTCATGACATGCTTAAGGGGCATAGAGGAATCCATTCACAATACCGGATCCCAAGGTGAATCCCAGTCTAGAGAGTCGCGTAGAAGGAACAGATCTCCCGCCGATGATGAGTTCAATCTGGAAGATCCAGAGGCTCGAAGTCGAGCTAGGACTCAACCTGAAGCTGGTCCAGAGAGGTTGTCAAGAGTTGGGCCTAGTCAAGGGGGCCCAGACATGGACCATCTATGGTTGATCCTGTGACACTTCGAACCAATCATCGCCAGTCTGGCCTCAATCAAGGCACCAGACGCCATCACTATCAAAGAGAGGGCCCCACTTCTCCCAGGGCTACTCCCGAGTCCAAAGAAAGAATGCTGCGTCACTTCAAGGAGTACCTCAGGCGCGAACAAATCGAAAGGGGGATAGGCGCCAGAGTATCCAGCCCTTTCACTAGAGACATAGAGGCAACAGCTGACGCAGCGGATTAAACAAAACAATCTTCAATCGGTGAAAGTAGTAGTCGATGGATTGAAAGATACTGAAATGCCCAAATTCGTTGATCCGAAGATACCAAATTCTAGCTATCCCGAACTCGTTGATCGCGCACGATACCGAGTTCAAAGATATTCAATTCTTCAAGCGTTGATCAAGCGAACTTGATTCCGCGAATTGGCTTCTGCAATCGTTGAATCGAGCGCACTCGATTAACCAAAAGAGGAGATAGGAGATTACACTCAACTACCAATTTGAATGAAAGCACAAAGCTAACAAAAGAGAATTTTATTCAAAAATCAACAACCCATACAAATGGCACCACTGGCCTATTTATAGCATTTTACAACTCACACGAAAAAATAACAAAATTACATCAACTCCTAAGTCGGTTCCGACTTACGACCTACGACCTATCATAACTCGGTGACGACTTGAGACAAAATAGTTACAACACAACGACCTAAAACAAACAGGCTACGACCTTAAAGAAGATGCGACCTACGACTTACAAAAATATAGCCTTATTACAACACTTAGGTCGTAGACGACCTAACTACTCACGACATAAGACCCACACGCCTTACGACTCAACAAACAACGGTAGAGATTAACTCGCAGAAGAATCAATGGCAACAAGCTTCAACGACTTAAAAACATGCGGCATCCCAGATCAGCGACTTAAGGAAATCAATGGCAGAGATTAACTCGGTCTAAGATTCAACGGTATCCAGATCTTTGCGACCTAAAAGATAAGCGGTTTCAGAAACTTCACGACCTAAACCTTGCGACCTAAGTCCTCGCGACTTAACTCCCCAGATCACCCAGCGACTTATCTTAAGTCGTTCCTGTTTCCTGCGACTTATCATAGGTCGTGACTTGTTAGGTCGTAGCACCCTGTTAGCTCGTTCCAGCGACCTATTTCTTATCTCGTTAGGTCATACACAAGTTAACTCGGTAAGTCGTTCCAGCGACCTATCTTCCAACTCGTTAGGTCGTACACGACCTAAAAACATGTTAGGTCGTTCCAGTTCCTCGTTAGCTCGCACATTCCCACTAGGTCGTTGCCGATCTTCACTAAGTCGTGGAAACGACTTAAGAGCTTTGTTAGGTCGGCTGCGACCTAAAACTTGACCTTTCCACAATTCTTCACGAAATGTTAACTCGTTAATCTCCTCCTTAGGTCGTGAGCGACCTAAGACTTCTTTCCAGGCTACATCATCCTCCCCAGGTTGAGAAAAATTCACCCTCGAATTTGCACCTTCTGCATCCACTACAACAAACTCATCCCCATAATATGGTACGAGATGCTTAACATTGAATACGTCAGACGTATACACATCATCTGGCAGCTTCAATTTATAAGCATTTTCATTAATTCGTTTCACAACTTCCACAGGACCAATTTTTCTGGCTTTCAACTTGTTATAAGCGCCTACTGGAAAACGATCCTTTGTTAACACTGCATAAACCAAATCACCTTCTTGAAATTCAACACTCCTTCGCTTCAGATCTGCAGAACGCTTATACTTCTCATTTGCTTTCTCCAATCGTTCCTGAACGATTTTGTGACATTCTGCCAATCCTTCAACAAAATCAGCAGCTTTCTTAACTGTCTTCTTTGATTGTGGCACTACCGTTAAATCCAACGGACCCTTCGGTAAGCTTGAATATACTATCTGAAATGGACTGAACCCTGTGCTACGATTTACCGCATGATTATGAGCAAATTCTGCCTGGCATAACTTCACATCCCAACTCTTCAGATTATCTTGTACAAGACACCTCAGCAAATTCCCCAATGATCTGTTCACAACCTCGGTCTGTCCATCCGTTTGCGGATGATAAGCACTACTAAACTTCAGCTTCGTTCCCACCATTTTCTACAAACTCAACCAAAAGTGACTCAGAAATCGAGTATCTCTATCCGACACAATAGATTCTGACAATCCATGAAGTCGATAGATCTCCTTGAAAAACAATTGAGCAACATGAACAGCATTCGCCGTCTTCTTACAAGCAATAAAATGTGCCATTTTCGAAAATCGATCAACCACCACATAAATGGAATCGTTACCACGCTGTGTCCTCAGTAATCCCAACACGAAGTCCATACTCACATCAACCCATGGTTTAATTGGTACAGGTAACGACATATATAACCCAGCATTAGTTGCAGTTCCTTTCGAAATCTGACAGATATGACATCGCTCCACAAACCTCTCCACCTCTTTCCTCATCGATGGCCAAAAGTAAGATTGTGAAATCAACTGTAATGTACGGTCTCTACCCACGTGTCCTTCTTCATGTAGCTCTTTTACGATCTTCATTCTCAAACTACCCTCCGGTATGCACAATCGATTTCCTTTGAACAGAAAACCATCTATCATTATAAACTCATCCGTCTCCCCATCCTTGACTTTATCAACAAACTTTGCAAAGTAAGGATCATTGTCAAATAATTCTGGTAACATTTCAAACCCCGTCACTTCAACCTTTAGTGTAGTCAACAAATGACTCCTCCTACTCAAAGCATCAGCCACACGATTCGTCACCCCTGACATGTGTTTAACAACAAAAGTAAATTGTTGCAGATATGCAATCCACGATGCATGTCTCGCTGAAATCTTGTCTTGCCCTTGTAAATGCTTCAACGCCTCATGATCAGTGTAAAGAACAAACTCCTTCTGAAATAGATAGTGTCTCCAGTGTTTAATAGATTGCACAACAGCATAAAATTCAACATCATATGTACTGTATCTCAGCTTTGCTCCTGATAACTTCTCGCTAAAGTATGCAATCGGACGTCCCCTCTGACTCAATACTCCTCCAATTCCAACCTTGGATGCATCAGTATGTAGTTCAAACACTAACTGAAAATCTGGTAATATTAGAATTGGTGCAGACGTCAAGAGTTCTTTGATTCGCTCAAAAGCAACCCCGGCTTCCTTCGTCCATGCAAACTGTTTACCCTTCATGCAATCAGTAACAGGTGCCATCACACTACTAAAGTGTGGAATGAACCTCCGATAAAATGAAGCCAACCCGTGAAAACTACGAACTTCCGTTATCGTCTTGGGCTGCGGCCAATCTCTGATAGCTTCGATTTTACTTTGGTCAACCTGTATTCCTTCTTCCGACACAACATATCCCAAAAATAAAACACTCTTCGCCATAAAAACACACTTCTTTGTAGCAGCATAGAATTGTTCTTCACGAAGAATAATTAGCACTTTCTTCAGATGTTGAACATGCTCTTCTGTACTAGCACTGTAGATTAGAATATCATCAAAGTAAACCATAACGAATTTCCCAATGTATGGCCTAAAAATCTGGTTCATCACCCTTATGAATGTACTTGGTGCATTCGATAGACCAAACGGCATTACCAGCCATTCATACAAGCCTTCCCTCGTCTTGAATGCTGTCTTCCATTCGTCCCCTGGTCTAATGCGAATCTGATGATAACCGCTCTTCAAGTCAATCTTAGAAAAGATTACGGACCCACTGATCTGATCCAATAAATCATCAAGCCTCGGCATCGGAAATCTGTATCTGACTGTGATCTTATTCAATGCTCGACTGTCTGTGCACATCCTCCACGTTCCATCCTTTTTTGGTACCAATAAAGCCGGTACAGCACAAGGACTTAAACTCTCCTGCACACGCCCCTGTTCAAGCAATTCCTCTACCTGCCTCCGCAACTCTTCATGTTCCTTCGGACTCATTCGATAATGTGGTCTGTGTGGTAACACAGCACCTGGAACAAGATCTATCTGATGTTGTATATCCCTCAACGGTGGCAACTCCATTGGTAACTCCTCTGGAAATACATCGTCAAATTCTTTCAAAACTGGTTTACCTTCTTCTGGA
Organism: Allium fistulosum; assembly: GCA_030737815.1. Classification (NCBI taxonomy): domain Eukaryota; kingdom Viridiplantae; phylum Streptophyta; class Magnoliopsida; order Asparagales; family Amaryllidaceae; genus Allium; species Allium fistulosum. The sequence goes on from CM060904.1 coordinate 658,393,319, forward strand.
ATTTCAACTTCTTCACTGATCTCACGCCCAATTAACAAGAATACTTCCGACTCTTCTTCAACCTCCTTAACAAACTCCTTCAAAGATAACAAAGTTTTGAGCTCTTCAATCTCCTCCAACTTGTTTTCCTCCTGTTGTCGCTTCTTTGGAACTAGAGTAATCTTTGTGCCTTCAAACATGAAACTGTAACTGTTGGTACGCCCATCATGTTGCACCGCCCTATCATACAACCACGGTCTCCCCAGCAACAAATGAAAAACGTCCATATCTACCACATCGCACCAGATTTCATCTTTATATTTCTTCCCAATTGAAAACTTCACACAAGCCCTTCGTCCAACCTTCACCTCCCCACCTTTCCTCAACCAAGCTAGCTTGTACGGTTTTGGATGTTTCTCAGTCTTCAAAGCCAACTTCCTCACAGGTTCTGAAGAAATTATATTATCACAGCTTCCAGCATCAATAACAAATTTGCAAACTTTCCCCAGAATAGTACATGTTGACTGAAAAATATTGCTCCTTAACCAACTACAATCCTCCTCTTGCTTTGGTGTTAAACAGGACCTCTTCATCATTAGATTGTAACCTTCGTCTCCCGTCACTTCTTCTTCCTCTTCATCAGGTGGTGAATTGGAACATTCAGCTTCTTCATCCTCATCCTCAACCTCCGCTATCATAGCTCTCTTCTTCGGCTTCGGACATTCGCTACTTTTGTGGCCCATTTCTTGGCAATTATAACATTTGAAACCATTATTGACTTTCGCCTTCTCAGCCTCCTTCACCACTGGTCTACTGATAGGTTTGGAAACATTAGAACTCCCACTAACACCCTTCACTTGATTGTTGGAATTAGTAAACACACCACCTCCTCGTCGTCCCTGCTTCTCCCAAGCCAACGCCTTTTGATGTGCTTCTGCCACAGATCTTGGATCGAACATATTAACCATATCCTGAATCTGCATTCTCAATCCCCCAATGAATATGGCTGTCAATTGTTCTTCTGTCTCCATAATATCATTCTTGGCAATCAGTTGATAAAATTCGTCAGCATAGTCATTCACAGATTTCGTCCCTTGTCTCAAGTTCTGCAAACGTTGATACATCAAAGATTGATAATTGTAAGGTAAGAACGTTGCTTTCATCAATTTCTTCATCTTCTCCCAAGATTCAACTTTTGACTTTCCCATTCGTTCACGTGTAAGTTTGGTTTGCTGCCACCATGCCAAAGCTCTACCCCTCAACCTTGTAGCAACCAACTTCACTCTACGATGCTCTGGGACTTCCTTGAAGTCAAAAATCTCTTCAACATTAGCTACCCAATCTAGAAACTCCTCTGCTTGCATACCACCTTTGAATTCAGGAATTTCAGTCTTCATCCCCGACTCCCATTTGTGATCATACTCAGAGTGATTTCTTCCTTGTCCTCGAACACTACCACCATCATACTCCTCTTCAAAATCAGATGTATATCGTTGTCTATCTCGTCCACCCACATCTCTACTCCCATCACGTCTACCACCATCATCCCTTCTATCTACATTCCTCCGTTCACGATCATTCACGTTCCCCCCACGCCTTTGATCATCATCAACACTTCTATCTCGATTGGAATGTGGCGAGACTCTACTTCCTCCATGGTTAGATTCAGGTGATACCCTTCTCCGATTCTGATTCATCTCTAACATCATCTTCTCTAATCGTCCAATTCCTTCGTTAAGTTTTTTACTAAAATTTTCATTGATTCTTTGTTCCATCTCATCAGCTTCTTCTCTTCGATACAAAGCTTCTACGTTTTGGTGACGATTAGCTCTTCTCGGCGGCATACTTGAAAACTTTACAAACTCTTCAAATTCAAACACAATTCGAACTTTGATCCAAAATGAAATGGATCGGAAACTTCCACTTTTGTTGCAACTTCGCGATGAACACGATGAACACAACTTCTCCAAATCACAAATCCGATCTTCAAACTTCAATACAAAGTCGAACAACTTCAACTTGCTCTCGGCCGTGATAAACAAAACTCAAATCTTCAAAATGATTAGGCTCCAAGTCTCGATCTATCTATGATTGGCTAGAACAAGCTCTGATACCAAAACTGACGCAGCGGATTAAACAAAACAATCTTCAATCGGTGAAAGTAGTAGTCGATGGATTAAAAGATACTGAAATGCCCAAATTCGTTGATCCGAAGATACCGAATTCTAGCTATCTCGAACTCGTTGATCGCGCACGATACCGTGTTCAAAGATCTTCAATTCTTCAAGCGTTGATCAAGCACACTTGATTCCGCAAATCGGCTTCTGCAAACGTTGAATCGAGCGCACTCGATTAACCGAAAGAGGAGATAGGAGATTACACTCAACTACCAATTTGAATGAAAGCACAAAGCTAACAAAAGAGAATTTTATTCAAAAATCAACAACCCATACAAATGGCACCACCGGCCTATTTATAGCATTTTACAACTCACACGATAAAATAACAAAATTACATCAACTCCTAAGTCGGTTCTGACTTACGACCTATCATAACTCGGTGACGACTTAAGACAAAACAGTTACAACACAACGACCTAAAACAAATAGGCTACGACCTTAAAGAAGATGCGACCTACGACTTACAAAAATATAGCCTTATTACAACACTTAGGTCGTAGACGACCTAACTACTCACGACATAAGACCCACACGCCTTACGACTCAACAAACAATGGTAGAGATTAACTCGCAGAAGAATCAACGGCAACAAGCTTCAGCGACTTAAAAACATGCGGCATCCCAGATCAGCGACTTAAGGAAATCAATGGTAGAGATTAACTTGGTTTAAGATTCAATGGCATCCAGAGCTTTGCGACCTAAAAGATAAGCGGTTTCAGAAACTTCGCGACCTAAACCTTGCGACCTAAGTCCTCGCGACTTAACTCCCCAGATCACCCAGCGACTTATCTTAAGTCGTTCCTGTTTCCTGCGACTTATCATAGGTCGTGACTTGTTAGGTCGTAGCACCCTGTTAGCTCGTTCCAGCGACCTATTTCTTATCTCGTTAGGTCGTACACAAGTTAACTCGGTAAGTCGTTCCAGCGACCTATCTTCTAACTCGTTAGGTCGTACACGACCTAAAAACATGTTAGGTCGTCCCAGTTCCTCGTTAGCTCGCACATTCCCACTAGGTCGTTGTCGATCTTCACTAAGTCGTGGAAACGACTTAAGAGCTTTGTTAGGTCGGCTGCGACCTAAAACTTGACCTTTCCACAATTCTTCACGAAATGTTAACTCGTTAATCTCCTCCTTAGGTCGTGAGCGACCTAAGACTTCTTTCCAGGCTACATCAACAGCCATGCCTCAAGAATGGAAGACGCCCACCATGGATCCATATAAGGGCACCTTTGACCCAATCGTCCACCTACAACGATACACTCAGCACATGCTCATGAATGGAGAGACTGAATGTGTACTATGTAAATGTTTTCCGCTATTCTTGTCAGAATTAGCAACCACACGGTTCTGTCGCCTACCTCACGAATCCATCAGTTCTTGAGAAATGTTGAAGGAAAAGTTCACAAGCTAGTTTCGAATTCATATGGAACAACCTGGAGGCGCTTATTCCTTGTCTGACGTAAAACAGAAATCGAGGGAACCTTTGCAGCGATACCTTACCCGTTTCAATGCAACTGCAGCAGCGGTGCAAAATGCGGATGAAAGACTTACATTGATGGCATTATGCAGAGGCGTCCACTCGAACTCAAAACTTGCAAGAAGACTGAAAAAGGAGAAGCCTTTAACTCTTCAGGAATTCTACCGTGAAGCAGGAAAATATATGAGATTGTTAGATGCAGTCGCTCTTCGGCATGGCGAGCAGCCCAAAGGGGGTTCCGGCTCCCATGGAAACACGAGAGTCCCACCTCGAGGAGAAGGGAGCAAGCCAAACAATGACGATAAAAGTAACCATCAGGGCAAGCTGAAAAAAGCAATAAACGATGATACAGACCAGGATCAAGATTTGATTCCTACACTCCTCTGAATGACACTGTGGAAAACATTTACTTGGCCACTAAACACGAATTGAAGTACAAATGCCCTCCATATAAGAAGGAATCAGAAGCTGTGGTCAGGATGGGAAAGTACTATCACTTCCATGAGTCTTACGGACATAACACAGAAGAATGTCAGCATTTGCAGGACCTTATTGAAGAATACATTTGAAAAAATAAACTAGAACGATACGTGCAACAAAAACATAACTCTCCTGCTTCGATCCACGAAGGGCCAGGGCCACTCCGACATGGAAATAAAAAAGAAGAAGCAAGTGTGAGCTGCTCCAATCAGGAAAAAATAATTGTCCATACTGTATCAAGAGGCCCGGATTTAGCTGGTGGAAGTTGGGCCGAGATGGAGAGGTATGGAAAATCTTTGAAGGATGGAGAAGGATATGTTCATTCGATTACAGAAGGGAGCCTCGCTAAACGAAGAGAAAGGACCAATATAAACTTCAACAATGAGGATTTGGTTGGAAAGCAGTACCCACATACCGATCCTATGGTCATTTCCACCTAGATCGTCCCAGCAGAGGTGTTCCGCATTTTGGTCGATACGGGAAGCTCGGTGAATATATTGTCCAAACATGCCTTCAATAAAATGAAGTTATCAATGAAAGATGAATCGCGATGCAATAAGCACGGATTCACTGGAGAAGCCATAATTCCGCTTGGGCAGTTGGACTTGTTTGTTGAACTAGGAAGTCACCCTCAATCTATTATCCGAAAGTAAACATTTGTGCTGGTAGACGGACATTCTGCTTATACGCATTTCTGGGTAGACCTGCATTATCAGATTTCCAGATAGTCTTAGCCCCTTGGTGCTTCAAAATGAAGTTCCCTACCGATGGGGGAATAGGAGAAGTAGAAGGCGACCAAGAAGAAACCCACGATTGTTATGTGATAGAACTCCACCAGAACAAAAGGAAGGAAAAGGGTAAAAATGCAGAGGTCGCCCTCTGCGCCAAAACTGTGGAAGCATAGCAATCAAAGAAGGCCCTTCCTCTCGAGTATACTAGCAACCCGTTTAATGAATTAGATTTGCGAGATAGAGAGGAGGAGGCCAACGCCGAGCCCATGGAGGCTATGGAACTGTTGCAGCAGATGATCATGATGGCACAAGGCTTTTCAAGATAGGGTTGCAGCTAGACAAAAATCTAAAAATCCAATTGATAGGCTTCTTATGCAGAAATTTGGTTGTGTTCGCGTGGACCCAGGAAGACATGGTCGGAATATCCCCCGAGATAGCTTGTCACTACCTAAAAATAAACCCAACCAAAAGCCCGGTCAAGCATAAGAAAAGGAGCATGGGGATGGAATGCGCAACTGCCATCAACAAGGAAGTAAAATATCTACTCGCCAATGGTTTTATTCTCGAGGCTATCTACCCCAAATGGATCTCCAACCCAGTTCTAGTGAAAAAATCCAATGGGAAATGGAAAACCTGCATTAACTTCTCCAATCTCAATAACGCTTGCCCCAAGGACTATTTTCCCCTACCTCGAATCGACCGACTGGTGGACGGAACAGCAGGTCATGAATTGTTATCATTTATGGATGCCTATTCGGGGTACAACCAGATTCCCATGCATATACCAGACCAAGAACATACTAGCTTTATTACAGTTCTGGGCCTATATTGCTACAAGGTCATGCCCTTCGAGCTTAAGAATGCTAGCGAAACCTATCAACGCTTAGTTAATAAGATGTTTAAGCAGCAGATTGGTCACTCCATGGAAGTGTATGTCGATGACATGCTTGTAAAATCAAGAAAAGAAACAATTCATTTACACCACCTAAACGAAATGTTTCAGATATTGCGCAAATTCCAGATGAAGCTGAATCTGTTGAAATGCTCCTTTGGAGTATCCTCGGGAAAATTCTTGGGTTTCATTGTGCACGCTAGAGGGATTAAAGCGAGTCCAGAAAACGTCCAAGCCTTGAAGGACATCAAAATACTAGCCACACGAAGGGAAATGCAGAGTCTAAATGGGAAGGTAGCTGCTCTAAGCAGATTTATATCCAAGGCCACAAACAAGTGCATCCCATTCTTTAAAGCTCTAAAAAACGAAAAGGGAAAGTTTGAATGGACCAGCGAATGCCACTCGGCTTTCCAAAGCCTACTGGAACACATGTAGAAACCACCAGTGCTCTCCACCCCAGTAGATGGAGAAAGCCTCTACTTGTACTTAGCTGTGTCCCCCCATGCATTGAGCGCTGCCTTGGTACGGGAAGATGACCGTATCCAAAAACCAGTATATTTCATCAGCAAGAGGTTTACAGGGGCAGAGGCTAGATATGCGAAGATCAAAAAATTGGCCTTCTATTTGCTCATAGCGTCCATGAAATTGCAGCATTACTTCCAATCTCACTCCATAAGGGTCCTAACAAATCAACCATTGCGTCAAGTCCTACATAAACCGGATACATCAAAACGCCTGCTAAAATGGTGCATCGAGCTAAGCCAGTATGACATCACCTACCATCCACGCACCGCAATCAAAGGGCATGCCCTGGCTAATTTCATAGCTGAATTCACCATTCAGGACAAGGATATGACCATCAGAACAGAGGAAACAATCGAGTGGAATATGTTTGTGGATGGAGCATCCAACGAGCTCGGCTCGAGGGCATGAATAGTAATCATCACGCCCGAAGGAAGAAAGTTAAGTTACGCGCTGAGGCTAGAATTCACCGCAACCAATAACGATGCTGAATACGAAGCAGTAATAGCTTGCTTGGAAATCACTAGTGAAATGGGGATCAAATCAATATGCATACATAGTGACTCACAACTAATTGTAAACCAAATACTTGGGGAATTCCAAACTCGTGGGCAAAGACTTGCCTCTTACCTCAACAAGAATAAAACCCTCCTGAACGAGCTAGACTACTATGTAATCAAACATATCCCACGGGAGGAGAATCAAGAAGCGGATTCCCTCGCCAAAGAAGCTAGCATGAGAAATGAGTTGATGCTGGGGGTAATCCCTATCATGATGCAAGCCACACCAAGCTTCAAATGTCTTCAGATCACACCCATCAATAGTAACAAAGAGACATGGATGACCCCCATCATCAAATACTTACAAGAAGGAATCCACTGGCAAATCACACTGAGATTAGAAAAACCCTAAGGAAGGCATCCCGCTACACCATCCAGGAGGGCGTCTTGTACCGTCGTGGGTTTTCCAATCCCCTACTGAGGTGTGTCGCAGGAAACGAAGCAAAAGATATTCTCAACAACATACACTAAGGAAGTTACGGCGACCACACCGACGGTCAAACTCTAGCCAGAAAGATCCTGCGCTACAGATAATTTTGACCCACACTAAACAAAGATGCAACTAAGTTTGCTAGAAAATGCGACAAGTACCAGAGATTTGCCAAAATCCCAAGACTGCCACCTACTGGTCTAACCCAGATGGTTAGTCCTTGGCACTTCACCATCTGGGGGATTGACCTAATCAGGGATCTTCCCATGGGTCGAGGAGGAGCGAAATACGCCATAGTGGTAGTGGATTACTTCACCAAATGGGTGGAAGCGGAACCTTTAAACAAGATTTCATCTACCAAAGTGATAAATTTTCTAATACGTAACATCCTGTGCAGGTATGGAGTGCCACCGAAAATCATATCGGACAATGGACTCCAATTTGACAGCGAGGAATTCGCCAATTGGTGCCATGAACATGGGATTGCCCGAAGCTTTTCAGCTATGGCATATCCATAGGCAAACGGACAAGTTGAAGCAGTGAACAAGGTGTTGAAAACACTGATCAAGAAGAAACTGAAAAAATCCAAAGGGGCATGGGTCGATGAATTGCCTACGGCTTTGTGGGCCTACCGAACTTCTTATAAAACCGCGATAGGGCACACTCCATTCGCACCGGCGTACGGAACTGAAGCCATGCTCCCCGTTGAAACAATTATCCCCTCACATCAGAGAATAAACTATAATCCGGAAGAAAATGAGGAGCTATTAAACATATCACTCGACCTGATCGAAGAAAAGAGAAATGATGCCGCCCTCAAAGTAGTCGCTTATAGACAGAAGGTGGAGAGGCAATACAATTCCAAGGTGAAACCTCAAACACTACAAGAAGGAGACTTGGTTCTCAAACGAGTCTTCCCACGACCTAGGGCGTTAGATCAAATTTGGGAAGGACCGTTTATTGTTCATAAAGATCTTCACAATGGAGCTTACATCCTGTCAACTGTAGATGGAGAGGTGTTCAGAAAGGCGTGGAATCTCCAACACCTCCATCGATATTTCTCTTGAGTTGTAATGAAATATGTATTGAATAAAGTAATAAAAGAAAGATAGTGGATGTAGGCATATTTTGGCCGAACCACTATAAAAATCTTGGTGTCTTGAGTTAATTATATTAATTACGTACTTTTTGATTCAATGACAATCCCTACTACGAGCGACCATAGACACTCGTCGGTAGCAATGGAAGTGAGATAGCCATGATCAAGGGCACGAATTAAGCCCAGACAATTCATTGCTGACGGTCGGCAACCCTAGGGCAACAATGACGAACCGATTATAAGCCACAGATTAGGATCGATTCATAGCCTGGGCAGTTCGTCATTGGCATTCGGCTCGCCGAAAACTACAAACAGGTTATAAACCCCTTGATAAGGTGTGGCTGCAGCCAGGGGTCGTTCGCACTTGTCGATCGGCATTACACTGACAATGACAAATCGAATAATACTCACGATACGAACACTAGCCCGAGTAGTTGTTGTTAGCGATCGGCCATGAAGAAAAGCACACGATTACGATTTTCAGCATGATAATGAACAAACAAGTCATAAATAATTCATACACAATCTATAAAAGTCATGCATCACAGAAACAATTGCAAGCATGTGAAAAGCATAAATTGAAACATTAAATATCAGAAACCGTTTTACATACATGAGTTTTTATCCGTATTTATAGGCAAGATTTTAAATCTCACTCATCTCGGCCGAGATCTCGTTTTCAAGCTCGGGCGATTCGAAACAGGCTATTTTGTTTGCATCTCTTCTAACCCAAATCTCGGACGATATTTCAGTATCTCGTCCGGATCTCGGACGAGATTTAACAGTGAGATATCGGCCGAATTTTTGAATTTTGGAAAAAATCAACTATTTTTCCGTATTGGGCTGGCTCATCCTTTACCTTAATTTAAGCCTTCCTAAATGTACTTTTTTAACCCTTATTTCTTAAATAAATCTCATTTAATCTTCGTCTCTTATTTTACGGCAAGGACAAGTGTAAAAAGATGATAAAATCTACATCGATTATGGTAAGTATTTCACTTTATGATTTTTATTTAGGTTTCTGATCCAAATTAATTTACATCCGATTTCATTTTTATTATTTCGACACTTTCTTGAGTTTTTTTCCTAACCCTATTTTTTTACGGCTATAAATTTTGGGCTTCACTTATTTAACTTTATGTTCCAAATGGATTCCCAATTTGATTTCATTTGGTCTTTACTGCTATAATTTTTTTCCTCAAGGATTATTTTTAAGCAATAAAGGAATTATCTTTCATCTATTAATTTCATTTGATGATTACATGTTCATTCGTACATCATTTTTTTTGCTTTTCTTATAATATTTCTAAATGTTTGAAAATTGTTTGTACTATGTATGCTATTTTCTACGTTTGTTTGAAATATCTATGCTATTAGTTGCTTAATGAGGTTTTGTTTGCTAATAATTAAATACTATAATCAGACATAGAATATCTTAATTCTACTTGTAGACTTTTGTATTTGAAGTTATAAAATTAAGATTTCCCTTACAGCACTATAAATCATAAAAGGTAGAAATGAGACATTATATTGTGTAGGAAAGTTAAGTGAATGATCAAACAAAGTAAAGGTGCATATGTTATGATTTGTTTCTTGTCTACTTTATCTCATATGATATTATATTGAACATTATTCATGAAATCTAGTTATTTGTTTATTTTACATGATACAAGTGATATTTTTCCATACTAAATTACTAATGATAAGCGTGTGATATATTCAAGGTAAGTGCATAGTGTTTTCCTTAAGGTAGTGACTACTGACTAGTATTATAAATTTAGGCGTATGAAAACTAATTTTCGACATGACATATACTCCGAGATAACTCCGAAATGAATTTTAGAAACCAAGTTGTAAATCCGAGATGGACGACCGAGATGCACTCATCTCGTTCGAGATCTTACCCGATACGAGATAAGCTATCTAAATTATTCGAGATGAGACGTAACCGAAATCTAAGATTTAAAACCTTGTTTGTAGGTACAAAATAGCCATACATTTCTCACAGACCAAAAACATAAAGGGGAGAATGAAGCCTCTTCAAGACGAGGGGATATCCTTGCCACTTAGCCCACTTCCTTCGGTAACCTTCGTTGAAGGCTTGACTTGTCCCAAAGGTGTCCCTGCACAATACGAATGATAAAGATCACGAACTTCTCAATACGGAATAAGTAATGAAAAAATAGGAGGATGAGATACCTATGGTAGCATGAGGCGGATCACTAAGCCCCTCGAGATCAGAACCATCATCATCACCTTCCTCCTCCTCCAATAACTCGTGCCCTCTTGCGATGGCTTTGGTTTCCTCCAAGGAAAATTGGCTATTCACGGTCATAACATCATAAGCAGCCCCTCCCTCTTGCGCAACTATAGCCTTGGCCTCCTTAATAAGCCGAGCATGAATTCCAGCCATCACCCAAGGGTAGTCAGCCATCCACTGAAGGCTCTTTTGCTTCCAGAACATGTAATATGTATCCTTCAGCATCTGGTTAACAGTGTCGCAAAATTCACTAGCCTTGTCAGCTTCTGTCAGGAGTACCACCTTGTTTATATATAGCTCCTTATCTTTCTTCGAGTGTACCAGCTCTGCCCTTAGCCTATTAATTTCAGCCTGGTAGGAGTCTTTCTCCTTTAGCCGTACACCCCGAGACCCTTTCAGCTCAGCCAAGGCTGTTTCCGACTTCTTTACTCTACCTTTAAGGGAGCGAAGTCGTTCCATATCTTTTTCCCAGGCCTCATCCGTGGAACTGATGGCCAAATCAATCAAGGCTTGACATATGGCGGTACCCTCCTTCATTGCTTCATCCTTACCACTTTTACGGCTTCTTCCTTGGCCTTCCTCATTTCGGACTCGCGAGATGCTTCAACTATTTTGAATTCAGCCTCTTTTCCCCTGAGCGCCTTGCGGAGATCTTCCATCTCTAAATATAACCGCACATTGGCACTCCCAACCTCTTCACTAGCTCTGGCTAAGCGAGTTTGATAGTCAACAATATTGCGAGTCTCATTAGTAATTTGAACCATCCTAGTTGTCAAATTAGCAAAATCCAAAGGTTTAGCCTTATCTAATATCCAGACCAAGGGGTTGCGAGGAAGAGGAAACTCAGTATCGAGATCCGCGGTACGACGACCCACATAATCAGGGTTGATATCAGGATACTTCCGAAAGGATTCTGCATACGTTGTTGATGAGCTAAAGAAGCAGGGTCCGTAATACCTTCTCCCAACTCAATTGGGACTTCATGCACTTCTGTTCCCACAGGGAAATGATGTCGACGACGCGAGGAGGTTTGAGAGCCTAGGGAGGTGGCCACCTTCTTTGGAGACCTTGCATGTTTCTGGAAAGATCCATGGCTCTCTCCCTTATCCAAACCTAACGAGGCCTTACTGACTTCCTCTAGCATGGTCCCTTCCTCTTGAGGTGCCATCGGGGGAGGAACGGGAGCCGTCTTCATTCGTTTAAATTGCTGCAGACGCCTAGACATTTCGTTCCTCCTTGGATTCCTCCTTTTCGCTGAAATATACTTAGTCGAATTAGAAATGAGAAGCAGAAAGAATTCAAGAAACAAAAACACTTAAGACACTAAGGACACTATAAGCTGCTACAAACCCCTAGAATAAGGTGGATTGTGTGGCCGAGGCGGGAATCTAACTCATGTGGGAAATACTCTAGAACGGAACACCGCTCGACGGAGGGAGAACTCTCGGAAACAGGACATCATTGGATTGAGAATCAGGTGGGGGCTGAGACCCGTCAAAAAAATAAAACGTTCTTAAGGAGAATCTCAAAATCCGTACAGTAATCGGAAGTACCTGGGGAAAGCCCGAATTCCTCGCAAATGCCAGCTCCACTAGATACCGAAGAAGGTGGCACTTCACTCGAGTCACTCGAAGCCACATTTTCTCGAGAAGGGTTTGCAATAGGAAGCGGTCCGGGGACTGAGTCAGGGTGTTCCAACTGTTTGGACCACCCCGCACAGCCTCAACATCCTTTAAAGGATCCACACTGGGGCCTTTACTACCCATTATGTCCACATCTAGAGATGTGCGAGCTTCCCCTATCGTCGCCTCAGAATCACTCTCTGACCCTTCCTTCTCTTCACTCTCCCTTTCCGAATGTAAGCCTTCCTCATCACCAGGAGAGGAGACGTCTCGAATGCGCAAGGATTTCCTAGAGCGGGGAGGGCAAACCGCACCCTTCCTATGTCTTATCTTTTTCGGGGCTTTAGCTGCATCAACCTCCTAATCCGGACCTTTTCCCTTATCCCCTTTGTCTCCTTCAACCCACTTCTCTCTCTCAATTAAACTCGACCTAATCTTGTACATGGATTGCCTGGCCCAATCAGGTTGTAAAACCGAAGGGCTGCATCATAAAGTAGGAAAGAGGCCTCTCGCTCGGCCTTTGGAATAGCTAACATCTCCTTGGCCATCTTCTTTAAACCGTCGTCCTCCGCCGCTTTCATGCAACCTAGAAGTTATGAAGGGGTAAGTAACCGAGGCAAAAGAAAACTAAGAAAAGGAAAAGTAGCTACTTACATCCAGAGGTGAAAGAATGTTGAGCCACAACGTTGTTACGAACAAAGAAATACTCCTTCTTGAACATGCTAAATTTGGAATACAAATCCAGGATGGGCTTGAACTTGTGTGTAGACTCCAAGCTGATAAAAGGGCTACCCTTCCTATAGCTTCTCATGTTGTTCAAATACCTAATCTCCCTATGAGTTGGAGGCCTCTGAAACCGCTTCATGAATATCAGATATAGGGACGTCAGGATAGCATAAGAATTTGGCTGAAGCTACATTGGAGCGACCTTCAAATAAATGACGAAGCTTGCAATCCAAGCATTAAGCGGCGAGATCGCTCCACACATGTAATGCTATTTGTTGTACGCCATATACCCGCCTGGAGTGAAGGCAGCTTTATCATCCGGGCCAGGCAATAGCATATCTCTACAATTTATTCTGAACGCGGTAGCTATGGAGTTTAACTTCTCAGTCGTTAGTACACTAGGATAGCATTCAAAAGGCCTAGCCAACATCTGGTTAGGAGCATAACCTTCCACTCGTGAGTAAGCAGAGCTGGGTTACTTAGGGAGGTTAGCTGGAACATCCACAGAAGAAGAACCTGCTCCCGTAGGCTGTGAAGGTGCAAACTTAGAACGTGTTTCACAACCAGAAGACATGTTCCTGTAAAAAAAGGGGGAGGCGAACATCAGCAAAAAGGTCCAAAATATGAATAGAGGTTAAAAACATGTTTGGAATCTCCTATAATTAAACCTAACTAGAATTCCACATCCCCAGCCTCACCAAATTCTGCTCGGCAAACCCATGGACAAAACGCTCGGCGAACTTGGTCCGGGATTGTCAAGAGCCAATGCTGAACCAGATAGGGCCACACACCGATTGCTAGTCCAGGGTAAACCTTAGCTTCCACCTAACAATCAGACAAACAAATGTGCTACCCCTAAGGCCTCTACCAGTGACAAACCATTCAGGCAATGGGTCAAATGCTTTGTGAGCAAATAACTACATGCGCTCACATAACCAATGCGAATCTCCCAACACGTCGAACACCCTTAGGAGAACGAGAACCTAACTACTCCAGTCTCTCAACGATTTCAATCGAGTCACCCAGCATCGAAACCCTAGAATTTCAAAACCTAGCACCGAATAGAGAAAACACTTGCCTCATATTTGTAGGAAGCACGTAAGCACTGAAGTTCGACGGTGTTGGAAGAACCTAGAAGCTGTTTACAATTGAACAAGATAGGTTAGGAAATTTTAATCGAGAATATAGGAAGAAGAATGGAGAAGGATGGCGGTATTTAAGGAAGAAGATGTGAAGACGAATAGTCATAGGATGTGGCATTCGGTGATAGGAGCTACTGACCGGACCAGAACAAAGCATGTCGAGCAAATGCCCAACAAGCTTTGGGGGGCAAGTGTTGGGCTGGTTTTCTGGCAAACAAAGGAAGAAGAAGCCCAAGGCAAGCAAATGGAGCAAGAGCCAGAGCTACCCAAACCAAACGTTTGGCTTGGAAAAAATGTCTAACAAATCATTTGGACCAGCATGCCGGACCAGATATTTGGTCCGGTACCCTATAGTATACCGGACCAAGTATTTGGACCGGCATCCTCAGAAGTACCGAACCAAATGTTGGTCTGGCATTCTCTGGTATGCCAGACCAAATATTTGGTCCTGCACGACCCACCATTTTACCGAACCAAACATTTGGTTCGGTGCAACAAGCACGCTAAACCATATGTTTGGACCGGCAAAGAGGATCCTTCGAAAATGAAGATTGCCGAACCAAAGGAAGATGAAGATTGTCGAACCAAAGAAAGATAAAGATTGCCGAACCAAAGGAAGATGAAGATTGCCGAACCAAAGGATGGAAATTGCCGATCCAAGCTTACCGAGCCACCAGTCCCAAACACAAATACCGAACTAGACCCAGGCAATTATAACCTCTCCTCCACACCTCACAATTTCACTCTATAAATACCAGAGCTTTTCAGCAACAATGGGGGCAGATGTTCGGGAAGAAAGGGAGAAGCTCTGTTGAGATCTATCACCCTAGTTATTCTAGTTTCTCTAATCATTCCAAGCAATCTTGTACTTGTAACCAAATCTAAGAAGGGATAATAAGATGGAAAGTGGATGTAGGCACATTCTGGCTGAACCACTGTAAAAACCCTGTGTCACTTGTTCTTTCCTTATCTGCTATTTGGAATCTCGAATTTGCTAATTACATCGGCATCCGCTAAGGATCAGTTCATTATAACTTGAAACATCTAAAGAGTCGCAAGATAAATACAATCCAACAAGGCTAAATTAAAAATCAGATTAACAAGTGTTTGCCCAATTTTTGAGCAAACAATGCTTAAGTCATACTAGGTTAAGAATTTCAACCATCGCCGCTGTTGAAGGGTGAGATCCTTGTGTGAGAAATGGTACTTTAAGGATTTGTGGTCCATGAATAACTTGAACTTTTCCCCTAATAAATAGTGCCTCTAATTTTTCAAAGCAAACACTATCGCCGCCAAATCCAGATCATGGGTTGGATACTTCTTCTCATGTGGCTTTAGCCGTCGACTAGCGTAGTCGATAACCTTTTCCTTCTACATCAATACCACACCTAATCCAATAACACAGGTGTCTCTGTATACTATCAGCTCCTACTTTACACTCAGAATAGTCGATACCGGTGCACTCATCAACCTCTCCTTCAGATTCACAAATGCCTACTCACATCTCGCATCCCAAGTAAAAGTCTATTTTTTCTTTGTCAAATTGGTTAAATGTGAGGAAATCTTTGAGAAGTCCTTGATAAAGCATCTACAATGTCCTGCCAGTCCTAAGAAACTCCTCACGTAAGTAGCATTCTTTGGTTGGCTCCAATCATGAACCGCTGCTCTACTGTGATACCCTGGTCGAAGAAGACATGTTCAGGAATCTCACTTCCCTTCTCTAGAAGTGACATTTCAAAAGATTTTCTTAAAACTTATGCTTCTGCAACACTTCAAGTACAATCCTCAAGTGCCTTTTGCTCCTCCTCTATCCTTCAGTAGATCAAGATGTCATCCATGAACACAAGTACAAACTTGTTGAGCTGATCTCTAAAGACACAATTTATGAGATCAACATAGTATGTCGGAGAATTGTTTGGCTCTCACCGCATAACTAACCACACTTAGAAACCAGATGGCATATGACATGAAGTGATCGGCACACTCTTATTTGCTACTCTCAATTGATGAAATTTTGTTTCCAAATCCAATTGGAAGAACACCTTGCACCATGGATCTAATCGAACAAGTCATCAATACGTCGATGTGGGTACTTGTTCTTTTTGGTCACCTTATTCAGCTTAAGGTAATCTATACATAGCCTTAGAGAACCATCCACCTTAGTGGCGAATATTACGGGTGTCCCCCAATCAGACATACTCCTACGAATGAACCCTCTTTTCAACAAGTCATTCACTTGCACCTCTAACTCCTTTTGCTCTCTAGGTGTCATAAGCCTTAAAGGCATAACTCTAGGTCTGGCATCCTTCATCAAGTCTATACGGAACTCGATCTCCCTATGCAGCGATAATCTAGTCACTTCCTCAAATACGTCCTAATACTCCCTAACGATAAGCACAGATGACAATTCATTCCGTGGAATCTCAAGCAAATATAGAAAGCTGACCATAACCCCATCCTCTGGTAGGAAGCCAATCACTGCTGCATGCCCTTTCACAGCCCCAATTGTCACCAATAGCTTCTCGTAATCCACTACAGCCGCATATTTTCTTAGCTAGTCCATTCCTCAAATAATCCCGAACCCAACAAAATTTAGAATAAAATAATCACAAAAAAAGAGCATCCATGACTCGATAAGACCAAACCACGAAAAACCATACATAGCTAGTGAAACCACTAATAGGTTTCATCGCAATCAACGGTCGGCCAACTATTTCGGGTTTCAATCCTAGTTTATCTAATAGGTCACTAGATATAAAGGAATGTGAAGCCCTATATCGAATAAAACAGATATGGGAATATCATAAAGGGAAAGCATATCTTGAATGAGAATGTCTCCCTCGATAGAAATCAGAATGATGTCTAAAGAATATGCCTT
Organism: Allium fistulosum; assembly: GCA_030737815.1. Classification (NCBI taxonomy): domain Eukaryota; kingdom Viridiplantae; phylum Streptophyta; class Magnoliopsida; order Asparagales; family Amaryllidaceae; genus Allium; species Allium fistulosum. The sequence goes on from CM060904.1 coordinate 658,410,297, forward strand.
CACTACTTTTTTCTAATATAGTAATTCTGGAAAATTCTTTTGTATATGCACATGTTTTACGTAGTTGTAACACTTCTTCTTCCCATCAATTTCGCAATCCTTGATCAAGTGACCCTTATCTCCACAACCATAGCAAATTGGATCTCATTTAACCTTTTTTTGAGCATCCTTCCCTTGAGATTGCTTCCTTTTTCCAAACAACTTCTTCTTATTGCCTACATCATTTTTTTGCGGTTTCGGCTCTTTCTTAACAATAATAGCTGATTTAGATTTAAGGTATAAACCATCTCGATGAAGAGCTTTTTTGATGAGCCTCTCAAATGGCTCATCGATATGACTCACTAGCTTCTCCCTTAAATAGTCATCCAAACCCATAATAAACTTCTTGTTCTTAATCAATCAAATGTCTATAAAAGTCTTCCCATACTTTGACAAAGCATTAAACTCAACAATGTATTAAGTAACATGCATATCCATTGCTTTAAATCAGTGAATCTCCTAAATAGCACCGACTTCTGAGCAGCCAGAACAAATTTATCCTCAAACCTGGTTTTGAACTGGTCCCAAGTGGACTAATCCTTGGGTGTGGCAATAGTGGTGGCATTCCACTTGTTCAAGGCCCTCCCTTGAAGTCGTTTGGAGGGCGGCTTCCTTATCATGGCATCATTGATCTCTATATCCTTAAAAATACACTCGTAGGTGTCCAACCAATCATGTACTTCGATGGAAAACTCTGTTCTAAGAAATGATCCACCCCAAAAGTAGAGTAATCTTTGCATATCCCGGCGAAGTCAGCCTTCGGTGCTTGCACTTGAGCACCACCACCAACAGCAATATTCGGAGCGACCGCTTGGGCATTTTGAAACATGTTCGCCATCGCGCATTGAACATAGCTTGCAAGTCAGGATTTGCAGCCCCTGGACCCGCTCCTTGTTCATCTGGGAAGATGGAGTTCCTAATGGTGTTTCTTATTTTCGACTCATTCTCAATTTGTAACAAAAATGATGAGTCTCTCAAAAAAGAAAACTGTGCTAATGGTACTCATGTGTGCATGCGACTTATATATTATATACTACTTATAATTTTGAAAATAAAAATATATAACAATTACACGCTCTCGTATATATACTCACTCAACTCAATCTAGGGTGAGAACTCCATCCTTATCCCTACAGAATCACGGTATCCTTTAGGTAAACAACACAACGTAAGCTCTGATACCAAAGGTGAAGAACACCCTATACCACCAGCACCCAATATACATAAGATAGCGCATAATTGTCATGCTGATCGATGTAAAATAACCATCAAGGTTAAAACATCACAGAATCTGTAGTATATCTCACAATGCATAGAATAAAAATATAATATCAAAGGTATAAAATAGAATAAACAATAATAACTAAGCGATCCAAATATCAGAGTACTAATACACAAAGTTATACATCATGAAAACGAGTTTATAAAACAGAAGTAAACTCATAAGAATGTCTTATAATAACATTAATAAGCAGCATTGCTAAGGCTCTACAGTATTGCACATCGTGATAAGCATAGAAATCCATGTATATAATACAATATATCTCCCTCTAGCTTGTCCTCTACCAAGCTACCGCGTCGCACCTAGACCTACTATCTAGTCTAATCATTTAAGAGCAACCGAGATAATAAGAAGCAAAGCATAAAACCTCAAGCCAGACAACAGTTTGGTGTGCACGGGGCAATGAACCTCAAAATACTATACAAGTCGATATAGTAAGGAATAAGGTACGTGAACCATACCTGACCCTGCAACTAAAGAGTTAGCACATAATAACACAATATGCTACTTTAAGTGTCGTAAAGGTATACAACTAAGTATGATAACGGATGTCCAGGTATCACTATGTCAAATACCTACCTTCAATGACTACCCTAGAGTGATAGACCGTGGAGGAGAAATCAAAGCAACCATAATATCCATCAAACAATCCTCACCATCACTCTATGTACTCTAGATATATGATAACTCACATGACCATTCTACTACCAGGGACTAATGAAAATCCCGGTTTTCAGTGTATTCTCCTTAACCTGAAGATGATACTAGACCCGTTTAACAGGTCCATGGAACATGGATCCATTCATCTGATTCGGGTTAATTTTCAACATATCGATGAGTGTCCTCACGATACCCTTGTTTTGAGTGCAACAGAAATCATTCCAAGTGTCAATGATACCATAGTACGCCTATCCAAGCCCTTTCCTATACTCTACTAGATTCCATTATCCTAGAGGAACCATTCTACGTTCCCTGGTTCAATGACTACTTTCAACATCGAGCCGTTACATTGAGGAGCCATTCTACATTCCCCATTCTACGACTCCTTTCAATACAGAGCCATCATCTTCAAAACCTAACTCCATTCAATGTTGAGTTACCATTCGAAGACTCTAACTTTCATCGTGTTGTTATATCGCATCAGTCGTCATGCTAACGAGTCAACATCTCCAACGCTATCTATAGAACTCCTGTATCCACCTCTAGAAGTTCCAACTCTACATGATCAACCAAGAGAAGTCGACATCAACCAATTATGTCATCCCCGACCTTCATACTTGGCCAATTGATGGCCAAGTTCCTTCCCATCACATTTCTTGCTTCGAGTACTCTATGCCCATATGTCTTGACATCGATTTCTCTACTACAAATCAAGTCATCATAGGACAAGTCTCACCCAATCTCACTTCTTAGAAACAAGTCAGTATTGCCTTCTATACTTAGCAAATCTCCGATCCAACACCCTGGGCAACCTCTACTAGCCATATCCTCCCTCTCAACCAAGTCTTTGCCAACATGAACTAAACCACAAACCGACCTCTGATGTCAGTGCCGACTTCTGTACTTAGCGAATTGGAGCTTGCGGTTTGAAATATGTGCTCCTCCTACACTCTAGGTTCTGCCTTCCATGTTTCATCCAATTCCGACCAAATTTGCCTTTGATATGTCCAATCATTCGACTATCTACCTAACATCTAAAACAATAACAAAAAACTTCAAAGCACAACATACAAGCACAACATACAATCATAGCTAATCATGTATGTGCATCCATTCACCCATACAACATATGAGGACATAGGAATCAAGCAAATCATAACGTAGATTTAACTTTTACACTAGTTTATGCATATGAAATACAAGGGATTGCAAAACCATTTTAGAAACCACTTAAACCTTTCAAAACTCGTTTATAAACATGTATAAAAGTGATATTATCATTAGAAATCATTTTTAAGGTCAAAATCTTATCAAAAACATCATTTTCAATTATGTAAGCATGTATGTAGAGTGAGAGGCTAAGAACCGCCCACCCAATAGATCTAAAGTAGACATCAAGGAAGGACCCTAGTCAATAAAAATGAAAATCTCTAGCTTCTATACACTAATCCCCTCTATAATCAATGATTTGGCTAAGATTAGTAAGGAAACAATGCGATTTTAGATGAAATTTGGGCTAATAGAGGTTTGGATCTGCTTTGGGATAGAAGTAAATGTCTAAGTTTAGTTCCTACAACATCTTTTTAGCAAAATTTCGAAGTGGGTTAGTGGGTTTAAGCAAGGTCTTAATTAATTATCCATTAAAACTGACCAGCAACAACCAAAACTTAAAACTGAAATAACTTTCAAACGACAATTCCGTTTTTCTATTATGGCCAGTCAACAGAATGAGAAACGATCATTCTGAATCAATGGTAGAGATTTCGATCCTAATTTGACCTCTATCAAAAGTTATAGTCCATATAAGAATTTTAGGGTGAAAATGGTCATAATAAATATGGCAAAAATCATTGTTGTGGAAAATTTCCCTAAGAGTCACTTTTCAAAATCTTAGAGTCATACGACCTTATATGAATAAAATAAAAATATTTAATGATCCTCTGATATGTAAAACATAGGTCATTACAAAAATGGTTCAAGCGGAGTGCTGAGATTTCAAACCAAGACATGTATCAATCATCCACATGATTGACATCTCTATAAATAGGACGCCCTCTACCACCTAAAGGAGGTGAATCATTCTCTCTCTATATCTTAATTATGAATCGTAAACCTTAAATCAATTTGAGGATTTCTAGAGCCAATTGTAACTCTTGGACATTTTGCAAATAAGGACTTGGACATTTAACTTCGCATAATATATCTCCTTTGTACTTTCCTAATTGGCTATTTCAGTTAATGGACAATCATATGATTTTATCTTCGGATTTGGACTTGAATTTAGACTTGCATAATATTAATTTTTGAAAGGCCACTTAAGCCCTTGTTCAAAATAAACTTGAATTTACGTTGCAAATTTATTATTATGCCCATTGACATATGAACAAAGGACTATTGCATATTTATGTGACTTGCTATTTTTCACTTAAATATGTGACTCGTACTTTTGAACAACCTCATGATTTTATCGAAACAAAGGGGTATTATTCGTACATTTTTGGATAATAACACCTTTGTTAATTTCTGGGTGTTGAGCCAATTTTTGGATTAACAATTTTCATATTAATATTAATATTTATATCATAAACACTGAAAAATCAATCATTTTGTTATTTGCATAAACAATACAATTTTCATTGAAATTCGTATTATTATTATTTGAAATCTCATCCCATTCATAATACTACTAAACTTTCCAAATACCAATTAAATATAATTCAATTATTATTTATGAATTTCCCATGAAATTCATAAATAATAATCTTATTTAATTTCATACTTTAGTTTTAGTAAAATTTGTTTAATCATTGTTATTTATAGGAACCATCTAAAATATGTATAACCTTATCTATCATTTATTTATTTTTCTCATTATTATTCAATTTATTCTAACAAATTATTTTGAAATCCAAATCATTGAATTTATTTTAATTAAACATCCAAAAATACGACAATCAAAAATAATTACCATATTATGGCGCATACACCCAAAATATATAACAATCAAAAAAGTTATCCACAAAACACAAAAAATATCAATTAATATGCTTTTTCATCAAGAATTATGGATTTTATAATTTTAATTTCAATTAATTTAATTAAGTAATTCATACACGCGTGCTTTTTCCAATAGTCTCCAAACTTAGCAGACCCAGTTATATGCTATCCGGAATTTCACCATAAGTCCAATGGAAGAAATCGTGCGTGAACCAGAGTTCGTATGTAAAAGTTACACGAGTTATAATAATTGGAATTTAAAATAATATTAAATAATAAAATACTAATTCAAGCTATTTAGTTGGCATGTGTGATTTCCTTTCCCACCTTCCCTATGCACATGTTGCTCCCTATGAGAACCCATTTTATGAACTTTGACTAAACATAGCTTCTTATTCCAGTCACCATTTACCCAACAGTTGCTACTACCCAAATCACCAAAGCGAGGATCGCCACTCGCTACTCTCTGACCAGTCACAAGCACCGCCATCTCAAACCACCCAACTCTACCCTATTGGCCTACAAACATCAATTTCAACCAAGTTCAACGTCGATTCATGTGGTCTGAGCTGTCTAGAAGCATAAGAAATCACTTTACCTCTTTGCATCAACACAACTCCCAATCCAATTCCACACGCATCAGTATAAAAAACTAAATCTTGATTCCCCTCCGGAACCAGCAACACCGATGCATGGGTCAATAAGTGTTTCAGGCTCTAGAATGCTTCCTCACACTTATCTATCCATACAAACTTCACATCCTTTCAAATAAGCTTAGCCATCGGTGCAGCTATCCGTGAAAAATCCTTTATAAATCTTCGATAATATCCAGCTAATCCAAAAAGCTCTTTATCTCGGTCACGGTCTCGGGTCTCTTCTAATTATTCACCGCCTCAACCTTAGTCGGATCTATAGACAACCCTTTCTCTGAGACTACATAACCAAGGAACTTCACTTCCTTCTTTCAAAAATGAAACTTCGAAAACTTAGCCTTCAACTGATGTTCCCCTAATGTCTCAAGCACAACTCTAAGATAAACTTCATGCTCCTTCTCATCCCTAGAGCATATCAAAATATCATCTATGTAGACCAATACAAATCTATCTGAGTGCCCTTGGAAAATTTGATTCATCAAATCCACAAAGAATGCCAGTGCATTAGTTAGCCCGAACGACATAACTAACCATTCCTGCGATCCGTACTTTATCCTAAACGTCGTTAAAGGAATACTATCCTCTGCCACTCTAAGCTGATGAAATCCCATCGCCAAATCTAGCTGAGAGAATACCTTGGCTCCACTTAACTGAGAGAACAAATTGTCAATTCTCGGCAATGGATATCGGTTCTTTATCGTTTTCCCATTCAACTTATGATAATCGATACATAGCCTCAACGATCCATCCGACTTCTTAGCAAACACTACGGCAACTCACCATGTTGAACTACTTGGTCGAATAGAGTTCTTGCCTTCCAAATCCACCAACTGCACCTTCAACTCTTTCATCTCTGTAGGTGTCATCTTACTTGGCGGTCTACTCACCGGTTCTACTCCAAGCACCAAATCAATCCAAACTCTATGACTCATTTTGGCGGCAATCTATTTACCGGCTCAAACACATCGGCAAGTTATCTAACCATAAAGACTCGTGCAACTCATCCTCTAACTCCATAATACTCAATAAAGCATTCACTTCACAACTAGGGTTCTCTATGGTATAAACTATCCGATCAATACAATCTGGGTGACTAAGTAATATTTTCCTATCATAGCATAATATCATAGCATCATATTTACTTAACCAATCCATCCCAAGGATAATCCCAAATCCTACAAAATCAAACACATGCGAACAACAATCAAAAGTATAACGTAGCAAATCAAACACTAAATGGTCACACCTCATCCGAAGTGTTGCATAACTTCCTATCGGATTTGCAACCCTTAAGGAAGTAACTAGATATGAGGGTTCTAGGTTAAGCCTATCTACCAAACATCGAGAAATAAAAGAATGTGATGCACAAGTATCAAACAGAATGCTAACAGACATACCGTGAATCTGCAGCGAGCCTCCCAGAGTAGCCTTCCCTTTTTCCTACACAACTCGCCTTAAGGTTGTGGGTTCCAATTCATAAATTTGCCACTTCCTTCCTTCACAAGCTCCTTGCATTGGTTCTTGTAATGACCAATCTGATCACAATTAAAGCATCGAATGTTCTTATTTCCAATCACCTCCTTTCCTTTCTCTTTCCCCTTTCCGGTCCGACACTCATTAGCATAGTGTCTTTTCTTATCACATTTATAATAAACCACTTCTGCTTATCCCCTCTTCTGTGCTCCTCCTTTCCGAGCATTATTTTTCTGGAAAAATTTTCTTTTTTGGCCCTGTTCCACCTGGGCCTCCTTCATCTTCTTCCTTAAACAAACTAGCGCTTCTTCCTGTCTCAGCGCCATTTCCACCACTACATCACTGGGATCTCTTAAGTGCAGCAGGGTTGCACTTATCAACTCCGACCCCAAACCCCATATTAACTTTTCATTCCTCCTGATTACCGTATCAACCAAAGCATACCCATACCAGGCCAACTCTTCAAACTTTCTTGCCTACTCAAGAACAGACATCTCCCCTTGTTCTAATCTTGCAAACTTCCTCACCAACGCCAGCTGCGCCATCACCGATATAAACCTTTTTGAAAACCTTCTCTTAAACTCCTCCCAAGTTATGGATTCCTCATCAACACCAGCTACAACAGTATTCCACCAGAATAAGGCAACTCCCTGAAGCTGTCTCGAGGCTAATCTTTTTTTTGCATCATTCAACCTTAAGTCGGCAAAAATCCTCTTACAATGCAACAGCCAATTTTCCACCTTGATCGTATCTTCAATACAAAGGAACGGCTTCCCTCAAATCCTAGTATAATCTCTACTCAGATTAGCATACTGATTGACCATTGGAGCTTCCTGAACTCCTTCTCCAGCAGCGTTTCCTCCTCGGATTATCTCATTCTTTCAAGTCTGGTTTTTAATGCTATTTATGTCTATTCTTATTTGGATTTGTTTCCTATTGTTTATCTCTACTCTTTCCTATATTGATGTTATTCTTGTGAGGTACGTTCTGCATTAGCGCGTGGTCTCATAGAACTTCTGAATGTTTCCCATTATTAGAGTTTTCACGCGCTGATGTTCTCAGACTAATCCGTTTGCTAATGCTTGGGTCCGACTAAGTATTTTCCTTGGTTGGCTTTGGTGTTAGGGAGATCTCGGAGAGGAGATGGAGGTTCACTAATCGTAGCGTTTTTATTTTGTTGTATTATATGGTATCCATATCAGCAATTATAAGGTCAGGTTTTATAACTGTCCGGTCGATAAGGTTTGCTTTTAACTCTGATATACTCTTTATTTTTGGAGTGTCAGATTTTACTGTCCTTGTTATATTATATTTGTCGATTCCGCTGTGAGATTCTAATTTTCTCCACTCTCTATTCTTTCCTTTTTATTTACCCTAACAATCTACCCTTTTGACGATTGGGTGCTCGACATTTGAGCACAATGGTAGTATTAAGTGTCGACCGTTGATGGTTAAAAAGGCAGGTCGTTACAAGATCGAATCGAATCATTATGGCTATGGATCACTCGGAATGGCAGTTCAACTCAATGATGATCACTTAATAACTCAACACATACTAGAGGAATCAAGCAAATGACTATGGGAAAAAAAGGAGGAGTGGAGGGGACAACCACAACCGATCGCATGGTGCCATGTGGCCACACCATCGATCGTTCCCTCTAGAAGGCCCTGATGGGCCCTATTTTGGCAAGCAGGTCCATCTTGGCCTTGGTCTTCTATACGTGGATATTCAGTTGGATATTTCATCATCTTCTACTATAAATATAATATCATTGGCTGAAGGAAGGGGATCTTCTTTCTGGCTCTCTTCTTTTTCTCTCTTGGCTATACTTTGCCATTTTTATTACTAAAATTTAGATCACTATAACTATAATCAGTAATATAAATAAAAAAGGAAATTTTTTGGAGTGGACGTAGGCCAGAGGATGCTAAACCATATAAAATCTCGTGTTCATTTCATTTCTTACTATTTTATTCTATCGTTCTTGCATATTTTATCCTCTACTTCATTTTGTTTAAATATTCGATATTGGACATTGTGGTGCTTTCACATTGTTTGGGTATTGGCGACCATTTTTGACGCAAACATTTTGGTACTTTACCGAGAAGGACTTACACCCGCGGATCTAGAATTTTGGATCATTGATATAAAACCTTGGATACTTGGATCTTGGAATCAATGGCTAGGAAATCAACATGGAGACCAGTGGCAGATAGGAGTCACCCTGAAAGAAGTCAGGAGGCATCCTTAGGAGCTGGAGCTAATCAATCCTACATCTACTTCACTAGGAATGAGATGAAGACTATGATGTAGGCTATCCAGGAGCGGATGATGAGGAGATAAGAGGAGATGATGCAGAATTTCCTCAGGAAAATTGGACGGATTAGAGCAAGTTCTAATGGAAATCTGGATCAAGGAATTAGAGTAGTAGAAGCTGTAGAAAATTAGGAATATCAGCATGGATTCAAAGCTAATAGGCAGGAGTAAAGAATGGAGCAGCCGGGGCAGTCCCCGTCCAACAAGGAGGGACTGACACCGATTTCCCCGTAGGGATCGACACCGGTCACCCTAGGCCTGGGTGCATGCCCCAAGTCAAGCTTGTATGGGTGCTGGTGCGGATGTCGTTTGATCGGTGGTAGATGTAGGACCAACAGCCAGGGGTCAGAACGTGGAAGAGTATATTCTGGGGTACCCTTGTAGAGTCAGAGGGCATGCTGGTAATGGATTGGAGATCACTTATGGATGAGAACAAAAGGATGGCTGAGCTGATACGACAAACAGTGAGTGGCGGATTGCCTGACATGAATCTGGAAGATGTCGATCAGGGTTCGTTCACTCCGAACATCAGGCATGCTAAGAACCCACCGAAGTTCAAATTACCAACATTGGAGGTGTATGACGGGAAATAGAATTTTACGGTACATAGGATGTATATCCGGCACTATTGGGGCATCGAAGGAGGTCATGGCAAGATGTTTTCCACTTTACTTTACGAAATTAGTCGTGCTCTAGTTTAGGCAGTTGGAGAATGGTTCGATCAGGACGTGGAGCGAGTTAGTATATCGGCTTACGAAGTAGTTCAGGCTCCACATTTCGAGACCTAAGAAGGTAATGACATTAGCAGCACTAAAGCAAAGGACTGGAGAGTCCTTGATGAGTTTCTTAACACAGTCTAATGCAGTGGTTGCTTTGATGGATCGACCATATCCATTAATGGTTTTAATGGTGACAGTATCCGGGATTGCCGACGACATGGATTTTAAGTTTGCATTGGAGTGGGATCCACCAATGGATCTCAGGGAATTTTCCATGAAGCAGATAGGTTTTTGTGGAAGGACATACGAGCCGACAAATAGGAAGTAAATGCTGTAAGAGGTGAAGGACCGTCTGGAGAAGGGTCTAGAAAGAATAAGGGAAAATAGAAAATGGATGATGATTATGATGGATCAAAAAGGCAAAGGAAGGAACTGGATTTGAAATTCTCATCTTATTTGGATTTTATGGAAAGCTTAGAACATATTTACCTGGACATAAGGGGGAAACTCCCCTATCGGAAACGAGTAAATAGGAATCCTATGGAGCGAGAACTGAGGTCTAGAAAGTATTGCCTATTCCATGAACTGGATAGGCATACTAAGGATGAATGTAGGCACTTATGGGATACAGTTGAGGAATATGTTAGGGATGACAAGCTATTGTAGTATGTAAAGACTCAAGATGCGACGATGGTACAACAGCGCCATTGTCCACGTCAAATGGAAATGGCCTCGAGTTCAGGTCACAGATCGTCAACTCTTGATCGATATGACATGAACTAAACAAATAATAAACTCCATAATAAAACGGATAAAGTCACTTACACATGTATGGGACTGAGGTCGAATCCTAGGCATGCTCTAAGATGATGATAAACCGCATGCCCATAGTGGCAATATTTGGCTATTCTAGTTTTTTGGTTTCCTGATTGTTGAAGTTAAATTTAATATTAGGAAATGAATTTTAAAACACTCATATCTGCATTAATGCATTGAAGAAAAGGTCGTGGTCCTCCTGACCGGAGAGATGGGACGATATCTACGATGCGAGTCTTTTTGCAGAAGAGTGACATGATTGACTCGTACATCATGGATTAAGCCCTCGACTAAAGAGTCTATGCCGAAGAAAGGAATTCAGTATGGAATTGATCGCTTTATGTTACCGACTGAAGAATTAAGGACTAGAGTGCTAGAAGTGAGTCGCCTCGTCTGAGAGCGACACAAACGACTTACTTATTGCAATTTCCTCTTTTGCCGGAGAGCGACTGGATAGAGTCTAGTAAAGATCCAGAGAGACTATGATCAACCTAGAAAGCCAGAACATTGCTTTATGTTTAGGAACACTGAACCGGAGTGCAGGAAGTAATGCCGCCTCACCGGAGAGCGATAGGATCGGCTTACTTGTCGTTCTTCCCCCCTCATCGGAGAGCAACATGATGAGGTCTAGCAAGAGCTCTAAGAGGCTATAATCGGCCCAGGAGGATCAAGACATCGCTATATGCCCCAAAAAACTGGATTGTAAGGGGTAGGTAGCTTCGTCGGAGAACAATAGGATCATCCCACTCGTCGTTAAGTTTGGATTGGGCTTAGCAAGTGTCCAGAGTGACCATTGTTCGGTCTGAAGAGACCATGAACTAGGGTAACAATCCGGAGAGCTCACGGACTAGATTACTGACTTTCAGGATATAAAATGGTTATGTACTTGGATATTGACTGGGAGAGGTCATGGATTTGGATAATGATCCCCTGACATCGAGGCTTCAAATTTGGCAAGCGATCTGGTAAGGTCATGGATTCGGTTAACAGCTTTAGATGGATATGGATTTAGCTAAGGACTTGGAATAGTTTCGGAATTGGCTATGGGCTCGGAACACTCGCATATTTTACTGACGATCCAGAGACACTGAGAATTTGGCATGCATATACCAACTCCTGGGCAAACATGGGATGGCTCGCGACGACTAGATTTTGCAAAGGAATGGATTCTGGATTGGAATATTCGGCTATCATTGGATTTGGGACTTTGGACTTATGGCATTTCAAAACACACATTCCTATCGCAAGACATGTTTTGTGGGAAAATGTTATCCCATCTTTTGGCAAGGGCCGTGATACCATGGAGTTGGCTAAATGGATTTGCAATCATCAAGGCAGAAAGCCCGGAGAGATGATTATCAGGTTCGGAGATCAGTTATAAGCAAGGCTATGGATGGCAGTCAAGAGGATTCAAACAAGTAGCATCTAAGAAATGGCTATGTATGGATTTGTGCTTCCCCTAGGCTAGGGATCGGATCAGATCAATATGGTTTGGAAAGGATCAGATCGGATCATTATGGCTATAGATAACTCGGATTGGCAGTTCAACTCAATGATGATCGCTCAATAACTCAACAAATTCCAGCATAATTAAGCAAACAACTAGGGAAACAAGAAAGGGGAGTGGAGGGGGATCACCACTTCCGATCACATTTTGCCATGTGGCCCCCGCCACCGATCGGCGTCGATCCCTCTAGGAGGCCCAAATGGGCCCTATTTTTGGCAAGTGGGTCCGTCTTGGTCTTCTACACTTGGATTTTTTGCTGGATATTTCATCATATTCTCCTATAAATACCGGATCATTGGCTGAACGAAGATGATCTCCTTTCTGCCTCTCTTCTTCTTCTCTCTTGGCTACACTGCTATTTTTATTACTCAAATTCAAATCATTATAACCGCAATCAATAGTGCAAATAAAAAAGGAATTTTTTTGAAGTGGACGTAGGTCGGAGAATGTCGAACCACTACTAAATCTCGCATTCATTTCATTTCATACTATTTTAATTTACTATTCTTCATATTTTATCCTCTACTTCATTTTGTTTGGATACCAGATTTTGAACATTATAGTGCTGTCACATTATTTGGGTGTTGGCTGCCATTTCCGATGCAAACATTTTCTATGTGTTCTCTATTAGATTACATACAGATTTTCTAAGATAGTGGTTCAGATATTTTATGAGATTGATAATTTTCTATGTTATGTATTTTTTTCCTTCCACTTTGAGTTCTCAAAGTGTAGTACATCTTAAATTATAGTGGAAATTAGGGAGGCATCCCTATCATACTTTCATATTGTAAAGCGGGTCTCTGTCAAAGTTTCATTGTAAATCGGGTCCCTATTTCTAGAAACAAAGAAAAATTATTGCTGAAATGTCAGCAACTTTTATAAATAAGTGCTGATATTTCAGCAACTTTCCATGTCAAAGTTTCATTGTAAATCCAGTCTCTATTTTCTAGAAACAAAGAAAAATTATTGCTGAAATGTCAGCAACTTTTATAAATAAGTGCTGATATTTCAGCAACTTTCATACACTGTGTTCACAGTGTACATAAATGTTGCTGAAATGTCAGCAACTTTTATAAATAAGTGCTGATATTTCAGCAACTTTCATACACTGTGTTCACAGTGTACATAAATGTTGCTGAAATGTCAGCAACTTTTATAAATAAGTGCTGATATTTCAACAACTTTCATACACTATGTTCACAGTGTACAGAAAAGTTGCGGAAATGTCAACAACTTTTATGAAAAGTTGCATCATGCTCTGCAATAATCGTGAATAAAAAACAGGGACCCAATTTACACTAAAATTTAGTGAAGGACTTTTTGTGTATTTTGAACCTTAATAAGGACCTGTGCCAAAAGTACCCTAAATTATATCTGCTTACATTAGTCTTTATGATGTAAAATGTTATAAAGCCCCGACGATCCACATTTATTGGCATGATGCGAGTTTGTAAGTCACACTAGGCTTCGAAATGGTGTGTTTGGAGTGCAGGTTGTCATAAGCAATGATCTAGGGTGGTCGACGGTGGTGTCTAGGATTCGATAATGATCGGTTTGGACGAAGGGATCAAAGGAGCTTGAATTTGGTATTGGGCTATTTATACTTCTATTGATTTAAAGAAGAAAACAACTTGGTACCGATCAGAAAAGATGTGCACCGAGATGAATTTATAACCAAAAGAAAGAAAGAAAAAAAAGGAGAAAAAGGCAGCATGAAGATAGTATGAACCAAACTAAGTGTAAAATGATCTCCAAAGTGTTGATCATGACCTGAGCATGGAGAATGGAATTTCTGCTATTCAAATCAATTAAAAGGATATCCACAGAATGGAGATAATGCTTTGAAGCAACTCTTGAATGGCTAAACGATGTATATGGATAAGTAAATGCTTGCCTTATTCTAAAGCATGCTTTATTTCCAACAGAAGCATACTCTAGAGGGCAAGTGTTATTTGGATTTTTAATCATGAAGCTTTCAAACAAATCTGAACACCAGGATGAAGATGGAACGATTTGAGGACTTAGGAATATGCTTTTAAGGATAAAAGGAATGCACTCAAGTATTTGGAGCAAGATTGGGACTTTGGAATCATATGGGTACCAAGCACTTTATGGTTCGTACCAAGCACTTTGTTCTCCATATTGGCTTCTAGAGCTATTTTCTATTAACTACTAGCAAGAATGGTCATCTCGAGGACTATTTCTCAAGGAATAGGTGAACAGCTTCAAGGAAGTTCTGAAGGAAAGCAGACAAGTGCAAGTTATACTAGAATCTCTCAGAAAAAATGACTTCTATGTAAAAGTGCTCGGAACACAATGGATTAACAATATAATATCAAAGGAAAGATGATTGAGTAACCAACCCTCGAAAGGACAGGTCAGTACCAAGTAGAATTTACAACTTAGAGGACTCTGTCTTCTCCTCTTCTTTTCTCGAATATGAAGAGCGACTCGGTATATTGGCATCTAGCGATTTTGTTGGAGGATTTATCAATAAATAAGACACCGATAGCATTTGGAGAAGGACTTTAAGCACTTTGCTTTCTTCATCTTCCATCTCTCATCAACCAAAGTCACTAAAGAAGCTACATTTTTTTGTTCTTGGCTTTGAGACTTGTCAAACCCTTGTCTATGAATAAAATCTGTAATGAATAACAATTCAGTAGATGTGGGTCATGGATTTGCCGAACCACTATAAATATTTTTGTGTTCTCTCTGTTTTATTTGTAGTTTTTGCTAGATCTCCATATTCCTATTCATTTTTGAGTGTTGAGCAATTTCTAGGCTCAACAATACATTTCCAACTACATTGATATTCTTCTCAAAGGCTCATTTGAAACAGGTGGATCATATCTTTTTAGGCACTATTACCAAAATCCAAGTTTAATCAATGTACTTAGATCATTTCAAATTTAAAGCATCATGCCATGTCGGAGAGTCTATTCTCTCCATGGTGTTACACCTAAAATTTTCAAAAATTTTGGTAGGAATGTTGCTATTAATTATCAATAACTAATGCATATTAATAAAAAAGCCACTACATATTAAGAAGAAAAAGCTATTGTATGTTGTAGATAAAGGTTACAGTAAGTTGAGATGATTTAGATACTGCAAGTTGAGAATGTCAAAGCTATCACATGCTGAGATGATTAAGCTATCACACGTAGAGAGTTCAAAGCTATGACTTGTGGATATGATTAAGCTATCGCAAGTTAAGAATGCCAAAGTTATCACTTGTGGAGATGATTAAGCTATCACAAGTTGAGGATATGCAAGCAATCACATGTTGAGATGATTAAGCTATCGCAAATTGAGAAGGTCAAAGTTATCATACATTGAGATATTAAGCTATCACAAGTTGAGAAGTTCAAAGCTACTGCATTTGTAGATGTCCAAGCTATCGCAAGTTGAGAATGTCCAAGATATTGCAAGTTGAGATGATCAATCTACCGTAAGTTGAGCATAATAGTGGTATTGCATACTAGAAAGCTATTGCATGGCGAAGAACGTGTTATTGCCTGCTAAGAAAACTACAAGCAAATAACACTATAATTAGCCACTTAGCAATTCATGATTGGTCCAGTGGTGCCATATCATCATGAAGATATCAAAATAGAATAATGTCACATAACAAATCAGTAATGTGCCATGTTAGAAAAATCCCAACCATTCATCTTCTAGGAGTGCCACATGTTAATGATCTAAATGTACAGTTTCTTTATAAATAGGCATGAGCCCTTACTAAGAAGGGTTGAATTCAAAACTAGCATTTTCCTTATTTTCATTTTGTAATCTCCAACTTAATAAAAATTGATTTTGGCATATCAATGGTTACCTAGGTCAAATTATAATTGGGTCTTTGTAGTTAAGGACTAGGACATTTGACTATTTGCACATTTAGTCGCCTGACTATTGAACTAAGGACTTGCTTAACCAAGGACAAGCTCCCTTGGCCAAGTACATTCGTATTTTCTATCATCTATGAAATTTTATATAAAGTAGGACTAATTTACAACCAAATATTTTTGCTGCTTTCATTGAGAAGCTGAACTCAGGAAAATTACCTATTTACCCTCACATTATTGTGAAAGTTGGAAAGTGTAACAAAGAAAGTAATGTCCAAGCACAAGAAGTCTTGCATTATACCAACCTTGAAGAGAATGTAACTCCTCGGCTTGGCAAGCTTCAATACCTATAGTAACAATAAGTAAAGAATCTAACATCAAAGCAATGCAAAAACAGTTCCAAACTATGCAAGAAAAAACAGTTCCAAATTATGCACGAGCTAATCGAAATATTTGTCTCTAAAAAAAATCATCAAGAATGACCCAAAGGAAAATGTGTGATGATGGGGAAGAAGTTCAAGAAGAAATATGGAGTTGGAGCAACCAAATCATCCAAAACTTTGTTTATGCCTTACTTAGACTTAGAAAAAATAGTTGAAGCCAACAATCGACCAAATCAAAAGTTAACTAAAGAGCCAAAATCTCCACTTGTGTAGTCCACTAGTTCAATTTCTCAAAAATAATACAAACCAAAATGGAAAGACTATAGGGATGATGAAATATACTCAAGTGTCTAGTGAATAAAATGGTCAAGGACATGCTTAACATAAAATGAAAAAGAACAATGAATCCTAAAGTAAATAACAACATTAAGGGGCATTACTAAGTAAATTTGTTCCATTACTCTATATGTCAAAATCCCTTCAATTAAGTATGATGATCAATTAATCAAGATGACAATTTGTTGGCTTTTGAAAAAGCCAAATGGACATTTTTGATGCCCCAAGAACAGCAAGATGTAGATTTTTCCCACTACTTTCTTCTGGTGCAGCCGCAAAATGTTAATGCCACTATTACAAAAAAACCATTTACTAGTAGGAACAATTTTCCAACAAATTTTCAGCAATTTTGTACCTCCATCGATCGACTATAGATATCAGCATCTTAGTCAATATAAAAAAGGCCTAGGAGTTGTTAAGAGAATTTTTGAAGAGATTTAGCACTGAGAAAAATAATGTCGAGATAGTGAGTGATTGAGAAAATTTAATGGCTGTAAAATTGAAGCTGATAGAAAACTCCCCATTTTGGAAGGAACTCTATATTTATAGGTGTAAGGATTTATAAGGCTTTCATTTCTGGACCAATAGATACGTTTGAATGGACGAAATCTTTCATGAGACGAAGTCTTAATACAAAGAAAGAGGTGGCATTTCAGTCCTAAATAAAAGAGGAAAATGAGAAGAAGCATCAATAGCAAATTAAGTTGATTTGAATAAATCTATTTTGTACATTTATTCCATAACTAAGGACGAAATAGAATATCCTACATCACCCAAATTCTTGATGAACCTAAAACCCAATAAAGGAGGGTATTATGTGCTTTCAATAAGGCGAATGGTTAAAAAGGGATGATTGTCATGTTATAGATGGAATGATTCAAAACATGAACAAAAGGGGATTATGAAGACCATTATTTTTAAGATCTAAAATCAATTATAAACGATATCAAAATATGCTATCAACTAATTTCAGATATTAAAAGCACTTGACCTTAGGTAGATAAAATAAAAAATCTAATATAATGAATAAAAAGAGAATCCTTGCAACAGAATTTAAACACCAATAAACACACAAAATATCTCATATCAATAATTAAAGTTTACACAAATAGAATACACTACTTAACTTATAGACTTCATTACATTAATTATTAAATGACAACTTTCTAATTATGATGCAAGAAATCATCCTGTAGATACAGCTCCTTCCAGACCCTTTACTCCCTTCTCTGATTTCACCTAAAAACTTAAACATACACATGATGCATAGAATAAACAAAAAAAAGGTTTCAAATGTATGTGGACCACGCCTAACCTAGTACACTACGGTCATAGGCTTGATAGCTATTGCATTGGAAAAGACTGCATACATACTCCTTTCAATGGAACTTAATTCTATTTCATTCTCTTCTCCTACATTCAAATACTTTCTAATTCATTGCAACCATAACATCCATGAAAACATTACAACCACCACAACCAATGCAACCAATGCAACCATCGTAACCAATGCCAATGGTAGAAGCAGAAAATAGTATCCCTACTCATTCATCTCAATAAATCACCGTATGGGGTAGCAACAATAATTCCACACAATCATCAAATGATTACATTATCCAATGAAAATCCTAATTCATCAAATAATAAAATCGCAAAGTAAATATATTTACATGAAATATTAGTTATCAACTATAATAATATATCGTTAGTGTATGCTAATCATTCCACAATAGTAACAAAATATCAATATCATCAAATATGTGCTAATCTAATCAACATTGAAAACACAATATCCACCATCAAATAACCATAATTAAGTAACTACCCATCAACTAGTAGTAAAAATGACAAAACATCGCATACTCGCCCTAATGCGATCTCATCTGTTAGTTCCTGAGATGATGGTTTTAATGACAGCAACCTTAGGACTTGTTATAAAATATAAATACTAATGTTCTTGTCTAGATATATATGTATATGCATGTACTGAAGAATGAAGACTGTACAGTATAAAGATTCAAGACTGAGTATAAAGATTCAAGGCTGACAAATTCAAGATTGAAGAAATCAAGACTGAAGACTTATGAGTATCTAGAGTTCAAGAGTTCAAGATAAGTAACAGAGTCTAGATTTATGTTAAAACTTCATAATAGCACTAAAATCTTTATTCGGATTTTAATTGTGGAATGGAATCCACCTTCTCGCTTTAATAGTGGGATGGAACCCATGACCTCTTTAGTGGGATGGAACCCACGACCTTCTCTAGTGGAATGGAATCTATGAAATTTTCAAAATGATTTATTTTAAATATTTTTCCAAAAACTTTTTAAAAGTCATCTCTCTTAGTTTAAATATTTTAGCCTTAAACTATTTTTATTATCTTTTATATTTTGATTTCAAAATCATCTCTTGTTTTTAAACTATCTCCTGGTTTTAATATTATAAGCTTTAAATCTCAAAAACATATTCTATACTTAGTTTTTAATATTACTTTTATATTATAGATTATATATTTTTAAGATTACTTTTAAATCTCTTTTATAAGTTCAAACTATATTCAAAATGGTCTACAAAGTTTAGAAATTGTATTGACAAGTTTTAGAATAGTAATTATTTTAAAGCAAAATTAATTTTCAAAATATACATAGGCATGTCGACGTACCCCATCCCCCTATGTCGACATGGTGATCGTAGAAATTCAAATTTCAAAATTTCAAATGAGGTGTCTATTCGTCATAACCTTTCACGAATGGATATGACTGTTGTTCTTTATAAATACCGGTTGTTTTCAATGAATTTTAAGTTAGTTTCTCTTTATTTATTCACTCCTTCTTCTCCACTCAAATATTCTCTTATATTTTAACAAAACTCTGCCGAAATCCTAAGTGAATCAAACTCGATCATCTCTAGTTTGATTCTCTGTCACTCCATCTCAAAGATCTCAGTACTATTCAGAGTTATAGGATCATTTGTAATCAAAGAAGTGTATCGAGTCTCTCTATCTATCAAAGTGATATTGGAAATGGTGTGATTGTGGCCCGTAAATCAATTGGGTATGATTGTAGCCTGTTAATTAATTAGGTGATCTTGTAGCCTGATTAAATCAAGAGAGTTTGCCCTGGACTCGAAGACAGGAGGGTGTATCTCTTTGCTCTGAAATCGAGGTTTAATATCGACATTATATTTGAAAAGAAATCTGCACAAGAAATTATGTGGGATTGGATATTGGGTAACTCCAAACTAGTATAAAATTCCAGTGTGTTCTTTCCTTTGCTTCTTCTATTTACTATTTGCATCTATGTCTGATTCTGTGATTGTTTATGTGTTTGTGAAATTACATCTGTGTTTAATTTGAAAAGATTTCAAAAATTCCATAAAATCGATTAAACACTATTTACCCCCCTCAAGTGTTAATCCAGCATTAAGATCCGTAATCCGTATTTCCAACATTTGGTACCAGAGCATTGGTTTTCAAAGTTATCATAATTTGAATTTTGAAAAAGTTTAAAATGGCAATATTTGGAGATTTCGTAAACGCTAGTTCAAAACTGTCGATATCATCATTGTTTCATAAGTCTGCAAATTGTTATTATAGAAAATCAAGTTATATACCAAATTGGTGTGTTGTGTAGGAATAGATGTGTTATATGGCTTTTGATGAATCAACACTCAATGGACAAATGGTGCAAATCAAAAAAACAAATGAATACTTGATAGTGGATGTTCAAGGCACATGATTGGCAATCCGGAGATACTGAATGACATAATTTATGAAGAAAGAAACATGAATGGCAATCTGGAGACACTGAATGACATAATTTATGAAGATGGAGGACTGATCAACTTTGGAGACAACTCAAAAGGATATGTGATTGGCATCAACAATGTTAGTAACTCTAAAACTCCTACTATTTCTGATGTTTTGTTAGTTAGGAATCTAAAACACAACTTACTTAGCATAAGTCAACTATGTGACAAGGGCTACAAAATTAAATTTGAAAAGGATAAGTGTCACATCGAAGATAATAAATCAA
The DNA here is from genome assembly GCA_030737815.1 of Allium fistulosum. NCBI lineage: Eukaryota > Viridiplantae > Streptophyta > Magnoliopsida > Asparagales > Amaryllidaceae > Allium > Allium fistulosum. The sequence goes on from CM060904.1 coordinate 658,431,361, forward strand.
ATATTATCTTTGAAGGAATTAGGAAGAAAAATATTTATATTCTCAGTATGAAAATCTCAAATGATAACCTATGTCTTTTGGCTAATACAAGTGACCCTTGGATTTGGCATAAAAGATTTGGGAATTTGAATTTCAAACTCTTATCTAGACTTTCAAAACTTGATTTAGTAAGAGGTCTCCCTAAATTGGATTATAAAGTAGATAGTATATGTGATGCTTGTCAATTAGGAAAACTTAGGAAGAGTCCATTTAAACTGAAAGATATGATTTCAACTTCAAAACCTCTTGAGTTACTTCATTTAGATTTGTTTGGTCCATCTCAAATTTAGCCAATAAATCACAGTAAATATGTTTTTGTAATTGTAAATAAATGGAAAAGCTATAATTAACAGAAATAAGCTAAAATTAACTGAAAAGAATAGCTAAAAGAAATAGACTGAAAATAATACTAAAAAATGTAAATAAACTACTTAAAAAGGTTATTCCAAAAATCGTAGTGAATCTACAACTATTGGAAACCCTATTATTTTAAATTACTTAAAGAAATCTAAAATAATTACAGTAAATATGTTTTTGTAATCGTAGATGATTATTCTAGATTTACATGGACAGTTTTTCTGAAACTTAAAATTGATGCTTTTGATTTATTTAAAACTTTTGCAAAAAGAATTCAAAACCAACTTTCTTTAAAAATCAAAATTATTCGTAGTGATCATGGTGGAGAATTTGAGAAATGAAAATTTTGAGAATTTCTATAATAAAAAAGAAATAACTCATAATTTTTCCTTTCCAAGAACTCCACAACAAAACAGAGTGGTAGAGCGTAAAAATAGAACGATTCAAGTGTGTGCAAGAACTATGCTTTCAGATAGTAAATTACCAAGAAATTTTTGAGCTGAAGTAGTTGCTACAGCTTGTTATATTTTGAATAGGATTTTAATTAGACCTCTAACCAATAAAACACCATATGAACTTCTTTTCAATAAGAAACCAAATGTATCTTATTTTAAAAATTTTGGAAGTAAATGTTTCATTCTAATACAAAGGACAATTTGGATAAATTTGATCCTAAATCCGACAAAGGAATCTTTATCCGATATTCTAATAGAAGTAAAGCATACAGAATTTTCAACTTAAAAACCAACACCATTGAAGAAACAATGCATGTATCTTTGTAACACCCCGCGATTTAATGACAAATAAAATCAATTGAATTAACATAATTACAAAATAGTGAAAAATATAAATGTCAAATATATGCACTTAAAAAAATAGGTTACATAGATATATGCAACCAATGAGTGTGTGATTAGTTGACGCATCAATCAATTAAAAGAGGAATTAGTTAAGAGACATAGAGGCGTCAATTAGTTAGAAAATATGTCACTTTTATAACAATAATTAGTTAAAGGATCTTCTATTAAAAGGAATTGTATGTGGGGAATAAATTAAATGATAACGTACATATATTAATTTATAATTGATGCAATCAATTAATTGAAAAATTAATTAAACACATTAAGTTAGCGTCAATTAATAAAAGAGGAAAATTTGTATGTCAATTAATTGGGTAATGAATTGGCGGTTTAAACATGTATAACTAATAAATGTGTGATTGAGTGACGCATAGGAATTATTTTGGATATCGATTAAAATGAGAAAACATGTCAATTAATTAATTGGCAATTAGCTGAGCATTTTAAAAAGGGTGTCAATTAATCAAAGAATATGCCATTTTTAATAGCTAAAAATGTAAGTTAATTAGCTAGAAGAAAACGCCAGTTATAGGATTATTTGTTTCCAAGTTAAAAAAATTAGAACGTGTACAAAAATCAAACAAATTAATTAGGTTTATAATGAAGGTAAATTAATAAGAATAAATTAAAAAGTATAACTTTTATATGCATTCAATTAATAGAGGTATTAATTGACGTGATCAAATAGGTAAGAAATTATAACATATAAGAATCAATAAATATTGGATATATATGTATGTATGTATGTATGTATGTATATGTATGTATGATCTAGTTAATTGGATAATTAATGGGAGAATCTTATTTAGAAGAAAACGTGAATTAATAGGGTCGTATAACAAAGGAACAAATGAATAACGTTGGAGATTTATATGTTATAAGCTAATGTAAACAAATCAAGTTCTGATGATGAGGATTGTTTTTAGGGTTAATCGGATGGTTCCTAGTTTTTCATCGCACTTATAAATTGAACGTAACTTAACCCTTGCCCACACTATTTTCTTTGAGTCATCTGTTGTCATTTACAACAAACTCCTCTTCTCTTCTTCCTCTTCCTTTCTCCTCCGTTAATCAAATCTTTCCCCAAACTAAAAAAAATTAAGCAAGGAAATACATACAAACAAATCAGAGAATTGCGCAAACAACTTAGGGAATTTATGGTGAATCAAAAAGGGGAAAAAGCGGAGAAAAGCGTAGAAAATTAAAAGGGATAAAGATTGAAGCTAAGGAAGGACGACATGTGAGTGAATTTAAATTATATATCTTTTACGTTTATGATATATTGTCGTTAGATTCCCTTTTTATATTCAGCATTTATTTCAGTAATTAGTTCTATTGAAAACTGTAAATTGTATAAGAAAGCTTATATTTAATCATTATTTATATGGAAAAGGAAGATGGTAATCCAATTGTATATGAATAATATTAGGCTTAACAGTTATAGAGAAGGGCATAAGCCTAAAAGCAAGAAATTTACAGTTATTTACAGTTATTTATGTTATTTACATCAATTTTAAGTTGGAATTTAGCCCGTAAATATTAGTTTCTTTTTATTCCTTTTTACGAGAATAAAATAGTAAATGAGAAGAATTCGCAAATATGGACTAAAATAGAGAAACACTAGGTTTATCGAAATTAGATGTAAAATAAGAAAAAATGAAAGAAAAAGAGGAAAAGTGGAAATTTACCGTAAATCATGCTAAAAAGGGAGAAATAAATTGATTTGGAATTTGGTTGGTTTAGAAAAAAGAATACATTTCCATAGTTTAATATTGCAAAAATAACGATAAACGTAATTGCAAGGATAAAAGAAATAAAAAGGGAATCAGTGTAAAATAGAGACATTTTCGTATTTTACATTATCCAATAGTTAAAGAAAGAAATATTTTGTAATTACGAGTTATTGTTTATAGCATTAGTTAGCATTAAAATATGGAAATGAATTTTTAGCACAGTTTTTGTAAACAACCAAATAGAATAGAACTACTTGTGAGGAATGGGGAATACGGATCTTAAGGCCAGAATGAACACTAGAGGGGAGGTGAATAGTGTTTATAAGAAATTACTAAATCTTTTTTGAGTTACTGTTGATTTGTACACAAATTTATAAATATTCAAACACAGATATAATCACAGAATCAAACACAGATGCAGAAATAAAGTAAATGCAGTAAAGGAAAGAACACACAAAATTTTATACTGGTTCAGAGTTACCCTACATCCAGTCCTGCATAACTAAGTACGGATTTCCTTTCAAAAGCAATTATACAATTACACCCTCGGTTTCAAGGCTACGAGGTACACCCTCTAGAATCACAATCCTCTGGGTAGAGATATTTGATTTCCGGGGCAACAAGTTCACCCAATTGATTTCCAAGGCTAAAATCACACCTTTTCTCGCTTGATTGATTTCCAAGGCTACAATCACACCTTTTCTCGCTAGATAGATTACAAAGAAGCCTATAACTTTGAATAACACTGGGATCTTGTTGAGATAGTGATAGAGAATCAAACCAGAGATGATCTAGTTTGATTCAATGTTGATTTCGGCAGAGTGATGATAGAATTTTGAATAAGAAAATGTGGAAGAAGAAGAGAAGTGAAAAAGCAGAAAATCTGATCAAAAATTCGTTGAAACCAACCCCTATTTATAGAAGAACAACAGCCATGTCTATTCATGAAAGGTTATGGCGAATAGACACTTCTTTTGAAATTCAAATTTTTGGTCCTAACTGACACTATGTCGACATGGGGTACTAGGGCATGTCGACATCCCAAAGGAAATTTTGATGTTTTGTTTTTCTTTGAAAATAACCTTTATCTTATATTAAACTATTTTAAACTTTATTAATATACTTGACTACAGATAAAATACATAGATAAATATAGAGAATAATATATATAAAATTTGACTATAATTTTATATTTAAATCTAAGTAAATATTTAAATATATTAAAAGATAGTTTAAAACAAACGAAGTTTAAAACAAGAATTTATTTAAGAACAAAATCAAAGAATATTTTATAAGGCTAAAACAACTTTTTGAAAATCATTTGAAAAGATAATTTTTAAGGCTAAAACATTTTGAAAAGCAGTTTTGAAAATCATTTTGAAGTAGTTTTGCAAGCTTCTTCCTGCAGAATATCTCATCACATCAGGACTCGAGAACTTGTACAAAACCAGGATGTTCGTGGGTTTGTAAGCCACTTGTCGTAGGTTTGTAAGCTACTTGTTGTGGGTTTGTAAGCCACTAAAAAGGTAGAAATGGGTTCCATCCCAAATGAAAATACGGAATGAAGATTTCAGTGCTATTGTGAAGTTTTAACATAATTCTAGACTCAATACTTATCTTGAAATCTTAAACTCTTGATAATCTTGATATTCTTGAAACTCATGAGTCTTCAATCTTGATATCTTGAATCTCTATACTGTACAGTCTTCATTCTTGGTACCTGCATGGTTAAATCCTGCATATACATATATATCTATACTATAATGTTAGTATTTATATTTTATAATCTTATTCTAAGGTTGTTGTCATCAAAACCATCAACTCATGGACTAACAATCTCCCCCTTTTTGATGATGACAACCTTTGTTTATAAAATATTACTTCTATCCTAATAACTCCCCCTAAAACTGATAACTCCCCCTTAATCTATGCCTAACTCTTCTATTTTATATTTCTCCCCCTTTGTCATCAACAAAAACAAACTAACTCCAAACTATATAACTCTTAGTCTAATATCCTATATGATTATAATGATAGTGTTATCATACATAATCAATACTTACTTGTAAACCTAAAACTTAGTCCAAAACTACTAACATTCCTAACCAAGTACCTATATAATACTTATATATAACATATATAGGAATCATATATAAGAACACACAATATTTATTTTGATTTAATTTTTAATTATACTTTGTTATTTATATTTATATTTCAGTTAATGAACAAATACCTAATTTTCTTCTTAATTTAGTAAATGTAGATTCATTTAAGGGTTTTGTTAAGATACCAGCAATTTGATTTTCAGAATTGATATAGTCGAGAGTAATTACTTCTCTACTTATATTATCTCTGAGAAAATGGTGTCTGATATCAATATGTTTAGTTCGAGCATGTTGAGTAGTATTTTTGGATAAATTTATTGCACTAGTATTATCACAATAAATTAGTGATTTTGAGGTATTTAAACCAAAATCTTTTAAATTTTGTTGCATATATATTACTTGAGAACAAGCCAAAGCAGCAGAAATATACTCTGCTTCAGTTGTTGATAGAGAAACTGTGTTTTGCTTTTTACTAAACCAGGAAATCAGAGAATGCCCTAAAAAGTGACAATTTCCACTTGTACTTTTTCGGTCTGATTTACAACCAGCATAATCAGCATCACAGTAAGATATTAAGTCAAACGAACCATTTTTAGGATAAATAAGCCATAATCAAAGGTGTGTTTAACATATCTTATAATACGTTTTAAAGCTTTTAAGTGAGTTTCTTTAGGTTAGGATTGATACCTTGCACAGAGACAGACACTACGCATGATATCAGGTCTACTCGTAGTGATATAGAGTAGTGATCCAATCATTCCTCTATATAATTTTTGATCTACATCTTTCGAGAGATATTCTTTACTAAGGTACTCATTGGTTGCCATGGGAGTGGGTTTTCTACTCGCAGTAGTCAAACCAAATTTATTAACTAGGTCTTTAGCATATTTTTCTTGACTAATAAAGATACCATTATCTAATTGTTTTATTTGTAATCCTAAAAAGAAGTTTAATTCACCCATATGACTCATCTCAAACTCTTTTGTCATTATTTTAGAAAATTCTTTATTCATTTCATAATTAGTTGATCCAAAAATGATATCATCTACGTAGACTTGTACTAGTTGAATATCATTTTTATTTCTTTTAATAAAAAGAGTATTATCTACTTTACCTATTTCAAAATTTGATTGTAACAAGTAAGATCTTAGTCTATCATACCAGGCTCTAGGAGCTTGCTTTAGACCATATAGAGCTTTCTTAAGTTTGTAAACATGATTTGGAAATTTATCATTTTCAAAAATTCAAAAAGTGGTGGTTGTTTAACAAATACTTCTACTTTTACAAAACCATTTAAAAATGCCCTTTTAACATCCATTTGAAATAATTTGAAATTATTATGATTTGCGAAAGCAAGTAGAATCCTAATGTCTTCTGATCTTGCTATGGGGGCAAAGGTTTCATCAAAATCTATTCCTTCTTCTTGACAATAACCTTGAGCGACTAACCATGCTTTATTTCTAACAACCTCTCCTTGTTCATTCATTTTATTTTTATAAACCCATTTAGTTCCAATTATTGTTTTATTTTCAGGTCTAGGAACAAGTTCCCAAACATCATTTCTAGTGAATTGATTTAATTCTTCTTGCATAGCCAAAATTCATGAATCATCAGTTGATGCTTCTTCTGGATTTTTGGGTTCTATAGTTGATATAAAAGCTACATTACTCATTTGACTTAGTTGGTTTCTAGTTTTAACAACGGATTGCATATCTCCAAGTATATTTTCTATAGGGTGATCTTTTAAAAGTTTAATCCTTTTATTAGGATGATTTAATTATTAGTTTCAGTTGACTCTTGGTTTTGAGTGATTAAATCCTCTTCATCATTTATTTCTTCAAATTTTTTGAAATTTTCATCAAATGACACATGCATTGTTTCTTCGATGGTATTAGTTCTTAAATTAAATACTCTGTATGCTTTACTTCTATTAGAGTATCCAATAAAGATACCTTTGTCGGATTTAGGATCAAATTTATCTAAGTTATCTTTTGTATTTAAAATAAAACATTTACTTCCAAAAATTCTAAAATAAGATACCTTAGGTTTCTTTGAGTAAATAAGTTCATAAGATGTCTTATCAGTTAAAGGTCTAATTAAAATTCTATTTAAAATATAACAGGCGGTAGCAACTGCTCCTGCCCAAAAGTACTTTGGTAAATTACTATCAGAAACCATAGTTCTCGCACACTCTTGAATCGTCCTATTTTTACGTTCTACTACTCCGTTTTGTTGTGGAGTTCTTGGAAATGAAAAATTGTGAATTATTCCCTTTTTATTGCAGAATTCTTCAAACTTTTCATTTTCAAATTCACCACCATGATCACTACGGATGGTTATAATTTTTTTGAGAAAGTTTATTTTGAACCCTTTTTGAAAAATTCTTAAAATATTCAAAAGTATCACTTTTATGTTTTAAAAATATTGTCCATGTAAATCTAGAATAATCATCTACAATTACAAAAACATATTTACTATTATTTATTGATAGAATTTGAGATGGACCAAATAGATCAATATGAAGTAATTCAAGAGGTTTCGTAGTAGAAATCATATCTTTTAATTTAAAAGAGCTTTTTCTAAGTTTTCCTAGTTGACATGCATCACATAGACTATCTACTTTAAAATTCATTTTAGGGAGGCCTCTTACTAGATCATATTTTGACAGTCTAGATAAGAGTTTGAAATTCAAATGCCCAAATCTCCTATGCCAAATCCAAGGGTCACTTGCATTTGCCAAAAGACACAAGTTATCATTTGAAATTTTCATACTACGAATATAAATATTCTTTTTCCTAATTCCCTCAAATATTATGGTTGAATTATTATCTTCAATGTGACACTTATCTTTTTCAAATTTAATTTTATATCCTTTATCGCATAGTTGACTTATACTTAGCAGATTGTGTTTTAGATTCTTAACTAGCAAAACATTAGTAATAATAGAAGTTTCAGAGTTACTGACTTTGCCGATGCCAATCACATAACCTTTTGAATTGTCTCCAAAGTTAACTAGTCCTCCGTCTTTGTATATTATATCATTCAGCATATCTGGATTCCCAGTCATGTGTCTAGAACATCCACTATCAAGTATCCATTTGTTCTTTTTAATCTGCACAATTTGTTTGTTCTGGATTAATTCCTCAACTCCTATAAAGCATGATTCCTGCACATTAAACAATCTTAGTAGACAACTTGTATTTGAATATTGATTATATGCAGACTCAAGAGACAATGATGATCTGAATATTTCTAAACATGCATTAACAAATTTCTTAAATATAACCATTTTTAAAAAAAAAAACTTTTTCAAAAATCAGATTATGAAACTTTTGAAAACCTTGCTCTGATACCAAATGTGAGGAATGTGGAATACGGATCTTAAGGCTAGAATGAACACTAGAAGGGGGGTGAATAGTGTTTATAAGAAATTACTAAATCTTTTTGAGTTACTGTTGATTTGTACAAAAATGTATAAATATTCAAACAAAGATATAATCACAGAATCAAACACAGATGCAAAAATAAAGTAAATGCAGTAAAGGAAAGAACACACCAGATTTTATACTGGTTCGGAGTTACCCTACATCCAGTCCCGCACAACTAAGTACGGATTTCCTTTCAAAAGAAATTGTACAATTACACCCTCGGTTTCAAGGCTACGAGGAACACCCTCCAGAATCACAATCCTCTGGGTAGAGATACTTGATTTTCGGGGCAACAAGTTCACCCAATTGATTTCCAAGGCTACAATCATATCTTTTCTCGCTTGATTGATTTCCAAGGCTACAATCACACCTTTTCTCGCTAGATAGATTACAAAGAAGCCTATAACTCTGAATAGCACTGGGATCTTGTTGAGATAGTGATAGAGAATCAAACCAGAGATGATCTAGTTAGATTCAATGTTGATTTCGGTAGAGTGATGATAGAATTTTGAATAAGACAATGAGGAAGAAGAAGAGAAGTGAAAAACCAGAAAATCTGATCAAAAATTCATTGAAACCAACCCCTATTTATAGAAGAACAACAGCCATGTCTATTCATGAAAGGTTATGGCGAATAGACTCTTCTTTTGAAATTCAAATTTTTGGTCCTAACTGACACTATGTCGACATGGGGTACTAGGGCATGTCGACATCCCAAAGGAAATTTTGATGTTTTGTTTTTCTTTGAAAATAACCTTTATCTTATATTAAAACTATTTTAAACTTTATTAATATACTTGACTATATATAAAATACATAGATAAATATAGAGAATAATATATATAAAATTTGACTATAATTTTATATTTAAATCTAAGTAAATATTTAAATATATTAAAAGATAGTTTAAAACAAACGAAGTTTAAAACAAGAATTTATTTAAGAACAAAATCAAAGAATATTTTATAAGGCTAAAACAACTTTTTGAAAATCATTTGAAAAGATAATTTTTAAGGCTAAAACATTTTGAAAAGCAGTTTTGAAAATCATTTTGAAGTAGTTTTGCAAGCTTCTTCCTGCCGAATATCTCATCACATCAGGACTCGAGAACTTGTACAAAACCAGGATGTTCGTGGGTTTGTAAGCCACTTGTCGTAGGTTTGTAAGCTACTTGTTGTGGGTTTGTAAGCCACTGAAAAGGTAGAAATGGGTTCCATCCCAAATGAAAATACGGAATGAAGATTTCAGTGCTATTGTGAAGTTTTAACATAATTCTAGACTCAATACTTATCTTGAAATCTTGAACTCTTGATAATCTTGATATTCTTGATACTCATGAGTCTTCAATCTTGATATCTTGAATCTCTATACGGTACAGTCTTCATTCTTGGTACCTGCATGGTTAAATCCTTCATATACATATATATCTAAACTATAATGTTAGTATTTATATTTTATAATCTTATTCTAAGGTTGTTGTCATCAAAACCATCAACTCATGGACTAACACTACTTCCTAGAATAAAAAAGTAAAACTTGAAGAATTAAAGAAATTAAAGAAGAAGAAGTAACTAAGTTAATTATTTGACAAGACTAGAAATGATAAATAAAAATGTGCATAGATCCGCATTTACTACGCGGATAATAGAATAAAAGTAAAGTAGTTATTATGATAAGTAAATTTGTGCCTCTCGGACGTAGTCCCAAGCCAAGACTATCATATAATATAAGAGAATTAAAGAGAATTCAATATCATAATAAAAGAAGACAGACTAGAATAGAAAAGAGACGCTTGTAATTATATTTATAATATATAGATTATAAAAGAATATAGAATTAACAATTGCAAGTAAAACTATAACATAGGTTAAAATTAAGTAGAAAAAATAGAAAAGGCTTATTTTAAGACTCAGATTAAGTTAATAAGCAAATATAGTAGAAATAATAGAAGAGGCTTATTTTAAAGAACTTACATTAAGTTAATAGGCAAACATAGAAACAGGGCCCATACCAACATCATCCTCTTTCAATCAGGAACTGATGGTCTCACAATAGTTAGGTGAGGCTGGGACAAGCTTGCTGATTAAGGTAAATAAGTAGCCAACATAATAAGAAAAGTAAACTAAACGTAGAATAAAAGATTAGACATAGGGTCTAGTAAAATAATAAGATGCGTTTGGAGCAGCCCAAAGGATGAAGAGCCTTACGAAGCAGTTCATCACACATTTCAGCACAAAAGAAGCCCGTCCAACTTAGTTATTTTGGGCTAGAAGGAAGTACGAGACTTCAACAGGACGTGAGGGTACCCCAGTATGGCCCATAGCGGTAGGCATAGCGAAGCAGTCCCCAGGAGACAGGTATATAGGTGTTCAATCAAGAGAGTATGCCTTGACTGCTTTTGCATGACAGGACCATTGTAGGCAGTCAAAAGGGGTTGATGTTTGGAGTAGGATATTCGTATGACCCCGTACTTGACTTACAAGTAGGTTTTAGTGGGCATGACCTAAAAGGATAGTCGCATGAGGATATCAGGATAACATCAAACCAAGAAGCGTATTCGGGAAAGACTAGAGTTAAACCAGAAGGCCAATGATTCTTTCACTATCGAGACATTGGATAAGGTGCACAGCCAATTGGTTGTTTAGATTGTTTGTAGTAAGGCACAACCACTTTGCTCTTTAGAGGTCTTTCGATTAGTTGAGGGGTGGCTGCGTGGGGCTATAGCTACCATGAGAAAAGAGAGTGACCAAGCAGAATATCTGCAGACCTAGTGAAGCGGTCCTTTACAGATATAGAAAATCTCCGACTGAGTTCCGTACATAGTAGACCTTGTTAAGCGGGATTCAGGGAGTAGACAAAACGATTACGTATAGTCCTCAAGGTATGCACTGGGTGGTATATTGTGGATGTCCGAGCATTAGTATGGGCTAGTGCGGATGCTTTTTTACATTATCATAGCAGCCGATGGAACATCTGTAGTGTAGGCCTCACGAAGCTATAATTTACAGATGTAGTCACAGAACGCTCTCGGAGCAAGACGACGGAGTCCTTTTCGAGGAGGATACGGAAGGTACTATGGGTAGTACCTAGGATCGCTGCGGTCGTTGGGTATATAGCTACATATATGTATTAGTTATTAGATTTTAATCTACTAAGGAGTAGATGGGTACGATTCACGCACAGAGGCGAGAGTATTATAAACCCAATAAACTTAATATAACAATAAATGGAAATAAAACAGTATAAGTAGAATTAAGCTTAGAAGTGCATAATTTGTCCATTCACCAGAATTTTAGTTCTGACCCCCTCCTCATAACATCCTATAGGATAGGTAGATGGCAGAGACTTTCCAGCTTTGAGACACTTGTTTAGAAAGTGTTATTATATTGGTGAGTATTTACTTACTATTATATTTTAGTCAGTTCCGCTATGAGATATTTATCTGAGCACTAATATATTTGTCTTTTCCTATTTGCAGGATACCAGAAATCCAACTCAGGCTTTTGTGGGCTTGGATTTAACATTTTTGCGAAAATTCCGGACCCACTGGCATTCGGGTTGTTACATTTGGTATCAGAGCCTAGGTTTAGGATTCCTAAATAAATAGAGAGTGAACGTATTTGTATTTTTTAAAACATAAATATATTATATTCTATATACCTAGATCCATAGAAAAACCCACTTTTAGGAGAAATGACATATGGGAAGATTTTAAGTAACCGTTTTGTACATTAATATTAGGATTGTGGGAATCCAAGAGTTATAGGCCCTAGAGTGGCAAAGTATGAAATGTACAATAGATTCGGTATAAAAATGGAAGTCCATATGTTAATATCTGGAAACTAATAGTTGTTTCAGATTAGTGGGTGAGGTAGTAGTGCCTTAGAATAAATAGGAGCATAAGAGAGGAAATGGATTCAGAACATATATAATTGGATTGAGAAGAATGACTTCTTGGGAATATTTGGGAAAGTATAAGGAAGTTAAGAACCTACTTTGAGTCTAGCCCAATAATTAAACTTTTAAGAGTTTGAAAAAAGAGGGTATTCAAGTTTTAAACTTAAAAGTTTACAGTTTTAAATATGTTGTGACGCCTCACCCCAAGACCTACATTAACAAAGATTATTACTTGGTAATATTGTCTGCTAATGCAGAGAATAAGACTGTTTAGGAGCGACCATCACAGTCTTGTATTAAATAAGTATTAAATATTTCAATAATGTGCTCATTCATTTTTTTTCTCCATTTTACATTTTCATCTTAAGTGGTTCGACATACTTAATTCTTATCTAATACAATACTATGGTGGCTACAGGATTGATTCAGAACAAAACACAATATAAATAATGAACACAGATCACATAACATCAAACACTGTCATATATATATAAACACACACACACATCAAGTACAATACATAGTGTCATACATGAGTGGGGAAACACCACTATATAAATATATACATCAAGTCCCCCATAAAAGAATATACATAATCAAGTCAAACTACTACAAGATAACTACTTAAAACTATGCATATATCCAAAAGGTCGATAAATGGATCTATAGAGAACAGCTAAGCAAAAGCCGAATAATCTAACCTGTAACTCGGTCTAACCTAAGTAATGAATACACGGGTCAGTCTAACTTGAACAAGATGATTAACAATGATAAATATGATATATGTCTCATAAGGGAAACATTCCTTTAATCAAAAAGGTATGATATAAACTCGATTAACTCAAATTCAAAGTGATGGAAACACAGAAATATCTCAAGGGTTAACTCATGAATAACACCAATTCAATATGAATATTTCCTTCTTAAAAGCTACTTGAAATATAAATTCCAACAAAATCATATAAAATCTCGGAAGGAAACCATAGAAATCATCAAAAATCTCATAACTCAAGGAACTCAATTAAGAGTTCAAAACTCAGAAAATCTCATAACTCGTGGAACTCAATTAAGAGTTCAAAATAACATAAGTGAAATCACCATATATATAAATAAAATCTCATATAGCTCTAGGCTACAATTATATAAAACCGTCATCTTGAAATGCTGAAATCATAAAACATCAAACCTGAGAAAAATCCCGGATTGGATCCAAATCCCCGATTGCATGCCGAAGCAATGTTGCATGTGTTATCCTCATGTCCAACACTATATATTAGGTACCTATCTCTTGGTGACCGAAGTCACATAAACATTGTGATGACCGAAGTCGTAATACATCGTGACGACCGAAGTCTTAATACATTATGACGACCGAAGTCGTAATACATCGCGATGACCCGAAGGTCTATAGTACTGGTGGTAACATCGTGAATGTGTCACAAACTCTAAGATAGGAATCCGAAAAGTGTTAACAGTGCATCCCACAACACACGTTCTCACTTAACAGTTTACTAGCTGCTAGTCAATGCCACACTAGAAAACATCATCATCAAAAACCATAAATCTCAGAAAGCTCGTAACTTGCCTCATATCAACGGCAAGTACAAAAGACATCGTGATGGTTTTTCACAAACCATAACTCTTAAAATAGGAGATCTCAAGCTCATAAATTGCCTCATATCATCGGCAAGTACAAAAGACATCGTGATGGTTTCATAGACCATAACTCCTAAAATAGGAGATCTCAAACTCAAAACTCGCCGAAGAATGGCCATCTCAAATAATTCCTAAAAATAGGTATTCATAATTCTTAAAACACGCCATGAAATGACAATCACAAATTTCAATCCCAAAGGTCTATAACTTCAAACGAACGAGTCCGGGATTAACCGAAAAAGTAAACGTATGTGTCCAATACCACATATTTTACTAAATCGTTTAATTCTCTTTCTCATACGTTCGAAGAGTGCAAAATAGTGTATTTTATATATAAAATAATTTACTTGAGAAAACTAGTTTTTAAAACAATTTTTGAAAACATTTGGAAAACAATTCTTTGAAAATTTCTCTTTATTATAGAGAATATAATCTTTAAATAACTTTAAAAGTAATTTTAAATATTGTAAATTATTTATTTCAAAAGCTATTTTATTATAAAAATCATTTCAAAAATCATTTAGGAAAACCATGCTCGAAAACAACAGAAATCGTCAGAAAACACTGAAAATTCAGCATATGAAAACATCTCGAAAACTCATTAATCCAGAGTTCGGATCAAACAAAAATTGGCTTACCTATTGATAAGTTAGAGCCCTTCGAAATCATCACAAAACATCACAAAAACAAGCATCAAAAGCTGTTGAAACAAGTTGAATAACACAAAAGAACACAGGAAAAAAAATGCAAAAGCATGCATACTCAGGTCAACCTATAGGTCGACCCTTGTATGGCATAGGTCGACCCTAGGTTGACCTATGTAGTGCTTGGGTCGACCTTAAGGTCAACCTAGGTGGGTCTTTGGTCGACCTGAAATTCGTGAATTCTAAAGGTTGATTTCTCTTCTTCGATTCAATTTTTGAGCAATGTATACAACTATCTACAAGATGAATTTGACAGCGAAAATTTGCATGCACCAACTACAACACTCAAACTACAATCTGGAGAAAATCCGGCTTGACTTTCTGACAAGATAAAAGAGTTATAATCATAGAAAGAAGCACTATAGAGAAGATTTTCACTGTAACTACTCAACAGCCAACTGTTCGTTACAGTAAGCACAGATTGAACAAATTTTCAGCATATAACTCATTCAAGTTAGAAATTGTGAGATAATACTCACCTTAGCAAAGATTTAAGTGGATTAGAGATGCAAGAGGTTAGCTTTCTGGTGCAAAAGAGCTTCTCGGACCTGTAGAACTTAGAAAACAACATGCAGACAAATACAAGGAAGTTACGGACAATTATTTTTCAAACAGAGAATTTAATGAAACAATTTGAGGTTTGGATGTGATTACATGTTCTTATTTTTGATTTGCTAACTTTCTCTTTTTATTTCACTAAGTTTGAAGCTAGATTTCAAGTTGTAAGGAGGAGCCCATTTTTCTCTTACTGGATGTTTTAAAAGAAGAAAAGGAAACGAGAAAGAAGACCACATTCAGTTTCTTTCTCTTGATAATTCTAGAATAGGTTATGGACCTCACCCTCTACCCACTTAGCCCATTAGCTATACTTAGTGAAAATTTACTAAGTAAAATACATGTTTTCACTTATATGCTCAATATATACACACATTTTCACATTTTAAAAACCAAATAAATTTTACAACCGAAATTTTATGTAAACTAAAATGTTTTCACAACAAAATAAATATTATTTTAGCTATAATTTTTTTTCTATTATTAATTCTTCATTTTCAATTAATTATATCAATTTACACCTTTTATAACACAAAACACCATTTTTAACTCCAAATTTCCCACAAAAATTATTTTCTTGTCAAAACAAATACAACAAACCATGTAAATTTCATTTTTACATCAAAATATTATTTTTAACCAAAATTCCATCTTTTTATTAATAAAATACATCATAATAAATTCAAACACTTTATATAAAATTGATAAAAATCACATTTGGCAATAATTTACAAAGTTATTGCATTTTACCAAATTAAAACTATAAAATTCTCATTTTCTCTAAACTAACATAATAAAGCTTTTTACAACTTTATTTTCATCATTTTATATTTATTTCGATAAATTATTTTTGAATTAATTCTTTTATATCACTTAATTAATTCAATTAATACCCAAATCAAAATATTTTCATTATTCACCATTTATAACCAACATTATCATCTTAACCCCATTTTATTCTTTCCAAATTTATTGTTCATTAAAAATAAACAATTTAAAATCTCCAATTTACTTTTATTTTCCAATATTAAATTATAACCACCGTTATAATTTAATATTACAGGTAATCACCAAAAGCAGGGTTGTTACATACTCTCCCTATAAAAATTGCATCCTCGTAATTTCTAGAGAAGAGTTGTATTCAACAGGATTTAATTTATCAAGCAAAGAGAAATATATAGCTCGAGTTTAAATTTTCCCACCCTTAACTCAAGAAGATAGAAAACCAAGATAAGATTGCTCTAGAAATTCAATGGTTTTCCAAGTGTAGACATTGGGATTATCAGACCATTGAATTTTTATGAGCAGAACATCATGATTTCGAAGGCACCTCACCTTCGAAACAAGAACACAGACAGGATGCCACACAAATGATTAATCGGGTGAGATCGATTCCTTAGAAGCTTCTTGAATAGAGTCGGGACTTAGCATAACTTTATCCCAGACTCCAGTCAACTAGATATTCTTCGACATTAACTTCCGTATAACGCCACAGAAGGAGTCATGCCGATATAAGATTGCGAATCACTATGGAAAGAAATCTCAACAAGAGGTAGGTGGTCTCTCCCGATACCACCAAACTTAGAGTTTTCAAATCCATTTTCTTCATAAACAAATTCTCAATTCTTCAACATTTGAAAATTTTCACAACTTCTTATTTAAATTCTAAATTAAACTCATTACTTCTTTATTTAGAGTAAATAAAATTTGGGTTGTTTCATCTTCTAATCCTACCACAACTAATTATTAGTTTGATACATATTTTCCCCCTACTAATAATCAATTTGATTACATTCACAAAATATGAAGCATATCATTTGACTCTTAGAGAAAACAAATCATCATCATTTTCATTTTTTTTCAATTTCAAACCTACTGTAAAGAGCTAAAGTTTTTGACCCAGAAAATCCTCAAAATCAGAGAATACTTATAAAATAAAGTTGTTCTATAAAGTCTAAGCTTTCCAGCAATATAAAAATCATCAAAATCGGATTTAAGGTTTGAAAGTTATGCTAAATTTACTTTCAGCTTAAATCTTGAAATTTTATAATAGGACAAGGATGTCCATCCACTTTCAAACCCATTTTAAACTAAGTAAAAAGCAAAATCTTCCTAAGTGATAAAAGTAAAATTTATAGCTTACTAAATGCTCTTTCATTTATAAAAAGATTGATCTCATTTGGAGTTATGAATCTCAAGTTATTGCCATTTTAATACAACATTTTTCCAAATAAATTTTCAACTTTTAAATCAATTTAAAATTTGAAATTCCCCCAAACCATTCTAATTTCAAACTTTATTTTTAAAACAAGATTTCTATACTAAATCATTCATTCCAAAATCCTCTTTTCAAGAAAACTAAGACATTCCAAAATTTTGATTTACTTTATGTAATTATCTTTTAAAAGAAACCATCCACAATTAGAAATACATTCATTACTTTTCACAAACAAGTCCTCGAACAATTAATTTTTAAAAACTCAATTTGAAAGTGATAATCAATCTCTTCCATTTATAAGAGACTAATATTCATCCAAAATAAATTTTGGATTTACATTTTAAAATTTAATATTGTTCTCCCAATTTTAAAATGATTGAATCTCATAACTATTCATTTATTATATCTTGCATTTCATAATAAAGCATTTTATAATAAATGCATCCTTTAAATTTTTATTCTCTCTTGCCAAAAAATTAAATTCCATCTTATTATCAACATGAAATTAACTTAGGTTGATAATTAATTCAATCTTGTTTCCAAAAGAATTTTACAAATTCATACCAACCAATTTTAATACCATCAAGGTTTAAAACAAAAACTTGTTCATGAATTCATGCTACAAATCTAAAATTAGCATTTCATTATTTTTTTAAGATAGAATTTTAACTCTTACTATCTATTATTATTCAACACCTAATTGTCAAAACAAAATTTTTACAATCATTTTTATAACCTTGAACTTAAACATTCAATTTTAATTTTTTCTACTCAATGCATTTTCTTATTTTGAATACATCATTTTGTTAATCAAACCATCACATAATATTTTCTTCTAATAAAGATATCTCTTTGATTAGAATTATTTATTTTACTTACTCAAATTATCATATGATATCATTATTTGGATTCTTATAGGTTATACTTACATAACCAATTACAAGGTTAATCATATTCAATTTCAAAAGTTTAAAATAATTTAATGGCATTGCCTCACCATTAATTTATAGCGAATACCCTCATCGATTGGCTGCAGAGTTGACCAAACGATCAAAACTACCACTCCAGTCATCCGACAATCTCTATTGTTTAATGAATGCACTAGAAATCTTAAATTAATACTCAAACCCATTTTAATTTATTTTCAAACCTTAATTTATTACAACTCAATTCTTATCGTGTTTGACTGTCTCATCATAGCATTTAGGATATTCCTATCGATAACGTTGATCAGGCACATCGGCTAGAATTCTTAAAGCACTTGATGGACAATCCAACACAAAAATCATTTTCTATATGATAAATATGCCTCTTATGTAATTTTAAAAAACATTCTTTGCTTGTCTCAATAAAAGAATTCATTTATGCTCATAAGATATCTTCTATTAAAAAGATTTGCAATTTAAATTTATTGCTTTTACTCATCATCAATAAATACAAGGACAACTCATCAAGATATTCCCAGAATACTCGATTCATAAAATTGACGAATTAAGTTGGAATGTTCATTAAACCGAATGGTATAACGAGCCACTCAAAAGAGCCATAACGAGTGCAGAATGCGGTAAGTGGAACGCTATCCTCCGTAACTCGTAGCTGATAGAAATCGGTGTAAGGTCAAGCTGAGAAAAGATCCTAGCACCACTCAAATGATCAAACACGTCATTGATCCAATGCAATGGATACTTATTATAATGGATAACTCGTTAAGCTTTGCGGAAATGGATGCAAAGCCTAAGAATACCCTCAGATTTCATAACAAAGATGACTGTAGCACCACATGTAAAGACTGGACTGAATGAATTGCTTGGCTTTAAGCTTCAGCAATCACTTTTTAGAGTTCCTCATTTCCTTAGTGGACATCCTCGTGGGAGGATGACCAACAGTTTGTGAACTAGTAATAAGGTCAAAACGAGACTCAATTGCCAGATTTGGTGACAAACCCGAAATGGACTCAAATACGTCAGCAGAACCACAACAACAGAAGTTCGAGATACTTCATCATTATCTCGAGACTCAAAAGCAATTAAAGATACCTCATAATCTCCATCAACATTCCAAAGAACAAGAGACAATAGATCAGCCAAATTAGGACACCTAAATATAGGATCCTTTCAAAAACATAGGGTTCAGGCTTGATAACATGTAAGCCAATCTACCCCAAACTCACATCAAATCCAAGATAATGAATAATGTGCAAAATTGCACGAAAAGGAAAACTTCAAGGAACAACCTCAAAAGTCTCACTCAACAAGCCAAGTATTGCGGATCCCCTCAATAGGATTCGCAATCCTCAAAGAAGTAACAAGACAAGAGACATCCAGCGACATCAATAAACTCCTTCAATACGAATGAGTGTCAAGCACCCGTATCGAAGAGAACTCGAATAGAACAATCACGGTTAGGATTATGCATAGAGTAAGATAACATCATTTTAATTGTGGAATACTATGGAATTAAAATACAGTCCTAGAAATATTCCCATCTATATCTACCCCAAAAGACTCGAAAAGGTTAAGGATGAGATTAGAAACAACTTCGATTAGGGACGATGTTTCCACTCATATTATACTTGATGTATGATAGTATGTATACTGTTTTGTGTTTATTACATTTTGTTCTGAATTCAGCTTTGATACCAAGCTGTGACGCCCCACCTCGAGACCCACATTAACAAAGAGTATTACTAGGTAATATTGTCTGCTAATGTAGAGAATGAGGCTATTTAGGAGCAACCATTGTAGTCTTGTATTAAATAAGTATTAAAAATGTCGATAATGTGCTCATTCATTTTTTTTCTTCATTTTACATTTTCATCTTAAGTAGTTCAACATACTTAATTCTTATCTAATACAATACTATGGTGGCTACAGGATCGATTCAAAACAAAACACAATATAAATATTGAACACATATCATAGAACAACAAACACTATCATATATACACACACATACAAACATACATACATCAAGTACAATACATAGTGTCATACATGAGTGGTGAAACACCACTATATAAATATATACATCAAGTCCCACACAAAAGAAAATACATAATCAAGTCAAACTACTACAAGATAACTACTTAAAACTATGCATATATCCGAAAGGTCGATAGATGGATCTATAGAGAAAAGTTAAGCAAAAGCCGAATAGTCTAACCTGCAACTCGGTCTGAACCGAGTAATGAATACATGGGTTAGTCAAACTTGAACAAGATGATTAGCAATGGTAAATAGGATATAAGTCTCATAAGGGAAACATTCCTTTAATCAAAAAGCTATGATATAAACTCGGATTTAAATCAAATTCAAAATGATGGAACCACGGAAATTTCTCAAGGGTTAACTCATGAATAACATTAATTAAATATGAATATTTCCTTCTTAAAAGCTACTTGAAATATAAATTCCAACAAAATCTTATAAAATCTTAGAAGGAAACCACAGAAATCATCAAAAATCTCATAACTCGAGGAACTCAATTAAGAGTTCAAAACTCAGAAAATCTCATAACTTGTGGAACTCAATTAAGAGTTCAAAACCTCATAAATGAAATCACCATATATATAAATAAAATCTCATATAGCTCTAGGCTATAAAATATATAAAACAATCATCTTGAAATGGTGAAATCATAAAACTTAAAAACTCAGAAAAATCCCGGATTGGATCTAATTCCCCGATTGCATGCCGCAGCAATGGTGCACATGCTATCCTCATGTCCAATGCTATATATTAGGTACCTATCTCTTGGTGACCCAAGTCACATAAACATCGTGACGTCCAAAGTAGTAATACATCGTGACGACCGAAGTCGTAATACATCGTGACGACCGAAGTCGTAATACATCGTGACGGCCGAAGTCGTAATACATCGCGATGACCCGAAGGTCTATAGTACTGGTAGTAATATCGTGAATGTGTCACAAACTCTCAAAGAGGAATCAGAGAAGTGTTAACAGTGCATCCTATACCACACGTTCTCACTTAACGGTTTACTAGCTTGTATTCAATGCCACAATAGAAAACATCCTCATCCAAAACCATAAATCTTTGAAAGCTCATAACTTGCCTCATATCATCGGCAAGTATAAAAGACATCGTGATGGTTTTCCACAAACCATAACTCCTAAAATAGGAGATCTCAAGCTCATAACTTGCCTCGTATCATCGGCAAGTACAAAAGACATCGTGATGGTTTTCATAGACCATTACTCCTAAAATAGGAGATCTCAAACTCAAAACTCACCAAAGAATGGCAATCTCAATTAATTCCTAAAAATAGGTATTCATAAATCTTAAAACACGCCATGAAATGACAATTACAAATATCAATCCCAAAGGTCCATAACTTCAAACGAATGAGTCCGGAATTAACCGAAATAGTAAACGTATGTGTCCCATACCACATATTTTACTAAATCATTCAATTCTCTTTCTCATACGTTCGAAGAGTGAAAAATAGTGTATTTTATATATAAAATAATTTATTTGAGAAAACTAGTTTTTAAAACAATTTTTGAAATCATTTGCAAAACAATTCTTTGAAAATTTCTCTTTATTATAGAGAATATAATCTTTACATAGCTTTAAAAATAGTTTCAAATATTGTAACTTGTTTATTTCAAAAGCTATTTTATTATAAAAATCATTTCAAAAATCGTTTTGAAAAACCGTGCTCGAAAACAACAGAAATCGTCAGAAAACACTAGAAATTCAGCATATGAAAACATCTCAAAAACTCGTCAATCAGGAGTTCGGATCAACCAAAATATTGGCTTACCTATTGGTAAGTTAGAGCCCTTCAAAATCATCACAAAACATCACAAAAACAAGCATCAAAAGCTGTTGAAACAAGCTGAATAACACAAAAGAATACAGGAAAAAAATGCAAAAGCATGCATACTCAAGTCGACCTATAGGTCGACCTATAACTCGACCCTTGTATGGCATAGGTCGACTATAGGGTCGACCTATGTAGTGCTTTGGTCAACCTTATGGTCGACCCAGGTGGGTCTTTGGTCAACCTGAAATTCGTGATTTCTACAGGTTGATTTCTCTGTTCGGTTCAATTTTTTAGCAATGTATTCAACTATCTACAAGATGAATTTGATAGTGAAAATTTGCATGCACTAACTACAACACCTAAACTACAATCCGGATAAAATTCAGCATGACTTCGTGACAAGATCAAAGAGTTATAATCACATAAAGAAGCACTATAGAGAACTTTTCAATGTAACTACTCAACAGCCAACTGTTTGTTACAGTAAGCACAGATTCAATAAATTTTCAGCATATAACTCATTCAATTTAGAAAATGAGAGATAGTACTCACCTTAGAAAAGATTAAAGTGGATTAGAGATGTAAGAGGTTAGCTTTCTGGTGCAAAAGAGCTTCTCAGACCTGTAGAACTTAGAAAAACAACATGCAGACAAATACAAGGAAGTTACGGACAATTATTTTTCAAATAGAGAATTTGATGAAACAATTTAAGGTTTGGATGTGATTACCTATTGTTATTTTTGATTTTCTAGCTTTCTCTTTTTATTTCACTAAGTTTGAAGCTAGATTTCAAGTTGTAAGGAGGAGGCCATTTTTCTCTTACTGGATGTTTTAGAAGAAGAAAAGGAAATGAGAAAGAAGACTACGTTCAGTTTCTTTCTCCTGATAATTCTAGAATAGGATTATGGACCTTGCCCTCTACCCACTTAGCCCATTAGCTATACTTAGTGAAAATTTACTAAGTAAAATACATGTTTTCACTTATATGCTCAATATATACACACATTTTCACATTTTAAAAACCAAATTAATTTTACAACCGAAAGTTTATGTAAACTAAAATGTTTTCACAAAAAAATAAATATTATTTTAACTATAAAAATTTATTTCTATTATTAATTCTTCATTTTTAATTAATTATATCAATTTACACCTTTTATTACACAAAACACCATTTTTAACTCCAAATTTCACACAAAAATTATTTTCTTGTCAAAACAAATAAAAACAAACCATGTAAATTTCATTTTTACATTAAAATATTATTTTTAACCAAAATTCCATCTTTTTATTTATAAAAGACATCATAATAATTCAAACACATTAAATAAAGTGAAAATTAGGGAGGCATCCCTATCGTACTTTTATATTGTAAAGTGGGTCCCTGTCAAAGTTTCATTGTAAATTCGGTCCCTATTTTCTAGAAACAAAGAAAAAGTATTGCTGAAATGTCAGCAACTTTTATAAATAAGTGCTGATATTTCAGCAACTTTCCCTGTCAAAGTTTCATTGTAAATCTGGTCCCTATTTTCTAGAAAAAAAAAATATTGCTGAAATGTCAGCAACTTTTATAAATAAGTGTTGATATTTCAGCAACTTTCATACACTGTGTTCACAGTGTACATAAATGTTGCTGAAATGTCAACAACTTTTATAAATAAGTGCTGATATTTCAGCAACTTTCATATCAGTGTACAGAAAAGTTGCGAAAATATCAGCAACTTTTATGAAAAGTTGCATCATGCTCTGCAATAATCGTGAATAAAAAACAGGGACCTAATTTACACTGAAATTTAGTGAAGGAATTTTCGTATATTTTGAACCTTAATAAGGATCTGTGCCAAAAGTACCCTTAAATAAAATTGATAAAAATCACATTTGGCAATAATTTGCAAAATATTGCATTTTACCAAATTAAGACTATAAAATTCTCATTTTCTCCAAACTAACATAGTAAAGTTTTTTAAAACTTTATTTTCATCATTTTACATTTATTTCAACAAATTATTTTTGAGTTAATTCTTTTATCTCACTTAATTAATTCAAATAATACCCATTATTCACCATTTATAACCAACATTATCGTCTTAACTCCATTGTGTGAAAACTATTTTTGAAAGAAAAAAAGAGACATTTTTGAGATTTGAAAAATTGAAGAAAACATGTATGTAACATATTTGAAAAGTACATATTTGGTTTTGAAAAAAAATAAGTTGTTAAAATTTTGAAAATAGAGTAGATGTTTGGAGGAAGTTTAGTAATTAACATCAAATAGTAGGTAATTGCACTAGTGTAGTAAGAACTCAAATAAATTAAATAGATATAAGAATCATTTAAATAAAATATAAATTTGACATGCTTTAATTCATTAGAATAAAGGAGTAATGGTATTGGTTTCTATGAATCAGCCATATTATAAATGAAGTCGTTTTGTTGAAATAATAAGGAAAGTAAACATAGTGAAAGAGATGTACAGAATATGGAAAACACTGCATTTTGTACTGTCTATTTCAACATAGAAATAAAACAAAAACTCCTTGTTATTTCACACAAAACGCACATCCTCCTTTATAGTATTCATAGAAAATTTTAGCGTTGACAGCTTCTCTTAGGAGAAATAGTTCCAATGCATTAAAGTGTGAAATATGAAGTGACATTTTTAGAAATGGTTTGGTGAAAAACAAGTTTTAATGGGGAAAAACTTAAATTAAGGATCCCAAGAATTTATTGAAAAAAAGTTCTTTAAAAAGGAAGAGAAGACTAAATTTTAAACTTGGAATCATTGCATATTCCCCGCTAGATTTAAGGGGATGGCCTAAAGTCAAAAACTATAAAATATAAAATTTTGAAAGTAGAAATGATTATGGCACTAGGCATTTTTGGACAATTCCGAGTAACACTTTTTGAAGGTTAGAATCTTGGGAATTGACATTTCAAAGTAAATAAATAGATAAGCAAACTTTTGAAACTTTGAATTGTGAAAGGAAAATAAAATAAAATAAGAAAATAAAAGAAGAGAGTGTAACTAAAAGGAAAACAACAAATTTAAAGAAGAAAGCAACCAAAGACAACAACTAAAATAAATGAGAACTGTAAAAGAAGAAAACAAAAGATTCAAAAGAAAATTTTCTTATGTAAACTATGCTTGGGAAAGAAAATAGGGATTTTTGTAGAATAGTAGCATAAATCCCAAGTATAGAGAAAAAGGTGAACAAAAGTAAAACGGGAAATGTGAGGTTTTTCCGTTTTCCACCTTCTTTATAACATAAGAAACCGAATTTGGAAAATTAGAATTTTCTAAAATTCGCAAATTAAAAGTTGTGTGGTAGATTTGGACGTAAAATTTGTTGAACTATGCTCCTATTTAGCAGGAGTGTGGGAAAAATTGGATGAAAAATGTTTTGAGTTTTCAAATGATTGCATTCGTATTGAAATTGCAAGTATATTTAGCGTGTGTGCATCATGTTTTAAAAGTAATTTCTAAAAGAAAACGCATTCATATAGGAGGTACCGCTTAAAAATTCTTGTACATGCATATATTTTACGATGTATTGCACTTTGCACTATGCACGGATTGTTGCAAATTTTGTTGTACACTAAATGGTTGTTAGTGTAGAATGGATGCACGAAGGTTTGCATGATTAAACCCTTATCAAATTTCAGGGACGAAATTTCCTAAAGGGGGAGAATGTAACATCCCACGCTTTAATGACAAATAAAATCAATTGAATTAACGTAATTGCAAAATAGTGAAAAATATAAATATCAAATATATGCATTTAATTTTTTTTAAGAGGTTACAAAGATATATGCAACCAATGAGTGTGTGATTAATTGATGCTTCAATCAATTAAAAGAGGAATTAATTAAGAGACATAGAGGCGTCAATTAGTCAGAGAATATGTCACTTCTATAACATAAATTAATTAAAGGATCTTCTAATAAAGGGAAATGTATGTGGGGAATAAATTAAATGATAACATACATATATTATATTATAATTGAAGTAATCAATTAATTGAGAAATTAATTAAAGACATTAAGTAAGCGTCAATTAATAAAAGAGGCAAACTTATATGTCAACTTATTGGATAATGAATTGGCGGTTTGAATATGTACAACTAATAAATGTGTGATTGAGTGACGCATAGGAATTTATTTGGATATCGATTAAAATGGGAAAACATGTCAATTAATTAATTGGCAATTAGTGGAGCGTTTTAAAAAGGGTGTCAATTAATCAAATAATATGCCATTTTTAATAGCTAAAATTGTAAATTAATTAGCTGAAGTAAACACCAGTTATAGGATTATTTGTTTCTAAGTTAAAAAAATTGGAATGCGTACAAAAATCAAACACAGTAATTAGGTTTATGATGAAGGTAAATTAATAAGAATAAATTAAAAAGTATAACTTTTATATGCATTCAATTAATAGAGGTATTAATTGACGTGTTCAAATAGGTAAGAAATTATAACGTATAAGAATCTAGGGGTGGGCACGGTCGGTTAATCGAACCATTCGGTTAATTAACCGACTTAACCGACCAAACTATATGGTTCGGTTAACCAAACTGATAATAAGTTTGGCCAGTTCATACCGACCGAACCGCCAAACTTTAACCGCGGTTAACTGTGAATATTGAACGGTTAACCGCTCACTGTTAACCGGTTAACCGATATTCGGTTAACCATGTTATTAACCGCATTCAGCAGCTAAAAATTAACCGATACAGAAAACTAAAACTCAAAGTATCTCAACTTCATCCTCAATCCATCACAGTTCAAACTCAGCAAATAAATATTACACTTCATTCTATACCTATCGCATTTCATTCTCTGCCCATAGCATAATACTTCAATACATTACAGCACATAATGATTAATACATTAAACTTCATTGTCAACTCATCACTGATCACAGCTTAAACATAGTAAATAAATGTACAACAACACATCAGCACATATATTATAGTTCACTACAAAGTTCAGTAATTACAATATATACAGTACAAACTAGAAGAAATACATCGAATATAAACTACAATATTCAACAAGGCAAGCAAAAAATATTACAATACAGAAAGGAGCAAGCTGCAGTTAACAGCATGTCAACAAGCTCACAGTTACCAGCATGCCAGCAAGCATGAAGCAAGTTGTAGCAGAGGATACACTATCAAAGGAAGAAAATAATTAAATAATACACTTGGAAATATTATAAACAAAATCTAACCTTAAGTAGTTGCACACAAAATCAGTTATCCATCTATTAAAACCATCTTACATTGAGATGCAAGCTCACAGTTTCATTAGATGTATGCTCATAGAATTAATTAGATGTATGTTCATTTTTCAAAATCAGTTATATAAATGAACTAATTCTGTATGCAGTTAGTACATAACGATTAGTTCATTTATACAAGACAGGGAACTTTATTCATAAAATTCTGAAGTGGGATCAGTTATATAAATTAACTAATTATTATAAACTAACCATCTCCAAATTTTAAATCAATTCACATTTGTGTAAATTGTATAAACTAAATTATTTGGTTAAACTTCATTACTTTACAAACTAATTGATTTTTATACACAGTTAGTTCTAATAATTTGAGATGGTTAGTTCATTTGTACAAACTGTGTATATAAATGAGAGTTGTTGATTGACTAATATACCTATAGTCATAAATATTTGAACAAAGATGATTATTTTGGCCAGTGTTTCTGAATTGCTAATCTAATCACTTGTATTTTCACATGTACAAATTCTCCATGGTAAAATTGCTAATCTAATCGGTTGTATTTTCACATGCTTATTTTGGCCAGTGTTTCTGAATTGCTAATATAATCTAATATAACTACATGAGAAACACAAGGTAAAAGTTTGTACTGACATAATTGTGGATACATAAGAAAATAGATCTAATGAAAATACATAGCAAAATGCAAGCTTGTTATTCCCACAACAAAATATAACTAGTCACTGTGTACATACAGTAAATTAAGATCTAATAAATCATCTATGTATATTTAATCCATAAGTTTCTTCTATAGAAACCGAGACTAACCAACCAATTAAAGATTGTAAGAAACTTATGAGAGGTATTAGAAAGGAACTGTATTCATAAACCAATCTTGCCAATACATACGAATTCATTTTCAGGAGAACTAAACCAAACTCTTTGATATTAGAGACAATATGTGATTGTAATACATTATAATGCCTTATTGTAATACATTTTGATGAATATTTTGGAAGCTTTCTTTTGCTTGGTGTTTTCCTATGCTAAACTAACTATTCATAATGAATTTAATTAAAAATATTTCCAACAAGATCAGAATTCAAATTGAACAGTTATTTCATAGATTAATAAACAAAATAAAAACTCAGATGTGTGCTCTTTTGACCAGTCTTCACCATAGCTCAACTCAAACGGAGCCAGGCAACACGAGAGTAAGACTAGAGGCGGTGGCGCACCACGACCGTAAAGTATGGTACAATTAAGAGGTTCTTTCTTGCTTCTACAAACATGAGACATAGGATAAGGAAACTTTGAATTCAAGGTAGGAAAAAAGGGCTAATTAACCTAAAGCGTACAAAGTGATATTATATTAATTACTTTCCAACATTTGTTCAAATATACATATATTTTTTCTTGATTAACAAAGTAAAAAATTTATCATTCAGGTTTTAACATTTAATCAACGTTTATGAAGTTTGGAGTTTTGAACTAAGAACTTAGGCAGTAAAAAATCAAGACATGCAATATTAGTTCCATTGATTGTAAAGCATAAATGATTAAAATGAGGCAGCAAAAAGACAATTCCAGTACCCATTATATCATCCAAAGACCCATGATAATATTGGTTATCCTCATTTTAAATATGTTGGATAAAAGCTTTAGTTACAAAACAACCTAGAAGAAACAGTTTTTGCATAAATAATGACTTAAAAATTGAGATAATGTGCACGTCAGTTTATGCATGTAGCTC
The DNA here is from genome assembly GCA_030737815.1 of Allium fistulosum. Lineage (NCBI taxonomy): Eukaryota > Viridiplantae > Streptophyta > Magnoliopsida > Asparagales > Amaryllidaceae > Allium > Allium fistulosum. The sequence continues at coordinate 658,460,697 of CM060904.1, forward strand.
TTTGACAACATCAGACTTTTCCATCTACATCCACTCATGTCGTATATTAAAACATTGGTCGTCGAAGTGACAATAATCACACTTGAGTGTTTATGGAACTTATCATTATGGGCATGAAAGCGAAACCCATCAACACAAAGCTATAATTCAGAGCAGATGTACCATTTTAAACTACATAAGCAAACTTCTTCACGACACTCAACTATCAATGTTACTAATGCTGCAACCAACAGAATAATTTTCATAAGTTCTTAATCGACATCAGGTTATCAGAATTATTAATTCATCTTATTTCTGGTTTCGTCTGATATTCAACGAGTTTGTGGTTCTGTAATTGTCAGTTCATTTGTAATAATTACCATTGCTGGACGACGATAATAGAAACCAGCATCGACATTTGTAGCTAGTAGCACTGATGGGTATTTTTAGTTCATCGGTAACTCATTGAAATTATCCATCATTAATAGAAACTACTAAACTAGCATCGATTTAAACCATTCACTTCAGAAGAAAATATAAAAAAAACTTCACTACAAAAATCTTATGAAACAAAAGCAATAAACATCAATACTGCTCAAATCCAGATCAATATTTCCATATGATGAATAAAACTACAAGAGAACAATAGCACGTATGAAGAACAAAATCAACAATTAGTCACCTGTTTTCTCTTCCTCCTCGACATCGTGCTTTCTGCAACAGTCGAAGGCCAGCACTCAATAGCGTCGCTAGCACTCAGCAGCATCGCGACTAGACCACCACGGATGTACCGAACTACCGATCGAGGGTTTTGATGAAGTCTAAAGATGATTTCATTATTAACACAAGATCTAGTGTTTTGATTCTCTCATTGATTTTTTAACGAATAGTTGAGAGAGGCGAGAGCAGTTCTATCTATTCCGGGGCATGAGAATTTAAGTTATTGGTTTGGTAATGGGTATGGGTTTGGACACTGTCGTGTTATATAAAAAATTGGTCGGTTAAACGGTTAACCGCTGGTCAAATTTTCATTAACCATTGACCGAATCGAAAATGTTCGGTTATGGTCGGTCGGTTAACCATTGACGTCGGTTAACCGTGTTTATCGGTTAAGTCGGTTCGGTATACGTCGGTTTAATCGGTTAAGTCAGTTAAATGCCCATCCCTATAAGAATCAATTAATATTGGATATATATATATATATATATGTATTTATGTATATGTATGTATGTATGATCTAATTAATTGGATAATTAATGGGAGAATCTTATTTAGAAGGAAACGTGAATTAATATGTTCGTATAACAAAGGAACAAATGAATTACGTTGGAGAGTTATATGTTATAAGCTAATGTAAACAAATCAAGTTCTGATGGTGAGGATTGTTTTTAGGGTTAATTGGATGGTTCATAGTTGTTTACCGCACCTATAAATTGAACGTAACTTAACCTTGCCCACACTATTTTCTCTGAATCAGCTGTTGTCATTTACAGCAAACTCCTCTTCTCCCTCTTCCTTTCTCCTTTGTTAATCAAATCTTTCCCGAAACTAAAAATAAAATTAAGCAAGGAAATACATATAAACAAATCAGAGAATTGCACAAACAAATCAGGGAATTTACGGTGAATCAAAAAGGGGAAAAGTGGAGAAAAGCGTAGCAAATTAAAAGGGATAGAGATCGAAGCTAAGAATGGCATGTGAGTGCATTTAAATTATATATCTTTTACGTTAATGATATATTATCGTTAGATTCCCTTTTTATATTCAGCATTTATTTCAGTAATTAGTTCTGTTGAAAACTGTAAATTGTATAAGAAAGCTTATATTTAATTATTATTTATATGGAAAATGAAGATAGTAATCCAATTAAATATGAATAATATTAGGCTTAACAGTTATAGAGAAGGGCAGAAGCCTAAAAGCATGAAATTTACGTTTATTTACTATTATTTACATCTATTTTAAGTTAGAATTTAGCCCACAAATATTAGTTTCTTTTTGTTCCTTTTTACGCGAATAAATTAATAAATGAGAAGAATTCGCAAATATGGACTAAAATAGAGAAACACCAGGTTTACCAAAATTAGATGTAAAATAAGAAAAAATGAAATAAAAAGAGGAAAAGTGGAAATTTACCGTAAATCATGCTAAAAAGGGAGAAATAAATTGATTTGGAAGTTAGTAATAAATTAATTGGTTGGTTTAGAAAAAAGAATACATTTCCATAGTTTAATCAGGAAATTATTATCAAGGACAAAATTTCTCAGCATTTTAGCTTCAAGGACAGACCTTCAGTATTTTAGCCTAAAGGACAACTTTCTTTAGGTATCAGTTTTTACAGTTTTTAGGTATCAGTTTGTAGTTATCGGTAGCAGTTTTTAGGTATTAGTTTTTAGTTCGGTAGTAGTTTTGGAAAAATGTTTGTCCTTATGAATAATTTTGAAAGAATGTTTGTCCTTATGAATAATTTTAGAAGAATGTTTTTCCTTGTGGTTAAAATATTAAGGTCGTGTCCTTGAGGCTAAAAATATACAAATTTTGGTCCTTTAAATTAATTCCCCCTAGTTTAATATTGCAAAATTGATGATAAAAGTAATTGCAAGAATAAAAGAAATAAAAAGGAATCAGTGTAAAATAGAGACATTTCTGCATTTTACATTACGCAATAGTTAAAGAAAGAAATATCTTGCAATTACGAGTTATTGTTTATAGCATTAGTTAGTACTAAAATATGAAAATGGATTTTTAGCACAGTTTTTGTAACCAACCAAATAGAATAGATCTTCCTAGAATAAAAGAGAATAACTTGAAGAATTAAAGAAATTAAAGAAGACGAATTAACCAAGTTAGTTATTTGACAAGACTAGAAACGATAAATAGAAATGTGCATAGATCTGCATTTACTGCGTAGATAATAGAATAAAAGCAAAGTAGTTATTATGATAAGTAAATTTGTAACAGTCGGGTGTAGTCCCAAGCCAAGATTGTTATGTAATATAGGAGAATTAAAGAGAATTCAATATCATAATAAAAGAAGACGGATTAGAATAGAAAAGAGACGCTTGTAATTATATTTATAATATATAGATTATAAAAGAATATAGAAGTAATAATTGCAAGTAAAATTATAACATAGGTTATAATTAAGCAGAAAGAACAGAAAAAGCTTATTTTAAGACTTAGATTAAGTTAATAAGAAAATATAGCAGAAATAACAGAAGAGGATTATTTTAAAGAACTTACACTAAGTTAATAAGCAAACATAGAAACAGGGCCCTTCCCAACAATATCCCTTTTCAGTCAGGAACTGATGATCTCATAATAGTTAGGTGAGGTTGGTACAAGCTTATGCTGATTAAGGTAAATAAGTAGCCAACAGAATAAGAAAGTAAACTAAACGCAGAATAAAAGATTAGACATAGGGTCTAATAAAATAATAAGATGCGTTTGGAGCAGCCCAAAGGATGAAGAGCCTTACGAAGCAGTTCATCACACATTTCAGCATAGAAGAAGCACGTCCAACTTAGTTATTTTGGGCTAGAAGGAAGTACGAGACTTCAACGGGATGTGAGGGTACACCAGTATGGCCCACTAAGGTAGGCATAGCGAAGCAGTCCCCCGGAGGCAGGTCTGTAGGTGTTCCTCAAGAGAGTATGCCTTGACTGCTTTTGCATGGCAGGACCATTATAAGCAGTCAAAAGGGGTTGATGTTTGGAGTAGGATGTTCGTATGACACCGTACTTGACTTGAGAGTAGGTTTTAGTGGGCTGGACCCAAAAGGATAGTCGCATGCGGATATCGGGCCAGCAAGAAGCGAGTTCGGGAGAGACTAGAGTTAAACCAAAAAGCCAATGATTCTTTCACTATCAAGACATTGGATAAGGGACGCAACCAATTGGATGTTTTGATTGTTTGTAGTAGGGCGGAACCACTTAGCTCTTTAGAGGTCTTTCGATTAGTTGAGGGGTGGCTGCATGGGGACATAGCCACGATGAGAAAAGAGATATACCAAGTAGAATTTTTATAGACCTAGCGAAGCGGTCCTTTGTAGATATAGAAAATCCCCGACTGAGTTCCGTACAAAGTAGACCTTGTTAAGCGGGATTCAGGGAGTAGACAGAATTATTACATATAGTCCTCAAGGTACGCATTGGGTGGTATATTGTGGATGTCCGAGCATTAGTATAGGCTAGTGCGGATGTAGTTTTACGTTATCATAGCAAACAATGGAACATCTGTATTATAGGCCTCACGAAGCTATCCTTTACAGATGTAATCACAGAACACTCTCGAAGCAGACGATGGAGTCCTTTTCGAGGAGGATAGGGAAGGTACTATGGGTAGTACCTAGGACCGATGTGGTCATTGGGCATATAGCTACATATATGTATTAGTTATTAGGTTTTAATCTACTAGGGAGTAGATGGGTACGATTCACGCACAGAGGCGAGAGTATTATAAACCCAATAAACCTAATATAACAATAAATGGAAATAAAACGATATATGTAGAATTAAGCTTAGAAGTGAATAATTTGTCCATTCACCAGAACTTTAGTTTTGACCCCCTCCTCATAACATCCTACATGTTAGGTAGATGGCAGAGACTTTCCAGCTTTGAGACACTTGTTTAGAAAGTGTTATTATATTGGTGAGTATTTACTTACTATTATATTTTAATCAGTTCCACTGTGAGATATTTATCTGAGCTCTGATATATTTGTCGTTGCCTATTTGTAGGATACCAGAAACCAAACTCGAGTTTCGATGGGCTTGGATTTTAGCATTTTTGCGAAAAATCCGGACCAACTGGAATTCAATTTTTTACAATCTTTTGATGAAAATTTCAAATATTTTGTTCAAATAAACGATGAAGATGATTTTGTTATTTTAAATAATGAATCAAATTTAACAAATTATGAAACTATTCATCCTAATAAAAAGATCAGGCTTTTAAAAGATCATCCTATAGAAAATATACTAGGAAATGTAGAATTTGTTGTTAGAACTAGAAATCAACTAAACAAGATGAGTAATGTAGCTTTTATATCAACTACAGAACCCAAAAATCCAAAGGAAGCATCATCTGATGATTCATGGATTCTTGCTATGTAAGAAGAACTGAAACAATTCACCAGAAATGATGTATGGGAACTGTTCCTAGACCCAAAGACAAAACTATAATATGAACTAAATGGGTTTATAAAAATAAAATGAATGAACAAGGTGAGGTTGTTAGAAATAAAGATCGGTTAGTCACGCAAGGTTGTTGTCAAGAAAAAGGAATAGACTATGATGAAACCTTTGCACCCGTAGCAAGATTAGAAGCCATTAGAATTCTACTTGCTTTCGCAAACCACAACAATTTCAAACTATTTCAAATGGATGTCAAAAGTGCCCTTTTAAATGGTTTTGTTAAAGAAGATGTTTATGTTGAACAACCCCCACTTTTTGAAGAAGAAAAGTTTCCAAATCATGTTTACAAATTAACGAAAGTTTTATATGGTCTGAAACAAGCTCCTAGAGCCTAGTATGATAGACTAAGATCTTACCTATTACAATCAAATTTTGAAATTGGTAAAGTAGATAATACTCTTTTTATTAAAAGGTACAAATATGATATCCAATTAGTACAGATTTATGTAGATGATATAATTTTTGGATCAATAAACAATGAAATGAACAAAGAGTTTTCTGAAATATTGATAAAAGAGTTTGAGATGAGTCATATGGGTGAACTTACTTTCTTTTTAGGATTGCAAATAAAACAATTAGATAGTGGTATTTTCATTAGTCAAGAAAAGTATGCTATGGATCTAATTAATAAGTTTGGTATGACCACTGCGAGTGGAAAATCCACTCCTATGACAACCAATGAAGCCTTGAATAAAGAAGACATGTCAAAAGATGTCGATCAAAAACTATACAGGGGAATGATTGGATCGCTACTCTATATAACTGTGAGTAGGCCTGATATCATGCATAGTGTCTGTCTCTGTGCAAGAGACCAATCTCAACCCAAAGAAACCCATTTAAAAGCTGTTAAACGTATCCTAAGATATGTTAAACACACTTTAGACTATGGCCTATTTTACCCTCAAAATAATTCATTTGATTTAATCTCATATTGTGATGCTGACTATGTTGGCTGTAAATCAGACCGAAAAAGTACAAGTGGAACTTGTCACTTTTTAGGACATTCTCTGGTTTCCTGGTTTAGTAAAAAGAAAAATACTATCTCACTATCAACAACTGAAGCAGAATATATCTCTGCTGCTTTGGTTTGTTCTCAAGTTATCTATATGCAACAGACCCTAAAGGATTTTGGATTAAATATTTTAAAATCACCAATTTATTGTGACAATACAAGTGCAATAAATTTATCCAAAAATCCTACTCATCATGTCAGAACCAAACATATTGATATCAGACATCATTTTCTCAGAGATAATATAAGTAAAGAGATCATTTCTCTTGAATTTATCAACACTGAAAATCAAATAGCTGATATTCTGACCAAACCCTTGAATCAATCAACCTTTACTAAATTAGAAGAGAACTAGATATTTTCTCTATAACTGAGATATAGAATATAGATACAGTAACATATATATTTAAATAAATAAAGAAAAATAAAATTGTCAAAATTTTCATAAGGATGTCGATATACCCCTACCCCCTATGTCGACATACAACGGTAAAATTTGAAATTTTGATTTTCCTTCTAAAATTAGTTTGGTAGTTATATATTCTCTATATTTTGAATTCTTCTGTCTTCCACTTCATTTCTCTCTTTAATGAACTTCTGAGAATATAAAATAATGGCCTCCTCTCCTAAATCAAACCAAAATGCGACCTTTTCTTTCCCTTCTCCTAATGCTGGTCCATTTCAACGAACAACATTGGTCCGAGTCATGAAGATAGAGGAAACTTTGAAGGACTCTCTGCAAATGATGACTGAGTTGCAAGTCATGCAAATAAAGATGGCAAAGGAAAAGGAGAAACAAGGCAAGATCCTTAGGAATTTGCAAAAATTTCTAATGGATAATCATGCGGACCCTATCGTGATTGAAGATGACTCCTCTAACATTCATATTCATAATCCATTAGAGGTAGATAATGAAGAAGAAGAAGAAGCGCAAATGGACGAGGATGATAAAGTTATTTGCGTTGGAGAAGTCTGTTTTGATAAAGATGGTAATTTGGTTGAACAACGTGGAAACTTTTGTCTCCATTACCCAAATTGTTCGGTTCACAAGTCACTAATTATCAAAGACTCTCATTAGATTATTTTTATGATAATGTTTTTATATATTGTGTGTATTTGTATATATTTGTGTTTATATGTGTAATTTAACAACATAATAAAATTATATTTACGCATCGCTTAATTATACTTCGTTATTAGTATTTAGTTCCATAGTATTAGTTTAAGGGGGAGTTATGTAGTTTAGGATTATTTTTTGTTGATGACAAAGGGGAAGAATTATAAAATAAGGTTAGATAGGCTTAGATTAAGGGGGAGTTAGTAGATTAAATGAGAGTTGTTGGAATAAGGAGGAGTCGGAGTAGAATCGAAGTTTGTGGAGAAGATTTTATAAACAAACGTTGTCATCATCAAAAAGGGGGAGATTGTTAGTTCCTAAGATGATGGTTTCGATGACAACAACCTTAGGACTTGTTATAAAATATAAATACTAATGTTCTTGTCTAGATATATATGTATATGTAGGATTTAAATGCTGGTACTGAAGAATGAAGACTGTATAATATAAAGATTCAAGACTGAGTATAGAGATTCAAAATTGACAAATTCAAGATTGAAGAAATCAAGACTGAAGACTCATGAGTATCAAGAGTTTAAGATATCAAGATAAGTAATAGAGTTTAGATTTATGTTAAAACTTCATAATAATAATAAAATCTTTATTCGGATTTTTATTGTGGAATGGAATCCGCTTTCTCGCTTTAATAGTGGGATGGAACCCACGACCTCTTTAGTGGGATGGAACCCACGACCTTCTCTAGTGGAATGGAATCCATGAAATTTTCAAAATGATTTATTTTAAATATTTTTACAAAAACATTTTAAAAGTTATCTCTCTTAGTTTAAATATTTTAGCCTTAAACTATTTTTATTATCTTTTATATTTTGATTTCAAAGTCATCTCTTGTTTTTAAACTATCTCCTGGTTTTAATATTATAAGCTTTAAATCTCAAAAATATATTATATACTTAGTTTTTAATATTACTTTTATATTATAGATTATATATTTTTAAGATTACTTTTTAAATCTCTTTTATAAGTTTAAACTATATTCAAAATGGTTTACAAAGTATAAAAATTGTTTTGACAAGTTTTAGAATAGAAATCATTTTAAAGCAAAATTAATTTTCAAAATATACATAGGCATGTCGACATACCCCACCCCCCCGTGTCGACATGGTGACTGTAGAAATTCAAATTTCAAATTTTCAAATGAAGTGTCTATTCGTCATAACCTTTCATGAATGGACATGGTTGTTGTTCTTCTATAAATACCAGTTGTTTTCAATGAATTTTAAGTTAGTTTTTCTTTATTTCTTCACTCCTTCTTCTCCACTCAAATATTCTCTTATATTTTAACAAAACTCTGCCGAAACCTAAGTGAATCAAACTCGATCATCACTAGTTTGATTCTCTGTTACTCTGTCTTAAAGATCTCAGTGCTATTCAGAGTTATAGGTTCATTTGTAATCAAAGAAGTGTATCGAGTCTCTCTATCTATCAAAGTGATATTGGAAACGGTGTAATTGTGGCCCCTAAATCAATTGGGTGTGATTGTAGCCTGTAAATCAATTAGGTGATCTTGTAGCCTGGTGAAATCAAGAGAGTTTGCCCTGGACTCTGAGACAGGAGGGTGTATATCGTGGCCTTGAAATCGAGGTTGTAATATCGACATTATATTTGAAAAGAAATCTGCACAAGAAATTATGTGGGACTGGATGTAGGGTAACTCCGAACCAGTGTAAAATTCCAGTGTGTTCTTTCCTTTACTGCTTTTATTTACTATTTGCATCTGTGTTTGATTCTGTAATTGTTTCCGTGTTTGTGAAATTGCATCTGTATGTGTTTAATTTGAAAAGCTTTCAAAAATTCGAATCGATTAAACACTATTCACCTCCCTTAGTGTTAATCCATCCATAAGATCCGTAATCCGCATTTCCAACATCATCATTATCGCAAAAAATCATATCATATATTACAACCATTCAAACATTGTACTTACAACAATTATTTTTCTTTAAGTATAAAATTGTTTTACTATTGTTTATTACAAAACACATTTGTTTGTCTTAGAATAATAATCTTTTAAAACGATAAAGTACTCTAGAAATATTTTATTATAATCTATTTTCTTCAAATCCTTAAAACATCATAATATAATCAGAAAGACTAATTTAGGCCATCAATTAACTTTTAAATTAACGTTATTAGCTTACACTCGAATTATTGTGATTAGTTAACACCGAAATAAATAGTATTGCTTAACATCATAATTAACACAATTAATCAACATTCAAACTAATGTTATTCATTAACTTTCATATTAATATTAATTTATACCATAAACACTATTAAAATCAATCATTTTGTCATTTGCATAAGCAATACTATTTTCATTGAAATTCGTATTGTTATTATTTGAAATCTCATCTCATTTATATTTATAAATACTACTATACTTTCCAAATATCAATTAAATATAATTTCTATTATTATTTATGAATTACCCATGAAATTCATAAATAAAAACCTTATTTAATTTCATACTTTAGACTTTGTAAATTTTGTTAAATCATCATTATTTATAGAAATCATCTAAAATATGTAAATAATCATATATATCATTTATTTATTTAATTTTCTCACTATATTCAATTTATTACAGCAAATTATTTTTTAGTTCAAATCATGGAATTTATTTTAATTAAATATCCAAAATACGACAATCAAAAATAATTATTATATCTAGGTACAACACATCCAAATTATCATAACAATCTAACGTTATCCATATAACACAACAAATATCAATAAATATGATTTTTCGCCAATAATTATGGATTTTCTCATTTAGATTTCAATTAATTAGATTATGTAAATCATGCCTACATGCTTTTTCCAACTATCTCCAATCTTAACAAACCTATTTCTATGCTGTACAAAATTTCGCCACCAGTCCAACGGAAGAAATCGTGCATGAATCAGAGTTCGTTTGTAAGTGTTACACAAGTTATAATAATTGGAATTTAAAATAATACTAGATAATAAAATATTAAATCAAGCTATTTACTTGGCATATGTGATTTCCTCTCCCACCTTCTCCATGTGCACGCTACCCTTATGAGCACCTATTTTATGAACTTTGATCGACCAAAACTTCTTATTCCTGTCACCATTCACCAACTGGTTGCCATTACCCAAATCACCAAACCGAGAATCATGACCCGGTGCCCTCTGACCAACCTCCAACGCCACCATTTGACACCACCCAACACTCCCCCATTGACCTTCAAACAACAATTTTGACCAATTCAACGTCTATTCATGCAAATGAATCCACTCTTGAACTCCCCCGAGATTTACAATCGCATGCTTACAGTCCGTCAATTGATGCCTAAATAAAAAAGCTCAAATATGACCTAGGATTCCATCGATTTCTAACCTTACCAGATTTCCAATCAACTCAAGAACTTTTTTGATGAACGGGCACCATGCATTATCTCCATTCGTCGAAAGCTCTGTAACAATATATAATATGTACGGGTTTGAACACTTTTTTTTGAAATGGTACTTAGATACAACATATCACAAATCACACTTTGTCAATAAATGTTCGAATCACACTACGCAAGTTTCAAACTTGTGATCTCTTGCACCAAAGTTGAAGCACTTAACCACTGGAACAATGGTGCTTGTCCACTTTATTTTTAAGTCAATTGTAATTAGAGATAATTGCCACCATTAGCAGCTGATTAAGAAATTTTAGGATTACAGAAGAAATGTGAAGATAGATGTCATGGCTAGTGTTTTGTAGCCTCATTTATATGGTTATTAGGCTGGGCTATGGGTTATGTATCCAATTGGGCCTGAAACTGCAACTATGCTGTTTAAACACTACAACGCCTCTATTTCCCAAATCGTAACTCCAAATATATCAAAAACTTATATCAAACCGACTATCTAGGAAAGATCTTCGCAGCGGTTATAAATGTGATACCCAATTCACTCTTTTATTAAAGATTCACCTTTAATTACTATAATATTTTGTAGTATCAAATGAAAGTAGCTACATTCTCTTCTCTTTAAAAGAATCGCCCCTCGCAATTTTCCAAATACAACCATCGTACAAATCAAATAAGTCTCACCATAGGTTTAATCACAAAATACGGTGAGTATAGTAATTATAATCAAGAATCTTTAATTGTAGTATAAGACATCAGCACAACATGTGTCAATCATGACACACAATAATTCATTCACAATAAGGACTCCAACACACATACTATAGTAACATCTTATAATTTCTCAATCGTCAATCCAAAATATAGTATATAACAATAACACTTCATCAACAAAAGATAAAACAACCTCAACCATATATTAGCCCATGTCACGAATCCCCATAATTCAATCATAACAGAAGTCCACAATAAAATATAAGTTGATGTGTAAATTTCTATGCTGACTACACTTCCATTATAATATATGTATCCTCAAAACTATCGATGAACATGCTCATAGTCTCATCTTCATAGTAATCAATGTACCGTTCTATTTTCACATCATCCAGAATATCTTGTGTAGCCACTTATAATCACATCCTCAAAATAACATGTGCCGAGTCATGGTTAAATCCTCAAAATAACATGTCTAGTAAAGGGTGAATCCTCAAAATAATATCTTCATCTACTCATACTGTAGCTGCACCAATCCATGATTCTCAAACCGATATTGTAAAGTCTTTGTATCAAATGATCAACCATTGTAAGGTCAATGAATACTCAAAATCATGAAAGTATTGTAGTTGGGATATTTGATGACACAAATGACCACCATTGTATGGTCAACGAATAGTAAACACCGTAAAAGCATCGTGGCTACATGTATGCTCGAATCCATTCCACTTAGATGGTTGGGATATTAGACTTACAATCATAAAACTCTAGGGTATATCTACAATTGCAAAGATTAGGATACGGTTGAATATCCAGGTGGGCGTCCACACATACTCCCACTTTACGAGCATACACCAAATCCTTTTGTCATCAACGATCCCTTGGTACACATCACATCAAAGTCCATTTTATTCCAATCTCTAGAACACGTCGTAAAAATCTGATTCCAATATCCTCTTATAGTGATTCCTTCACCCGATGATAAGGTTGACACACCCAAAATACCAAAAGAGGATCCACAAACGGGAAGATTCCAATACATTTTCAAAGCAGAACATTTATCAAAACATTTTTATTTTCAACTGAAAGCTTCCATCTTCTTTTAAAACAAAAATCCTTTTCTTCCTAAAAATATTGCAACCATTTTATAAAATAATTTCTCAAAACATTTTCACTATCTAAACCAATTAAAAATAATTTTGGTGAAAACATAATTTTACAGAATTTCAGACCAAATAAATCCCTTCAAAATAGAAGAATTTTGTTTTAAAAACATCTATTGAAGCTGCTAATTGTTTGTATAAGCAAATTTTGATATGCATTTTTAAAATTCTTTTGTATAGCGAACCTCTTGCACATCGTCTTTATTCTCCAATGGTACCCACCAAGTCTTTAGTCACCAAAATCCTCTAATCACTGTTACTTCATCTTTAAGGACATCTTCACAACTCTTGGTCAATATGAATATCAAGTCCTCCTCAGGTTAGGAAACTACATTATCACAATATATGATTAAATCAAATATGTTCCTTAACATCTTACCAATTTCTCCTATCGTATAATTATCAATGCATAGCGGACAAATAAACAAACGAACAACATGCAAACAAATATTCTAATCATAGCAAATAGACAATTAACAAAAACCAGTAAAAGCAAAAGAGATTAATCTACAAAAGCATGACATGAATAATAAAGAAGTAAATGTGAAATAAACAAGCAGACAAACAAATAATTAAAATCAATCGTTGCAAAACAGACAACCAACAAACAATACAAGAAAAAATCAATTCAAACAAGCACGAAATAAGGTAATGAGAAATCATAGGTAAGCAAGCAGTACAAACAACAATAATAGGAAATAACTTAAAAATCAAATCAATACACATAATTTAACCAACTCAAGTCATACAAGCAAACGGTCACTATCCCACATGTCAAAATGGGCAGTGCTTACTCCATATCCCTACTCACTTTCCATGGAATGGAATAAGTAAACATCCCTACAACTACTTATGCAACGTCACACATAACAACATAAAGGAACCATTGTTGTAATGGGTGTTGGGCAAACTCAAAACTCATCTTACACCATCGTCTTACATCCTATGTCACACAGTCAAATTTTATAGTTTTTCATCCAAATTACTAGATAAAACACATTTTTAATAAAATACGTTTTTAACAAATACCTCTAAAGTTTACTGTTCAATAAATTATTTTGCATTTTCAACTATTTACTTTTCAAATCAAACCATTCTTATGTTAGTAAAATATTTTCTAAAGTATTATCGAACTAGATATGTACAATACATCACTTCTTAATAACATTTCTGCTGATATATCCTTAATTAAACAATTTTTAATTCCAATCTATTTCAACTCAAAAATCATTAACCGAAAATATATTTTATTTCCAAAATATCATTTATCAAAGAGTGCCGTTTTAAGTGAAAATCCTCATAACTAAAATCAATTTCCTAGCATAAGCTTTCTAAAATCAAATTCACTCCTTCAACAAAAAGAAAATCCCTTTCAAATAAATATTTTACCACGTTTCTTACTTAAAAGGATACTTCTCAAATAAAAGAACTTCCATCAATCATTTTCAAACATCTCCACCAATAAAATTATTTGCCAATTAAAAATATATACCCTACATTATTTTCAAAATTTTCTTTTGAGAAAATAATTCCTTTTAAAGATCTTTTGTGGATATGACTTTCCTGTAAAATAAATACCTTCAAATCATACGATATTCATTATAAGAATGTTTTAGCAAAATATTCTATTCTTTAAAATAAGGGTTCCGACTTGGTACCCCCCTCCAATCCCCATATAAGGTACTTTTAATGAAAACATTATAAAATCTTTTACTATAATTAAAATGGTTTTGTTTCTCAAAACATCATTTCATAAAAATATCTTCGAATAGAACACATTTAAATTCTCTTTCCCCAGCCAAAAATCTTCTTTTATTAACAAAGTGTTTCCAAATCATGATACCATTATAAAAATATGTTTCAAAGGTATTTTAAACATATCCGAATTTTCCATTATTAAAATGTTTCTTTAAAAGCTGATTTAATCTCCAATAGTTAGTTAAGACAGACTTTTACTAAAATACTTTCAAATAAACATTTTCTCTTTCTAGCAAAAATATCTTCGTAAAAATATTATATTTCCAAATTAAATATTTTATTCTCATCTAAATTTCAACAAATCACTTCTATCCCTATAAAAATAACCAATTCCCTTTTTATAAAATCTTTAAATCAGAAGTGTATATTTTGTAAATTTTCTAAACAAATATTATTCACTTTAAAAATAAAAAGTGATTCCATTGGTCTAGTTTGAGTTGCAATTTAATATCGGGTGTCTATCACACGGGTCATAACAAATAACCCTTGCACACGAAGTATACAATTGCCAATCAAAATGCTCTCTTACTATATTTGGTATTTGACAATTGTGCGCTATTATCGTTATTACCTAGTGGGTTGTTGAGATGGGTGAGTAGAGATATTATTTTTGCTTCTATTATTTGCGCTGGTTGCATTGGTTTCATTGATTACGTTGGTTGTGATGGTTGCAATGGTTGCATTCTACAGTTAGTATAATGGCTCGATAGTTATTTGAATGGCTCGATAGCTATTGCAACTAATTTGACTTGCGATGTTTGCATTGGTTTCATTGATTGTGTTGGTTGTGATGGGTGCAATGGTTGCATAATATAGTCATTACAATGGCTTAATAGCTATTTGAATGGCTCGATATCTATTGCAACTGATAGACCATGTACCCATTTTGGTTGCAATGGCTTGATAACTATTGCAATTGATTTGACATGTGGCATAGTGACATCAATTAATTTTCAAATTAACGTTATTAAAAAACATTCAAATTAATGTTATTAATTAACACTGAAATAAATGGTATTGATTAACATCATTATTAACGCAATCGATTAACATTTAAACTAATGTTATTCATTAACTTCCGTATTAGCATTAACATTTATACCATAAAAACCATAAAATTAATCATTTTGTTATTTGCATAAAGGATACTATTTTCACTAAAATTCGTATTATTAGTATTTAAAATCTCATTTCATTAATAAATTCTACTAGACTTCAAAAATATCAATTAAATATAGTTTTTGTTACTATTCATCAATTTCCCTTGAAATTCATAAATAATAACATTATTTAGTTCCATACTTTAGTTCTATACTTCAGTTATAGTAAAATTTGTCAAATTATCGTTATTTACAGAAACCATCTAAAATCCGTTATAATCTTATCTGTCATTACTACAACAATATACCAATTTTACAACTGGCAATGCTAGTTGTAATAGACCTATTACAACCGTTAGCCGCTAGTCTTAGTATGCAAAGTTGTAATAGGATCAAAGTATTTTACAAAAGTCTAAGAATGTTATAGAGTATCATTTTAATATAGTCTTTTACAACTGTTTTACTAGTTGAAATAGGTCTTTTGAAGCTAGTTCTACCCATTGGTATACGTCTTTTACAACCATTTTTGCCCATTATGAAAAAAAAAATATAAAACAAAATCTATGCATTGTTGTAACATGCATATATGGATTTAGCCTCATTTGCAACTAAAACCAACATTTTACTAATAAGAACCAAAATCATTCACATACATATACTTCTATCGAATTTCACAAAATTCAATATATGAAAACTTCGTAGTACATACAACTTCGTAGTATATACAACTTCAAAATACATTCAACTTCAAAATACACTACTACAAAATGTATATATTAGTCACAGAAGATGTGGTATTCCCTATAATAAACCATTCTTCAATTACTTTTCCTTAGTATGTAAAATCACCAGTTGCTATATATATGTGGATCCTTCGTGATATTCTATAACAAATAGAAATATCAGCCAAATTCTACTAACTTGAGCATTCAAATTGAATAGAATTACATATGAATGCGATGATCCAAACTGAATTATACCCACTATCTTTCTAAAGAAAACTTACACTTCATAAACCTACAATATACCTAGAATTATGATCTCAAAACCATTTTCTCTCAAAACTATAATTATAATCATGCACTAGCAACGTGATTTATGACGAAACCAGTATTTTCGTTTGTGGTGTGGAAATGATCAAATATCTGATGAAAAAAGTGAAATTTTAATAGTATAGAAAGTTACACATAATTTTATATCCTTACATAACAGAAACCATGTAGTGTGGATTCTAGTCAAAACCTAGAAGACGAATTCTATTGTATGCCCTTAAGTCCTTTCCTTTTATTTGTGATTGGTTGAATCAACCAAATGCTTCATCTACTTTGCATAAAAAAGGAGATGAAAATATGTTAGAAATGTTTCTAGAAAATAGGAAATTTAAAATATAAGGATACATCGAATATCAATCTTATTGTAGGTAAATACACGGACATGGCTTCTTCTTCTCATCAACAGCAAGCTTACAAACCAATCAAATCTAAGTTTAACATAATCCAGCTACGAGAGCTGGATAAAAATTTAGAAACTTATCTATCCTGAAGGGATACCTATTTATTTTGTGTGTTGCATTTGATTCCAAAACTATCATTTTCCACTCTTATTGTCTAAGTTTTCAACCATTTTAAGAAAAAGAAAATTATGATTTGTATTAATGAACAGATGTTCATATTTGATTTGGTCTTTTAAGTCAGTAGTGAAACTTTTGAAGTCATTCGGTTAAACCTTGTCAAGACTTTTACTTAAATCGGTGCAGTAATCCAACTTGATTGGTTCTTGTCCATAAACTACATAAATTATTAGTCTGTGCTTCCAGTTATATAAATAACCGTGTTCCACTTTCATCTTCATTCCACTTTAGACCTAGTTCCTCCTTTTCATTTGGTCCTTTTATATGTTCAATATAGCTAAACATCAAGTACAATACTATTATGGAGCTCTCTCGTATCTTGTACTAAAATATTTCTTTCCATCTTCATATTTCTTCTAAACCTAGTTCTACCGTAGTCCTTTCTTGTATCTTCAAACATGCTTACTTCAAAACCCTAACTTTTTCCTCCTAATTTTTACTACTAGACTGTATTGTTCACTTCGTGCAACCCCATTGACCCATATTTTTACTAAGCCACAAATTTTTACCATGATGACATCTTCGTAAATGAACTCTTAAATGAAATTCAAGAACAAAAAAATCACCAGGCCAAAATCATAGATCCATTGACTATCCTTGATAACGCAAGCTCAAACAAAAAGGAAGCAATAGTAAGACATTACTTTTACTTGACGCTTTATCGTAGAAGATGGCAGCTTCATCCAAATCACAGTATTGAGATAAGACAATCTAAAGAGATTCAGGTCGCGATTAAGGTTGCTGAGCTTGAGATTTGGGTCACGATGGTTGATGCTGACTGGGTTTAGATTGTGGTGGCGTGTGTTGGTTGTGGCGGTGCGCAAATAAAGGCGAAGGAGGGAATACGAAGTCATGAAATTGGGTCTTTGAAACCGGGGAGAAGGATTGGATGAGAGAAATCCTAATTTTGTGATGGTAGGAATTTCAGAAAATCATTTAGGCTGTTGTTACCCCGCCTTTTGGTCAAGGCCAGGATATCAATAAGTTGGCTAAAAAGGATGGATATCAGGATTGAAGATCGATTAAAAATAAGGTTATGATCGATACCGTCAAAATTGGACCAAGCTCCAATCAAGGTGGGATTGATTGGGAATGATGAACAAGGCTTGGAAAGGCTACATTTCAAATTTCAGATCAGACGGAGTTCATATGCTCAAGTTATGGATGGATCAAAATTGGTGAGAAATGGTTTAAGATCGGCAACTTCGTATCGATCAATTGATGGGTTTAGATCGATCGATCTTCAGATCGATGCATCTAGTATCAATGGTCTCAACATTGATCAGTTGACTTTAGGAAGGAAATAGGTTCATGGATATGGAGCTCGTATCAATACGCACGTATCGATTGGATGGCGGAGTGTGTCGAAGCATTTTGTATCGATCAATGCAGGGATCGATACGAAGAATAAAGCAACGGTTTCAGGGGTTTGGATGAGCATCTCGTATCGATCAAGTATTGATCGATACGAAGGACATACACAAAGGATGGATATGAAGGTGGCAACATTGGATGGATACGAAGCGGTCAAGTGTGTATGACTTGGATCGACACGAGGGGCAAGCGGATGTATCGATACAAAGAAGGGATGATGGATGGATAAGAAGCATGATGGATACGGAGTTCTTGATGGATACGAAGGTTCCAGTCTACTTGCAAATATCAACTTGGATTGACCATAACTCTCATTCTACATGTCCAAATGCAATGAAATTTTCACAGGAGCTTTCTTATTCACTCGAGAATGACCATGATCGATCTCAACTCTATTGGAGCCAATCTGCATCGATACGAATTGAACTTGGATCGATCCCAAATCACCCTGTATCGATTTGGCAGGACCACCTTCGCATGAGAAAAGGTATTCCAGGTTTTGAGGTGGATATTTTCAGATCTACACCTATAAATAGCAGTCCTATGGCAACTAAAAAGGGGATCTTCTTCTTCTTTCAAAGGCTAAACCCTACCAGTTTGGTTATATATTTCAAAGGCTTATAACTGTACTCATAGTATAAAAAGGAATAAAAGGATCAATTCTAAGTGGATGTAGGCCAGAGATAGCCGAACCACTATAAACCTTGTGTTCTTGCTTTCTTTTATGTTAATTTCGCTATTTCTTCATTTTTGTTCTCTACTTAAGCTAGATCTGAGATCTGTGTTTGGATATAGAGGATCTATGTCTATACACTGGTGCTTTCACTATTTCTGGGGTTTGTGACCAATTTTTCCACAAACACTTTGGTGCTTTCACTGAGAAGACTAGCACCCGCTACATCAGATTTGGAAAGCTAGAGGATCAGATCTAGGAGGAACCATAGCTAAGCAATCAACAAGGAGACAGAGAATGGAGAGGAGTCAGCATGAAGGAAGTTAGGAGGCTTCCTTAGGAGCTAATCAGGCATCAATCTATATCACTAGAGACGAGATGGAAGCGATGCTAAAAAGGCAAGAGGACATGATACAGAATCTACTCCGACAGGTCGAACAAGCTGGAGTGCAAAGTCAAAGGAACGGAGTAGCAAGAGATAGTGGAAATGAGGATCATGAAGCTGGAGTACCAGGAATGGAGGCAGTCCAGAATCAGGATCAAGGAAATGAAGCAAACATGATGCGAGATAGAGCGGAACCATCGGAGACAGCCCCTGGACTCGGGGGCATACCCCCGGATCATGTTGGCTCAATTCTAGGAAGGATACCATGCGGCGTTGTGAAATTTGGCGTTGATCGGGATATGGATGCTGTCTAGAAAGACAAGTTTCAGGATTCCCTGGCGGACTCTGAGGTAGGTTGGAAATAGCAGGCAGAGGCTACCACTTGATGACAATGACATGTTAGCGAACATGATTAGACGGGCTATAAGGAGAGGATTGGTGAATAGATATTTGGAGGATGTGAATAGGAGCCCCTTCACTCTTATGTTAGACAGGCTATAAATCAACCGAAATTCAAGTTACCAATGCTGGAGATGTATGATGGGAGAATGGATCCCGCTGTTCACATGATAAGGTACATAAGGCACATGGAAATACTAGGGGCATCGGAGGAACTCATGGCGCGGTGCTTCCCTTTGTATTTGACGGATATCGCAGCGCTATAGTTCAGATAATTGGAAAGCGGCTCTATTGGCACATTGACGGAGTTGATCCGAGAGGTTTATAAGGCAATTTTGGGTCCACATCATGAAAACCAAGAATGTGATGACTTTAACATCGATGAAACAATGGAAGGGAGAATCACTTAGGGAGTTCTTAACCAGATTTAATGCAGCAGTGGCTTCGGTGGATCAACCCGATCCGTCGATGGTTTTGATGGCAGTAGTCTCAGGGATTGCAGATGATTCAGATTTCAAAATATCATTGGAGTAGGATCCACCGATGAATCTCGGAGAATTTTACCATAACGCGGAAAGGTTTCTAAGATAGGAAGATGCGAAGGCTGAAAGAGAAGGGAGAGAGGTTGAGGTTTATGCGGTAAAAGATGGAGGTCCACCCAAGGAGGATTCAAACAAGGACAATAGAGGAAAAAGGAAAATGAATGACAACGGTAACACGTTGAAAAGGCAACGAAGGGATTCAAAATTCTCTTCTTACATGGATTTGATTGTAACTTTGGAGAGGATTTTCTTGAATACTCGAGGACGCCTCCAGTATCGAAGGTCGGAAAAAAGGGAACCCTATGAATACGAGCGGGCATCGAGAAAGCATTGCTTATTCCATGAGCTGGATGGGCACAACATGAACGACTGCAGGCATCTGAAGGATATTATTGAGGAACATGTGAGGAATGGAGATTTGCAACAATACATAAGGAATCGAGTTGTGGTAGTGGAACAGGAGCAGCCACTGCCCACCTCAAACGAAGATGGCATTAGATCTAGGCATCGTCATCTTATTATCAACTGATTGGACTTACGACTTTGAATAAGTAATAAACCACGAAGTGAGACGGCTAAGTCACTTACACATTTACGGGAACGAGGACGGTCACTAGGTATGCTCTGAGATGATGAAATACCTTGATGCTCGGGTTTATGAAATCTTGTTTTTTCTTTCTTCTGCAAACTCTGGTTTCTTCCTTGGTACTATGGCTATTTGTTTTTTCTTAGTTGTACGGACTTTTATTTTATCAATTACACATTATGATGATTGGATTTGGATTAATGTAATAAATAATACAGGTTACGCGGTTACGTTCCCGACTGGAGAGACGGGGGCAGTAATCAAAAGTTACGAGTCCCTTCGTCGGAGAGCAATGGAATGGACTCGAACGTGGAATAAAAAGTCCTCAACCGGAGAGTCGAGGTCGGAGATTAAAAAGTCCTCGACCGAAGAGTCGAGGCCGGAGATTAAAAAGTCCACGACCGGAGAGTCGAGGTCAGAGAAGACAAACCATGGATAAGCCCTCGAGCCGAGGCTAAAATAGGATGAAATGACCCGGCAAGGTCTATGGATTAGTATTTTGGACCCAGAGAGGTCCTGACTTTGGATATGTGCCCAGAGCGGTCCTGGATTTGGATGTTGACCCAGAGAGGTCATGGATTTGTTTATTGGGTTACTGGATATGAATGGATTAGAACTCAGTTGTCGGGTTTGGATGGATATGGAATCGGCTAAGGATTTAGTTAATGGATTCAGAATCAGATATCGACTTAGAAAAGTCGCGGACTTGGGCAAGGATATGGCTATAGCTATGGCACTTAGATAGAATAGCTTGGTGATTGATTGGATTATGAATTGGATGATATAGCTATGGATGGAATATGGACTTGGATACTGGATTTAAAGCTATTCAACACACTCCTTCCTACCGCAAGACATGTTTTGGGGGACAAATGTTATCCTGTCTTTTGGTCAAGGCTGGGATATCAATAAGTTGGCTAAAAATGATGGTTATCAGGATCGGAGATCGATTGGAAACAAGGTTATGATCGATACCGTCAAAATTGGACCAAGCTCCAATCAAGGTGGGATTGATTGGGAATGATGAACATGGCTTGGAAAGGCTACATTTCAAATTTCAGGTCAAACGGAGTTCATATGCTCAAGTTATGGATGGATCGATATTGGTGAGAAATGGTTTTGGATCGGCAACTTCGTATTGATCAATTGATGGGTTTGGATCGATCGATTTTCGGATCGATCCATCTTGTATGATGGTCTTTGCATTGATCGGTTGACTTTAGGAAGGAAACAGGTTCATGGATATGGGGCCAATATCGATACGCACATATCGATTGGATGTCAGAGCATGTCAAAGCATTTCGTATCGATCAAGGTCGGGATCGATACGAAGAATAAAACAACAGTTTCAGGGGTTTGGATGAGCATCTCGTATCGATCAAGTATTGATCGATACGAAGGACATACACAGAGGATGGATACGAAGGTTGCAACATTGGATGGATACAAAGCGGTCAAGAGTGTAGGACTTGAATCGATACGAAGGCAAGAAGATGGATCGATATGAAGAAGGGATGATGGATGGATACGAAGCATGATGTATATGGAGTTCTTGATGGATACGAAGGTTCTAGCGAACTCGCAAATACCAACTTGGATCGATCATAGCTCTCATTCTACAAGTCCAAATGCTATGAAATTTTCACAGGAGCTTTCTTATTCACTCGAGAACGACCATGATCAATCTCAACTTGATTGGAGCTAATCTGGATCGATACGAATTGAACTTGGATCGATCCCAAATCACCATGGATCGATCTGGCGGGCCCACCCGTGCATGGGAAAAGGTATTCCAGGTTTTGAGGCGGATATTTTTGGATCCACACCTATATATATCAATCCTATGGCAACTAAAAAGGGGATCTTCTTCTTCTTTCCTAGGCTAAACTTTGCCATTTTGGTTATTGATTTCAATGGCTTGTAACTGTACTCATGGTATAAAAAGGAATAAAAGGACCAATTCTAAGTGGATGTAGGCTAGAGATAGCCGAACCACTATAAACCTTTTGTTCTTTCTAGCTTTCTTTCATTTTAATTTTGTTATTTCTTCATTTTTGTTCTCTACTTAATCTGGATCTGAGATCTGTATTTGGATATTGATGATCTGTGTGTATATATTGGTGCTTTCACTATTTCTGGGGGTTGTGACCAATTTTGGCGCAAATAGCTGTGAACGAGTAGCAGAAATGAAATTCAGAGGGCAGCCTTTGAAGTCAAAAAATGAAAATCAGCGGGAATTTTATTTGAATCAAATTAGCAAAAATGCAGGAAACGTTTAAAACTAAGGCCCCGATTGGGTTGCCTTTTTTAGTTTTGTGTTTTCATCGTAAAAACGCATAAAGCATGTATTTTTAAAAAACAACTGATTTGGAAATTAAAGCTATCATATAAAATAGAAACAAATTTATTTTGATTTTCATGTTTTCAAAAATAACATAAGAATTGAAAATAATCCATTCCCTCTGCCGTCCATCCTTCCCTCAGCCATTCCTCCATTATTGTCGTGGTTGTTTAAAATTCTATAATTCTCTTCCGTTATCCTCAATTTTAGCTATGAATATTGAAAATCAAAAACACAAAACACAAAATGAAACCAAACAGGCCCTAAAATATTGCAAAAAGGGAACTAACAAACAATATTATAAATCATTAAATATCAAGTATATATTATTATTTATATATTTTAATTTAAGTCTTTTTACCCATTTCTTCAAACTCTATGAACTATTTAATTCTTTAATTGGTTAAAAGATTACATTTAAGAAATTTAAGTTCTAAATTTTTAACGATTATTCAAATTTTACGAAGTAACTCTTTTGCACTTTGTTATGTTTTTATTTTCGCATGATTGATCATGGAAACTATTAAAATATGCAAGATCACTTATAACCTATAACTACGAAAATTATAAATGATAATTGTAAAAAAATAATATTGAAAACGGTTAAGGGAAAAATTTTGTTAAAGACTTGTATTACAACTACAAAATATTGAAAGTTGTTAAAAACAACTATATTTCAGCTTTTATGAAAAGCTAGGTGATAAAGACCTTAGTTACAAAATAGTAACTAACAAACATTATTATAAATTATTAAATATTAAGTATATATTTATTATTTATATAGTTTTATTTATACATTACTATTCTATATCGTTAACTATAATTTATTTATTAATAATTAATTACAATAGATTATTAATTATTAACTATAATTTACAAATTATTTATTGATAATCATTCATTAGTAAATTACAATATGTTAATTATATAAGTTATACTTTATAAATTAATAATTATATATCGTCACTTAAGAATCATTACGTATTAATTAGTAGCTATTAATAGTAATATTTTAATTTTAACTATGGTTAAATTTTATTGCAAATACAATAGATTGCTTGCTTATTTTTAATGAAAATGGTTGTTTTTAAGAAAAAGTCTTAACAAAACACTACTAGAAACAATATTTATTGCGACGCCCATTTCCGACGACCGCTGACGACTCGTTGTATTTTTTCCGACGGCTAGTAATCATCGTGGCGTTGTTAAAATAAAATAAACTAGCCTCCCGCAGCCATCGGAAGCCTTCGAAAAAATACCCGTCGTCTGCCGTTGAAAAGTCGCGAATACTTCAGCCCCAGGCCGACACTTCTTCTTCGTTATCTAAAACCCAAATTTTCTTCCTAAATCTCACCTCCTACCTCCTTTACCTTAACCTCCGCCACGCCATCGGCAAGCTTCTATGCCTCCAAGACTATCTCCGTCTTCAATTTTCAAGTCTCCATTAGCTATTGCTATGCAAGAAGGTATAATTTATAAACCATATTTAATTTCGATTTAGTAAATTAGGGTTAATTTGTTGTTATAATTGTTTATAATACTTCGTTGATTGTTTATTACACCCTATTGAATGCTAATTAGATTGTTATTATAATTGTTTATCATTTAAATGTTGTGAAAAATAATTTATTTAGTGTATATGTGCATTAACTAGTGTATATGTGTTGATTAATTAGTGCATACGCGCATTAGGGCTAGTTTGGATTAATTAGAGTCGATGCTCTGGATTTTGTGTATGCGATTTTAAGATGATGAAAACGACGATTTAGTGTATGCGATTCTTAGAATGTAAATAAATTATTGTAAAAATTGTTGTATAATACGCTTTACTTTTTATAAATCCCTTAGACAGTTTTTGGCCTCATCTGATATGGATATTTGTTTTTATCACATAACATACACTTATATTTATTTGTTACAATATTTGTCGGGTTTGTCCCTGTATTGGATAAGTTACAAACACAATAAAGTAATTATATTTTGCAAATCATTTCATTTTAAATGGTTCACAAAATTTTGACAATGTTTTCTTTTTGATCCCTATGTACACGCATATGTATATGATACAAGAAACAAAGGGGAAGTGCTGCCGAAATTTTGTTGAATCATTCAAAATGAAATGTTTCAAATTATAATTACTACTGTGTTTGTAGTGGGAAGTAGATGACCAACCATCAAAGTGTAAAATAATAACCTAAAAATTTAAGATTATATTCACATAATTTGCTGTTTGAAAATAAAATTTAATAGAATAATATTATATATTTGCAAAAATTTAAATGTATGATGTAATTAAAAAATAAATTGTCAATACGTAAATGATTAATACGGTTTTATGTTTTAAAGTAGGGAAAATGGTCAATTATTTTATCGATTTGAGCTGGATGTACCAACAAAAAGGAGAAATTGGAGGCTCAATAAGTGGACATTTTCAAAATGGTGTATATGTTTTTATTGAAATCGCTTTAAGTAATAATGGGAACGATGAAGAACTTCGTTGTCCATGTAGTATGTGCAAATTATTAAATCATATGGTGTCGGGTATGGTAATAGTTCATTGGCGCCAACATGGTTTCGTGTCAAATTATTTGGTGTGGGATCATCATTGAAAACTTATAGCACCTAATCTCTTACATTTGGAGGAGGAGGTAGATAATGAAATTTTTTCGACAAATCTTATAGAAGATATGGTTGAAGATGCAACATGTTCAATGTTCCCTACCAATGAAGTTAATGGTAACGATGTTAATGTCAAAGAAGAACCAAGTATTGGAGCAATTTTTTTATGATTTATTAGTTGCTGCTAAGAAACCCCTTTGGGATGGTTGTACAAGTGGTACACAACTATTAGTAACTGCAGAATACATTGCGATGAAATCAAAATAATAAGTTCATAGAAGCCGGGTTTACAGCTATAGTACAAGCTGCAAAATGACATATGCCATCCGATAATTTAATGTGCGAAAATCATTATGAAGTGAAAAAACTTACATCTGTTTTTGGTTTGCCGTATCAAAAAATAAATACATGTTTAAATGGTTGCATGTTGTTTTGGAAAGAAGATATCAATCTTAGGAATGGTAAAATATGTAATCAGAAAATATACAAACCAAGAAAAAAGGGAAAGGAAGTTCCGTACAGGCATTTGCATTACTTACCCACCACTCCTAGGCTTCAAAGGCTATATGCATCTTATGTAACTGCGCATCATATGGGATAGCACCGTATGAGAACAAAGAAAGAATGTACGTAAACACACCTAGCTGATGGAGAAGCATGGAAGCATTTGGATAAGACATACCATGCTTTCGCAAAGGCCGTAATGTTAGACTTGGTTTATGTATGGATGGATTTTCATCGTTCTCTCAATTTGTTTCAAAATATTCATCTTGGCCTATAATCGTTACACCTAACAATTTACCTCTATGGTTTTGTATGAAAACTCTGTATATGTTTCTTACTATTGTCATCCCTAGCTCTAATGATCCAACACAAGGAATCAACTTATATTTCAAACCGTTGATTGAAGACTTGAAAACATTGTGGTATGAAGGAGTTGAAACATATGACATTTAAAAAAAAGCATTTTCGTTTGTTCACTTCTCTAAAGCGTACTATAAGCGATTTTCCTGCATATGCAATGCTTTCAAGTCAGAGTACGGCTGGTCCCCTAGCTTGTCCTTATTGCATGAAAGAAACACGAGCATTTTCTTTAACGCCTGGGAAGAAAATTTCATGATTTGATTTCATCGGTGTTTTCTCCATATTAATCATCCTTTTAGAAAAGATTAAAAAAACTTTACAAGTAATAGACTTGAGACCTTGTGACCACCAACGATTTGGTAAGCGAAGATATTTTTGACCTTGTAAAAGATTATCCAAAGATACATGAAACTGACAAACAAATTGAAATTCAAGGTAAATCAACGATTCATAACTGGTGCAAACAATGTATATTTTGAAAGTTGCCTTATTGGATAAATCTTCTAATTTTTCATAATATCAACGTGATGCACAACGAGGAAAATGTATTCGATAATGTGTTTAACACTGTTCTGAATGTTAAGGGAAAGACTAAGGATGATATGAAATCAAGACGTGATATAGAGGAAATATGCAATCGTCCTGAGCTTCATATGAAGTCAAATGACATAAAAAAAACCCCAAGCATGCTGTGAGTTTGATAGTAAACAAGTTAAAGCATTTTAAATTGGGTGGAAGGATTAAGTTTTCCTAATGGGATTTCCTCTTATCTTTGTAGACGTGTCGACTATAAGAACGGTAAGGTGAGTTAGATGAAAAGTCATGATTATTATGTAATGATAGAACATTTTTTACCTGTTGCTTTCAAAGAACTATTGCCCGCAAAAGTTTGGATGGTTGTGACAAGAAATTAGTTTGTTTTATAACGAGCTTTATTCAACTACGTTAAAAGTTGATTATCTACGTAAACTTGAGGAAGAAATTCCTATACCGCTCTACAAACTAGAGAAAATATTTCCTCCAGGTTTCATTAATGTAATGGAGCATTTACTTGTTCATCTTCCATTTAAAGTATGTCTTCGAGGTCCTGTGCAATATGGATGAATGTATCCATTTGAAAGGTATTAATATTGAGTATGTTAAATATTAGTTTAATTACATGTTATAAAATTTAATTATAATTATTCTTAACAGTTACTTAAATCATCTAAAGAAAAAAGTGAGACAAAAAAGCACGAGTTAAAGGTTCGATATGCAAATCATATATCGAAGAAGAAGCTTTGTTCTTTTTCTCTCATTATTTCAGTGACCATGTAAACTTACCTTTTGAAAGTGCTACGCGAAATGATGAGGGCATTTGTAACAACCCTAATTTTTAATAACATTATTCAGAAGATTTAATTATATAAATTAAATAGAATAATGTAAATATTTGAATGATAAGGGGATTGAGATTGGAATAAACATTTAGAGGCCGAGCTTAATTCAACAAATGGGCTTATAGTTGGTTTTGTATGTTAATTAGGAGATTAATTAACACAAGGGCATATCTGGAAGTGCACACCATAACTCCTTCAAATTCTCATTTCCTATCTATTCACGTTCATTGTTTTTTCCAAAACTCAAAAATGCAAACAAAATAGAAAACCGGCCATTACTTAAGAAGAAAAAGGGAAAAACTAATCAAGAGCTAAGGAATCAAAGCAAGGAGGGTTAATCTCAATCAAATTTTGAATTCCTTATCTTAATCAAGGTGAGTAATAATCAAAACCATCTCTATTTTTATTTTTATGAACACTTGATTTTCAGGTTTAAGTTTAAATCCATTATGATGATTTTTGATGATGATATGCTTGGATTTTATGTGATGTTTGATTCAAACAAGATACTTGATAAATGGTTGACACGGTTTTAAGGCTAAAATCTTTATTAATGAATTTCAAATGCCATGAAAAATTTATATGTTATGCAAAACATGATTTTAAAGATGGGTTTTAATTTTTATAATTTTCCAAGTTATGAAAATTTTATTGTGAATTTTTAAAGGGAAATATGAGCAAGTAGGTTTGCAAATTACTTTCAGTTATTATATGAAGAATTTGGGTCTGGAATTTTTTCATGTCAGATAAAATATTAAAAGTGATTTTTTTTTAATTTTTAGGGATTTTTCCTAAGTGATTTACTATGGAAATTAATTTATTTTAGAAGGAGGACTTAAAGGATTTAATTGTTTTTCCTAATTGAATGGCTTATATGTTAAATTAATCTTTGTTTAGATCTAAAATTACATGGCAGTTATTTTGAGAAAGAATCTGAAAGTTTATGGAAACCATTTAAATGTTTACAAATAGGCAGGTTAGTTATAAAGTAATTACTTTAAATGGCAATAAATCAGTCTTTACCCAGAAAAGTAGGTTTTGTCTCTTTCAGGAGTACCTTTCAACCTTATGCCTCCGCCTCAACTAAGTCAAAACCTAGCAAGTCGAAACCTACCAAGTCAAAACTAATATACAGGGTATCAATAAGAATGGTACGTCATGGATTGGAGAAAGGCAGAAGGCATGGTGTTGAAACATAACTTTCGATGGGGTCGAAACCTTTGTTTTACTTTCAAAAGATATGCACTTGCCTTGTTTTAATGAATGCTTTCAAAGGAGTAGAAACCAATGCCTTCAAAGGGGTCTTTTAAATAGCTTTCGAAGGGTTTCCACCTTTTTTTTAATTTGTAACTTTAGAAGGAGTTACTTAGTTTTAAAATCAATGCTTTCGGAAATGGTGGTCTCGACCAAGTCAAAACCCTTCTGCCGTACATATTCCTATCGAAGGGATTGAAGTCATTGATGCATTCAAAAGGTTGCTTTTGTTTTATACTTGTACTAAGCCACTTCCTAAAGCTTTTGAAAGGGTGATGGTTTCAAAGGCAATGACTTTGAAAGGGGTTTCGAAGCTAACCTTCAAATGTTTTACGTAAACGATAAATGCTTTTGAAAGGATGGTTCCTATGCCATCAGCTTTCCTCAATCATTTTTATTTAAAGGTTAATGGTTTCGAGAGGGGTACTTTCGTTTGTATTCACTTTAACCCAAAAGATATTTTTAAAAGATAAACCCATTGGTTTGAAAGGGGTACTTTCGCTTGTATTCACTTTGACACAAAAGATATTTTTAAAAGATAACCCCAATGGTTTCGATAGGGGTACTTTCAATGGTTTCGATGCTATGCTTCTGAGAGTTAATAAGTAATGCTCTTGTTGGATGGATTCTTACCATCGAACCAGCCTAGCCGAACCATCATCACCGGTTCAACACAGCCACGAACGAACCAACCAACAGGCCATCCTCCACCGATCCAAGTTACAACCGGACCAGCTCCACCAAAACTCCACAACCGGTCTCTCCGAACCAAGTACGCCGGACCACCCAACATGCTTCCCACCGAACCAAGTACACCGGACCACCCAACATGCTTCCCACCGAACCAAGTACACCGGTCCACTCAACATGCTTCCTACCGAACCAAGTACACTGGTCCACTCAACATGCTTCCCACCGAACCAAGTACGCCGGACCACCCAACATGCTTCCTACCGAACCAAGTACACCGGTCCACTCAACATGCTTCCCACCGAACCAAGTAAGCCGGTCCACTCAACATGCTTCCCACCGAACCAAGTAAGCCGGACCCGCTCCACCAGACCAGATTACATCAGCCCAGGCCCACCAGTTGTTGTATACCTCCAAGACCCCTACCCCTAGCCTCACTCTATAAATAGAGGGGCAGGGGTACAACAATGGGGGACAAGTTTGAGAGCTCAAGCACGGAGAGAACTTTCAAACAACTTTCTTTTACTTGTATCAAAGCTTTGTACTTGAAATCAAAACAAGAGAAGAGAAATAACATATAAAGTTGACGTAGGCACATTCTGGCTGAACCACTATAAATCTGCGTGTCTCTTTACAGTTTAGCCCCTGCTTTTCATATATTTGCATAAATCACTCAAATCACTAAGAACAACATAAGATCTACTAAATCATACAACTTTGAGGTGTTTGTCCATTTTTTGTGCAAACATTTTTGGTGCTTTCACTGAGAACTAGAAGCTCGAAGCTTCAGCTTCATCCACTTAACGAGTTTTCCTAACAGCATCGTCCGCCACTTGGAAAACATGCCTCCCAAACAGAGAAAAGATGTTAACAAAGGAAAAAACATCGCATCCAGCAGTCTTCCAGATCCAGCTGTCACGAATCAAGTAAATCGTCCTCCTCCAGCAATAGTAACAAATGAAGGACAGGCTAACCCGTCCACTCCTGCCACATAACAGCCTACAGCAATTACTAGGGCAGATTTGGACAGAGTTGTGGTTGAAGTAACTAACCGCTTCACGTCCCAGCAGGAAGCCTTGGTGGACCATCTCATGTCACGCTTAAGGGACGCTGAAGAATCCAACCGCAACACTGAATCATAGGGCGAGTCCCAGTCTGGAGAATCTCAGAGACAACAAAGATCTTCCTTCTTCGAAGGAGCTAACGGCAGAAATAGCCATGGTAGGAGCCGAGACCGAGCACAGCCCAAAGTTAGGCCTGAGGAAACGTTTGGTACCGAACCCAACGGGGGAGGTACCGGACGGAGGTCAACTGTAGCTGAGCCTGTCATACTACCTAACCACGGAAACGCCAGTGAACGGGGCCGAGCTAGAGTCCAGCCCGAAGTTGGACCCGAGGAAGTGCTTAGATCAGAACCCGGCAGGGGAAGATCAAGGCAAGGGCCAACTGTAGCTGACCCTAGCATGCTCCCAGAAGATCAAAGGCAGCCACTGGAAAATATGAGGAATGATAGAGGATACCATCCCTACAGGTCATCTGGACGGAACCAATCCCACAGGACAGAACCAAACTCATTTCTATCTGCTCCAAATTCTGATGAAAGGATGGCACGCTTATTCAGAGAGTGTGTGCAACGGGAGCAAAGAGATTGAGGGATAGGCGCTAGGGTAACCAGCCCTTTCGCCCGCAATATCGAAATTGCTATCACCCCCCGAGAATGGAAGATGCCAACAATGGAACCCTACAAAGGGACCTCCGACCCCGTTGTACACTTACAGAGGTACACACAACATATGCTCATGAGTGGGGCGACAGAGGGAGTACTGTGCAAATGCTTTCCGCTCTTCTTAGCAGATCTTGCTACCTCCTGGTTCTGTCATCTACCCCAAGGATCCATCAGCTCGTGGGAAATGTTGAAGGAAAAATTTATCAGTCGGTTCCGCATTCATGTGGAGCAACCTAAGGACGCTTATTCCTTATCCAGCGTCAAACAGAAACCTGGAGAGAAGCTGCAGCAATACCTAACCAGATTCAACGCCGCGGCAGCCGCAGTCCAAGATGCTGATGAGAAGCTTATCCTAATGGTCCTCTGTAGTGGTGTGCATCCGGACACTAAATTTGCTAGAAGGTTGACAAAAGAAAAACCAGCTACTTTACCCGATTTCTTACATGAAGCCGGGAAATACATGAGGCTTGAGGATGCTGCCGTTGAGGGGCAGTCAGGATAGCAAAATAAGACAACCCATGGCAACGCCCCTGCTGTGGCAAGGGACGTTCGAAGAAATGATTCCAGAGACAATGCTGGGGGCAAGAAGGGAGAAAAGCGCCTATATCAGCCAGGACCAAGATTCGACACTTACACTCCTTTGAACGAGACTGTAGAAAATATCTTCCTTGCCACCCAAGGCGAAGTTAGATAAAAACGCCCACCATACAAGAAGGAATCAGATAACGCACAGAAGTCTGGAAAGTTCTGCCGCTTCCACGAATCTCACGGGCATGATACCAACGAATGCCATCATCTCCGAGATCTGATTGAGGAACACATCAGAAGGAAGAAACTGGAACGTTATGTAAAAGGTCCAGACAGGACCCCAGCTCCTGCCAATGAAAACCCAAGGCTACCCTCACCGGGGGCCAACAGAGGAAACCGCAACGCTAGCAGCTCTAGTCAAGAGAAGATAGTGGTCCATACCATCTTAGGAGGACCGCACATCGCAGACAGAAGCTGGAAAGAGATGGAAAGATACGGAAAGTCGCTTAGAGACAATAAAGACTATGTCAATTCGGTTATAGAAGAGCGCCACCCGAAGCGGAAAGAAAGTAATGACATCACATTCGGTAAGCGTGACCTAGAAGGAAGGCAGTACCCTCACATAGATCCCATGGTCATCTCTGCCCGACTTGGTCCCGCCGAAGTTTACCGAATCCTGGTAGACACTAGAAGCTCAGTAAACATCCTGTTCAAACACGCATTCGACAAAATGAAGCTATCAATGAAGGATGTATCTCCCTGCGATAAACCACCACACGGTTTCACTGGGGATGCTAAGATGCCCCTCGGGCAACTGGACCTCTTTGTTGAGATTGGAAGCCATCCCCGCTCCATTGTACGAAAGCAGACGTTCGTGCTAATAGAAAACCATTCGGCCTACAACGCCTTCTTAGGAAGACCAGCCTTGTCTGACTTCCAAATTGTCCTATCCCCATGGTGCCTAAAGATGAAATTACCAACGGACAATGGAGTAGGGGAAGTGGAAGGAGACCAGGATGTTGCTCGAGACTGCTATGTGACTGAACTTCGCAACAACCACAGGAAGGATAAAGGGAAGGGTGTAGAGATTGCCCTCTGCACAAAACGTCTAGAAGCATAGCAACTAAAGAAAGCCCCTCCTCTTCGATATACCAGCGACCCTTTCAATAAATTAGACCCTAGGGACAAAGAGGAGGAGGCCACCGCCGAGCCTGCAGAGGCTATGGAGTTTATATCTGTAGGCAAGCACGACTCAAGTAGACTATTGAAAATTGGGTCCCAACTAAAAGCCGAATTGAAGGAACAACTCATCAATTTTCTCCGCCACAACTTGGATGTATTCGCTTGGTCACACGCTGACATGACCGGAATCTCCCCCGACATAGCATGCCACGTATTAAACATTGATCCTACCAAGGCGCCTGTAAAACAGAGAAAGAGAAGTATGGGGGCAGAGCGATCAGCAGCCCTCGATGAAGAAGTAAAGAATCTACTTGCCAATGACTTCATACGAGAAGCTATCTACCCGGAATGGATCGCCAACCTGGTGCTGGTAAAAAAGGCTAATGGGAAGTAGCGAACCTGCATTGACTTTTCCAACCTAAACGACGCCTGCCCAAAGGATTGCTTCCCACTTCCCAGAATCGACCAACTTGTAGACAGCACAGCCGGGCACGAGCTCCTATCTTTTATGGACGCATACTCAGGATATAACCAAATTCCTATGCATGTTCCCGACCAAGACCACACTAGTTTCATCACCGACTGGGGTTTATACTGCTATAAGGTAATGCCTTTTGGACTTAAAAATGCAGGAGCCACCTACCAGCGCCTCGTCAACAAGATGTTTGCAGGGCTAATAGGACAAACTATGGAAGTATATGTGGATGACATGCTGGTAAAGTCAAGGAAAGCCAAAGATCATGTAAGCCACCTAGGCAAGATGTTTCAAGTACTTCAACAATATGGAATGAAGTTGAATCCACTAAAATGCTCCTTCGGAGTGTCATCAAGAAAGTTCTTAGGATTCATCGTTCATGCCAGAGGGATAGAAGCAAACCCTGAACAAGTCCGAGCGTTAAGGGATATCAAGATACCTACCACTCGGAAGGAAATGCAAAGTTTGAATGGAAAAGTGGCCGCACTAAGCCGATTCACCTCCAAGGCGACGGACAAGTGCATCCCCTTTTTTGAAGCCCTAAAGAAAGACAAGGGAAAGTTCGAATGGACTGACGAATGCTTAACCGCTTTCCTTAACCTAATCGAGCACCTCCAGAAACCACCGGTACTCTCGACTCCAAGCGAAGGCGAAGAATTATACCTATACCTTGCTGTGTCATCTCACGCCCTAAGCGCAACCTTGGTAAGGGAAGACAACCGCACGCAGCGGCCAGTTTACTTCGTCAGCAAAAGGTTTACTGGGGCAGAAGTCAGATATCCTAAACTTGAGAAGCTAGCATACTATTTACTAATCACATCACGAAAGCTGCGTCACTACTTCCAGTCCCATTCCATCAAAGTTCTGACTGATCAACCACTGAGGCAGGTACTCCATCGTCCCGACACTTCTGGGCGACTACTTAAATGGTGCATCGAACTAAGTCAGTATGATATCACCTATCACCCTCGCACTGCCATCAAGGGACAAGCCATGGCTGATTTCATTGCAGAATTCACTACCAACGAAGATAAGGAGAAATTGGAAATAGCAGAAGATATCAAGTGGAATCTCTTTGTGGATGGTGCATCAAACGAACAAGGCTCGGGGGCAGGTGTGGTAATAATCACTCCCAGGGGAAACAAACTGCACTATGCTATAAGGTTGGAGTTCGCTGCCACCAACAACGATGCAGAATATGAAGCAGTGATAGCTGGACTAGAAATTGCCATAGAAATCGGAGCCAATTCTTTGTGTCTTTATAGCGATTCTCAACTCATTGTTAATCAAATACTAGGAGAATTCCAAGCTCGAGAGGAATGACTCATAGCATATCTAAAGAAGACCAAGTTACTTCTCAGCCAATTGGACCACTACTTAGTCAAACACATCCCTCGGGAAGAGAACCGAGAGGCCGACGAATTGGCAAAGCAAGCAAGTGAGAGAGACATCACCATCTTCGGGGCAGTAACCATCTCAAAGCAACTGGCCCCAAGTTTTGAGCAAGTGAATCTGATAACTGCAACCGAAGAAGCAACTTGGATGACTCCCATCCGAGACTACCTACAAAGTGGCACACTACCCAACGGGCGTAACGAAGTCAAGAAAATCTTGAGGAAAGCATCCCGCTACACAATACAAGAAGACATCCTCTATCGGCGCGGATTCTCTAACCCGTTATTAAGGTGTGTCGTTGGGAGGGAAGCCAAGGAAATCTTATCCAACATCCATCAGGGGAGCTGCGGAGATCACACCGGAGGGCAAACATTAGAAAAAAAGATACTCCGATACGGATATTTCTGGCCCACCTTAAGCAAGGACGCCTTAGATTTCGTCAAAAAGTGTGACAGATGCCAAAAATTTGCTAAGATTCCGCGGCTACCAACAACTGAGATTACTCAAATGACCAGCCCTTGGCCCTTCGCAATATGGGGAATTGACTTAATCGGCGAGCTACCGATGGGCCGAGGCGGGGCCAAATATGCTATAGTTGCAGTTGATTATTTCACCAAATGGGTGGAAGCGGAACCTCTGAATAAAGTATCTTCAGCAAAAGTTATTAACTTCTTGATCAAAAATGTTCTATGCAGGTACGGAGTCCCACTCAAAATCATATCAGACAATGAACTTCAGTTTGACAGCGAGGAATTCGCCAACTGGTGCCGAGAGCACGGAATTCATAAAAGCTTCTCATCCGTAGCATATCCCCAGGCAGACGGACAAGTCGAAGCAGTCAACAAAATTCTGAAAACTCTGATAAAAAAGAAGCTCGAAAAGTCAAAGGGCGCTTGGGTGGATGAACTCCCTACGGCACTGTGGGCCTACCGCACATCTTTCAGAACATCAACGGGGCACACTCCTTTCTCTTTGGCATACGGATCGGAGGCTATGCTCCCAGTTGAAACCATTGTGCCTTCCCACCGTAGGATCCACTATAACCCGGAAGAGAATGAAGAACTCCTCCACATGTCTTTGGATCTAGTTGAGGAGAGAAGAAATGATGCAGTCCTTAAAACAGCAGCCCACAAGCAGAAAGTGGAAGCACAATACAACTCCAAAGTCAAGCATCGTACCTTACAAGAAGGGGATCTTGTCCTCAAGCGAATCTTCCCTCGCCCCGGAGCACTAGACCCAATCTGGGATGGACCATATGTAATTCATAAAGATCTCCACAATGGAGCTTATATTTTGTCAACAGTGGACGGAGAGGTGTTCCAAAGGGCATGGAACATCCAGCACCTCCGTCGATACTTTTCTTAACTTGTACTGCCCATATGAAGTGAATTAACAAAGAGAATCAGTGGATGTAGGCCTTTTCATGCCGAACCACATTAAAAAACCTTGTCTCTTTTTTAACTTGTTCCTTTATATCTTGGCTACTTGTTAACTTTATCCTTTTCTGTTGAACAAAATCCTATAGCATTTCCACTCAAAGCACTCCACGGCGCAACTTCACCTGGGCAAAACCTAACAGGTACTATGCGAATCTATGCCCTCGCCAATGAAACACTTTTGCTCCAGCATCCCTCTGCTGCGGGTTAACTCATTGCTCGCGACGGCCCTTAAAGCCAACTGTAATGAGCCGATTATAAGCCACCGAGAAGGCCGACTATAGCCGAGGCAGCTCATTACGGCGTTAGGCTCGCCGGCAACTGTGAACCGACTATAAGCCCCAACATAAGGTGTGGCCAGCCAGGGGCAGTTCACAGTTGACGATCGGCACCCACGCTAGCCGGCCACAGTAAATCGAATAATACCCACGATTACGGGGCATAATGGCCTGGGTAGTTACTGTGCGCGATCTCGGCTCCGATGTGTCTTAAGTGCGGCTGTGGTAAAAAAGAATTAACTCCCCGCGGAGGCGTAAGATGGGTGACAAATGTCTCCAAGACCCACAGCTAGGGAAAGTGACTACAAAACCCGTTTGCCACGAACTTAAGCACATCGAAGGCCTTCCATGATTGGAAGTTTTACTTTTTCACATATTTCAATTTTACTTAAAAAGCTTTTCTCCTATCCTCTATAACAGTCCCTAAAGTATAGGATGCAGAGTAGGAGATACTCGCCAATGGGTGTAGGGACTCACGATTGGATGGCAGGGCATTCGACTGCGTTCCATGCTCGGTCATACAAGATAATCAAAACTGCCATCTAAGATTAAAACATGAAAGGCGGTATTTTCTTCTTTTGTGTACAAATACATGACTATAATTTGTTCACACCACACGCTAATATTGCAAGTCATGAAATTATGTTTTAAAACCGGAACCTGACATCAAACACAATTCAATTACAAGAATATACATAGCTATATTTCTCATACGACATGTCAAAATAGCAACGAACATTCGGAAGACAACAAAATCAGCTTAAGTTGAAGAATTACACATCAAGAATAGAGCTATTTATTACAAGTAGCAAAATAATACAACTTAAAAGCTACTTTACTATTTTAAGACTAACATCTACAACCCTGTCAAGTCCACAAAAGGAGTTTTTCCAGGTATAATCAAGGGGCCGGCTGCATCGGAGTTTTTTCCTTGTCATGTTGCCCACCTGTCCAGACAGAGAAGGGATTCATTAGGGAGAAGCAACCAAGTTAATGGGGAAACTAAAAAAGGAAGACTTACCAACATCTGCTTCTTGGCCATCCTGGTCGTCATCATCTACTTGCACCTCTGCCTCCTCAGCAGCAAGCAACCGCATACCCTCCTTCACCGCCACCTCACTACGCCATAAATGACCTTCTGCAACATTTTTGCAAGGTGTTGCCAGCTAAAATGTTGCGATAGCTATAAAATTTTGGTCCTACTGCAACGTTGTATTTTTAGTGTTACCTTAGCCATAAAAATGTGTTGCTCTAGCTAAACAAGTGTAACACGATGCAACATTTTTATATAGTGTTGCCATAGATGTTTTCAGATTAAAAAATTAATAAAATTAGCAATCCGCGTGAATACGATCCAACGGTCTACATTTAATCTGATTGTTAACATGGATCACCGCTACATTTTGCCCTAAATTTTCGTTTTCCCGCTTTACTGTTCATACCATTTCGTTCTCACCCCCAATTTCCAAATCCAAATCCCCAATTTCCAAATCCCTAATTTCTAAATCATATTTTCGTTCCCATTTCGTTCTCACCCTCAATTTCGCTGCTGTTGCCTACATGTCGATACGCAACCTCTCCCAAATCCTACCAACCGCAGCCCCCAACAAAACTCCACTACCCCACCGCCGTTTCTACAGCCTGATTCCGATGGTCATCGAGCACACATCCCATGGCCAGCGTGCCTGCGATATCTTTTCCTGGCTTCTCAAAGAGCGCGTCATCTACCTTAACGGACCCATCGAGGAGGATACGTCGGCGATAGTTGTGGCTCAGCCGCTGTTCCTCAAATCTGGTGGTTTCGTGACAGCAGGGTTGGCAATTTATGATACTTCGACCAGATCTGATGCTTGAATCTTTCTCGCCAATGTTCAGAAGAAGTTCGATTCTGATGAAGCTTTGCTCGATTGCTTCAAAAAGTACCATTTTCGGATTCAAGGAAGATGTCAAACGCAGATTTCTTGTTTGAGAGAATGCCGCTTAAATTTTCAAATTGGCCAGCAATCATAAAACCAGTTTCAATTCCTTGATTGATTGCTCGAATTGCTTTGACTTCGTCGTCGGGTGCGATGTGATATTATTTGGTATGTTTTATGCCTTCTGGTTTACTTGATTGTTCTCGATTTTGGTTACACTCGCATGCTTTTGCCGATGATGAATTGGGATTTATTTATAGGCTTTATTTCCTATAATCTCGGGTTTAATCTTTCTGTTGGACTTTGATAAATCTGGTATGTTGGATTGCGATGATGTATTGGTATGTTGGATTGCGATGATGTATTGGTATGTTGGATTGCGATGATGTATGGTCTGAGCTTGTTAGCTCCTTTCTGCTGCATTTGTTAAACCAGAACATGAACTGGTGCTCCAAGTCCTTTGTATATCATATTACTGCCTATGTTTCCCTTGTACATGCCTGATGCATTCACTGTTTTTGCTTGATGGGCTGCCTATGTGTACTGCTGTGTTCTTGCACTGGCTTGTCTATATTTTGCTGAACCTGGTTCTTGTTTGTTTTGTTGGTTGCTTGGCCCTGAGTTGAATCCAGTCGATGACTCGGGTTTGACCTTGTGCCGTGTCCTTGTATCCATGTGTTGCATTCATGTTTGGCTTATGCACTTATGAAAAGAAACAACCCAAATACCTGA
This sequence comes from Allium fistulosum, assembly GCA_030737815.1. Lineage (NCBI taxonomy): Eukaryota > Viridiplantae > Streptophyta > Magnoliopsida > Asparagales > Amaryllidaceae > Allium > Allium fistulosum. The sequence goes on from CM060904.1 coordinate 658,500,543, forward strand.
GGCAAATATTATAACAAAAATATTTTCATTTTCTGTTTGAGTTAAATATTATTTTCCAGATTACTGCTTTTGAATTATATGTGACAGGTATTGAAGACTGGACAGCTGGATACAAGCTTGAAGACAGAGTCAAATCAAATGTGCATGAGTGTATGAATGCATGAGCTGAAGACAGGTTTCAAAGAAGGCTCGATCTTTCAAAATCGGATGAATCGGGCGGTGCCCACTTGTTCGACCTAACCGGGACTGCGGTGCCCCTGGGACTGCGGTGCCCCGGACCCCGCCGGGACTGCGGTGCCCCGGACCCCCGCCGGCGCTGCGCCCGGACCCGCTTCTCGGCTCGCCTTCGGCTCGGCACTCGGCTCGCCTTCGGCTCGGCATATATTTGTCAGTGTCGATGTATGTATAAATTGAAACTGTATATGTAATGAGTGAACTGAGTGATGTAGTGAGGAATATCTGTATATGTGAATATCGGTGTTATATATCATTGAATTGTAAAATAGTGGAGTCAGGAATTTGTACTATTTCAAATGTTGAAATAAAATATTTATTTAAATAAATTACTGTTTAAATATCAAATTCTGTGTAATAGCATTTTATTAAATAAATATTTATTTTTATTAAAAAATCAAATATGCTCTACATTGTGGGCCCCACAAATTCAAAAAGTTCATATCTATAGCAACATTTTGGAATGTTGCTACAGATACCTATGGGTGTTGCCATAGACCCAAATAGGGTTCTATTGCAACAATATTACTTATGTTGCCTTAGATAGTCAAAATGTTGCCTTTGAGGTCTAAGGCAACGGCAAAAATTGCATCACCCTAAAAGTGTTGCCATAGACCTATGGCAACATTTTTCGGGCCTGAGCCAACATTTTTTTTGTGTTGCAGTAGGCCATTTATGGCGTAGTGCCTTCTCCCCCTTGGCAAACTGGGCAGTGACCACATCCATGCTGAAGGCCACGCCACCATCTTTATCCGCATCGGCCTTGGCCTCCTCCAGAGCCCGAAGATAGATCTTAGCCACGACCCTAGGATAATCATCCATCCAGGATAGGTTGCCCTGCTTCCAGGTTCGGAAGTACATGTCCTGAAGCATTTCGTCCATCATCCCCTCATTCTCCTCAAACTCCCTCATCCGGGCCTCAGAAGCCGACAACCTTTCAACGGCAGCATCTCTCTCCTATCGGTATCTCGAGCAGTCAACCAGAAGGGATTCCCGCATTGCCTCCATCTCCTCCCTCAACTTGGCTTGAGCAAGCTCTGCAGCCTCAAGTTTCCCGGACAACTCCTCTACCTGCTCAAGATCCGCCCTCCGAACCTCGTCCACTGTCGAGATGGCCATATTTATCTGGTCCTTGCAAGCAGCCTCCATCTTCCGCAATTCCGCCTTACTAGCCTCCTCCATAGCCTTCCTCAACCGCCCGGAGGCAGCCTCATGTTGGGAAATCTGAATGGCCTGATCAGCAAGCTGTTTGGCCTGATCCGAAACCATCAATCGTAGTCGGATGTTGGCACTCCCAATCTCCTCTCCAGCCTTAACCAGCCGGGCATGATGCCCCATCAGCTTCCTAGTCTCCTCCGCCACCCGATCAATATTAGCCTTAGCCTCGTCTCCCATGGTAATTACCCGAGTGGTAAGTAAATCGAGATCTAAGGACTTAGCCTCATCAAGCACCCGTACCATGGGATTGCGGGGAAGAAGGTGCTCACCGGTAACCTCGTCAAAGGTAATATCATGGGAACCTGGATCCAGATCAGGGTGACCCGCAAATGGATTACGAGCCAAACCAGGACGATCAATCTGAATAACGGAAGGATTTTCAGACAGGTGCGGAGAGAGTGCGAACTCATTACCCTCCTCCGTGATATCGTGAAGAAGCTGAACCGGGGGCTGAGGACCAAGTGAAGATTCGGATAAGGGATGGCTCCTCTTTCTCTTTTGAATGCCCTCGTCAATAACCCCGAGAAGAGGACGGTAGTCGACTACATCCCCGGAACGGTTGGTCGAAGGCTTCGGCTTGGCGGAAGCTTTGGAAAGCTTGTATTGTTCAAGCCTGTGCCGAAGATCTGAGGCCTTGGCCGTTTTACGTGTTCCTGATATAAAGAACAAGTGTCACAAGCTTACATTGATCCATAATTCAAGAAAACACGATAAATTAAAAAGATAAAAGAAGAAAGAAAACACATCTGTGGTTGTACAAACCCTGGGGAGGAGTAGGATACTGCAATGAGTCCTGAATTTCATTCCAGGACGGGAGCGGATCATAAAATATTCCTAAGTCCCTATCATAAATGGAGCCCGCAGGAGTCAAAAGTTCACCTTGAGTCAACGGAGCCACCTTGGCTGGAATAGTCTGAGGAGGCTCGCTTGCACCAGTCCCAGCCTTGTCAGCTCTCTCGGATTTCTCTGTCAAAGCCGTTTCCCCGTCCAGCCCCTCAAAGGCTTGGTGGAATGCATCATCCGTCCACTCCTAAATCTCGCCTGCCTGCCCAGGAAGCAAGACCCCAATGCCATCACCACCGTCGCCACCTTCCCGGTCACCTCCACCCTCACCTCTCTCCTCCTCTACGTCTTCCTCCCCCTGGGTAAGTGGACAATTGCTGGGGGAAGGACCGTCCGACTTCTTAAGTTTCTTACCTCCGACGGCTGAAGGTTTTGTGAAAGGTTTCCTCTTGCCACTCTCTACCGTGACACCTCCCTTAGCCTGAGCAGCCGCCCTCTCCTCTGCCGTTTCCCTCAGCTTGACTACTGACTGCTGTGGAAGGATCAAGTTATACCCCAGAAGGGTCGTGTTTCTAATCAGGTAGGCAGCTGATCTATCTCTCCCGGGGATAGCTTCTATCTCAGCCGCCGTCTGAACCAGGCGATCAGTCTCCACCACCGCAAAGCCACCTGTCGCTAGCAAAAATGAAAACGTATGAGAAGGAGCATCGCAGTCTGAATGGAAATTATGAATAAAGCGTTGACTTACATCCAGAGGTGAAACGCCGAATAGAAACAGAGTCGTCCCTAACAAAGAACCACTCCTTCTTGAACATGCTGAACTTAGAATACAGATTCAAGACCGGCTTGAAGGTTACAACCGACTCCAAGCTAATGTATGGGGACCCCTTCTTATAGCCCCTCAGATTATATAAGTACCGGATCTCCCGGTTGGAAGGAGCACGACCATACTTCCTCTGAAAGATGACGAAGAGGCTCACCAGTATAGCATAGGAGTTGGGTTGAAGCTGGAATGGGGCCACCTTTAGATATGTGAGGAAGCTGGCTACCCAAGCATTAAGAGGCGGAATGGCACCACACATGCAGTGGTATCTGCTGTAAGCAAAGTACCCTTCAGGAGGGTCGTAGGGCATAACTTCTCTCCCTGGCAACAGCATTCGCGCCCTATCAATCCCGAAAGAACGGGAGATGACATCAAGCTGCTCTCCCTTAAGGGAGCTGGGAAAGCAATCGGGCGGGGAGTTCAAAAGCTCTTGAGGGCCGTACCCGTCCACTAGTGATCTCGGGGTAGATCCATGACGTTCCGGACCTGGCTGGACAAGGGGCACTGAGGGAGATTCTCCTTCGCCCTGGGACTTCTTTCTGCCTGATCGAGTTTCTACTCTTTGAGACATTATCTGCAAACACAGAAAGTACATCACCAAAATGCATGAATTATGTAACCTAGGACTTCACTGATAATACAAGTATTAAAGCTCATCCGGTATTATATTCATTCGGTACTTAGAAACCATCGGTTCCGTCCGATAGTTCAAGAGACAGAGTTCATTCGGCATCCCAACACAAGGGATCATTCAGCATTTTCCATATAAAATTCATTCGGTACTGAATTTGTAAGCTCATTCGGCAAAAGAGTACATACCTGGTTCAGAGCTTGGACTATTCGGTACTCAGATGATTCGATACTCAGATTATTCGGTACTCAGTTTGATTCGGCTCTCTCTGTTCGGTAAGGAATAACGAAGGTGTGTAGCCCCTATTTATAAGCAGATACAAGACACCGGACCAAATGGCTCGGCACTCTGGGACCAAATGAAAACACCCTAGCCGAAACAAAGCGCGGCATATACTAGCATATGCCCCACTTTGGGGGGAAAATGTTGGATGGATTCTTACCATCGAACCAGCCTAGCCGAACCATCATCACCGGTTCAACACAGCCACGAACGAACCAACCAACAGGCCATCCTCCACCGATCCAAGTTACAACCGGACCAGCTCCACCAAAACTCCACAACCGGTCTCTTCGAACCAAGTACGCCGGACCACCCAACATGCTTCCCACCGAACCAAGTACGCCGGACCACCCAACATGCTTCCCACCGAACCAAGTACGCCGGACCACCCAACATGCTTCCCACCGAACCAAGTACACCGGTCCACTCAACATGCTTCCCACCGAACCAAGTACACCGGTCCACTCAACATGCTTCCCACCGAACCAAGTACGTCGGACCACCCAACATGCTTCCCACCGAACCAAGTACACCGGTCCACTCAACATGCTTCCCACCGAACCAAGTACACCAGTCCACTCAACATGCTTCACACCGAACCAAGTACGCCGGACCACCCAACATGCTTCCCACCGAACCAAGTACACCGGTCCACTCAACATGCTTCCCACCGAACCAAGTAAGCCGGTCCACTCAACATGCTTCCCACCGAACCAAGTAAGCCGGACCCGCTCCACCAGACCAGATTACATCAGCCCAGGCCCACCAGCTGCTGTATACCTCCAAGACCCCTACCCCTAGCCTCACTCTATAAATAGAGGGGCAGGGGTACAACAATGGGGGACAAGTTTGAGAGCTCAAGCACGGAGAGAACTTTCAAACAACTTTCTTTTACTTGTATCAAAGCTTTGTACTTGTAATCAAAACAAGAGAAGAGAAATAACATATAAAGTGGACGTAGGCACATTCTGGCTGAACCACTATAAATCCGCGTGTCTCTTTACAATTTAGCCCCTGCTTTTCATATATTTGCATAAATCACTCAAATCACTAAGAACAACATAAGATCTACTAAATTATACAACTTTGAGGTGTTTGTCCAGTTTTTGTGCAAACAGCTCTAATACTTTCAAAAGGTATGCCTTGATGGTTTTGAAAGAGATGTTTTAAAGTCTTTCGAAAGGCTTGTGCTTAGTTTTTTGAAAAGAAGATTTAAATTCTTTCGAAAGAGGTTATCTGATGGTTTCAAAGGTAAAGTTTTAAGGTTTCGAAATCCTTAGTTTTCAAAACAAATAACCTAATCTCATTTTATAGGAAAACTCATGGATAAGATAAAGGAGTTTTGAAATAGTTTTAAGTATGAAGTTTTTAAAGAAGCTTTCCTTGATAAAATAATAGGTTAAAGGAATTAATCATGTTTTATATAAAATGATTTCAAGGATATTAAACCACTGATATTGGTATTATTATGCTATTATTTTTGCTTCTTCATATGTGTGTGTATATACATATATTCACATTGTAATGGACCCATTTGTATTTTGGGGGAGAAAGGGGCAGAATAATCAGCTAGGTTGACTCAGTAGTGAATATAAATTGAGTTAACTCCTGAATGAGTAGAATTGCATCTAAGGGGTCAAGTAATTCAGAATATAGGATGCCTAAATACCGACTAAATAAGTTGTCAGATAGACATGTTCATAGTAAACCCATGAAAACTATGTTTAGGAAAAGTTATTGGCGGAAGCCAATAGGTTCATAGTAAATCCATAAAAACTATGATTAGAAAGAGTTATTGGTAGGGGCCAATAGGTTTTTAGTGAACCCACGAAAACTATATCCGGATTAATTTATTGATAGAAGTCAATAGGTTTCTAGTCAACCTATGAAAACTAGGATAAGAAGAAGTTATTTGAGTTACCAATAGGTTCAAGGAGAACCCATAAAATAGTAATGTTATAGGCAAGGGCCAATAGGTTCTTAGTGATCCCATGAAAATTATAAAAAAAGACAGGGAGTTCATAAGCTTTAAGCAGGTTATTAGTTAGCCCATGAAAACTATTAGGTTAATAGTGATCCTAGAAAATACAAATGTGGCAGATAGTCAAATTGGATGGGGATGGGAAATCCAAAGTTGATTTACTTGTTTGCATATCATCATAATATTTTGAATTGCTATGTTTTAACCATTGTGCATGCAGGAGCATAGTTATAAAGTTTTGGATAAGATACCAGTGAGGGAAAAACCAATTCCACTAAGCGGCGTGGTCTCACTAGATATCTAAATGGTTTGAGATGGTAGATTATTATTCTACCAGGCTTTATGTCTAAATTAAATTTTATGTTTTCCCCTTAAACTCTAGGGTGCTTAATTGATTTGAGTAGTTTGAGAGTTGAGGTTTTCAGGTACCTCTTTATACAAATTAGCTTCCAGAGACGTGCAGGAGGCAAGCGAGATAATAAAAGTTTTTCTATTTTGATTCCGCTATGTTTTTGGTTGTGAAGGAAAATTTGTTTAATTGCCTAGTTATATACTCTGATCATCCAAGGAGCATTTTTATATGTCGCTCTTGGTGTATGTTGTATTAATTATATTTTCTCTGAAACGTGGTTCTCGTATTGGGATTATGTAACGAACTTGAAATGTTTTGAAATGAATGTGAAAGTTGTTTGATGATTTAGAAAATTTCCATAACCATGTGTTTCTATTATGTCATTATTTCTAAATTAACATATTTCATCGTCGAGGATTTATAACTATAGATGACTATAGCATGCGAAGCAGTTAGTTTTGGGCCTCTAAGTTGGGGATGTTACAAGTTGGTATCAGAGCATAGGTTTATGAAAACTTAAAAGGAATTTAAACCTAAAATACTTTTCCAAACATAATCCAATGAATTAGAAAATAAGATCGAGGTATAGGTTAACGCTATTGTAACGTACTTGTATTTGATATATGTATATATAAAAGTACATATTACCCTCTCTCTTAGACCGTTCTTCTGTATCTTACTAAGGCTCATATGCAGATTTATGAGAAATAAGATATGGAGGCAGGAAAGAGATGTGGAAATCTCACTGGAGGAAGCACCAAAGCCAATGGAAATGCTCGACCCTCTAGGACGAACCAGAGCCGACAGACTAATGCTAACCAAAATGCCAATGCCAATGTGGGCGCTGGAAATCCACCAATAGATATGGAGATGAATGTATTAGTTCTTCATCAATTTGATGCAGGCAGGAGCTACTGCTGGAGTTGTTGGAAATGTTGGAGGAGCCAATCCTGTGGCTCCAGTTGGGAATAATTATGGTAAGCTGAGCAGAGATTACACCAGTCTTAGTGGGAAGCCGTTTATGGGAACTGAGGATGCCATAGAAGTTGAGAATTGGCTGTTGCATTATGAGAGAATCTTTGTTGATTTTTGTTTGGATGACAAGAAGAAGAGGAGGCTTGCCTCTAGACCATTGCAAGGGGTAGCACTTCATTGGTGGAATAGTGTAACTACTGGAGTTGCGGAGGAAGAGTTTACCTGAGCAGAGTTTAGAAGGAGATTTGAGAAGATATTTTTTCCTAAAGTTGCAAGTCTGCATTGCTGAGAAAGTTTACAGATTTGGTGCAGGGAAAGATATAGGTTATGGAGTATGCTACTAAGTTTGATGAGTTGTTCCGATATGGGTATGCTACTATAGACATCGTCGTCAGGAGGAATGAGAGGTTTATTCGAGGATTGAGACACGTGATTGCTAGGGCAACCCTGCCACATCTCCATGATCCTTATAATGCAGCGGTGGAGGAGGAAACCTTCCATGAGGAGATGCTTGTTATTTGTGCGAGAGAGAAGCTAGTTGAAACCTAGGGTTCTTAGGGAAAGAAGAGAAAGTTCTTTAAGAAGAAGGGAGCCTAGAAGGGAGAGGCTACCAAGAAGGCAAAGGCTGATTTAGTTTGCTTCAAGTGTGACAAGATAGGTCGTTATGCTCATGATTGTCGGTCAGGCAATAGGAAGAAGGCTGCAAAAAAAAAAGAGTGTGAAGTGCTTTAACTATGACCAGGTTAGGCATTATAAGAATCAGTGTCCAAAACAAGTCAGGGCGAACAGGGAAAAGGCCTTTGCTATTGGGCCGTCATCTGCAAGGCCAACTGTGGCTGAAAAAGGGAAGACTATGATGGAAGGTACGCTTTTGATTTAGAGTATACTAGTTAGGGTACTATTTGATACTATTGCATCACATTCATTTATATATCAGTATTTGGTTGATAGGTTATGCGTAGAACCTACATACCTTGTTACTTCCTCAAGGGTTGCGAATCCGATAGGAGGGTAGGTAACTCTGGGGATGATATGTGACCAGTAGAACTTGAATTGTTAGGTCATAAGTTTGCATGTAGTATATATGTTTTTGATTTCGTAGATTTCGGGATGATCTTGGGTATGGATTGGTTGCGTAAGTATGAGGCTAGGATATTTTGCCGGAATAGGGAAATATCGTTGAGACACTCTGATAGTCATAACCGAATCATATTCTCAGTGGAGAATTCTAACCAGAGTGTTTATGCCTTGTTAAGTGCTATGGAAGTAGGAGAAGAGTTAAGTCAGGTTCGAGTGGCAAAAGAGTTTGCAGATGTCTTTGAGCTGGTTATAGGATTATCACCGAAATGAGCTGTTGAATTTCAGATAGATCTTGTGCTAGGAGATGAACCTGTCAGTAGACCACCTAGCAGGATGACACCGACCTAGATGAAGGAATTGAAGGTGCAGCTAGTGAATCTAGAAGGAAGGAATTTTATTAGACAAGCAGTTCGCCTTAGGGAGCAGCCGCGGTATGCATGAAGAAAACAGATGGGTCGTTGAGGATGTGTATCGACTATCGTAAGTTGAACGAGAAGACGATTAAAAATAAGTATCCTTTGCGGAGAATAGATGATCTATTTGATCAGCCATGTGGAGCCAGAGTGTTTTCCCAGTTGGATTTAGCAACAGATTTCCATTAGTTAAGAGTGGTAGAGGACAATATTCCATTAACAGTAGTTCGGCTAGGTATGGTGCATATGAATGGTTAGTGATGCCATTCGGGTTAACAAATGCACCTGCTTTCTTTATGGATTTGATGAACCGATTTTTCCATGAGTACTTGGATAGGTCTGTATTGGTGTTTATAGATGACAATTTAAAGGATTAAAGAGAGCATGAGGATCATCTTAGGGTAGTGCTTGAGACGCTGAGGCAGCATCAGCTGAAGGCATAGTTTTTCAAGTGTAATTTTTGGAAGAAAGAGGTTAAGTTTCTTGGTCACTTGGTTTTAGAGAAAGGCTTGTCAATCGATCAAGATAAGATCGAAGTTGTGAATAATTGAAAGAGACCAGAGACGATGATTGAGATTAGAAGTTTTCTTGGACTTGCTGGCAATTACTAGAGATTCATTAAGAATTTCTCATGGATAGCAGCAGCTTTGACTAAGTTAACCAGGAAGAATGTGATGTTTGTCCGGTCCGACAAATGTGAGGAAGCATTCTTTAAGTTAAAGCATTTGTTGACCAATATACTTGTGTTAGTAGTTCCAAACGAAACCAAGGGTTGGTGGTGTATACCGATGCATGCGGAACTGAATTAGGTGCGGTGTTGATGCAGAAGGGTAAATTTATTGCATATGCTTCACGACAGCTTAGACCTCATGAAGTGAGATATCCTACTCATGATTTGGAGTAGGCTGCGGTGACCTTTGCATTGAAGATTTAGAGGCATTATCTCTTTGGGGAGAGATTCGAGCTATACATAGATCGTAAGTCCTTAAGGTATTTATTCTCTCACAAGGAGCTGAATACGAGACGACAAAGGTGGCTAGAGTTTTTGGCAGCTTATGATTTTGGTATAGAGTATACACTTGGGAAAGAAATAAGGTAGCAGTTGCTCTTAGCAGAAGACATTTGAATGTGGTGTAAGCTCTGTTGGAAGAGTGGAAGGATTTAGAAGCTTTGACTACTTGTAGTATGCAATTAAGATCGACTGCTAGTCCTAGTCAAAGTACCACCATGTTGTCCCGTTAGATGTTTGACCAGTGTTGATCGAAAGGGTTGCTTCTAAGCAAAAGGAAGATCCAGTGTTAGCCGAGAGAATCAGAAGGCTCGATGTTGGAAATTAGATCGATGATCTAAAGGATTTTAGTCTTGACCAGAGAGGATGGTTGAGAAAGAAGGGACAGTTATGTGTTCGAATGTTGAGGAATTAATGAAAGTTCTTGGAGAATGTCATCGGTCCAAATTTACGATTCATCCCGAAGGGACCAAGATGTATCAATATATGAAGAGAAGCTTCTATTGGGAAGGTATGAAGAAGGATGTTGGCTTGTGGGTTAGGCATTGTGCAAACTGTCAACAAATAAAGGCTGAACATCAGAAGCTGAGTGGGTTGTTTTAACCTTTGGAGATTCCAGTTTGGAAATGGAATTCGACATGCATGGATTTTATAGACGGGTTGCTAAGGTAAAATATAGGAAATGAAAGAATATGGATCATAATGGACAGGTTGACCAAGAGCGTCCATTTCATTCCAGTTAAGTCAACTAGGACGACACCTGTTTTAGCTAAGTTGTTCATGAATAACATAGTTAAACTACATGGAATCCCTAGTAGCATAGTCAGTAACAGAGATGCTTTGTTCACTAGTGAATTTTGGAAGTGTCTACATGATGTATTAGGTACCAAGCTTAATATGAGTATAGCATATCAACCTCAGACGGATGGGAAGACAGAGAGAGTCAATATGGTACTTGAGGATTTACTGAGAGCTTGTGTATTAGACATTGGTGGATCTTGGGAAGATCACCTGCATTTGGTTGATTTTTCCTATGATAATAATTATCAAACTAGTATAGAAATGGAGCCTTTTGAAGCTTTGTATGGAAGGCCATGCAAATCACCAGCATGTTAATTAGAGACTAAAGACAGATTAGCCTTAGGTCCAAATCTGGTTAGAGAGGCGACAAAGAAGGTTGAGTTGATCCGAGAATGAATGAAGGAAGCTCAGTCCAGACAAAAAAGTTAAACAAATAAGAGGTGTAAAGACCTAGATTCTCAGTTGGAGATAAGGTTTTCATTAAAGTATCACCGATGAAGAGTGTGATATGATTTGGAAAGTCCATGAAACTAGCCCCAAGATATGTTGGTCCATTTCTATTTTTAGAGAGGATCGGGAAGCTTGCATACAAAGTAGAGTTGCTGAGCAGCATGGCAGGTGTCCATAATGTATTTCATGTGTCTCATATTTGCAAGTATGTGCATGATCCAGAGGCTACTATTCCTTTGACAGGGTTGGAGGAATTGATAGTAGAGCCTGATTTGACTTTTGTTAGACCAGCAGTTCAAGTTGTAGCGAGAGATGAGAAAAGATTGAGAAACAAGACAGTAAGGTTGGTGAAACTTCAGTGGAGCGACAATTAGAAGGACTGTACTTTGGAGACACAAGATAAAATTAGAGATACTTATCTTGATCCGGTTTGAGGGTATGCCTATATTAGCTTTATATAGATAGCCGTTAGTCTGGTAGGCTAGTATGGTTGTTAAGAATTGTTACAGATGATTTCTATGCTTAGTATTTGGCTCTTGATAAATTTCGAGCATGAAATTCTTTAAGGAGGGGAGCCTATAACACCCATAATATTTAATAACATTATTTAGGAGATTTAATTAGATAAATTAAATAGAATAATGTAAATATTTGAGTGATAAGGAGATTTATATTTGAATAAACATTTAGAGGCTGAGCTTAATTCAACAAATGGGCTTATAATTGGTTTTGTATGTTAATTAGGAGATTAATTAACATAAGGGCATATCTGGAAGTGCACACCATAACTCCTTCATATTCTCATTTCCCATTTATTCACGTTCATTGTTTTTTCCAAAACTCAAAAATGCAAACAAAATAGAAAACCGGCCATTACTTAAGAAGAAAAAGGGAAAAACTAATCAAGAGCTAAGGAATCAAAGCAAGGAGGGTTAATCTCAATCAAATTTTGAATTCCTTATCTTAATCAAGGTGAGTAATAATCAAAACCATCTCTATTTTTATTTTTATGAACACTTGATTTTCAGGTTTAAGTTTAAATCCATTATGATGATTTTTGATGATGTTATGCTTGGATTTTATGTGATGTTTGATTCAAACAAGATACTTGATAAATGGTTGACACGGTTTTAAGGCTAAAATCTTTGTTAATGAATTTCGAATGCCATGAAAAATTTATATGTTATGTAAAACATGATTTTAAAGATGGGTTTTAATTTTTATAATTTTCCAAGTTATGAAAAATTTATTGTGAATTTTTAAAGGGAAATATGAGCAAGTAGGTTTGCAAATTACTTTCAGTTATTATATGAAGAATTTGGGTCTGGAATTTTTTTATGTCAGATAAAATATTAAAAGTGAATTTTTTTTAATTTTTAGGGATTTTTCCTAAGTGATTTACTATGGAAATTAATTTATTTTAGAAGGAGGACTTAAAGGATTTAATTGTTTTTCCTAATTGAATGGCTTATATGTTAAATTAATCTTTGTTTAGATCTAAAATTACATGGCAGTTATTTTGAGAAAGAATCTGAAAAGTTTGTGGAAACCATTTAAATGTTTACAAATAGGCAGGTTAGTTATAAAGTAATTACTTTAAATGGCAATAAATCAGTCTTTACCCAGAAAAGTAGGTTTTGTCTCTTTCAGAAGTACCTTTCAACCTTATGCCTCTGCCTCAACTAAGTCAAAACCTAGCAAGTCGAAACCTACCAAGTCAAAACTAATATACAGGGTATCAATAAGAATGGTACGTCATGGATTGGAGAAAGGCAGAAGGCATGGTGTTGAAACATAGCTTTCGATGGGGTCGAAACCTTTGTTTTACTTTCAAAAGATATGCACTTGCCTTGTTTTAATGAATGCTTTCGAAGGAGTAGAAACCAATGCCTTCAAAGGGGTCTTTTAAATAGCTTTCGAAGGGTTTCCACCTTTTTTTTTAATTTGTAACTTTAGAAGGAGTTACTTAGTTTTAAAATCAATGCTTTCGGAAATGGTGGTCTCGACCAAGTCAAAACCCTTCTGCCGTACATATTCCTATCGAAGGGATTGAAGTCATTGATGCATTCAAAAGGTTGCTTTTGTTTTATACTTGTACTAAGCCACTTCCTAAAGCTTTTGAAAGGGTGATGGTTTCAAAGGCAATGACTTTGAAAGGGGTTTCGAAGCTAACCTTCAAATGTTTTACGTAAACGATAAATGCTTTTGAAAGGATGGTTCCGATGACATCAGCTTTCCTCAATCATTTTTATTTAAAGGTTAATGGTTTCGAGAGGGGTACTTTCGTTTGTATTCACTTTAACCCAAAAGATATTTTTAAAAGATAAACCCATTGGTTTGAAAGGGGTACTTTCGCTTGTATTCACTTTGACACAAAAGATATTTTTAAAAGATAACCCCAATGGTTTCAATAGGGGTACTTTCAATGGTTTCGATGCTATGCTTCTGACAGTTAATAAGTAATGCTCTAATACTTTCGAAAGGTATGCCTTGATGGTTTTGAAAGAGATGTTTTAAAGTTTTTTGAAAGGCTTGTGCTTAGTGTTTTGAAAAGAAGATTTAAATTCTTTCAAAAGAGGTTATCTGATGGTTTCAAAGGTAAAGTTTTAAGGTTTCGAAATCCTTAGTTTTCAAAACAAATAACCTAATCTTATTTTATAGGAAAACTCATGGATAAGATAAAGGAGTTTTGAAATAGTTTTAAGTATGAAGTTTTTAAAGAAGCTTTCCTTGATAAAATAATAGGTTAAAGGAATTAATCATGTTTTATATAAAATGATTTCAAGGATATTAAACCACTGATATTGGTATTATTATGCTATTATTTTTGCTTCTTCATATGTGTGTGTATATACATATATTCACATTGTAATGGACCCATTTGTATTTTGGGGGAGAAAGGGGCAGAATAATCAGCTAGGTTGACTCAGTAGTGAATATAAATTGAGCTAACTCCTGAATGAGTAGAATTGCATCTAAGGGGTCAAGTAATTCAGAATATAGGATGCCTAAATACCGACTAAAGAAGTTGTCAGATAGACATGTTCATAGTAAACCCATGAAAACTATGTTTAGGAAAAGTTATTGGCGAAAGCCAATAGGTTCATAGTAAATCCATTAAGATGATTTTTGATGACAATATGCTTGGATTTTATGTGATGTTGATTCAAACAAGATTATTTCATAAATGGTTTACACGGTTTTAAGGCTAAAATCATTAGTAATGAATTTCTAATGCCATGAAAAATTTATATGCTATGAAAAACATTATTTTGGAGATGTGTTTTAATTTTTATAGTTTTCCAAGCTATGGAAAATTTATTATGAATTTTCAAAGAAAATATGAGCAATTGGTTTTATAAATTAATTTTGGTTACTATATGAAGAATTTGGGTCTGGAATTTTTATATGTTAGATAAAATATCGAAAGTGAATTTTTGTAATTTTTGGGGATTTTTCCTAAGTGATTTACTACGGAAATTAATTTATTTTAGAAGGAGGACTTAAAGGATTTAATTGTTTTGCTTTGTGGAAGGGCTTTGTTAAAGTAATCTTTGTTTAGATCTGAAATTATGTAGCAGTTATTTCAAGAAAGAATTTGAAAAGTTTATGGCAACCAGTTAAATGTTTTCAAATAGGCAGGTTAGTTATAAAGTAATTACTTTAAATGGCATTAAATCGGTCTTTACCCAGAAAAGTAGGTTCTGCCTCTTTCAGAAGTACCTTTCGACCTTTTGCCTCCACCTCAACCAAGTCGAAACCTACCAAGTCGAAACCTATCAAGTCGAAACCAATACACAAGGTATCGATATGATTGGTATGTAGTAGATTGGAGAAAGGCGGAAGGCATGATGTTGAAACATAGCTTTCGATGGGGTCGAAACCTTTGTTTTACTTTCCAAAGGTATGTGCTTGCCTTGTTTTAATTAACGCTTTCGAAGGAGTCGAAACCAATGCCTTCGAAGGGGTCTTCTAAATTGCTTTCGAAGTGGTTGCGGCATTTTTGTTTAAATTGTAGTTTCCGAAGGAGTTACTTAGTTTTAAAATCAATGCTTTTGAAAAGGTGATCTCGACTAAGCGAAACCCTTCTACCGTCCATATTCCTCTCAAAGGGATTGAAGTCATCGATGCTTTCAAAAGGTAGCTTTCGTTTTATACTTGCACTAAGCCACTTCCTAAAAGTTTCGAAAGGGATAATGGTTTCGAAGGCAATGGCTTCGAAAGGGTTTTCGAAGCTAACCTTCAAATGTTTTACATAAACGATAAATGCTTTCGAAAGGATGGTTCCGAAGCCATCAGTTTTCCCCAATCATTTTTATTTAAAGGTTAATGGTTTCGAAGAGGGTACTTTCATTTTCCTTCACTTTGGCTAAAAATATTTTTTTTAAAGATAAACCCAATGGTTTCGGAAGGGGTACTTTCATTTGTATTCACTTTACCCAAATGATATTTTTAAAAGATAAACCCATTTGTTTTGAAAGGGGTACTTTCAATGGTTTCGAAGCTATGCTTCTAAGAGTTAATAAGCAATTCTCTAATACTTTCAAAAGGTATGTTTTGATGGTTTCAAAAGAGATGTTTTAAAGTGTTATGAAAGGCATATGCTTACTATTTTGAAAAGAAGATTTAAATTCTTTCGAAGGAGGTTATCAAATGGTTTCAAAAGTAAAGTTTTAAGGTTTCGAAAGCCTTAGTTTTCAAAAAAAATAACCCAATCTCATTTTAAAGGAAAACACACGGCTAAGATAAAGGAGATTTGAAATAGGTTTAATTGTGATGTTTTTGAAGTAGCTTTCCTTGATAAAATAATAGGTTAAAGTGATTAACCATGTTTTATATAAAATAATAGGTCATGGGTAGGCTAGTTTCTCTTATGGACCTTCAACTGCTGACTAGCATAACTCACCACCCTTCCTTCTTGCATCAAGACCGTGCCTAACCCCATACGATAGGCAATGGTATAAACTGTAAATGGTTTTGTCCGATCAGGGAATACTAAAACCAGTGCATTTGTAAATGGCTAATTCAACTTCATAAAAGCACCTTCGCAGTTAGCATCCTATGAGAAAACTAGATTCCTCTTAGTAAGACGGGTCTAAGGGAAAGAGATCTTCATAAAGCCTTTAATGGTCTTCCGATGGTAGCCCACCAAACCAAGGAAGCTTATCACTTCTGTGGCACTCTTTGACACATGTCAATCCTGAACTACTGCTGCCTTACTGGGATTAACCGTCAATCCTCTTTCTATGATGATATGTCCAAAAATACTTAACTCTTTTCTCTAAAAGTGGCATTTTGAATACTACACTTTTAGCTTATGTACACAAAGTGTACTAAGCACTTCTCCTAAATGAAACACGTGCGCCTCCTCGCTCCTCGACTATACTAGAATATAATCTACAAATACCATGATGAATTTTTTTAGCAACCCTATAAATAACCGGGCCATCAAATCAATAAAGTAGGCGGGTGCATTGGTTAGTCCAAAGTGCATAACTAACCACTCATACAATCCGTAGGGTGTACGGAACATTGTCTTCAATGATACTACCTTCGACTACACCTAACTTATGGAATCCGGTCGCCATGTTAAGCTATGAGAACACCTTAGCTCTAACTAACCCATCAAAAATATTATATATATATGGGGTAGTGGATACCAATTCTTATTTATCAGTTTATCGAGCTCCCAATAATCGACTCTGAGTCAAAGAGAACCTTCAGTCTTGGTTGTAAAGACGACTGGTGCTTCCTACTTAGAAATCCTCCTCCTGATGAAACCCTTCTCCAATAACTTATTAACCTACTTATTCAACTCGCAGATTTCCTTTGGAGCCATATTCCTTAATGGTAAGGTGATGTGTTTGGCATTCTCAACAAGATAGATCCTAAACTCAATCTCTCTCTAAGGCAGGAGACGGGTAACTTCAGCCAAAATCTCTAACTATAGGCATCGTATCTAGCTCATGCTATGATAGGTCTAAAAAATATAAGTAGCTCAACATAACTGTTCCTTAGGGATCACAATAAACCTCCAATCTATGTCAACTATTACTTAATCTAATGACCTTCCTATCATAGTCTGAAATAGCCCCATATATCATTATCCAATCCATAACTAATATCAACCCAAACCCAGAGAATCCCAATACAAAGGCATCACAAGCAAACTCGACACCTAAAATGATAACTTCAAACACCTACATAACATAGCCAAATAGGCCGATCCTCTTACATCGTTTGACACAGCTATAGGGTCCCTGACTAAACTAGTATGTAAGTATAAGTCATCTACAAATCCACTAGAAATGAAAGAATGTGAAGCACCAATGTCAAATAAAGTGCGAATAAGTAAACCAGAAAGAGTCAACACATCTTCGATCACCATTTTCTTTCCCTTGTCCACCACTGACTATGCACTCGAGCTCGGGATAGTTATAGTGCGTAAGCTGGAACCAGCTACGTAGAAGTCTGAGTCGATGCTCTTGGTTATGCTGTGCAAGCTTGCCTCACATGCCCAAAC
The DNA here is from genome assembly GCA_030737815.1 of Allium fistulosum. Lineage (NCBI taxonomy): Eukaryota > Viridiplantae > Streptophyta > Magnoliopsida > Asparagales > Amaryllidaceae > Allium > Allium fistulosum. The sequence continues at coordinate 658,518,098 of CM060904.1, forward strand.
TAATTGCAGTTATAACACTTAACATTCGAAAGATTTGTCTTGCACTCTTTTAACAAATGCCCCCTTCTGCCACACACCTATAGTGCATATCCTTCTTCTGTACCTTTTCAATGGGTCCACCTCCACCTTTAAGCTAGTTCTGCTTCTCTTTCCCACTAGCTTTTTTGGATTCTTCTTCCTTAGCTTCCTCCGAATATTGTATTTAGCAAGGGCATCTCCAATAGACCCTCATACATAACACCCATAGGGATATGACTCAAAGCTAAACCTTAAAGAGGTTGGATGTGCCCTTTTGCAAAGTTAAGAGCCATCTTATGCGATGTGCCAATCGGTCCCATCCCATATCTAGCTAGCTCATCGAACTAGTTAATATATTACTTAATAGATAGATTTCCTTCATTCAAATAAATGAATTTTTCCAATTACACACCTTCCTTGGCCCTAGACAAAAAAATCATCTTAAATCGCCTACAGAACTCTCCTTAAGTGATCTTCCCTCGGCCATTCTCAGCCTCAACTACCTCCCACCAGCTCAATGCCTTACCCTATAACTATCATGTTGCTAACTGCCTCCTTACCTCGTCAGAAAATCCCTTCAAATCAAAGATCCTCTCACAAGCACAGATCCATGTCCTCAAATCCATGTAATAGTTTTTACAACGTATGACACTTCTCCATGATTCGAATAATCTTTGCATAACTTAGTAAAGTCTATAGCGTATATGGGCGGGCAAGAACCACACCTGCCGCTCTCTTTATGGGCTCTCTAGTGGGATTTAGTTTGGCATGTCTCTGTGCCTGAAGGTATAGGCGTAAACATATCAGAATATTCATGCCTGGGATCTCGAATGCATCGCCGAAGCCTGACCTGCGGGTTCACTCATCTTTTATCTATGAATTTTAAGAATTTTATTTGCAATGTTTCACAGATACTATAGGCATGGATAAGAGAGATTATGATATGTATAATATCTTTGGTAAGTACTTTGAAAAATCTTTACTTATATAAATATATATTTTACAACCCATTTTTGTAAACTCTTGGAAGACATTTTTGGAAAACCCTTTTTCAAAAAAAAAATATTTCAAAAACTTTTTCAATTACATTTTCTCAATATGGTGCTAAGTCCAAAGAACTTTGAACCTATGCTATGATACTAATAGTGACAACCCACACCTCCCGACGCACTGATCCAAAGCCTTGTATGACTTTTGGAATCGCGTCATGCTAAGAAGTACGGATCGTTGATGCTTTTATAACATTATAGAGACTAATACAAGCAGATATAATATAAGAGATACTACACTTTCAGAAATCACAATGGAAGGAACAAAATATATAACGTAGAAAAATAACCATCTCATAAGTATATAAATCATTGTCTCAGAAAATAAATACATCGTCTAATACAGAGTATATAGAAAATATCACTCCGAGTCTGATGAAAAAGACAAAATGTAACGATAAGATGGATGTGGAGAGAAAATATGGTAAAAAGCAGTCTCTAAAGGTAAGGTCGACTCTCAAAGTATCAACAATGGACCAATCACCCACTACCCTGTCCACCTTTACTAGGGAAAATAAGGAGAAGGTTGGGTTAGAGAAATGACTGGCAAACAAGTACATGTTTAATATGTGATGATCATGTGCATTTTCTTTAATGCTGCTATAGATGACATAAGGTGTGATACAAGTGTCCGTGAATTCCTAAGGTCCATCACCTAAGGGTTCTTGTTTAGTACATACCTATACTATAGTTTGTGTAGGCTACTACAAGGATCGAACCTAACAACCAACGATTGGCCACCGCTCCTAGAGCTACTCAATATGCAAAAGACCAGCCTTTTAGCTACTAACTATGGAGACACCAACCATAGGCTACTATGGAGATATGTTCCCACTACTATCAACGCCACTGGGCTACCTATTTCTCACAACATCTAGAGGGGAAGAACACAAAATGCTAATTCATCCATGTGTCCCATAGTCTACACCTGCTTCCACCTCTCGATCATAATGTTAGCCCCTTATTGCATGTATCGGGATCCTCCATCTTTACTGTATCACGTCGCATCAAAAAACATGCATACTAGGGCTCCCTTTATGACGGGCCCACTCTATTAGGCATACTTGTCAGTGCTACACGTCCATCATAGAACCTTTTATTAGTGACATTTATGAAAATACATTGCCCCCAATTGATTACTCGTTTTCAAATTGGTTAAAGATACCCAACACCGCAATGACCTAGCGTCCTCTCATAGGGAATTAGTTTCCCTCCTACTTTTAACATACATCGAAATGACTTTAAATAGGCCCACAAACAATCATCACTTATGTTAAATTTAATTACTAAATTTGGGCCTTAGGCCGAGGTTTAGATACTGAAATTTACATGATTACTGGTCAACCGCTATTTGTATGCTAGCTCCGCTTGCTTCGTCTATATCCAATGAATTGTGTTTTTTTATTTTGATTTTATTTTGATTTTTTGAAGAATTTTCGGTTTAGTAGAGAGCTTAGAATTGGACAAAGTTTTGGCATAGTAATCTGTTATCTAAATTTTAGCATTTGGTTAGGCTTAAATTTATAGGGGTTGTAAAATAGTTTAGGCCATTGGATTTAGATTGGTGAAAATTTGGGGTTATCAGGTATGCTCATCAAAACTTAGTAGTGAAGAAACTAATCTTCACCGTTCGAACACGTCATTGAACCGCTTGATTCAACACAGCTATAATCGACCACTAATCCCCTTGGGTAGACCGCTACCATTCGACCTTTGACCCTCTTCGGTTAATCGATCCGTTTGTTAATCTGTGAATTTTATTATTCTTAATTCTCTATTTTTTTTCAATTCTTCCAGTGCTGGTAACTTCTTTGTTCGATCTCCGATTTCAAAGTGTTATGTATGAAAATCGATACTAACACAATGGGGAAAGTTTAATAGCCAAATTCGAATGTTTGTGAAAATTTTATATTTAGTCCTTATTTTATTTAAAGTTTATTTTCTTATTAAATTTCCTTTAAATTTTCGGAATGTTACAGTTGTGTATCTTTCGAGCTTGCTAATTTGGCCAATAAATCCGCTTCCATATTTTCTTCCCTAAGAATATGCGTGATTGTGTAATATTCAATGTCATTTTGCAGTTTTAGAACCTTCATTAGGTAATGGGTATGTCTCGCTTCCTTAGCATGAAACTTCTTCTTTATGTTATAAACCACCAATTAAGAGTCGCTCAATATAAGGAACATCTTGACTCCCAATTCTTTTGCCATCTTGCTTCACGCAATACATAGACTCTATCTTCAAGGCGTAGCATATCATTTGTTCCTTTTGGGCTATCATGTTTAATCCTACCGCACAACTATGCTGGTTAGATGCTTCATATATACATAATTTCCACTGAGCAACCCTAACAACATCTTCCTCCAGTTCTCCATCCCAAATGGGGAATTCGGTAATGAAATCAGCTAATTCTTTTCTTCGCATCACCCTTCTAAGATGGTAGGTTATATCATATTGGATTAATTCGATATTCCACTTTAATATTCTCCTCGAAGACTTGGGCCAATTCACTACTTGCCTTAAAGGCTGTTCTACTAGTACCTTTATCAAGAGAGCTTCGAATTATAGCCGCAACCTACTCGAAGCAATCAACAAGTACTATGCTAGCTTCTTTAACTTTGGATAATTCTTATTTTCACAATTGAACCGCTTATTGATATAACATACCGGCCTTTGAATTTTGGGCTCCTCACATACTAAAGCTATACTCGGTGCATGAGCAAACAGTGCCAAGTAAACAAATAGATCCTCTTCTTCCAAGGGCTTTAACAAGATTGCCAGTCTCTACATGTGATCAAGCAAGTCCTGGAAAGCTTTCTGACATCCTTCATCTAGATAAACTTCCCTTTTTATTTCTTGAAAGCATCAAAGAATGGCATATATTTATCTTCCACCTTCAAAATAAACTAACTCTGTGCGACGACTTTTCTATTCAAGCTCTAAATTTCCTTTCTTGTCCTTGGGGAAATATCATCTTTCAATGCTTTTTTCTTCTTTGGATTAGCTTCGATGCCCTTTAAGTTTACCTACGAAATGGACTTTCAGTGGGTTAAGCTTCATCCCGTACTTTCGAAGTACCTCAAACAACTTTGAAAGGTCGCGCATGTGGTTCATTAATCGTTGTAACTTCCCTAGATTATCATCCCCGTAGACCTCCATCGTTCGTCCGATCTGAACTTTAAACATCGAGTTTACAACTGCTGGTAAGTATCTCTAGCGTTCTTCAAACCGAACGACATTACTTGATAACAACATAGTACCAAATTTGTGATGAAACTGATGTGATCTTAATTTAGAATGTGCATCGATATTTGATTGTAGATGGAGTAAACATACATGCTGGATAATACTTCATGTCTAATGGTTCCATCTATGAGCTGGCCAATCTTAGGCAGCGAGAAGCTATCCTTTAGGTATACCTTATTAGATCTGAATAATCGATGCATGTTTGCCACTTTTCATCACTTTTAACCAACATAGGATTTGGTACCCATTCAGGGTATGTAGCATCGTAGATAAAACCATTCGCCTTTAGCTTTTCCACTTCTTCCTTCAATGTGGCAGATGCTCCAGAATCAGGCTCCGCCTCTTCTACTTCACAGAAGGGTGTCGTGGGTCCACATTCAATGTATGACATGCTATATCCAGCAAATTCCACACATATCAGACTGTGTCCAGGCAAACATATACAGGTTCACTTGGATAAACCTTACCAACTCCTTTTTCATCCCCACGCCAAGCTAAGACCCAGTCTTTAAAACCCTAGCAGGGTGATCCTTGTCGATCGGGAACTTGATCGTTAGCTCGCCCAATGACGCTTTTACATCCTTTGGTTCATTCTAACGGTCCATAGATTTATGAAATTTACTATAACGCCCAAGCCAAGGTTTAGGCGATGGTTGCTATGCTTCAATAGTTTTGATGTAGAGAGTCTTCTCTGCACCCTTTACCTTATTACGTCGCTTTTCTTCTTTGAACTCTATGGCGTAGCACTCATAGCCAGTATTATGGTCTCCCTAAATGGCTCCTAACTCATTCTTTATAGGGAACTTTGCCATTAAGCACCACAAGGCAATGGCCACTCTAAAAGTAACCAGAACTGTTCGGTTCAAGAAAGCATTGTAAATTAAGTATGAATTAATCATAATAGACGTATGCACCCCATAATCTTCTAGGCTCCTTCACCCAAATCCACCTACAAACCAATACAACTGACATGCTCCTTAGCCATTTCGGTAAATCCCTGAATACGGGATTTACATGGCTTTGGATCCTACCCACTCATCCTTATTTGGTCAAATGTTTTCTTAAACAGAATATTAATAAAGGTCCCACAATCAATCAGAACTTGATGCATTGTTATCGGTCCAACCATAACCATAATCACTAAGGAGTCAAGTGTATGTGCCTCTACCCCATCAACATCTCTATTTTTGAATATAATATCATTAATCATTATTTTTTATTGTAATGATCCATAATTTTATAGTTTTAATCTTCGAATATTTAATTTAATTAACATATTCAGTTAGTGATTTTTATTAATTTAATAACCTTATTTTAAAATATAAATGATGATAGAAAATTTATATTTAAATTTTGTTTCTAAAAATAAATAGCTCAACGAAAAACTAGAAATGTGACCAAAAAGCAATTTTCGGATTTTCAGCTTTTTATCGAATAACAGGTTATTATAAGTTGCAATATCTTTGATTTTGTTTTAAAAAACATTTAAGATATTAAAAAATACTTTTACTTATAGGGTTAAAATAATAATAAGTATTTAAAATAATATTTTATTTAGAATTCAAAATAAAAGATGGATGTGACATTAAATGAAGTTTTAAGTGTATAATTAAACCTAAGTACATGATTCACCTTATTAACCAATGTGTTTACTAATGCTTATCCTTACGGAGGCTTGGAGAGGATGTTTTAGTTAAAAAATTATGTTGTAAAGGAATTTTTGAGTTTCAATTTCTTATTTTATTTATTTACTTCATCTCATACCTATATTCTCATTTTCTACTTTATTTTTTCCATCTCCATTCTTCTTTCTATCTCCAGTTCCATCTTCTCTTCTTTTTAAAAATTCTAAAATTAAAAATCTTAACTTTTTTGTTCAAACTCTCTATTCATTCAAGATTAAATCTTTAAAGAGCTTAGGAGCTTGGGATTAACAGTTTTGAAAAGTATGGAGAAAGAAAGTTGAGATTTTTCACATCTTGTTTCATATTTGAATGTGTAAAAATTTATTAGAAATATTGATTGGGAGTTGGATATAATATTCATGCCTATGAATTGTTCAAAGTTATGTTTTTATGTTGTACTTAGCTTTAATTTGAGGAAAGAAGTTTACTGTAAAACCAAATATAAACATCCTACCCTCTGTATTATTTGAAAAACAAAGCTCCTCTCACCTACAAAATTCAATATCTCTCAAACGGTTATGAATTTGAACATGCCATCAGCCACAAAGTTGTTTGTTTTGATCCATAGATCATTTCAAAATGGTTGTACAATTATTAGTCGGATATATTTTTAGAATTATCCAATTAAAGTAAATGGTCGATTTTGTTGGTTTATCGTCTATCAGGAATCGATGAACTACCTTTATATTCATGATCGTCTAAGCGAATCATGATTCTTAGTGGTGGTTTCATTATTTTTAGAGTTTGTCTTTGTTCAAATTTGATAATTGTTCGATTTTTCATTAAAAATCAAATTTCGGTGAACCGGTGGTCAAGAGGTTTGATGGAGGGCATCAAGATGAATGTCGGGGGAAGACAAACCATTCGTGTGTTGGGGGAAAGAGCTTTAGTGGTCTGTAGTAGTGGTGATAGCTAGAACTAGGGATTAGAAGAGGTGGGTATCTTTAACATAAATGAGACTACAATGGAGTCGATTGGGACTATTGGTCAGTCGAGGATGGACCAGGTGGTGCCCATAACATTGGTTGAGGGTGTGGTATAATGGAATGGTTGTAGAGGATCGACGACGATCGGTGGATGCCTGGGTGTGCTTGTGTGATTTAGTCTCGGCGATGGAGTCGAATTTTGATCCAAGGGGAGATAGGCTATGGTGATAGGTCTGGGGCAGTGGGCTCGACCAGGAGCTGTATGGAAGAGGTCGAGGGTGGTGGCCAATGGTTGTGGGATGTGTGTACGTGAAAGCGTGTGCATTTATGTGCATGTTGAGGTGAGCTCAAATTTGAACTAGAGATGGTTTGGTTTGGATTCTTTTACGCAAGAGATGATGATATGAAGTGCGGGTTTACTTTTATAGGCAATTGGGCCCTGGGCCTAGGGGTGTGTTCGTTTAAAAAAAAGAGTTTTTAAACTTAAATTTGATATATACTCCCACATCGAAATACATTTGAAATGTAGGTTTCGACATTGATTTCATATTTACATATAAAACACACTAATGAAATCACTTGACCCATTTGTTGTATTGAAATTTAATGGTTAATTAATATGGGCTATATTTAATTACATTGTTTAGTAATTATAATTAATCCTTGACATCCTGTTAGTAGAATAAAATACCATTTTGCAATAATTAAACTGAATAGATTATATTGGTCAATTATTTAGCAAAATAAATCACCGTTCTTCTATTATGTTAACTTGGATATTCATTGATATGTTAGTATTTTGTATGGGTTGAAACTTTTGATATCTATCAATATAAGTATGGACTTTATTTACATATATATTATTTAATTGTAAATACCCATGTTACAACTTGATTGTCGAAATAATATAACAGTGGTAGCTTGTTTAAGTACCATTGAGATTGCTAAGCCTCTATCTAAATTAAATAAGTATGGATTTGAAATCAACATAATTTTTTATAACAATTTAAAGTAAATTGTTAAATTAATTAATGATGGTTTAAGTTAATTATTTACTTAAAATGTTGAGGTTAATTATTATTCTAATTAATAATGATTAAGCTAATTATCTTTTTAATCTCTAGTTTGTCTTAATTTAATTAATATTTTAATTAATGATGTTTATAACTTAATTTATTTAAATAAAGGTTTTAAAGTAAATTAATTATTTTGTTAACAAGGTTACGACTAATTAATTACTTTGTTAAAGGGTATTTAAAGCTGGTTAATTATCTAATAATGATGTTTAAACTTAATTAATCACTTTGTTAATTGTATTTAAAGTTAATTAATTAATTTAATAATGAAGTTTCAATTAATTTAATTAACTTAAGAATATGCTTTTAAATAATGATATTGTTTTATAAACAGGGTTTAAAAGCTTATATAAGTTTGTTATATAAAAGGGTTTTATTTTATAAAAGAATTTAGTAAAAGAGTTATAATTTGATAGAGATTTTGAAACATGGAAAAAAAGATGGGTTTATAGACTTTGTTTAAAAGGAATATGTATGGAACTTATGAGTTCAAAGTATTATTTTCATATATAGTTTAGTTTTACTTATAAAAGTTAAGCTCTTGAATTAATAAATAATCCTTCTTAATTATGACATGGAAATGCCCTTTCCATACTTAACATCGAAGGATAAGTGGTTTTGGACTTATAGTAAACAATGTTTTAAATGAAATTTGTTTTTGACCCATTTAATGTTTGAAATTAAAAATTCTTTTTAACTGGTTTGTGAATATACTTATACCGGTGAGATAAGTAAATGAATATTTTTGGTAAATTATGAACGAGAATTAATTAATGAAAGATTAATTAAATGAGGCTTAGTGGTATTCATGGAAATTAAACCTGTGATTTATGTGTGTTTATTTGATAGTTAAATAATTGACTATCAAACCTTGGCCCTTTTTTAACTCTGGAATTATCTAGGGGAAATATGAGGATTATAGTGTACAGTTATCCTAGATGATACTACTATATATATAAACTCATGCATTCTTCTAGGACAAATGATAAGGAGATCCGTCCACCTAAACGATTAGGGGATGATCCATAATCTTATCTTGTTCGTTTAGTTCCAAAAGAAGCAGAGTTTAGTTTACTGGATACTATCGAATGTTGGTTCAAAGAGAATAGGATCAGATAAGTACGAATTATCGAAAACCACTTCGAACCAACTCAAGTGTTCGAATTGGAAGCATTTGAAGATGATGCAATCAAAGACGAAGACCTTTGAAGTGCAAGGGATATTTGCTGCTAGTCCTATGCATGATTCCAAAAAGAGTGTAGTAGAAGTAGTGCCTTTGGTTTGTTCTTATTCTAAACAACTTGTATGGACGAACGCTAACATTGCAATATGCCTAAAGGGCAGTTTTAGCATTCCAAGTGGGATTTACTAAGAGAGAAAAAGGGTATTTGTGACCTCATAAGCCTAACAACCAAGTAAGAACTACAATAGGGGATATGCTTTAGACTTATGTGGTTCGTTACCATTAGGAGCATCATTCCTCGATCTAGAATCGGTATTTACAATTTCGGTATGCATACACGGGTGGGGCTAAGGTCTGGAATAGGTTTCCACAGCCGGTACTCGAGAGGTGATGTTATCCATCTTGTTATGTTAGTTGGGCATGTCGCCTCTGATTCGCAGGGGTTGATAAGTTCGACCTCGGTACATTTTTCTAGAGGTGTATTATGGCAGGAGGTAACCCAATGCTTTATCATTATATAGAATCCATTTTCCAATAAGCCCCATACAGAATTAGTTGTGCCCAACTATGTTGAAATGTGAGATGCAAGCATTTCATCTATTCTATATATTTATTTTAAACCCCTAGACACTATTATAATATCACTGAATTTTCTATAAAAAATGTTTTGGTTATCGTAAGATAAAAATCCATCCGTGTTTATGTACAACATGGTCTTACGAGATACCTTTACTTTTAAAGGTATTTCATAACATCAATAATCCATATGATTGTGTTTCTCAAGCTGGTTTTACCAGACTGATCCAGGCATTGTTTTCTTATAATGCTCGGGTCAGGCCGAGAATGTTTCCAAATTTAGCTTTGAATGCTTTTGAGCTCAAGAGACGAGATGGATGCCTAAGATGTATCTCTCGTATAATCCTTTTTATTCCCACTGCATCGTTTTGTTGTATTTTTCCATTTGCAAGGCCATGCTATTATAACTGTCTAGGCTGATTATAGGATTGTTTGCTCTGATTGTGTATACAAAACTTTTCTTGTGTAAAGATCATTTCATATTATAGATTATTCGTTGTGTTATGAGACTCTGTTCTTCTTTCCTATTCTTTTTTCACCGAACTGTCTTTCTGACACTCGAATGCTCGGCACGTGAATACTATGAATGTATTAGTGTCAACTTTCAAGGGTAAAAAAAGTGGGTAGTTACATGTTATACCAGAGCTTAGGTTGAGCAAACACCTAGGCTTTGGTTGGGTTGACTAATTTGTGAATGGTTAAGTGAGATCCTTGGATGAGTTTGAGTGTATTATATATGAGAGCGTGTATTCGTTAGTGTGATAAAAGTGTTTTATATTATGTTGATTTATTGTCTGAGTTGTTTATGCATTCTAGTCGAGATGGTGGGAACCCATAGTGCCGATAAGGGTTTCTAAATACTTAAACTAGGCAAATCGACACGGTATTGTTTTAAAAATGGGTAAATGACATAAGTTTACCTAATATTATGTTTTATGTACAGAGGAATAATTTTCAAATGATAATAATAGTTATTTGTGTTTTGATTGTTTGTTATGAAATGTTGATATTTATTTATCACCACTTCTTTTTGCTTCTGCTCGATTAGTTTATGAGCATTTATTGGTTAATTTTAATTTTAAAAATTAGATATAAACACTTTACGAATTCAGTTTCATGGTTTGACTATAAGATGATCGTTAAATAATATAGGTTTGTTTAACCAAAGTAATTACTATAATAAAGGAAATTATTGTAAATATATGAGTATATATAAATTTCGGTTATAAGATGTGTTATATAAAATCAAGAGAATTTTTGAGAATTTAAATCCCAGTGTTTTAAAAGGATTTCAAATAATTTTGAGAAAATAATAATGGTACGACTGGAAAGTTTTTACAAGTATAAGTTTTGTAAAAAATCTTAATTGAACATCTTCTTTAGATAGTTTAGGAAAACATATTGATTTGTTTTGTGATGATCTGAATAATCTTCAAAGTGACAATCGGATGTTTTCCTAGGCGGATGTTGTAGTGCAATTAGCAAATTATTCTCATTATCATTGTACGATTGATATGAGTTCGAATCCTAACGAATCCAAAGTAGGTGGGCTATTGATTTATTTTCTAAAACTATTTTTGTGAAGTATTTACAGTATCGCCTCAAAAATAGGAATTTTGAAATGGAAGAAGTATTTTAAGTTAATTATCGATTGACTCAAAAATAACTAAAAATGGAAAGGAGATGTGTTCGGATGATAAGCACTTCTCTTAAGTATTAATCTTTTGGTAAGAGAATGTATGATACTATTTGGTAGTACCCAGTTCCTTAGTATTATTTTGGGGTTACTCGAGCTATGTTTATATATTTTCTATGAATTTAAAATATATTGTTAAATTTCAAAAAGATTTTGAAATAAAAACCCAATATTAGTTCTCAAGTTAACCTTCTAAATAAAAAGATCGAATTAGAATATGAATGATCTATGAACATCGTGTGGCCTTATGAATAATATTGGGTATTCATTTGGTGAAATTTTAAGGTCTAAATTCCATTAAGGGGGAGAACGTAACGACCCAGAATTTTATAGTTATAATCTGTGAATATTTAATTTGCATATTTAATTAATGGTTTTATTGATTTAATAACATCTTTTAGTTATCATTGATAATAGAACATTTATTTTTAAATTTTTTTACATAAATAAATAATTTGACGGAAACTGGGAATGTGAACGAAACTTAATTTTCGGATTTTCAGCTTTTTATCGAATAACAAGTTATTATAAATTGCAGTACCTTTGATTTGGTTTTAAACAACATTTAAGATATTATAAAAACTTTTATTTATAAGGTAAAAATAATAATAAGTATTTGAAAAGATATTTTAGTTAAAATTCAAAATAAAAGATAGATGTGACATCAAACGAAGTTTAAGCGTAAAAATAAAACTAAGTACATGATTCACCTTATTAACCAATGTGTTTATTCATGCTTGTCCTTACGGAGGCTTGGAAATGATGTTTGAGTTGAAAAAAATATGATGTAAGGGCATTTTTGGTTTTGCTTTCTTATTTTATTTATTCCTTCATCTCATACTTATATTCTCATTTTCTATTTTATTTCATTCCATCTCCATTCTCCCTTCTCATCTCCAATTCCATCTTCTTCTCTTTTTAAAAATTCCAAATTAAAAATCTCAACTTTTTAGTTTAAACACTCTATACATTTAGGATCAAATATTTAAAGAGCTTAGGATTTTGGGATTAACACTTGTGAAAGCATGGAGAAAGAAAGTTGAGATTTTTCACATCTTGTTTCATATTTGAATCTATATAAATTTGTTAAAAATATTGATTGTTAGTTGAATATAATATTCATGTGTATGAATTGTTTTAAATTATGCTTTTATGTGGTACTTAGCTTTAATTTGAGGAAATAAGCTTATTGTAAAACCAAAATATAAACATCCTACTCTCTATATTATTTGAAAAACAAAGCACCTCTCACCTATAAAATTTAATATCTCTCAAACGGTAATGAATTTGAACATGCCATCAACTACAAAGTTATTAGTTTTGATCCATAGATTATTCTAAAATAGTTGTAGAACTTTTAGTCAAATATATTTTTATACATTATCACATTATAGTAAATGGTCGACTTTGTCGGTTTTTCGTCGATCGCGAATTGGGAACGACCTTTACATTCATGATTGTCGAGGAGAATTACGATTTTTAGTAGTGCTTTCATGATTTTTAGAGTTGGCATTTTTTCAAATTTGTTAATGTGATTTTGGGCCAAAAATCAAATTCCGATGAGCCGGTGGTCGAAAGGTTCGACAGAGGGTACCAAGACGACAGTTGGGAGAAGACAGACCTTTTTTATGTTAGAGGCAAGAGCCCTAGTGGTTTGTAGTGGTGGTGATAGCTAGAACTAGGGCTTAGATGAGGTGGGTTTTGTTAACATTAACGTGACTACAATGGAGTCGATCGAGACCATCGGTTAGTCGAGGTTGGACCAGGTGGTGCATGTTACATTGGTGGAGGGTATGGTGGCAATGGCATGGTTATAGAGGATCGACGACGGTCGGTGGAGGTTGCGTAAGTGGCACGACCTAGGTATGCTTGCATGATTTAATCTCGGCCATGTTGTCGAATTTTGGTCAAGGGGGATATGTGCTTTGGTGATGGGTCAAGGGGAGTTGTCGCAAGCGTGCATGTGTACGTGCATGCATGTGCACGCTTGTGCATATATGTGCATGTTAAGGTGATCTCAAGTTTGAACTGGAGATGGTATGGTTTGGATTCATATTCCTAGGAGAAGATGACAGGAAGTGCGGGTTTGGTTTTACAGGTAGTTGGGCCTCAGGCCTAGTGCTTTGTTAGTTTTAAATAAAAAAGAGTTTTTAAATTTAAACTTAATAAATTCATAACTCCAGCATAAAAAATACGTTTGACATGCGGGTTCTGATATTGACTTCATATTTATTTATATAACACACTTAGGAAATGATTTGCCATTTGTTTTTACGAAATTTAATGGTAAATTAATACGGGCTGTGCTTTGATTACATTAGTTAGTAATTATAATTAATCCCTCATATCCTATTAGCAGAATAAAACACAGTGTTCTGCTATAATTAAATTGAATACATTGTATTGGACAATTATTTAGAAAAATGAATGATTGTTCTACAATTACGTTAACTTGGATATTCATTTATATGCCAGTGATTTTATGGGTGGAATCGATGTGATATCGATTGATTTTAAGTTTGGACTTTATTTACATATCTGTTGTTTATGTAAATATCTGTTTTACGACTTGAATGTTGAACTAAAATAACAGTGATAGCTTGTTTAAGTGCCATTGTGATTACTAAGCCTCTTTCCAAATTGGACAAGTATGGATTTGAAATCAACTTAAGTTTTATAACAGTTTAAAGCAAATTGTTAAACTAATTAATGATGGTTTAAGTTAATTATTTAATTAAAATGTTGAAGTTATTTATTATTCCAATTACTAATGATTAAGCTAATTGTCCTTTTAATAAATGATTTTTCTTTAGTTAATTAATCTTTTAATTAATGATGTTTACAAGTTAATTTATTTAAACAAAGGTATTTAAAGTTAATTAATTATTTTATTGACAAGGTTTAGATTAATTAGTTAGTTTATTAAAGACTATCTAAAGATGAATAATTATTTACTAACAATATTTAAACTTAATTAATCACTTTGTTAATTGGATTTAAAATTAACTAATTAATTTAATAATGGAGTTTTCGGTTAATCTAATTAAATTAAGGATATGCTTTAAATAATGTTATTTTTCTATAATAGGGTTTAAAAGCTTATAAGTTTGTTTTACAAAAGGGTTTTAGTAAAAGAGTTATAATTTGACAGAGATTTTGGAACTTGAAAAAAAAGATGGGTTTATAGAACCTTGTTTAAGTGAATTGTGTATGGAACTTATGAATTCAAAGTATTACTTTCATATATGATTTAGTTTTACTTAACAAAGTCCAGAAGAAATTCAAGCTCTTGAATTAATAAATAACCCTTCTTAATTATGGTGGTATGGAAATGCTTTTTTCATATCTAACACCAAAGGATAAGTGGTTTTGGATTTACAGTTAACAATGTTTTAAAGGACTTTTGTTTTTGACCCATTTAATGTGACTTTGAAATTGAAAATCTTTCTTAACTGGTTTGTGAATATATTTATACTGGAGAGATAAGTATATGAATATTTTGGGTAAATTATTAAAGAGATTTTATTAACAAAAGATTAATTAAATGAGGTTTAATAGTTTCCATGGGAAATTAAATCTGTGATTGATGTGTGTTTATTTGATAGTTAAATAATCGACTTTCAAATCTAGGCCATTTTTTCACTCTGGAGATATCTAAATAAAACATTAGGATTATGGGGTACTGTTATCCTAGATGATACTACTATACGTATAAACCCATGCAATCTTCTAGGACAAATGATAAGGAGATCCATCCACTTATATGGTTAGGTGGTGATCCCCACTCTTATCTTTTTTGTTTATTTTAGAAAGAATTAGAGTTGAGTTTACCGAAAACTATCTATTGTTGGTTCAAAGAGACTGGGATCAGATACTATAAATTATATGGAAACCACTTCGAACCAACTCAAGTGTTCTAATTGGAAGCATCTGAAGATGATGGGTTTGAAGATGAAGATCTTGGAAGATGAAGATCTTGGAAGTGCAAGGGCTACTTGCTGCTAATCTTAAGGTTAATTCCAAAAAGGATGTAGCAGAAGAAGTCCCTCAGTTTGTTCTTATCCTGAACAACTTATATGGACGAATGCTGCCATTCCATTATGCATGTAGGGCAGTGTTTAGGAATGGCAATGGGGCGGGTTGGGGCGGGTTTTTAGTGCCCCATACCCGTCCCGTATTTTTTAGACCTTGCCCCAGACCCGCCCCGTAGACCCGGTGCGGGTCTGGAATTTTGCCCCGTACCCGGGACCCGTACGGGTCAGGGTAGACCCGACCCGCCCCAAGACCCGATGAGTCTCTATGTATTGATTCAAAATTATGTAGCAACGAGCATATATTTATTTGTTTATACTCGTTATCACCAAATATACATGAAATACAAATAACAATGTGTCTATGGGAAGTTAATAAAAATGATGTCTACAATAATAATTTAGAAAATATATACATACGTTATTGTATAATTATCAATGACACAACTTAATACTCTAATTTTTTCTATAGATATTGACTGGGACATTTTAATATCCATTCTAGAATCACTTATATCTAAAAAGATTAATAAATCATTATAGTAATAAAGCGGTTTCATGAGATGTTAGTAGTGTGGGTCGGGTTGGGGCGGGTCGGCCAAGCCCCGACCCGACCCTAGACCCGGAGTACTCAAGAACGGGTCACGGGTCTACCCGCCCCAATGACCCAATGGGGCGGGTTTTGACGGGCCAAAACAGGGGCGGGTCGACCGGGTTTGGACCCTAGACCCACCCCATTTCCATCCCTAGCAGTGTTAGCATTCCAAGTGGGAATTGATAAGGGTGGAAAAGGTATTCATGACCTCACAAGCCTCACAACCCAGCTATGAATATAACAAGGGATGCTTCAGAGTTGTATGGTTCGCTACCATTAGGAGCATCATTCCTCGATCTAGAATTGATATTTACAGTCTTAGTATGTGCGCATGGGTAGGGCCAAGGTCTGGAATAGGTTTCCATAACTGGTACCCGAGGGATGATGTTATCCGGCTTGTCATGTTAGAGGGGCAGGCTGGCTCTGATTTGTAGGGGTCAATAGGTTCGACCTTGGTATACTTTTCTAGAGGTGTACTATGGCAGACGGTACCCCAATGCCTTGTCATTATATGGAATCCATTCTCTAATAAGTGCCATATGTACTTAGTTATGCCTAACTATGTTGAAATATGAGATGCAAAGCATTTCACCTATTTTATATATTTACTCTATAGACATTATTATAATATCACTAGATTTTCTATAGAAATGTTTTGGTTATCGTAAGGTAAAATCCATCCGTGATTATGAGGGGCGTGGTCTTACAAGATACGTTTATTTTCAGAGGTTTTTCATAACATTAATAATCCATATGATTGTGTTTCTCATGCTGGTTTTACTAGAATGACCCGGACATTGTCTTCTTATGATGCTCGGGCCAGACCGAGTATGTTCTCAGTTTTAGCTTTGTATGCTTTAGAGCTTCAGAGACGAGCCGATTGCCCAAGACATATTTTATTTATATTCCTTCTAATTCCTGCTACATTGCTTTATTGTATATTTTAGCATTTGTAAGGATGGACTGTTATAATTGTCCAGGCTGATTATAGGATAGTTTGCTCTGATTGTGTGTATAAAACTTTTTCTTGTGTAAAGGTCATTTTATATTATAGATTATTCATTGTGTTGTAAGATTCTATTCTTCTTTCCTTTTCTTTCCCCAGCGGACCGGCTTTCCGACATTTGGATGCTTGACATGTGAATACCGTGGATATATTACTGTTGACTTTCAATAGTCGAAAAGGCGGGTTGTCATATTTGTTGTAACTCCAAAGTTCCGTCTTCCATTATGAACCAAGTCTCCTGCACAACGCGCTTTAAATAAGTACCATTTCTTTCCATCTCATTCTAGCTTTTCTTTTCTAAATGAGGTTTACCAATGATCATGTTAATCATGACTCTCCTTTCAAGCTACCTATGCCCTTCTCCACTAGGCTTAGCCTGTTCCCATTAAGCCATCTGCCCTTAGGATCTATTTTTTATTTACCGATCATCTTTCATGTCTTTCACATATTGATGTGACTTCTTCTTTATGAGCTAATCTTTAATTATATCCCATAGTTGTCGGCCCTCATTGGTATTGCATCCATGTATCTCATGAAAACAACAATACTTCCCTAAGAGCCTTTCACATTTAGTAACTCCCTCCATGGCGGTTTTCTATAATTTTCAGTTCCTTGCATAACAAGGTAATGGTTATCGGAAGTCTCATTCAACAGGGTATAATCATCAAGTTTCATATATCTTTGATGCTTCTTGATGTCTAACTTCTTTCCAGCAGCACCCTAGTTTCTTCTTTTCTTATTGTTATTATTATTATTACCA
Source organism: Allium fistulosum (assembly GCA_030737815.1). Classification (NCBI taxonomy): domain Eukaryota; kingdom Viridiplantae; phylum Streptophyta; class Magnoliopsida; order Asparagales; family Amaryllidaceae; genus Allium; species Allium fistulosum. Next base: position 658,535,945 of record CM060904.1, read on the forward strand.
ACGTTGACTGCAACATTTCCAACCCTCTCACTGGTTTACTTAATGAAGAAATTTCACTACACAACTTCATTCAATAATCTACCAACAATATATCCAACAACCAGATCTGCCTTTTCCAAGCCTAGAATCTAGGAAGCCTTTTGGTAGAATTCTTCCATATAGGTGGTCGTTTTCTCTTTAGTCATCTTCCAAACTCTATATCTGGGTGTAACCCCTGGATTAATGACACCAATAGAATTTCCTCCTTCCGATTGCTCACTCACTTACATTATTATTATATTCACTCAAATTTTTTGAGAGTTTCTTCAGAACCCTGATGGATGCTCGATAAGGGCATCAAACCTTTAGTCGAGCAGTGTGAAGCCTAAACTACTCCATAAACTTTTCTGCCAACTTATCAAATAAAGATATGGATTTTGGCATGAGTGGAGTAAGCCACATTATAGCCACCCTATCTACAAATATGGGAAGACATTTCCATCTCATTATGTTTGTTGCTCGGCACCATCCATGTGCTACTCATATTTCAATAGATTTTCTCAAGGATCCATGGTCCCATTATATAATGACGTCGTAGGCATAATCAATTTCTATGGACAAATTTCTTGTAAAATATCATCCGTGAATGCAGATCTATTCGGATCCGAGCCCATTCTTCATTACTTCTCTACCGATTCTCATTTAGCAGCCTTTTTATCATGTAAATGATATAATCTAAACTAGTCTGATTGACTAACAATGGTCATAGGGACAATCTTGAATTTTTGACTCCATAAATGCACCTAGTTAGTTCCGTGGCGTCTGGGCTCTCCTAGCTCTAGAAGAGCTATTTGTCCAGTTCTTTAATGTCTACATTCTTTCTTTGATGGCTCAGTGGCATTTGCTTAAACGCTACCACTCTTGCAACAAGCAACCTACTCAACATCAACATCAACCACGTCACTTAAGTTCATCTTTCGCCTCACCAATCATAACTCTTCCTGATAACTCGGTACGGAGTCATGATGGTTGGGTACCGAGTCATAGTTTTTGAACCAAGGCTTTTCCAAGTACTATTTTCGATATCCCAGCTTCTCCCCTTTTCTTCTTCTGCTTCCATCTCTTCGATTTCTATTCGATGAACATTCCTCTTTCAAGTCAAAAGATGATGATCCTCAACGACTCTTCATTCACCTTTGGGACAACTAAGTCATCAAAGTAATACTTCTTACCATTTCCTTCAGGATAGAGGTTTGATCCTCTAACATCTTTTTATTCATTTCAGCAATCACTCGATCCTAATCAAACCTATTCACTATCTCTGCTGCACTAAGAACTTCAGTAGATATTGGTTGATTTATTTCTTCTCCATGTTGAGGACCTTTATTTTCAACATCATTAGTGGGCCTTAATATGGTTGACTTTCCTTTTTCCTTCCTAGGTGTCATCTCCCTTTTAGATATAATGATGGATTCCTTTTAAATATGAAAAACCATGGATGCTCTAACATCAACTTTCTAGATCTAGCTTATGGAGAGCTTATATCCAAAGTTTCAAGATAGAATCTCAAAATCACTTAGTGAAAGACCAAAATGTTTGCTCCAAAAGTGGGACAAACACAAATCAGTTAATAAACAAAAATTAAGAGAATAAAGAAGTTAAAAATGGTAAGGACACATAAATTTATAGTGATTTGACAAAAATCAATAGCCTACATCCACTGTCAACTTTGTTAAAGACTCTTTTTTTATAAGTACGATCCTATAACTCATTTACTTATGATTGGATAAGAATCAAACATAGTTTAAAGATCCAATAATCAAGAAAGTAAGAAAAGACCCACTTTTATTTGAACATCTCCTCTTGTTTATAAACAAAGGCCATTAAAATAATCTTCAAAATTTTCTCCTCACGGTCTCCACATTTGGCATGAAGATCTAGGTGAAGATCATGGCTAAATCAGTAAAAGTGATAACATAGTACCAAGTTGTGCTCTTAACTTGGTACCGAGTTACGAAATTTCTTGTCTTCATGGGCATTACTTCATCTTCAATCTCTTGAACAAGTTATGCTAACGTATCATTGTGCCGCAACACTCAGTACTAAGTTAAGGCCTTAACCTCATACCGAGTTGTGACCCTGACTTGTATTTTCTCTTTTTCTATTGTCACTTCATTTATTTGAATCTTCCCAAGGCAAGTAAGGATTTGTGTTAATTCGTGGGATTCATTTGAATTTTGGCATTAGACTTGCATTCTATATTTCCAGTTTATTTCATGACAATCAATGGTTTTTAGTCGTCTAGATATTGCTTATTTCAAAAGCATTAGCCTATGGCCTAGTGCAATCAGCATGAAAATTAAGGTCCTATTTCCAAGCACATCCAATCAGGGTTTCAACAAACTACCAAATTAAGTAGATCTTCAAGAAACCTGAAACATTTGGAAGGTTGATAAAATTAGGAATGGAATTAACTCAATATGACAATAAATATTTACCTCGAGTATTATCAAAAGGACTAGCTTTGGCTAATTTTTTAACCAAGTGCATAAGGTTTGTTATAGAGCTATTGGAAAAAGAAAAGAAACTTGAACAAAGATGGAAGTTATCTGTAGATTTTGCTTCAAATAAACAAGCAATCTAAGTTAATTTAACTTTGTCTCAACATATAAAAATATCAGAAATAGAATGTTTAGTGATTCACAGTTAATTATAAACTAACTAAAAAAGATATATCAGATCAACTCAATATGTTAAAAAGATTCATGAGATTTTGGCCCTGTTTGAAGAATTTTCAATCCATAAGGTACCGATGGAAAGAATGCATAAGCAGACTCTTTAGCAAAACTGACAAGTTCGTATGGAGCAGTACAAGTAAAAATTGTTCCTGTTGGATTCCAACAAATGCTAAAGGAAGGATGAAGATGATACTTTGATTTTAGCTCGACCGCATACCCAACCAACCATAAATGGTAGGGAAAGCTCTCCAGAAGTTAATAAACATGAGGAAACCAATGAAGGAATAGAGATAAATAGTCATGAGAATCTATATACGAATAATTGGATGACACATATAGAAGAATACTAGGAAATGAAACACTATCAAGAAATGCAAATGTGTCAAAGAACTGGGGATACCAAGCTTCTTCCTAGACTTGATTGACATGATATTATATAAAAAGGGATATTTTTCCCCTATTTGAGATACATAACTCCAAAAAAAGGAATAAAGCGATTAAAGGAAGCTTAAAAAGGGTTTTACGGAGATCATTTCAATAGTGTAAAGGTAGCAAGGAAAATAATAATACAAGGTTATTATTGGCCCCACATGATCATTTCAACGATTCTCTTGAATTCAATGACTACCCCGAATGAGTTAACTCCTAGTCCGTTTAGGTATGGGGAATCGACATAATAAGTACCTTTCCTATCTCAAATGGAAGCATGAAATTTGTAGTGACTGAAAGTAACTATTTTACAAAGTAGGTGGAAGCTGAGCCATTATCCAACATTACCATGATAAGTGTCTTGAATTTCGTTATCAAGAACATAGCTATTCAATTTGGATTCTTGAATGAAATCATTTTCGATAATGGAACTCAATTTGAAAGTGAAGAATTCACTCATTTCTATGAAAAAAATGGAAAGTAAAGAGTTTCTCATCGGTGGCACACCTAAATGGCAATGGTGTGGTAGAAGCAGCAAATAAAACTATTAAGAATAACTTAAAGAAACGATTAAGTAAGGCAAAAGGAAATATGGTAGAATAATTGTAATACATCAAAAATTGGTAAATATTTAAATTAAATATTAATAATATAAGGACGTGAAAATAATTGAATTTAATGTATCACTAAAACAAATTAATAATAAAGAGGGGCAAAATGGTCATTTTTTCAACTTTGAAATTTGGACGAAACTAGCACCATTTCTACCCTCTCGTTTTTCTCAGTCGCACAATATTTTAGTTTGCCTCATTTGGAGTATGAATGAGGGAATTGTGGTTAAAACAATGACGATTCGATTGGGGGCCAAAACATGGAGTTTAAAATTTGATTTGAGTACGAATGCTTGTTTCTCTCTTTGCACTGAAAAACTAACTCACATACATTCAGTTTCTAAAAAGCAACCACTCCTTCTCTCTATCTCCTTCTTCCTCTTATTGACCCAAGAATCAAATCCTCAAAACTACCTCAAAACTCTACCAAATAATGTGGGACTAGCGTTATTGCGAAGCTATTAATGGAGGCTATGTACCAGTAACAAATTAGAGAGGAATTCCAAAGCTAGGAAGCACGATAGGCCAGATAATGAAGGTTTGGGCAGTAGAGGGTGAATTGGTGAGTGGTCCATGACTTTCTCTTCATATAATGCAATCATGATGTTAAAATTAAGATATGTTGGCTACAATTATGTAGATAAACACACAAACACACACACACACACACACACACACACTCTTAATATATGTTTATATATAATTGATTTAAATGGGAATTTTGGAGGGATTTTATTATAAATTGTAAATTTGAATTAGGTTTACACCAATTTATAGATATCTTATGAATATATGCATAAACTTATGTAATAACAGGTTAACTGGAGATAGAGGCGTATGGCCAGATACTTGGGATGTTCTCATGTGAAAAAAGGTGGAACGGAGGTGGACGAGAGTGGGAACGATAAGAAAAATTGCCAAAATCCATGGACAGGCAACTACCAAGAAAAAATGTACACTGGTGCATTGGTCATGCCAACCAGTACATCGGTGCACTTTAATTCAAGATAGGTTAATCCTAGACTCAAAGGGCTTATATAAAATAATAATTATCAATTCAGATCAAGTTCCTATTATTTCCTGAAGGAGATTAGAGGCTTTTAGTGAGGCAAACAATAGAGTTGTGAATTGAGTGAATATGTTTGATGATTGGTTACTATTTGAAATTGATATGTACACTATTGTGATATAGAAACGTTATATGATGATAGACACGAACATGAATAAACCCGTAGCGCAAATGGGTGATCTGGGATACAGAAATAGGTATGGATATAGATTTGGATATGATATGGATATGAATATGGATACAGATATGGACCAGTGACACAAGCAGCTGGTCTAGGTACTACGTTGCTCCCTTATACCACTTCGGTAGGGCATGTGGAGGACGTGCATATTAACTAACCCTGTAGGCTATGAGCAGACCAGAGTATGAGACCAGTTAGCATGAGGATAACCGGCGACCCTGTAGGCTTTTGAGCAGTCTAGGGAAGTAAATCCTATATGCAATTTACGTGTCGATACCTACAGAGCACGAGGTTGGTCCAGTGAAGTGAGTCTATACTGAGATGATGTATTATGACAACATGTGTACGATGGTTAGCCATGACATGGACAGGATGTGAGGTGACCGACCAATAGACGCATATCATGTCATAGTATTATTTATATGTAAAATATGGCTCACTCATTAGACTTATGTCCAACCAACTCCTATTTTTTCCTATTTATATATATATTACCCGGGTTGGTGGAGTTTAGAGATGAGATAGTATTAGAGACAAAGGATTATTTGTATATATTGTATATGATATAAATAAATGATGTGCTCTGTATTTGACTATATATATGGATTAGGTTTATTCAACATTGTTGACGTGTTATGGTGATGTGACTATGGTTATTATTGACATTTTATATTTTATTTCCTTACACTGTGAGATTCTGAAAATAGGTAGTTAACTTGTATCTTATATTTAATTTACCTTAGCCTAACAACTCGTCCTTTTGGTTCTTGGGTTGTTGATGTCCGTTTGGGCATTGGACAAAGGATCAAAAGAGAGGGTTATTACATTTGGTATCAGAGCGTAGTTTAGAAAATAGGTAAGGATCTAGGAATTTATTGAGAGAGCATATTTATATTTTCTATTATATATATATAGGAATCTAGTATATATGTACACAATAATTATTGTTCCAGTTTTGTGTCTTTTCTATTTGAGTGTTTCTAATGAATCCCACTTTTATATATAGCTGAAATGGGTAATTTAGTCGAAATTGGAACAGAGCCAACATAACAAATGTTGGTGGGGTAGAGAACAGGGTAGGGACTAGCACTTGAGTAGATGTACTGGATATCCATGGAGTTATTTTCTAGTATGGTTTTGACGCTATATCCGGCAACGAGCCAAGCTAGTGCCAAACCAAATAAACCTATAGCCACTATTACCATTGCTAACCAAGGTGTTACTCCGACCCTAGTGTTACCAATGGTTGACTTTCCCAAAATGTGTAGAGATTTCTCCAACCTTGGTGGGAAACCTTTTGTCGGGATGGAATCATACTTAATGACTTAAGCATGGCTTAATATTTGTTAGAAAATTTTAAAACTACTAGGACTTGGTGATGTTACTAAGTGACAGTTATCTACTTGGATTTGCAAGGTGAAGCATCATGTTGGTGGATGTGGTGACAACAGATGTTTGTTTTCCAGTAGATCTCAACATTTAAACCTTGCTTTAGCACTAGCTTTCGGTTGATATCGCTCTGGGGTTCTAATCTATTGGTTGTTGGTCGATCAAGTAAAAATTCCTCTCGAATACTTTTTATACTTCGGCATATGAGCTTACAATTTGGTTTGATGTGCTGAAGAGCATGCAAAAGTACATATATAGTATACATTGATGTTTAATATTAATGGAAAGTTTAATATAGAGCAAAGCTCATATGATTTAGAATTGGAATATATGTAAGTAAAAATTATTGTATAGCACATGCCCCTCAAAGTCTACTTCACTTGGCAAATACGAAGTAGACTCTGGTTCTGGTGTGAAGAGTTAGACTATACTTTTGTACATAGCTTCCATTTTTCTTACTTTGTATTACTTTAAGGATCTGGAAATCGAAGGTTATATATAGTAAGATGCCTTTAAGGCAAAAGCAGTTGCATGTTGCAACCTATTTATAATAAGTGACTTAAGGTGAAGATAGCTTAGAAATCTAACCTCATGGTGAGGGTTTTGAAAATTAGTTTGAAAATTTATCATAACCTCATGCTTCATATTTTAGTGATCTAACCTTACCATAAAGTAAGGATTAGGAAGTCGAAGGCTATTTATAGTGTGTGCTGTAAAGTTTAAAGTAATTGTATGACTAAGGCTATGTATACTGAGTAACCTAAGACAACGATGCTTAGAAATCTAAACTCATGGTGAGGGTTTTTAAAAATAGGTTTGAAAATTTATCCTCGTCCTATGTAGAGGATTTTGAAGATCTAACCTCATCATATAATGAGGATTTGAAAGATGAAGACTATGTATAGTAAGGAATGAAAAAGTAACTATATGCCAAAGGCTATGTATAATACATGCCACAAGGGGAAGACAATTAACCTCATAGAGGAGAGTTCCTTTTTGTAAAATGAGTTACGAAATTTAACCTAATCATAAAGTGAGGATTTGGAAATCTTTCCTGTTTATGAGGATCCTAAAAATCTAACTTCATTGTATTGTATGGATTTGAAAATCCTTCCTCGTTTTGAGGATTTTGAAAATCTAACCTCATCGTATAGTGAGGATTTGGTGCAAAGGGTTTAGATATGAATGTTGTAAGGCTCATTAGGTTAATTGGCATGATTCATTGTAGATAACGTATCTTGAGGTAAAGTTAATTGAATGTCGTAAGGCTAAGTAGATTAATAGTTATAAGTTATTTTCGATGATGTACCATAATGCGTAGTTAATTAAGAGCCATAAGCCTTAATGATTAGATGCTATGAGGCTATGTAGATTGATTTTCTAAGAAGTTGTGGATAACATTCTATATAGAAGAGTTAATTAAGTGCCATTAGGCAATGTTGATTAGATGTCAAGAGGCTATGTAGACCGATTGTTGTAAAATGCTGTAGAAAACATATCGCAAGGCACAGTTAATTAGGTGCCTAAGGCTAAGCTGACTAGATTCTATAAGGCTATGTGTATTGATTGCCATAAGACATTATAGATAATGTACCGCAAGGCATATGGATATTTGTAAGCCTAATTAATTAGATATCATGAGGAAAAATAGATTGATTGTCAAAAAACATTATATATAACAATCTATAAGGCATGTTGGATTATGAACTGTGAACCGAAGGCGAATGTTTAAGGGCGGTGATGTGTTTGCTATGCTTTTAGTGTGGCTGCCACATGGTGTTGTTCGATTGGGCGTTACAAAAAGTGCATTCTCTTTTATCATGTAGGCATGATTTAGTTTCTGATTTGGAAGCTTTTGAAAATACTATTTTTACATAACTGTTTTGATTGTGCGATTGAGGTTTTGTTGCTCCTTATTTTATCAGGTTGGATGGTAAGGTATATAATACCTTTTCTTCTACTTTATTCATGTTACCATTTGACATAATCTTCTTACTACCATAAAAGCTCATAGGTAACTCGAGAATTTCATCGCTTCTTTAACAATAATAGGGAGTTTTTTCACTATTTTCTTTACATATTTTGAATCACAAGGAATACCACATGTCTTTATTGAATTAACATTTTATTTACATAGTTGCCTTCACCTTATTTTGGGGCATTCTTGCTGTATATATATTTCTAGTTTTTCTTTGTAATGCAAAACCATTATTTTGATGATTTTTCATTTTGTACCAAATTGAAGATCGATTCAAATTTATTATTTGGGAATTGATTAGTTCTCGTTTATTTCCCAGGTTTTTTAAAGGGTATTTCTTTGGACCTATAGAAAAAAAATTAGGGTGTCTTGAACTATTGTGGGGATTTATTGATTGCTAAAATTCCTATTTTTTTGAATTTGTGGAATGTATTTGGCCCAATTGCAAGTAGGGTGCTAAATTTTCCAATACAGTTTAAATTGTACTTCTCTATTTTTAACAACTGATCATAAATCTAGGATTTCAGTTTCCTTTATTTATTTTAAACTAAAGAATTGATGTGTTTGGTCTTCTTAGACCGAAAGAGGAATTACCTCCTCGATACATAAGACGAACTAGACAAAATACTTCATGACTTCGACTCTAGAAGTGGAGGCTTTATTCTAAGCCTTGATGATGTTTGGAATGCTCCCCTACGAGGTACCTCCCATGGGCTATCGAATAATCATTAAACAATATTTCTCTACCTCTTTCTGCTTTCTTTGTTAATTTGAGTCTATAATTTTAACCCATATCAACTTTCTCCACTTACATATAATATGCTTTTGGCTTTGAGGATAATGTATTCCCAAAGGGTTACTCGGATATGCTGATGATGAAAATGAATTTTTTTGTTTGACTTCAAAATTGCGAAATATCTTGCCCTTATTCCTATGTAGCATCTACAGATTAGAAAGAGGAAGCCCTTAGTTAACCCTATTAGTAAGATAGTTGTGAAGAAGTGGTTTTATGTTAAGGCTACTAATCCCTGAATTATCATCGCTTTTCCAAAGGCTGGTAAATTGAATTTACATTTGAATAATTTAATTTCTCAGATAAGACCTTAGTTTTAACTTTGATATTTATGCGTTACTTAGGAAAAACCGAGATAACATCATAAGTTGATTAGTTCATAGTTTATTGTAACAATGTTTTCTATCCTCTAGAAAATCTACGGCAATGTCACCGGGCGTTGACAGAGGATAACTTGAAAGCGTTCGCCTTAATTTACCCTAATATTATGTTTAATAGGTACTCTTAACTGATGGTGCCTACGAATTTTCAGAAAGATGTGGTAGTCGAGAGTTCAAAAGAACGGGATAGTCCAAGAACTTCTTGTACACTCGACCATGCTACAATTTCTGATGTCGAGGGTAGACCTTGGGCCTAACCCATTATTTTCAAAGTCTTCTATATTAGAAATAATTTATTTATGCTTTCCTCTATTTTCTTGGTTTATTATTCTTTTCTCGTTCTTATTGTAACATTACATATATGGATTTGATGACCAGGGAGAAGTTAGGTTCTCTTTTGTTGCCTAAAAAGAAATCAGGCACCGAGGGATCATTTGCAACAAAGCCAGGTTCTAAAGGGGTTGCTAAAACATCTAAGAAATAGAAGAGAGGTGCATACAAAAATGTGCTTTCTGAAACTCCTATCGAGATCTCTTCTCAGCCGGAAGGCTCTATAGTTCCACTTCTTCCTTCAGACTTTCCACTCATCAAAATACCATAGAGTTACTGAATTAAGCATATTAGCCTTTGTCTCCACTATTCTGTTATTACTGCCGAGGCTAAGGTTGAGGGTTTTTGAAATTTCGTATGACTTCAAGAAGATCCATAAAAAGGGCTTCAATGAACTATCAAGGTTTAGGGCGTTTTACTTCATCGATCTTTTTTCTTTTGAGTTTATGGGATGTTATTGAGTTGTCAGTTCTATACCATAACTATGATAAGTTCATGGTAGCATTAGAAGGGGTTGAAGCCAACAAAGAGGAAGTGGTTGAGTTTTGATAGAAAAATGAAACTTTAGAATAAGGGCTAGGGAGGCCCAAGCCAAGTCTGAGAAGGAGATAGAAGAGGTTCTGGATAACCTTGAAGCCACCAACCTTGAACTATTTAAGCTCAAAGAATAGCTCAGAGTCCATTGAGAGGAATCAGATAGGAAAAATAAAGAGTTGGATTAGAAAACTCAAGAACAGTCAGGAGTTGAATGAGAGGTAGAGAAAGTGGCCATCTTAAAGGCATTTGAAGTATTATTCAATGCTTATTCTAAAAGACATGTCGAAAGCCATTCTTTTACCTTTGTTTTTCTTAGCAGGAATTCTTCAGTGATTGTGAATAACTTTAGTTAGTGGTACGAGGATGGAAAGAAACGTAAGGATGGATCTACTATCGAGACTCCCATGATCATCGAGGTAGGGGAAGAATGATTTTTTAAATCCCGACCAGTTTTTAATTGAACTCATAATGTTTTTTAGTGTATAGTAACATTTATGTTTTGTTATATGGATGATCTGTAGGTTTTTGCTTTAGATAATACTTTTTTGATAATGTTGTCTAAAATGCTTTATTTTTACATAGATTAAGTCAAAAAAGGTGAGTTTGACTTCTATTTCACATTACAAAATTTTGTAGTATCGCAGCAAAACTAAGAATAATCAATTACTAAATACAACAAGTGCTCTAAAAGGTCATCTTCACGTGAGTGGATTTCATAACGTTAGTTTGGCTAATTGTCTCAAATAAGTAAAAGACTCTTATGGTAAGTCTTATGTGAAACATATCAAATCCCTTAGGCATAAGGGCATTTGGCTAACTAGTCGTGTCTTAAACCTGACTAATAGACTTGGATTTTCCATCCAAGATCGAGATGTAATTTTTCAATAATTCTCAAAGTTAACAAAGAAGCACACGAGAGCAGGGTTCTGAAGCAAAAAATACTTGAATTACCTCGCAAATTTTATGGCCCAGAACTAAATTTAACCTTAGATATTATCCGTGGGTTTAATAGCGCAACTCCCTCTCCTTCGGATGTTACCGAAGGGAAGTTAGCCAAAAGTGATTTCGTTTTGGAGTATGTCCTTCAATATGTTTCGTAGGTTACCCCCATGGTGGAGCTTGGGTATGTATTCCCCTCGGAAATTTCAATGCCAAGGTTGAGTTGGGGAAGTACATTTCATTTTACAATATGGCTAGACCATCAGAAACTATGGCCTAAGCTAGATATGAAGGTGTTAAGATTATTTTAAATAAAAAAGATAAATTTGTTCTTTAGGAATTTTTAAGCTTTGTATATTTCCTTTTCTTTTATCGTTTGTAATCTCTTCCCATGAAATAGAATTTTATCTTCTTTACCTCTTGTTTCAAATTTATGTTTTTTCTAATTATTTTAGAAGATGTATGCCCAAATTTTTTAACAATAAGTAAGCTTATGGTTATATTCAAATGGCTTATGATGATAAATTATCGAAGTGCAAGTGCTCAACATGGAACTCGCCACATTGAAGGGTCGAGTGGATTTCTTTCAATCTAAGTTAGTTTTGGATGATGCTTCCTCTAAGACCGCTAAAGAAAATGAAGCACTGAAGATGAAGGTAGAAAAACTAGGAAAATGCTTTGAGTCTATTCTGGAAGCAATTCCTCTCACAGATCAGGCTAAGAGAAATTAGTGTTGGATTTGTTCGATTCAGTATCGGACCTCAGACAATAGTTGGATAAAGCTAACGAAGAGCTTTCAATAATTAATCTTAAGGAGATTGAAATTGAAGAGAAGCTTCAGGTCGTTACAATATCTACTCCCTCTTCCCGGTTAAGGGGAAGAGACCGAAGTAAGAGTTCATTCAAACTCCTTAGTTCTCATAAAACTATGGTTATTAGACAATGCCATAACATCATTCAAGAGTCTAAACATTCTAAAGGGAGTTCATCCAACATAAACTCAAAGGATGTTATAGTTCATCTTAGAAATGGAATAGTGGTTCTTTTTAAGTAATATACAAAGAATGGTTTCATAAGAAATATTATCTCTTGGAAAAGAATTTTAAAAAACTCAAAATGAGGTTGTCATTGAAGTCGATAGCTAGACAAACCAGACACTGGATCGTTATCATAGGCTCGAGGGTCATTATGGGTATATGCTCGAGTCATTAGTAACTTATGGGATTCCCTTGGATCTTTCATTTCAGATGAAGGAGAGCTTGATCATATTGTGAGAATAGTATGTGACAAAAGTCAGCATATTGCTTTAGGCCCCACTCCTATCTCGATTATGCCATGCCTCAGGAGAGTGAGTCGGATGATGATTATTCGATACCTTATGGAGGTTCAAGTTTCGGGATGCTCTCCCATGGATGTACAAGAAGAAATAGAATGTTGAGGAATAGCTGTAGTAGAAGAATAAATTTTTATATGCTTCTGAATATAAGCATATATCTATATTATAATAGCTTTAGAATATAATTTTCTATCATTTGTTTTAGGCTTCTTTCATTTGCCTATATGTGATGCCTTCTGAAATGTATTGATATTATTCTACCGCTTCAGTATTATGATATTTGATATATATGTTGTCCTTTCAATATTGTATTGTTTTTGATATTTTTGCTTTTGGATTTGATTGTAGCTACTAAGGGAAATTATTTATGAAATTTCCCTTATTATCTGCACTAATAATGTGTATGCCTCATATAAATTTTAGTTTGAAGGCGCCATAGCCAATGAATATTCATGGATCTTACCAAGTTTGATTTTGAGTGGTTGGAGCTTTTGTAGCTCGTTATCTACAAACGTTATGGTATTTTTCGTTTTTGATAGTTTCTAAATGGGTATTTAGTTCTGTGGCATACTTTTGTCACCTAACTTTTTACTATGTTTTGGCTACAACAGTACCTATTTGAATAGGCCTTCGGTATTCGTTATTTGGCATTTTAGCTGTATTATCATAGCATAACCTAATAATGATTCGGATACTGCTGTTACCTATTTAGATAAGTTTATGGGATTCATTGTTTGGCGTCTTAGTCCTATTCTAATAAGGTCCTAGGTCTCACCGAGTCTTTTCTTAAATGTTCGTTTATTTCAAACTCTATGGTCTAAAACGGGAATATACCTAATGCTTCTTGGATAGACTATTACCTAAGACTTTTCTATTTTGATGGAGAATTTACCTGCTAGGTGATTGGATCTTAACCCTTGGGTTTTCATTTTGATTGAGACTCCACCCACTAGTATTTAGGATTTCTCCTAGACTTCTCTTAATCCATTGAACTATTTGACCATGTTAATTGGGACTCTAGCCATTTAGGATTTTTCTAAGACTTCTCTTAAATCATTTGGTACTACTTGACCTTGGCAATTGGGACTCTATTTACTAGTAATTGGGACTAGCTTCTCCCTAGGATTTCTCTTAATGCATGGTATTACTTGACCATGGCTCTCTCTTGCATGCATTATCGGCCATTCGATGATCCATTAGGTGATATGGTCTTCTCTTTTAGGTGGTTGTAAGAGTTTTCTAAGCATGCATCACTATGGGGTTTATATATGGAATGGATCTGTCCAAAGGATCATCCTCTCTTAACTAAGGTCGCCTAACTGGTTTTGTTACCGAGTAAAAGGGGTTAGGCCATGGAAATACATATGAAAATATTATGATAATGAAAGATACCTACTTATGGTGGGGCCTAACCTTTTAAATAATTTGTATTTACCATGTAGTAAGTTTTGGTGAACTAAAGTGCTGCCATGCTGCAACGAAACAAGAAAGAATTTTGTTTTTCAAAGAGATATTCCATCGGTGAAAAAGTCAAATCAGGGGTTTTCCCTTTCTTTGGAAAGTTATACAAGCAGTACTCCTACGTAGTACTTTTAAAACATTTTTGTTTTTTGAAAACTTTTTGAGAGAGGTTATTTTGGTGCATGACTTGTAATCTAGATCAAAGCTCTCATTTTACAAGAAGTTTTATAAAGTAGTTGCATGAAACAATGCCCGTGGCGAACCCTAAAGAGAAAAGAATGATGATTAGAAGGTGGGACAATACTCGTATAGTTCGAAACTATGAGACGAGAACTTTAACAAACTCGAAGGTATATTGAAGAAACTCTAATAAGTCCCTCCAAGTATAAACTTGGTAGATAGGATGATTGTTGAAGGCAATATCTAGGAGTTCAAGAATTCTGAAGACCGGTATAATAAACACAATAAGTGCCTCCTAAGTATAAACTTGGTAGAAAGGGCAATTTCGAAAGGCAATATTTTGACCTCCAAGAACTCCGAATGCTAATATAAAACAGAATAAGTGCCCCTCCCCCTTAAGTATGAACTTCGTAAAAAGGTGAATTTCCAAAGGCAACATTTATAGCTCGAGAATTTTAAAGGCCAATATAACCCAATAAGTTCCCACAAGCATAAACTTGACAAAAAGGGCATTTACTAAGGACAAGACTAAATGCCTCTTGAGGGAATTATCATGAAATATTATGAAGGTTGCAAACGAGTAATTGTTTTCTGAAGGCATAAAGCTTTACCAAAGAACATCAATGCTTTCTCTTTATTTTGAGTTTAAATCTTCAAAAAAAAATCCCTTGTTGGCCGAAATTTGAAATATATATATATATCATGCTTTCGCCAAAAGACCTGAGTTTGATATTAGAACTTTCCTAGAATGAAAAATATGATAAAACTAAACCGTATTGGAACAAGGTATAAAACTTATTTGTTAATAAATTCAGAAATTTTCCCATTTTAATAGTTTTCTCAACGGCTTATGATATTTTCTGGCATTCATCGGTCGTGTATCCATTTGCAAGATGATAGATGCAATTCTTTTCACACGGCAAATTTTTTTTAATAGGCGTTAATGTGGGTAGGAAAGTCTTTCATAAATCTTTCAAAAGACTGGAGACAAGATTTTAATAAGTGAAGTGAGGATGCAATCCTTGCATTTCTTTTTGGTTTCATTAGTTGGAGTTGTAGGAAAAGGTCTCTTGGTAAACTGAGTTATATCTTCGTATATAATCAATTTAACACTCAAGTCTCTTACTTCATCATTTATGACTTTGACTATTTTCCTAAGTTTGATTGGTTCTTAAAGAGAATTACAAAGATATCCCGGAAGATGCTTAATTTAGAGAGCCTGAAGTTCATAGACGGAGTCATATTCCCCCCTTTATCTTTTTCAGCAATCAAAGTGAAGAGATGCTCATTGTTGTCTTCTTCGATGATCTAAAACCAAAGGCTTATAAGCAATCCTTAGTTAAATTATATAATATATTTTTTGCTAAATTTAGACATTGCTATTTAGGGGGACAACGATTAATTTTGGAGATGGGGAAATGAAGGAACATAGGTTCGATGCTCTTCTTCTAGCGCCAAAAATATCGGTTGGATTTTCGATCACACCTCCACACTCCAAAAATCGAAGGGTAAACTTTGACCAAACGATTTATTAGATACTACAATGGGTTGGTTGCTGAAGGGGTTTTACGAAAACTGAAGCTTTTGTTAAATCTTAAAGGATGATAATGATAGGAATGAGTATAATAATTAATCGAGATAAAGAGTAACGAATGTAGCTGAAAGTAAAGGTATTGAAAATAAGAACGTTGAGAATTATAGTGGTTCGAGGAAAAATCCCCATGTCAATTGTCATTTCCTTCTTTAGAGTTCTAATATATAGCTGCGAGGTTGTTATAATAATCAATTGGCCAAATTTCCCATTAAAGAGTTTCAACTTGAGCTCTAATATATGAAAGTACAATTTTTCTTAATGTTTGAATTATGCAAATGAAAAAATGCATCCCTCACGCATTGCGATGCGAGCCTATTTAGGAATTAGGCTATGTCATTGTTGGGGGATACTTTTTTATCTTGGATTTTGACATGGCCTGTTTGCATGGCTAAGAATTGGACATGTGTCGTCATTGGGTCGCATAGAGATTGACGTGTATTGATGACCTAAGATCTTATGTATTATTTTTAGATGTAGCAATCCATGTGTGCTACATAAATTTGGGCCATTTATGTTGTTGATCTTGATTGTTTCGTTGTGGATCTTTAACATTGATCCCCGCCTTTGCGTTAGCTTTTGGTTGATGTCGCTTTGAGGTTCTAGTCCCTCAGCTGTTGGTTGATCGAATGCTATATCTCTTGGATACTATTTATACTTCGACATATGGGCACTACAACAAAACAGGCTTTTTACAACGGGCAATGCCCGTTGTAATATGTGTTCCACAACGGGCAGCGGACCGTTGTAATAGGCGATGTTGTAATAGGTCACCCATATTTTACAACGGACAATGCCCGTTGTAATATATCTTTTTACAACGGGCAATGCCCGTTGTAATACACCTTTTTACAACGGGCAATGCCCGTTGTAATACACCTTTTTACAACGGGCAATGCCCGTTGTAATATGGAATATTGCAACGGTTTCTGACCGTTGCAAAATAAATGCAAATTTTAAAAAAAATTATAGCAGCATACCTTCATACCAATAATGAATAATTTAACGAGTAATAAATATTATCATAAAACAACCAAAATCACATTCGAAAAGACTAAAAGCTAGAGTCATAAAATTCCAAGACATTCCAAAAAGTTAGATAAGTTTACATTGACATAGTTCTAATATACACTATTTTTCATTTATTTAGTTCTCTACCCAATTCTCTACCTAGTTCTCTGCACCATTTCACATTTACAAACAAACCACCCACCATAGTCATTCACTTCCTCCATATTTAACTAACTTCTCCCTCATACAACTGTGCATTTACCTTCTGCACACTTTAGCTGACTGTCTTACATAAATGTAGCCAATTGTATTCAACATATCGACTCCATAAGCTGTAACAAAATCAAATTATGGTATTATCCCATATACAGAAAGGACATTGACATGAAAGACCTGCATAATTTAGATGAAATAGTTTAATTAAGGATAATTTATCTAATGATGAACAAGGGAGCACCAACAGGAAAATTAAGAGGGATAAGCTGATTCCTCTAAATAAAACCGAAAATCCTTTTTGGCAAGTAATATGCAAATTAGGTATCTATTATCATTAAACCGAAAATCCAGGTTGACTCGTATTTTTGGAAAGTTTTCCAAAAATGAACATTTTGGTGGTTTGAATGTACTGGAAATGTAAACATACGCATACCATTAGCTTCTATATTGTCATTTGCATCTTCAGTCATGAAAGTGTATTCAAGTTGATCTTCTTCCATGTCCTGTACCAAATATAGAAAAACATGTCAGTATTACATATACTTCAAAATAATGCACTGTAATTTCGATAAAATTTTATACAGACGGAACTTTGTATTTACTGACCAATGCATGAAGCAAGGCCTTATGTGTTTCGTGGATGCTTCTCAATTGCACAAATTGACAGGTAGAATGAAGATTAGTACTTTACCATTTTCTTCTGTTAGAAATAATTTAAAGGCACTTTAAAGTTTAAACTGAATACTGGACTAGACCAAACATGAACACTTTGTATTTAGGTGTAGTTGTATTACATGAAAGAAAAAAAATTAAAGCCCAGACCCTACTTATAATATTGCGTGTCATTTTGCATACAAAGTCCATGCATATATGTTTTAAATTGTGTGCTAGCATAGTATATAGTAGGGTACAGGTGTGTGAAATATTTGCATGACTGCATAATCATTGGCACGCATGTATATAGTTTGCCCAAGATTGTATTAAATCCATTCTCACGTGTTCAGGGGATATAATTGAAAACCAAAGTGTAATACAGTTATTATGTAATTCATTTGCATGAGGCAATACGTAAGAAAAAGGGTTAGCCCGGGTCAGTGATCTTTTCTTAGTTAGTTGAGTATATAAGTTGCAAGTAAAGACTATCCAAATTTTTAGGCATGTGTGTCCAGCTATTCGTTGCTTGCATATAATTCAATTTCTAGGCCACCTCTTACGTGCATATGAGTCATTTAAAACCATATTGAAGTATTAACTGCAATTTAGAAAAACAAAGTGTCAGGTTGTTAAATATTTGTTAAACCATCTCAATGTATTTTGTACATCAATTTCTCCAAAAGGTGTTTGGCTGTTTGCTACTTGCGTTGCCTCTATCCTTAGTAAATTGGTCACACGTTCATGCATTTAGGCCATATTTTATACGGGTATCAATGTATTGCCTCTTGGAAATTCTAGCATCATGAGATTAGAGATTGCCACACTGTATATTTTGATTTTCAAAAGATTAATCTTTACTATCATCGGCTACATATTTCGAATTACTTTAACTAGGCTTGATTTTCTGGATTCTCCAAACAATTAAGGGTGAAACAAAGATTACATTTTAATACTTTGTGTAAAATGGTATAAGTGAATATACCTGTAGAGTTTGTGTGTCGAATACGGAAACTAGAATCAATAATAAAAATTGCAAACATTTGTTAAATCATTCAAGAAATGTTTGACAATCACTATTTCATGCAAAATGGTATAAGCAACACACATTTAACTACCACACATACAAATAGTGGATGCAAAATCAAGCACTAAAATCACCTATGATAATCATATAAACATATGAAAAGATCAAATGATGATAATTTACATCAACTGATAAATAGAAAATTCTGTTATCGCTTAAGCAGTGCAAAATTATGTAAATTGTGAGGCTGCAATAATGTGAGGCTGTAAAAAAGTAATTGTGGTTCAACAAAGACTTGCAGAGAGATGCAGACACTTAGAGAGACCGAAGAAAAGAGAAATAACACAAGACATGTTATTTGATATCACAAGTTCACGATAGAAGAAATTTAACAAGCTTCTATTTCTTTTGTAGAAGATAGAAAAATTGGACCGGAGAGATGTGGTTCTATCTGCATAAGCTACCTTAATAAGACTTAAGTTCTCAACTGCACAAATTGACAGGTAAAACTTACTTTCCTTTGAAGAACATGCATCAATGTGTCATCCAAACTTTGCTCAAGCCCCCACAATTCATTGATGCTCATTCCATCAAGATCTTCTCCTATTCTCTGCCTACATGTAACAAAATTGTTTGTAATAAAGTCAGTGATAAAACTGATATAATTTCACATGCATCTTGAATTATAGTCACCTTATCTCTTTTCGGAGTTTCTGGTTATCTTCCTCAAGGCTCCTCAATGTACTTTGCATCCTCTACATCAAACCAGACATAATTTTACATGCACACAAAAATTTATAGACTATTGATAAAGAAAATATGTACATTTTCAGTTACCTCATACAAATCATTCCACAAATCAATGCCGGCTTCCTTTTGATATCTATCCACAATCTTCTTGGTGCTGTATCACATCATATAATCAACCACATTGACCATTTCATATATAACAAAAACAAACCTATATAGTACCAAGAGAATAATATGTGTTAATAACCTGGTAGAAGGGCTGCAGTATTCTGCAAACTTGCCAGTGCTGGAAAACATGATGACAGATACTTGAGCATCACATAGAACAGTGAGTTCTTTGGCCTTTTTCATAACTCCAAGCCTCCTTTTTGAATAAGTGACTTGCCTATTAGTTGGGTTTTCTATTTTCTTTATCTCTATTCTTTTATATTGGATGGATCACAAATTAAAACATGCATTATATGGATGGAATCTTGGGTGGTAGTATACCATAAAGTTATGTTCCAACAATAAAAAAAGGCTTACGTTGAGATGCCTGATTTTCCATAGGAATCGTAAGCTTGACACTGCGTTGGATCACTTAGAACCTGGTAAGCTTCACCTAACACCTGAAATGAGATCAAGTACTTCAGTCCATATGAAAAAACAAGGTTACAAATTTTTTTATATCCCCAGCTTCTGTCCAACTAAGTTTGGTACAATTATCAGAAATTTGACTGTTTTTTTTTGGTTTGAAGGTGTGGTCCAAGGTTACTAAAATGGAATTCAAAATTTCAAATTATAGACCGTAATTTTTTAAAATAGAATTCAAATTATAAATCATAAAGTTTAAACTCTAGATCGAAATCAGATCTGATTCACAAATCGTGGATTCAGAGAGTTTATATTTAGTTATTGTATATGTCTTATGCTAGAAATTTTGCTCTAAATAAAACCAAAAACATAATTTATCTTGTTTTATGTTTATTTTCCGTAGAAAACTATCAGTCAAATATAGATACAAATAAGTATTACCTGAGGAACAGATGTGTTGGTGGTTCGATCCTCAACGGGTGATTTAGGTGATGTATTCGGAGAACTTCCATCATTAAACTGCTCGTTTCCATTCAACTTGTGAACACCACCTGATGCTTCACTCTCTCCATATGAGATAGGACCTCCTACAAACGGCGGACCACTTGATATTCTCCAACTTCTTCAACTGCTGGCTATCCCAACAAGACCGCAACCTCACCCAGCTCTACTCCGCTGTCAACAAATATTGAAAAAGCATCATACATCAGTGGTCAGGAAGTGATAAGAGGTATCACGACGTTCTCAAAAAAGCTGGTGGAGAGGGCACATCCTGGCAATTGCAAGAAGGTACCACAATAATCTTAACCAGCTCTAACACAGTATTGAACAAAGCCAACAGTGTCACAGGACCATCTCTTATACCCTCTTTTCAATTCTGATAATTCCAATTTCAAGCAAAAGTAATAATCAACATATGAACATTAAATGTGTGCATGTGCAAGAGATCTCAAAATCTAAGCAAGTACTGGCCAATGATCCATTGAGTCTAATAAGAAAATATGACTAACATCTAGAGAGTAATGATGCACCCATTAGATAGAATGATCAAATTGACTAGGCTGCCAAGAAGGTTAAAAAAAGGGATTTAATCAAAAAAGAATTGTTAGTCAAAGAGAGTCCAGAATGGGAAGACGGAGAAAATCAAGAGGAAATCAGGTTGTCTTCAAAACAAGGCAGGGTATTTTGCAGCCGCAACAAACTTTCTAAATGATAATCCTTTGTCGAAAACGAAGCCGACACCCGCCTGCTCGTAGACCAAGTCATCGGCAACAACGAATGCTACTACCGTGCCAAAACCGCCTTCGCTCGCCAAAACGTGCTGCCCATGTTCACACCCACCTGGACCAGCCGGACCGACAATCTGTTCATTTGGGTCGGCGGGTGGAGGCCCACCACGGCCTTCCACATACTGTACTCCAAGTGCGGGATCCAGTTCGAGCAGCAGTTGGTGAACATGGGAGCGATAGGCTTCTTGGGCCAGAACCTGGGCGGGCTTTCGGTCCAGCAGATGGAGAGGGTGGATGCTTTGCACAGGGAGACGGTTAGGTTTGAGAAGGACGTTTCTGAGGAAGTAGCAGGGTACCAGGAGACGGTGGCGTCAGCGCAGCTGGTGGGGATATCGCATGAGTTGACCGAGGCGCAGAACAGGGGTGCTGGGATGGAGAACGGGGGTTTGGTGGAGCATGCCATGGCCGGTGATATGGAGGAGAAGAGAAATAAGATGAAGGATTGGAAAGGGAAGGATGGAAGAAAGGCAATAGGAGAAAGAGAGGAGGTCAGATAGGGATTCGATTTGGGATTTAGGGTTAGCGATAAATAAAGTTTTAGCAACAAAGGGAAGAAAGCAAACAGATGGGGGCTGAGTGGACCGATAAAATAAAGGCTAAGGCTATTACAACGGGCATTTTTGACCGTTGTAAAGCTGGCATCTATTACAACGGGCCTGAGTGGACCGTTGTAATAGTCATCTATTACAACGGGCAAACAATGCCCGTTGTAAAAAGGGGTTGTATATGGCATATTTTACAACGGCCCTGAATGGACCGTTGTAATAGCCTTCTATTACAACGGGCAACCAATACCCGTTGTAAAAAGGACGTTGTAATAGGGTATTTTTATTGTAGTGGGGCTTACCCTATGGTTTGATGTGCCAGAGAGTGCCATGCAAAAGTACATACAAGTGTCCACTGGTGTTCAATATTTGAAAGTATAATATAAAGCAATGCTCATATGGTTTAAAAGTGGAATACAATTCAGTAAAAATTATGGTATAACATAAATAAACAGAAGATTACATATGTATTCTGTAACATGAGAATCAGCCTATATTACTATTTTTCTGGCCGTGATTTAAATTCATTTTTAAACAGTATAAATGATCATTCGAAATATTATTAAGTTGTTTTAATTAATTAAAAAATTATAACTTATATATATTATTTAATTAATCTATAAACCCTCTAATAATATTGATTTTATCAAATAGATAAATATAACATTAAATTAATTTCTTCGGTTAGTTTACAACATATATGAATTGGTCGCTTTTGGAATTCGCAATCAGTCTATGTTGTGTGACTCATGGGTGAGAATTCGATTAAGAAATAATATCAAACAATTTGATATCAAAGTCCACACCCATTTGACTTCATTAATTGGCATGTCATTGTGGCATAAGTTTTATTGCATGTAGATAGACTAGGAAAATTATATTGAATCTAATCAAACATAAACCCATAAGTTGACGATGTCTGTATGCATTTTCTTTTCGTCGTCTCTATATCACTTAGATATCTAGAGTTTGATCAATAATCAAAAGCTCTAAAATTTCCATAGTTAATAGCGAAGACCAACTTCAATGCCTTAGTTCAGATGGTGGTAGTAATCGAATGACCGAAAGTACTACGACTATAGACTTAAAACTTTAAGTTTACTTCCATTTACGGTGATACCAACCTCCTATACCAGAGGAGACAAATCCTTTATTGAATAGCGTTTCATCCCCAAATGACTTGACATATACCCAAAAGAAGCTGTAGCTTGGTCGTGATTCGATGAATTGACTAAAATCAAAGCACATCCTCCTCGTTTATGCTGTACGTATTCTCAAGTCTAAAGACTACTACACATCGTTATGCTAAGATCCTATGTTTTGACTCGGATATATTTAACATACGTAGGACTCTTAGTTGAGTCGTTCTATGATCATCCATTAATCATAACTACATAACCTCTTGGTCCCCCCAACGGTCATGAGTAATTCTCCATCTAACATATGGAGAGCGATACATACACTAATATCAATAGATGCTTCAATATTCTTTTTTAATACATCTTGACTAGGAAACTTTACATTTGAGTATTATTACTAGGTGTATTCAATACTCTTAGTTATGATCGACTCTCAACTACAATCGATATAATACTCTATTTATGGATTTTCTATTTATATATATTTAATGCTTATAATCATATATATATATATATATATATATAATTGTACTTAAGGTATATCCTTAACTCTCTTAATGTAAATGCGAGTTTATTGGTCAAATCTCGCCGGATTCTATACCAGTGTGAAGAAATTAATACAGTTTGAATGAAGAAAATGACGACTTCTACCTAGCCGTTCGAGTACAACTTTTCAAATTTCCAAAATTTAAATTTTTAGTATTCAAATTTTCAAATATTAAGGACTCGTTTAGTTTACCATTTTTAGTTTTGGGTTTTCATCCATATAAAAATCTGCACAACGCATGTATTTTTGATAAACAACCTATGTTGAAAATAAAGTTAACATACAAGATTGATGTTTTCCGTGTTTTGAGAAATTATAAAAGCATGGAAAACAATTTGTCACCTTCAACGTCCCTCAATCATCGTAACGACTAATAACAATAAATCTTTTCCTCCGTCCACTTCATATTTTGTAACGGATGTTGAAAAAGCAAAACACAACTCAAAATGAAACTATAACGAAACATAAATTAAACTATAACGAATCATAAATTTTAAAATTCAAAATTTTAAATTTCATATTTTAAAAAGTAGGTAATGGGTTACCCAATAATAAAACTTTTTGTAAAAGGGCCATAAATAGGTTACCTATATATAACCCTTTTAATAAAGGATCATAGATTGGTTGATGTAGCTCACTCATAAAAAGAAAGGTTAATGGGTTTGGTATATAAGTTAAGGAGTTTGACGTTCTTTCAGCAAGTAAGCCTCTAATGTTGATAAGTTCTGCTTTTGAAAATTTATATCTTTTCTTTTACTTTATCGTCTCATTCCTTTAAAAGCGTCATATGGTAATGAATTCAACAAGTATTTGTCCAAAACTTATTCAAGTCATATCCACTATGGCAGCATGAAAGGACACATCTAACTGGGAATGAGTGGATTAGATTTTCTGTATTCTACTTCTTTCTTCAAGTACAAGTTAATTTGATTTCTCAGATGATTTATAGCAAGGTATTTATTCTAAATTTATTAATAAAGTTTTGCGATCTCTGTAAGAAAGGAAAAAAATATATAATTAATTCCTCAAGTAAAATACAATGTCTTTCATCACATTCATCCACCAAATTTATGTTAGTACTATTCTCTTAGTATCACACCAATTAATACATGTTCAACTGAAATTTATTTATTCCTTTCCTTTTTCATTCACTCAAATTAATAGACTTGCAAAATGGTGGATAATGAATTGTTTTCTGCCCTCTTAGTTGTTTAGCCATACTGATGCATTAAATAGAACAAGTTGACGAATTTATAAGATGTCTTTCATTGGACTTAAATGTTAAACAAATTTATTACTGAGATACAGAAAACCCACCATAGAGTTGGGTCCTTTTCTATGTTAAAAATATGTTAGGAATTGCTTGACAAAGTTGATGGGGGCATGCACGCATATCATTTAATTGAAAGAAATCAAAATTTATAATGGAAAGGAAGTATATATATATATATTTTGTTGCAATTTCTAAAGTATAACTGTGAATATTTGCATATACAATAGTTGAACATGAAGTTTTCTGTGTTTAATTCATTGTGGGAGTATTTATTCAACTAATTCACATTGGTTGTTGGCTTATCCATCCGTCATCAACAAAGGATCTTTCTACAAGAGGATAGAGCTGTGCAGCATTTAAGTGTTTCATCCAATTCACTCTGCCATGCATGTTAGCACCTGGCCCTGTGTTTTCCTTCTCTACAAAGGTAGTTACTTTTCTGTAAAAAAATAAATAAAATAAATAAATAAAATAAAGAAAGCATTTAACACACATATTTTAGTACATTTTAGAAGATAAGGGAATTGTATGAATTAGGAAATTGAATAGCATTAGAGCATATTATAGTAAATACATACCCAACAAAATTATTATTATCCCATCCTCTAGGAACAATAACAGAGTCCATGTAAGTTTGGTAAAATATAACTTTTGCAAAAGGTCGCCATGCTCTTCCTAAATATGTCTTTGCCGTTCCACTTACAGTGCAATTTTTGAACACGAATCCCGATGAATCTTCTTTGTAACGTCCATGAGCCGTCACCCACCCAACAAAATTCGGTGCGCTTGGTACAGTATGAATGGTGCAATTCTAAACATAGAAAAATATCATGTTGATCATATTCCTTAATAATATGAGGCAAAAATAACCTTCAGCAACGATGTATATGTGTCGCTTGGCGGTTTACATTGAAGAAAAGTGTTTTTATTCATAGTAATAAATCAGATGCAGCTCATCTGGTCAGAACCCCATAATGTCAAATTAGAAGTTTAAGGACAATGAAACGCCTACCTCTACTTCCACTATAGTTGTATAACTAGAAGAATCAATGTGCTATAATGGTAACTAATTAAGTCAAAAAGAAAAATTACATACCTCATACAAAGATTGTCCAAAGCCCCAAATGAAGTCAACAGCACCTTCAATATTGCAGTTTTTGAAGTAATGCCTATTATAGAGATCACATACTGTATCTTGGATTCCAATAAAATTGCAGCCATACACGGCAATTTTGTCAGCAGCTAGGGTTACTGCAACAGCTTTGCCTTCATACAAGCCTCTTCCATAGTTATTCTATAATGAAATATCCACTGTAGCTAAATAATTCTATCAAAATAGTATTCATAATTCAGGTTTGGATATACATGAGGTTATGTGGGACAAACCTTGATACCAAGATCTTTTAATACTACATTTTCTGCCCAAACTGCTAAGGTTGCACTATCATTATATTGGACCAACTCATATCTTTTACTATCATGATCCGAGCTCACTTTATATCGGTCGGGGTAATGGTTGTACCATGGTAGTTTCGCATCATGATCAGACCATGATATTACAGTTGTATTTGCTCCTTCACCTTCAAGCATTAAGTATCCTTTCTCTGCTGGTATTATCACTTTTTCCCTGTGTATGCAGTCCAAATAGTACATGATCAATTACAATTAATATCCAATACAATTACATGGACATAGAAGAAGAAAAATATTACTCATAAGTAAATTAATAACTTACATGTATGTACCAGCTTTAATTTTAATTTTAATCCACTGCTTGTTTTGTGCTGGAACTGAATCTATAGCTTTTTGAACAGATTCAAAATCGCCATGGCCTTTGACGTGAACAGTGATGGTCTTTGTGATTTCTGCTTCTGCCGCAACACTAGATATATGCATGACGTTTATTATTAGTATCAGAATTGAAAATTTAACTTTCATGTTGATTGATGTTGTAGATAAATAGTGCTTTGTCATCGAACTATTACTTGGAGTCTTTATTTATAATGATGAATTTCTTATGAGAAACAATATGAATAGGTTTAACCTTATATAGTAGGCAAGTATATTACATCGGATTCATAAACCTTCTTTATGCATGCACATAATATATATTCAATGAACAGTCCTAAACAAGACATTATTTTAAGTGTTTACTTTATATAATTCATTCACCATATAAAGTCATGATAAATTTAATCGTCATTTACTTCAAATATGTTTAATTTAAATTCCTTAGTATATATGGATCTAAGTTTCCTATTCTAAATGGAAAATGATGCTGCTTGATCAATTTACCTTCATATAAATTATGAATGCACGTTTGGATTAGGAATAGAATTCGTTCAAAGTTCATGTACTTTCTTTTTTTACCCTATAAGTCAATCAAATAATTAAATAGGTAAAATAGGAAATGTAAAAGGCCATAAAAAACGAAGACTGTTTTCAGAAAATTTAGAACAAAAGCAGAAATTGATCAAAAAAATAATTCATAATACATGCTGTTACTACTTTAGTCCAAATTACCATACAGGAAAAAATTAATAATAATTTAATGTCCAGCATATTATTTTGGTTTTCTTATATTTCTCCACGAGCCTATAAAAAAGATAAACAACGCATCAGAAATTTTGATTATAATTTAGGGTTATTTTACCTATTGGGCTTATCATACTGAAACTATCAGTTTACATGGTCCAAATTTATTTCAGTTTTAAAGTCCCATCGCATACCTCATACCAAATCAGAAACTAAACATAGGAACTTCTGCTTCGGAATGCAACAAATGGATAATCTTTAAGAGTAGAATCGAAAACAATTTTTTTTTTTTTGCTTTTCGCCAATTGAGAAATAGCAAAAACTTTCTTTATTACCATATCTTCTCCCTTTTGTTCTAATGGTTATGATTTTTCATCATTTTCTCTTATACATATTGAAAACACAGGACTCAAATTATGAAGGCAAACTTTCCTTTGCCTTTTGCATTCTCCTTGTTCATTTAAGATAGGACAAATTTTCAAAGAGGGCTTGGCCAGAAAACAATTTGTATAGATAGGGTCAGCGGAAAACTAAATACAAAATAGACCTCGTTTTTATATAGCTTGCGCAAATATGCATTGCGCAAGCTATAAATCGGGCTTCAAAATTCCACCAAGCACAGAATCTATCCCCATTCCAACCCAATTATTTTCTCAAATCAAACATCCGATTTATGTTAATCTCAAGTATACTTTGAAGTAACTAATCGTTTTAGCTATAAATGGAAGGAACTTCTTCATCCACGACAATTAGAAATTAAATTTTTTTGGTTGAAATTGATGTTAAATTAACAAGTGATTGTTGTTGGTAATGATACTAAATATTGTTGGTATTGTGGATGACAATTCCGCCTATTATTGTTGTCATAGTTGAAATTTTAGTTATTGATAAATCATTCTGAAAATCCTAGTTGCAAAATTGATTTTTGAATGAATAATTGGGTGATAAATATGTTGTAAAATTGCCTCCAGGACCCGAAGATAGAAGTGTTATTTATCTTCAAGATCATCATAGAAGTCCAAATAA
The DNA here is from genome assembly GCA_030737815.1 of Allium fistulosum. Lineage (NCBI taxonomy): Eukaryota > Viridiplantae > Streptophyta > Magnoliopsida > Asparagales > Amaryllidaceae > Allium > Allium fistulosum. The sequence continues at coordinate 658,564,448 of CM060904.1, forward strand.
TTCGCTTATGGAGGTATTTATTTTATACACATTAAAATATTGTTAATCCAAAATGCAAATATGAATTACTAATTGCAATTCTTTGTTATAAATCAGGATGTAGAAACAATTAAACTTTATGATCATTCAAGTAAGCTTAAAGAAATATATTTTAATGATCCTAGGTTAGAACAACACCTAAGAATAGCCGAGTTTTGAAAAGCAATGCAAGTTTATTATATTAGACAGGATCATCATCTTATTACGACATTGTGTGATAGATAGAGACATGAGACAAATACTTTTCATTTTAGAGTGGCAGAAATGACTGTAATTAACTCTAGTTGATGTTTACTTTTTGTTTGGTTTGGACATGAAATGTTTCCCGGTATGTTTACAAAAATTGGATATTGATTATATGGAGTTGTGTCATGATTTGCTTGGTATATTTCCATCAAAAGAGACTGTAAAATCTAAAAGTGAGCTAGTGATGACTTGGTTTAAAAGTGAATTTTATGAACCACTGGCTGAAGGTGCAATGGATTTAGACATACTTCGTCGTAGTCGTGTTGTTATCATGTACTTTTTAAGTTGTTTCCTTTTTTCAGATCGTTCAAAAGGTAGATTGAATTTGAAATTTTTGTCATTTCTGGAAGATTTAGCAAATTGTGGTTACTATTCATGGGTAGTGCTGTACTTTGTTATTTGTATAGTGAGTTGATAAATGTTGCTTTAGAAAAAAAAATTTAGACGGTTCTGCAATATTGTTGCAAATATGGTCTTGGTCTCGTATTGCTATTGGACGGCCTTCTGCAAGAATTTCAACGAATTTATATCTTTACCTTCCGTTTGGAAGTAGGTGGAATTATTCTAGGAGTTGGCGTGAGACTTCAAAAAAATGTACAATTTTACCGAAATTAATTGGATTTGCTAGCAGATGACGCCATGACCTAGGAACCATATTCTTTGTTGATTAAATTTGGGCATCTCGACGTTGACTATATGTATGCGGATTAGATCACTAAGAGTAGACTAAAGCTTTTTTTGAAATTTGAATTATATGCTCTAGACTGAATGATGAGACGGTTTGGATTTAACCACCAACGCATTCCAGATCCCATAATGCCATTAGACCTAGAACCCAGTAGTTAGATGGACTTTCTTGAGGAAAGTATCACTTTATGAAATTCAAAAGTTGATCGTGTTGAACAAGCACGTAATCCTTCGACACCGGTGCGTGAGTATGAGTACTTGTATTGGCAAATAACTCGCCATTATATTTTGAAAAAGTCGGCAAGGAAATTGGTAGCTTACATTCCTCGAGCTCCACTAAAGCGTGATGTGGTTAGTATTTTAATTTATAAATTTTGGTTATCCATACTTTCGGATCATATTCATTGTTATATTGTTTTGTAAGTCGCGTAGGTAAGCGGGATATATAGCGATTTTGATGTGGTTGACGAAATTAAAGAGAATCGTATGGAGCTGGAGAAGTGAAAACTAAATGCATTGACTTACAACGTATACCTGATACAATTCTAGATAGAAACAAGTTAAAAAGGCCAACAAAACCTTTGTAACATGGGAGGAGGCACATACAACAATGGATGAAGTGGAGAAATGACAAACGACATGGGAGGAACCATATGCAGAAGTAGAGGGAGAAATTCATCCCCAATGGCCTATGTAACAACCCGAAATTTAAGCTAGAGTAATTAATTAACGAATTAATTAAATAATAAAATAATATTATGAAACTATCAAAATTGGATCACAGAAGTTGCACCATTGTGTCCATGGTAATTTTCTAGTCAGTTTCCATATACAGATTGTCAAAATTGGAGCAAGAACGAAGAAGTTACAGAATAAACAAGAAACGAGAATATATATATATATATATACACGCAAGGTTGACCCTAGGGTCGACCCTCACCATGGCTAGGTCGACCTATAGGTTGACCCTAGCAAGTGGTAGGTCGACACCCAGGTCGACCCGCATGCATTCTTTTGCTGGCTTCGTCCAGTTCGATTTCAACACATCATTTTGCTATTTTTACTCCATCTTGTGCGTCCGCCCATCCAATGGTTCCCATCGAGCCTATAACGTGATTGCACCAGATTTAATCTTCAAATCCAATGGTCTGAGATCCACAAGTGACTATAAATAAGACCCTAGGCCTAGCTATTTTTCTCATTTAGATTTTCTCTATCTAGATTCATTACCTGGGGCTGGACCCTAAAAGAAATATTTTTCCAAGGAGAAGATCTTTTTGATTAAAATATTTTAAACCCCTCAAGTGGATCCGGGAAAGCCAAAGAAAAGAGCTAAGGACCACAAATGGGCGCTTAAGTAATTATTTTAGATTTTTAAGTAATTTAAAATAATAGGGTTTCCAATAGTTTTAGTTTTTCTATAATTTTGGGATAGCCTTTATGCAAGTTTATTTACAGTTTATTTTTAAGTAAAATTTAGACTTGTTTTCCAGTCTATTTTCTTTTAGCTATTCTATTTCAGTTATCTGCAATTATTCACTATTAATTATAGCCTTCCCAATTATTGACAGTTATTTACGGTATTTATAGTTATTTACTGTTAATTACGCTTTATTTACATCTATTCTATGTTGAGATTTATTCTATAAATGTCAGTTTCTTTTTAATTTCCTTTTCACACGAGTATAATAAATAGAGGAAAATAATTTATTAATATGAACTAAAACATAAGAATGTTGAATTTATAGAAAATGGGATGTAAAATAAGAAGAACTATAATAAATTGGACTTAGACTGAAATAGGCAAATTTAAGACATTTGCAAGCATAGTTATAACATGTAATTATAACTAAAAAAAGAAAATAGAAGAAATAGCAGAAGTAGCTTATTTTTAAACTTTGGTCTTGGATTAAGTAGATAAGCAAAGTTATAACACACAGGTTATAATTAGAGACAAAACAAATAAGGCTTATTTTAAAGACTTATACTAAGTTAATAAGCAAAGATAGAAGTAGGACCCGTACCGGCAGCATTTCCCTTAGGACATGCTTATGCTGTTTAGGGTAGATAAGTGGTCAACAATTAAAAGTTCAAATCAGGGGATTTGGACAAGGGGCGCAACTAGATTTTGTTTGTTAGGACCCGTATCGGCAGCATTCCCCTTCAGTAAGGAACTAGTAGTCTCACAACACATGGAGGTGAGGATGGGCACGCTTATGCTGTTTAGGGTAGATAAGAGATCCAAAGATGGAGCAACAGGCAGCGCGAGCCTAACGGTGGTCGAGCGTGTGGCCTCGGTGTAGAAAGGTAAGTCGCTATTGAGTTCCAAGCGCTAAACAGGTTTCTTTTGCTATGAGACCCACAGGATAGGACTAGCCCGTAGTAGGCACAACAGAGATAGAAGGTCGATCAAAGTATAGAATTAGGACTTCAGCCTAATTAAACTAGGATTGGTATTTCAGCCTAATCAAAGCAGTTTTAGAAAAGTGCAAACAATATAATCGAACTATCTAAGCAAAGCAAACAGTTAAACCGTATTTTATTCCAACTTTATCTTTTCCTTTATTTCCTTTTATACTTGAACTATTGCGAAGCCTATTATCTTTACCTTGCTTAAGAATACTAGTTATTACTTTCATTCACCAGACTTTTAGTCTGACTCACTCCTCTATTTCCCCTTTTCCTCCGTAGGCCAGTAGAGGCAGGGATAATAGATTTCGGATTTTCTTGGAGATTCAGTTGTGGAGTTTTTCTTCCTATATTCTTCTTCTTCTTTTCAGTTTTAGTTTGATGTACTAGCACTTGTTGAGAGGGATGGTTTTATGTATGTACTCTGATATCGTGACTAAGATGATGTTTTCCATAAAACACATATATTTGGTATTTTGAGACTTATTTTGGTTATGACTTATTTTATGAAGTTAGATTTTTAATAAGTTATTGTTTTTAAATGTTTCCACTATTTTATTTATTTTTTCCTGTGAATCTTAGTTTCTGTAAGTTTTTAGCTATATCTAAAATACACCATATTCTTTAGTGTACTATTTTTGGGTATATTAATGGGTGTGGGGCATTTCACTTGGTTTCAAAGCCTAAGGTTAAAGAATTCCTAAAAATTTGTTTTAAAAAGTAAAGTATTTTCAAAAATAACTTGTTTTAAAGGTATTTTTCAATAAGAAACTCTTAGAAAAAGTTTTCAAGTATAAAAGAGAGTTTTTATAAAAATCCCCTCAAAGTCCAGTTCAATCTTCCTTCGATTCTTTCGAGCCTAAATTCTCTTTTTCTTTGCATAGAATGCTTCCTGAGGGTATCCAAGTCCCAGGCTAGTTTAGTAGATACCTTTAAGCTACGACTCCAAAGGTGCAAGCGTAAGCGCACAATCCAGCACCAGTGTGTGTAAATCCCATCAATCCACCCGTAGCAGCCAATTTCTCTAAGTTATGCAAGGACTTCGCCAATTTAGGAGGCAAGACATTTTCCGGTATAGAGGATTTTGTGGAGACGAGAGCTTGCTTAAGGAGTACAAAGAGGATATTTGGGCTATTGGGACTGGAGGATTATCAGAGAGTTCAGCTTGCATCTTGGCAGCTGAAAGGAGAGGCTTCTTATTGGTGGGAGGTTGTTGAGTTGGAAGGAAGAGACGTTAGATGGTTTGGATTCCGAGAGAGGTTTGAGAGGAAGTTTTTGTCAAAAGTAGAAGAGAATTTGCAGTTGGAAAGGTTTATTAGCTTGAAGCAAGGAAGTCTTTCTTAAAGGAGTATGTCAACCAATTTAATGAGTTGTCGCGGTTTGGGATGGAGTTAGTGAATACACCACACAAGAAGGCCATGAAGTTCACGATGGGATTGAATCAGCCCTTCAAGGGTTGTTATTGACTCACGTACCGATGGGAGCTACCTATGAGTCACTAGTGGAGATAGCGCTTATGTCTGATGCAGCTAAGGAAGGAGAGTCTAAGGAGGTCCCTAAGACGAAAGGTTCTAAGAAGAAATGGTGGAAGAACAATAAAGATAAAAAGAAAGGAGAAGGGCCTCAGAAGCAGATTAAGAAAGGAGGGAAGTGCAATAGTTATGGGATGGTTGGTTATTACATAAAAGACTGTAAGAAGGCAGGGATGAAGGGAAAGTGTTATAATTATGGACATCCCTATCACATTAGTAGATTTTGTCCTCAGAAGACGGGGCAGGAAGCAGGTGCACCAGCAGCACGGATTCAGGCATTGGATGAAGCACCTTCTAGTAGCGGACCAGATAGAGGTAGGAATGTCACCGTGGAAGGTTTGATTTCTAATTCTGATTTTTCCATTCGGACCCTTTTCGATTCTGTAGCATCACACTCTTTCATCTCTAGTTCTTTGGTTGATTGTTTGCACTTAGATATCTCCTTAGCAGTGGACCCCATAGTTGTTTCAAACCCCATAGGAGGATCAGTACATTTATCTATGATTTGTAGGGGTTTGAAAGTTTTTATCCTGGGCGTAAAGTTTGATTGTGACGCCTATGTATTTGAATTTTCGGGGTATGGGATGATTTTGGGGATGGATTGCCTATCCATATATGGAGCGATATTGGACTGCGAGAGGAGAGTCGTTAGACTAGAGACATGCGGCGGTAGGACTCTCGAGGTTTCTTGTGACCTACAGGGGTCAGTCATGTTAAGCTTCCTTTATTCCCACGATTAGCCATTAGCAGAGTTAGATTCAGTTCCAATCGTCAAATATTTCCCGGATGTCTTTGGGGAGGTTAGGGGACTACCCCTTAAGAGAGAAATCGACTTCAAAATTTATTTGAATGACAATGCTAAGCCAGTGGCATTGCCCATGAGACACGTGACACCTAGGGAGAGGAAGAAGTTAAGCAAGCAGATTCGTGAGCTATTGGAGAAAGGCTTCATCAGAAGGAGCATATCCGAGTGGGGAGCGCCAGTCGTCTTCGCTACTAAGGCGGATGGTTCCCTTCGACTTTGCATAGACTATAGAGAGTTAAATAAGCTCACGAAGAAGAACCGTTATCCACTTCCTAATCTTCATCACCTTCTTCATCAGAACCTGAGTCTACTTCGTTAGAAAGGACATCGAAAGATAATATTTTGAAGGCATCTATCTCCTCTCTTTTGGAGACTTCTACTCCCTGCTCCATTTCTTTAGCTTTGTCCATAAATTTATTGACAGGAGCAGGGTCTAGAGAAGGAAAGCTCAAATCTAGGCGTTTCTCAATGTTGCCAGCATAAGCAAGCATTAGGGCGTCCTCATAGGAGTTTTCAATGATGTCATTAAGGGAAGTATTCAGAAATTGTGACAACCATTACTTAGCATCAAAGATAGTATTGATAGCCAACTTTAGAGAATTTTTCTTTTTCTTCAACTTTTTCAAGAGAGAATACTGTTTGATCACCATTTGAGCTTTCTCATCTTCAGCTTCTTTCAAGGACATTTTCAAAGCCATATTTTCAACAGCTAGAAGTTGTTTTGATTTCCTCTCTTCAAAAATAATGGACTCTGCCTGAGCGAGAGAGGCTCCCATTCTTTCATATTCCTTCATAGCACTATCTTTGTTAGTAGACAGGGAAGTAATTTGGCTTTTTAAAGTTAAGATTTCCTCTTGAAGTCTGGAAGTCTCGGTAGAGGATTTTGACACATTTTCTTGAAGAGAGAGCTAGCTTTTAGAAATACGAAAGGAAAAGTATGATGCAAGTCAGTATTGAGAGAGAAACAATAGTAAGAAAGATAAATAATGTGAAACATACCAGAAGTTGCTGCCCTACTAGAGACCGATAGTGACCCACTGGATCAGGAACAGAAGAAGGTAGGTGAATAGAAGCAAAAGATTAAGAGTTCAAGATAAATTTAACTATTTTTTCAAAATCACTTGAAGGCACAGGCGACGTGAGTCTAGAAGGGTTCAACTTCTGAGAGGGAGTTGAAGTTCCTAGGTCTTTTTGCATTTTCTCAATCACATGAGGAGAGCTTGAAATGATGGTGTGAGATAAGAGATCGTCCTTCGCGGGAGTTGCCTTGGGTCAATCAAGAGAAGCTTCAACAATTGGACTCTCCAAAGTATTTCACATATTAATAGTCTCAATCTCTTCTAGTGGTGGAGAATCTGGAACTTCAACAATCTTGGCCTTCTTGAGGGATGGGCCCGCAATAGCCACCTTGCCCAATTTTCTTTTCACGATCATCTTTGACCTAGCAATGGCCTGAGTCAAGGATGATAAATGAGATGTGGAATTTGGGAGAGCAGGATCACTTGTGATTAGTTCAACCTCAGGAGCAGTTGCTGAAGATTAAAAAAAATACAAGTTAGTGAAGTAATTTACGAAGTAAGCTAACGAAAATCTGCAAGTACTATGTTTAGGCTTACCAGCGTGATCTGGGAAAAATAGATACATAGGGGAGAAGTTCTTCAAATCACCCAAAGATAAGAAGTGTTTGCTTCGAGAATTATGTTGAACTGGGGGAGGATGACCAAGGACCCTTTGACCAGCCGGTAGAAGAGAATGTTTTTGAAGGTTTGATGGAGTTAACTATGTGAGCCTGTTTCTAATGCTACTTGAGCAACAACCAACAGCTTGATGGTTTTCTTATCCCCGTCATTTAGATCTTTAGTAGAAGGACCTGACAAAGAAGCAAAGATTAGCAAAGGAAAGTAACTAAATAAGGTAAAGACTATGATAAACTTACGCGGAGAAGAAAAGACTCCACTGATGTTGGGAAAGTATTTGATGAAGAAGAATTGCATCTCCTAATCTTTGAATTTTTTAACCCCTTGGTGATTAATTTTTTTGAGAGTGTTAGCTCTGAAGATCTGGTTTTTTAGGTTGCTTATTTTGACTAAGCGGATCAAATAGTTGAGAATTTCAGCATTTAATGAAGGAATTCCTTACCAAGAGCCATGAGTTCCTAAGAAAGAAGGTATGTGTAAACATTGGTAGATAACTGGATGGGAGCGATCCCCGGGTGGGTTAAGGATTTGGATAAGAAATCCGGGAAAGGTAGGAAGCCACCGTGCTAAATATGGCTAGCAGTATAGGCGAAATATCCTTCGGGAGGATTTTGAATGGTGTCGCTATCGCTTGGAGGAATGTCTTCTACTCCGGTGATGCCAAAGTCATTTAGAATAGCATCCACTTCATCCTTGGAGGATATTAAAGAATGTTTGGAAACTGCTTTGATCTCCTTTGTAGCAGATTCTGTCACCAATACTGTATCTTTTTTTTGTTTCTGGGAGAACTTTTTCACACCCATGATCCTGTTAGGTGAAATCATTTCGGTAAAAGGTTATAATTTGATATATTATGTTCAACATTTTTCAAGGATATTGAAAACCTATTACAACAATTCAAATATCAACTAGAATATGAAATTTCATATCCTTGAAAGAATGTTAAAGTCGGTTTGGGAAAATGAAATTCGGTGGGCTTCCAATAGTGTCGAAAGGGAAAATGGAATAGGAACCCTAACAAACACCTTTCGATAATGTCGAAAGACCAAGGAAAACTTTTTTATTGAAAGGAGTTGTTAAAGCCTACATAACTAGTTTGAATATAAATATACACTAACAACATTTTGTAAACATGACAAATAAACCTTCCGACAATGTGGAAACCCATGAGTTTTCTTTTACTCAAAGAATATGAATGTTGTCGAAACCCTATATGCCAATTAAGTCAAAAGACTTGAGTTTAAGTAATATCAATATAAATGAGAGGGCATTGGGACGTTTTGACAGTATTTTTATAAAATGATGATCAAATCCGAGTTAGCTACAATGGGTTTCGAGTAAGTCCAAAGGGATGTAAGGCTTCGAAAACATACAAACAACCAAATCTGATTCAGTATAGTAGGTTTTGGTCAAGTCGAATGGTTTGGTTTGGTTTTCAACTTAAACAAAATATGTTTTCCTCGGTCTAATTTATGAAAAGAAGAACGAATTTCTAACTTTTAACATAAATTAAAATTAGGCATGTACTAGAAGTTTCAAACCTATAAAATAAAATTATGCTTTTGAAAGTATATACTATGTAATCAATTATTGAAGCACATCAGGAAACTTCTTCGAAAGGTATTAGGATATACTAAAGCATACTTATGCTTTCAAAGAAGTCCACTTCATATTGGCTACATCAACAGTTTTGACCAGATCAATTAAGAGACAGACGTTGGACCTCCTTTCAACCTCATTGAAAGAGGTTGAAAAAGAAAAACAAAGTTAGCCGCCTTAACCCCATTTGAAGGGTTAGAAAGGTAAAATTACAATGTCAAGTTGTGATTCATAAGGATAAACTTCTCTATGAAGTAACTGGAAAAAGCTTTCTTCCCCATATTCAATTTTGACCGAATACTTAAAAAGACCAGATCGAATGAATTCTAAATACAAATTGACTTGGGAAACGAAACAAAATGAGCCATAAAAATGAACCGTAGGATTTTTTCATAAATGAAAAACTTAAGTTTTCTTTATGAAATTAGAGCAATAATTCAATTCCAGCCTAATGAATTTTAAAATCAAAATTTAGCATGGAAAGTTAGTTTGAAAAGTAGGATAATAAGAACTTACTTTGAATTCAAGCTTTAGTTTGGTGGAAATAGGAATTTATTAAGAAATTGAGAATTTTAATTCTTGCTAGAAGTTTCTTTTAATCTCAGATAAATGAAAGAGAAGAAGAAAGAAGCATGATTTATAAGAAAAGTCAGCATAAATGATAGACCGTATGATTTTAAATAAACGACCAGGATTTATGCAAGAATATGAAAAGGCTGGAAATCTCAATGCTAAAGTAAAAAAGAGTATCGAGGAAGATGACTTGAAAAGTCAAAGGCATCCATTTGCAAGGGGAGGCAAGTGTTACCACCAATTCTCACTTCAACCTCATCGATATCAAGAGGAATAGAAGAGAAGGATGTACAAAAGATGATAGCATTAATAAAGCCTTTCGAAGGAGTCGAAGTGGTGCTACAGTCAAAAGTCAGATGTATTACAAGCTTTCAAAGGGGTCGATGTTGTCGAAAGCACCCTTTCCCTTCAACTCCTTCCTTTTGGAACAGATGCTTTCATCTACATGAAGACATCTCGAATATGTGGAGGAACACCTTTCGAATGGAGCAAATTACAGCCACTCATATGTGCGCCAAACCATTCGAAACTGAAGTTTTCACCTTCATTCAAATTACTCAAAAGGATGTTTTGTTCGATAACCCCTTCGAAAGCATAACTAAGCCTTTCGAACTAGTCGAAACCTTTCACAACTAAGAGGGGTTCCGCACTAATCTGAAAGTATGTTTTCGGATGTTACCTTCTGCATTAAAACCCTCAACATTTCAATACCTTTGGAACCCCAAAGATATACCTATTGACAGAGTCGAAAGCTCATGCCTCTTCTAACTTACAACAACAAAGCAACACAGAGTGGAGAAGCACACCTACCCCTTCCTATTTAGATGAATGCACTCAAGTCCATTCAGATGCAATACAAAATAATTTTCAAACGTTGACAGCAAAGAAAAGTCTCCAACCTTTCGACCAAGTTGAGCACTGAGTCGAAAGGTGCAAACCCGCACCTATAAATAAGACCCTATGGATCTGGTTTAAGGGGTTCGAATTCTTTCACTCCATTCTTGTATTTTCTTAAAGTTGTAAACCCTAATTTCAAATTAGATTGAGAATGTAATCATTTTGTACTACTTGAGTTTAATCAAAGCAAGATGTTGGAATTTTCGGATATTTGGCTGATATTATACTTCTAATAGATTCAGTTTGTAATCTTCTTACGTCAATTTGATCGAAGGGTCACCATTAGAGTAGGTCAAAACCTTTAGTTCAACTAATATCCATAGAGCCTTAGCTCCTATCCTCAAGTTGTCGAAAGGTCAACTTACAAAGGAGTCGGAATATATCCATTTGATTCACATCCTTAACCCATTAGAACCAACCTTAGGGACATCTCAACCAATTCGGAAAGGAGGTTTTGAAAGGATACAAAGTCAGATTAACTTGTTCAAAAGGCAATTTAAGAAGGACTTTAGTGTTTCGTCTAAATCGAAAGAACCAATAAGAAGGAGTTTCAACTACAATAACCTCTTCGAAAGGAAAAATTAAGTGAATAGAATGAATTATAGCCATCTCAACTTTACTAAGAGGTGTCGACTACTTTTACCTTTTTTAAAGATGGTCTCGAACGAGTCATCTACATTTTGAATTCAAGTTTGAGGTGTTGACAAGTTTTCTTATTAACACTATTGTCGCTTATACCAATTGGAGGAAAGCCAAATTTCAAGGGCAAGTTTAAGGGAAAGAAACCCGGAGGTGGGGCTCTAGCATAGAAGAAGCACTACGCCATAAATGGCCTACTGCAACACAAAAAAAATGTTGGCTCAGGCCCGAAAAATGTTGCCATAGGTCTATGGCAACACTTTTAGGGTGATGCAATTTTTGCCATTGCCTTAGACCTCAAAGGCAACATTTTGACTATCTAAGGCAACATAAGTAATATTGTTGCAATAGAACCCTATTTGGGTCTATGGCAACACCCATAGGTATCTGTAGCAACATTCCAAAATGTTGCTATAGATATTAACTTTCTGAATTTGTGGGGCCCACAATGTAGAGCATATTTTATTTTTTAATAAAAATAAATTTTTATTTAATAAAATGCTATTGCATAGAATTTGATATTTAAACAGTAATTTATTTAAATAAATATTTTATTTCAACATTTGAAATAGTACAAATTCATGACTCCACTATTTTACAATTCAATGATATATAACACTGATATTCACATATACAGATATTCCTCACTACATCACTCAGTTCACTCATTACATATGCAGTATCAATTTATACAGACACCGACACTAACAAATATATGACGAGCCGAACCTCCTGCGAATTTGAACACCTCCTCGATGATTGACTTTTGCAACTCTTTCATGGCTTCTTCTGAATCATCCGACCTTTTTCCAGCCATCATTCTTAGCTCTGCCTTGGTAAAAGACCTGAAACCATGATAAATAAAAATTGACATTTCATCGAACATGTTGCGTGTTAATAAGTAATACATTACCCTTCATCGAACATGTTGCCTAATCACCTAATCACAATCGCTGGCATAACCACCCATTCCTTCCTTCCACAAAACAATAACAGCAACCTATCATTCCACCACCAACTTCCTTTCACCAATCCAAACTGCCTTAACTCAAACTCCTCCCTGCTACATTTCAAGCAACAACAACCTTCTCAAGCAACCACTGCATACTTCATTATCGAAACCCCTACCAGCAAACTGCATTTTCTTCCAAACTACCATCTCACAACCAAAACATCCCAAACGCGCAACAACAAACAAAGCTCTAACCTATCACTTCATATACTTCAACCTCCATCACACCTTCATATCCAACTTCTACAAACTGCGACAACCAGATTCACCATCCAGCTACAATTAGCCACAAACTCCTGCCCCTATCACCTAACGAACTCGAACCATTTCTGCACATAGCACAACAAATCCCTTCCTCTACAATCTTTCACAACCAATTCGCATCTCCTCACTAACCCTATGCCTTCAACATCACAACAACCACCTACCTGCCTTCTCCGACAACCCGAACTACCTCTACACCCTAACTTCCTCACCAATCAAACTGAAAACCAACCTGTTAAAAACTCCTCCAAATCGCGAACCCACCAGCGCCTCCCATATCAAATTCACCAACCGCAATTTCAGCAACCCATCGATCAGAACTACCTTAAATCACCATTGGCCTCACCTCCATCGCTTGAAATTTCAATCGCAATCACCCACTGCCGTAACCCAGTCCAATCATGACCTAATTCCAACAACAATCGCCGATTCACAAGCCGAACAGACATTTCCAGATCTCGACAACAAAGTAAACGGGGCTCGACATGTAGGCAAACAACAGCGAAATTGGAGGTGAGAACGAAATGGAGAACGAAGCTTGTCTGAGATCACTACCAACCTTTGAAAAAAGGACGAGATTTTGTTTTTGGAAGAAAAAAAAGAAACGAAAATATGATTTGGAAATTAGGGATTTGGAAATTGGGGGTGAGAACGAAAATGATATGAAAAGTAAAGCGTGAAAACGAAAATTTGGAGCAAATTGTAGCGGTGATCCAGTTTAACAATCGGATTAAATGTAGACCGTTGGATCGTATTCACGCGGATTGCTAATTTTATTAATTTTTTAATCTGAATACATCTATAGCAACACTATATAAATGTTGCATCGTGTTACACTTTTTTAGCTAGAGCAACACATTTTTATGGCTAAGGTAACACCATAAATACAACGTTGCAGTAGGACCAAAATTTTATATCTATCGCAACATTTTAGCTGGCAACACCTTGCAAAAATGTTGCAGAAGGTCATTTATGGCGTAGTGAAGCAGCCCAACTTAGCCAACATGCTTTGTTTCAAGTGTAACAAGATAAGCCACTTTGCGAACCAGTGGCTAATTTCCACCTATTTCAACTACGGCCAACACGGACACATGACAAATGAGTGCCCTTTCCTAAAGAATAGTTACTCAAGTGCAGGCTTTTACCATTGAAGAGATACCATCAAACCTATATATTAAAAGGGGAAGCAAGTGTTGCAAGGTATATTGGTGCTTCCCATAGTTTTATTTCATATGACCTGGTGAACAAGCTAAACCTTAAATATGTTATTTTGAATAATCATCTTTGTGTGTTGAAACCAATTGGGGGTCCAATAAATCTTGACACTATGAGTCTAAATATGCCACTTTCTTGTCGAAATCATCTCTTTTTTGACCTGTTTTTTCTTGGGTTTATGGGTTTTGGAGTGTTGTTGTGAATGGATTGGTTATCTAAGTTTAGAGAGATCTTGAATTATGATCGAAGGATTGTCAGAGTAAGTAATGCTAGAGCTGTTGGTGTAGATATATGTTGTGAAAAGCCTAAGGAGTTAATGAGCAATTTCCCTATTCACTCGAAGTGGCTAAACAAGAGCTAGGAGATGCAACAGTTTTTTGGGATTTCATTGTGTTATTGATGAAGTGCAAGGTTTACCTCACCGTGAAGCGACCAGAGCTTCGTACTGATTTGGTTCCAGGAAGAAACCTATCGTACAACCTCCTCGAAGGTTGGCTCTGAATAAGAAGACGGAGTTAGAAGGCCAGACATTTGAATTGTTGTAGAAGAGTTTGATCTTCCATGTTACCTCGATTTAAGGATCGCCGGTCATCTTTATTACAAAGGCAGATGGTTCTCTAAAGCTATGTGACTACTAGGAGTTGAATAAGTGGACAATTGTAACGACCTGCCTTTCTGACCCTTAGAAGTCGACACTAATACATCCACGGTATTCACGTGCCGAACAACCAAGTGGCGGAAAGATAGATGGTTAGGGGAAAGAAAAAGAAAGAAGACAAGAAGAATGAAAAAAATTCAAAACCTCACATCAATAATGAATAATCTATAATGTAGCAATGATCTTTACAAAAGAAAACTTATATATACATACATACATACATACATACATCAGAGTACTAGCCTGTCATCTACCTGGATATTTATAACACTCGTCCTTACAATTTCTAATAAATACAACAAAACATGCAGCCAAACATAAAGAAATATATAGATATGTCTTAATGTGACGACCCAGAAATTTAGCAATAGTATTTTAATAAGAATTTAATCTAGTTAATTAAATATAAACTAAAACAGATATATATATATGTATTTGGGGACACTATGATCTGGAAATTTAAAATAAAGAGTTTTAAAATATTCAAAATTAAATTTAGCTTATTCACCTTAAATTGATATTAAACTTTACTATTTAAATTTTTATATATATATTTGATGTAATTTTGATGATACTGGTTAATAATGAAGTAAATCTTATATATAAGCATAAGTATAAAAGAATTATATAGTTAAAATAAAATAAATCTTATCAATATTTAAACATAAGTACCAAACGAGTATATGATTATAAAAATGAATATAAATATATAACACAAGAAAACTATGAAATTAACATAAGTATAATAATAGATAGTAAATAGGCAATTAAATGTTTGTTAGTTTAACTTTAATAAAGAAATAAAATAAGCATTTGATATAAAATAAAAATCTTAGTTATGTAAAATGTGTAATGAACACTTAAGAAAATTCTAAAATATAATAACTTTATAGAAGCATAGAGTAGAAAGCAAACCAGGCAAGTAACAAGAAATAGGACAAAGTGATATATATATATATGACTGTACTCACAAAAATCAGGTTGTACATGAAAAATAAAATAAGTATAAGCTTATAAAAGAAGACAAGTTTAGTTAATGATAGCACATACAAATATCATATCAGCCACCATTTTAAGAAAAAAATCTCTGATTCATATTTAAAAAAAAAGAAATCTTGTACCTGTATATTCATCAACCTGTTCACACTCTCTTTTATATATCACCTTCTTAATCCTTTAGTTCATCAACCCGAGGAAGATAAAAATAAATAGCAACCTGAAAACAACACAGCAATTAACATTCAGACAAGTAAGAAGCTATGATTCTACAACAAAACAATTAACAGCAGATATATCTTCGATCATCAACAAACAGGATCAAGCTGTTATTTTAACCAGGAAGTGAGCTCTTTGTTATAAATTTGTTACAGGTGAGTAAATAAAATTATTTCAAGATTTTAGTGGATGTAATCTATGTGTCTGATTTATGATTTATATCTTGTTTTGCTTGAGTATTTGCCTCCTAGTTCTAGCTCTATGATTGCAAACCTGTTTCTTTCTTTTTTTTGGTATAAACTATACAAAATTCAATACATCTGCATCCAATTATTATTAGATTTATAATTTTAAACAAATCTGGTTGTTGAAACATAGAACAAGAGCTAAAACTTGGTTGTAAACAGGTCGGTGAAGTATTACAGTAAGAAACCTTGTTTTATAGAGCAAAATGGTAATGTGTGCTAAATTTAAATGTCACGAAACATTGATTCACTTATATAACTTGAATCCACACTACAAGATAGGATTTTTAAAACTATAATGATGATTTTTAATTTTGTATACATAGAGCATTTTCGAGATGAACTAGAAATGGGTTTCGATCGAATTTAGGCGGTCAGAGGAGTTCTGGAGGTCGGGGCTTCGCGTGGAGGTGGAAGAGCCTACGGTGAGTCGGAAAAAAATGCTCGAAGATGTTAACGTTCATTGTGGTGACGACGGCGAGAGGTTTTCGTTTGAAAACCTAAATTTTTGGAGGTCGGGAAAGTGATCATCGCGACTTTTCTCGTGCATCGAGCTGTACGCGGAATTGGGAGGTGATAGCTTGGAGTGTGTCGAGGATGTGGCCGGAGTCTCGGAGCGTACGATGGTTGGTGGCGAGGTTTCGAGGCAAGTTTTTGGTCGGAGTCGGGTTCGAGTTGCTCGAGATATGCTAAATTTCATCGTGGACCTGTGTGGGTATTTAGATGATCGGGGACCGATGTCGAGGCGAAAATCGATGGGTCGGAAGCATCGTGGTTGGTCGGAGGCTGCTGGAGCATCGGTGCACGTGCACGATGATGGTTCTGTGTCTGGGGATGGGTTCTCGTGTGACATGGGGTAGTTCTCGAGCAGGAGATGTTTTTGCTCGAAGTGGAACTCGAGTTCGTGGAGTGAATAACAGTTTAACAGTTTAAAACTTAACTCTAAAATAAATAAATGAAAAAGAGATGAGGAAGAAAGGAAATCGGGAGAATGGATGGGAAGCTCGGGATTGGACTCGAGTTCACCTGGGATTTTCTCGGGTAGGTGTTGCAAAACGTAAGCCTAATCAAACTAAGTTGTTAATCATTTTGGAACCAGTAAGTACGTATGAATCCGTCTAATTGATTGAAGATTTAAATTAAAAGTTCATTTAAGTTTTAATTAATTAAGTAAAGTTCATGTTTTTAAATCTTAATTAATGGTATTAAGGAGGATTTTTAAAAAATGTAAGATGAATAATTTTTATATTGTAAGTTAATTAAGAATGTTAATTAGCTTATAATTGAAATCAACTAAGTAATTTAAGATTTATCAATTGGTAATTAAAGATTGGTATTAATAATTAAGTGTTGAAATAAATCGGTAATTAAGAATTGTAAATTAACTAATTAAAGTTATTAATTGAAAATTAATTAAGATTAATTTAAATTGATTTTTAAAGATAATTAAGAAGTGATTAATTTAATGTTTTGAATTAATTTATCTATGGTTTATTAATCCAAATAGTGGTTAATTCTTAAGAAATTAATATAAGTAAATTAAAATAATTATGATGTGAGTTGATAATTCCTGTTTGGATGATTGTATGAGTAGATTATCTGGATTTTTGATATTCTGTGATACTCTGTGATATGTTCTGATTGGTATTTATAATTAACCAATGGAATAATTATTTGATGAAAGTAATTAAGGGTAAATTACTTAAGGAAGTAATTAAGGATTAATTACATAGAGTAATTAATTTAAGAATTGATTAATTAAGGAAATTAATTAAGGATTAGTTAATTACTAAGTGTGAATTAATTAAAGGATAATTAATCAAGGTAAGTGATTGCCGGATCATTAATTTGGGTAATTAATTAAGATGGTAATTAAAGGTTAATAAATGTGATGGGTTTGAGAATAATGAATTTGTGTAATTAATTGAAGGCAAATTACTTAATGTAATTAAAGAATGATAAATCAAGAATGATTAATCAAGATGAATAATTAAGGAATGGTTAATTAATTGAATAAAATTAATTAATATTGAATAAGCAAGATTTTTAAGTAATTAGTTTAATTCATTGGGAGTTAATTAATTAGAAATGGTATGTCTCATTTATCTTGCTTATGGATGATTGAATAAAATTATATGCCTTAGATTGATTGATAACTCAGACATGTGATTTGTGATGCTACGTGATATGATATGTTGGGTTTAAACTGAGAATGTGGTTATCTATTAATGATGAATTAATGTGTATAGGTAACACCCTGTATTTGAAGTTTGAATTGTGTTTACTTGAATAATTTGGATAAGGTGATATTGAATTCGAAGAGAACGGAGTCGGGTATTAGTAAATACCCGAAACCACTTCGATTCATTATAGACTGAAATGTGAAATCAATAAACTGGAATGAAATGATTTAAGTGAATTGGACCATTTTAATCTAAGTTTTGGTACTTAGAAATTGATATGTGAAATAAGTGATGTCTATAACAACTTGTGAAGTTGTAAATTGATACACGTTACCCGGGTTTATATGGGTTGTATACTTTTGTATTCCTTGTTAGATGAGTTTACTCATGCTGGTTTCCAGCCTGACCCGAGTGTTACTTTGATGTAATACTCGAGTCAGACCGAGTATTACAGATTTCCAAGTAAGGACGTTCTGGAGCTCAGGAGACGAGCTGGATGGCAGGAACGTATAGAGTGTATTCCGTTGGGATATATGGTAGTTTGTTTGGGACATGTTGATTGTTTCTGTCCAGTGTTTGTGTATATGTTGTAACTCTAATGTATTAAAGTGTAATTTGACAAATACAGATTTCATTTGTATAACTGTTATTATTTGATATTATATTTTGATCCGCTGCGAATGTGAGATTCTGTGTTTTATTTTCTATTTCTTCTTCTATCTCTTTCTTCTTTCCCTAACTATCTGGAATTTTCGGGATCGAAAATTTCGGGTCGTTACACTTGGTATTAGAGCGAAGGTTAAGCGAGAACTTTGGCTCTGGTGGGTATACTCATAAGGATAGGGTCAATAGTACCCTAGAATGAGTTGAGTGTAATATATATGAGAGAGCGTACTTGTTATTTTCATATATAAAGATTTTAAATGATTTTATGTAAGAATATATTTTGATATATGTAAAGCAATATTTCTTACTAATAAATGTTAAAGTTATTGGTTGTTAAAAATTATTGGAATTAAATAAAATAATGAGAATTAAGTGGTAATAGTAATAAAACCAAATTGTAATTGAATGAAGATAAATTTGAAATGGATCCAAACTGAAATTAAAATCCTGAATTTGTAGAAATGTTTTCAGAATAAAGATAATAATAAATTGGTTTCCAGATATGATAATCTTGGTTATTATCATAAATGGTTGTTGTGTTTAATAATGAAATGTGATATCCTAGGGTGATAAGTTTTTGAACTTATAAGATTATTAATGTGAAGTTTAAAATTTGAAGTGGGAATTCAAATTTGAGTAAGTTTGACGAGATTAAATTGAATTTAACTTAGAGGAAGTTAAATAAGTTTGGAATAAACAACCTGAATTGGAAATTTCAAGATGAAATTGAGATTTAACTTAGGAAAGTTAAATGGGTTGATTTGGTAGGGAACTATATGTGATCTCAAATAGGTTTGAGATCTGGAATGGGTAGTGGATGATGAATGTTTTAAATAAATTGGATGATAGATTGAGGTAATATCAGTTCCATTATTGGAATTAAATGGAATTAAACTTTAATTTGAAATTACTTAAGTAATTTTGATTTTAAAGATAAAAATTAAACTTGAGAAAATGAGATCACTTTGAACATTAAGATTTGAATGTTTAAAATGAACATGTAAACTGAAATGGTTAAGGAGGGGTTCTAAGATTTAATTTGGGTAATAAATTGAATTTCAAAGATTAAATTGTTTAAAAGGGGGTTTGAATTATTATTTAAACCTAGAAATAAGTTTATGTAGAAGTAAAGGTAAATTAAAATGGAATTTTGAAATTTGAACTCAGAATAAAATGGTTAGGCTGCTAAATTAAAAGTAAAAGTAAATTTGATTTATGGGATTAAATCAACATTTGAAATAATAACTCGAATTTGTAAAATTCAAGATGGTTTAAAGTGAAATGAAATTGAAAGTTAATTGGAAATTGGCAATTGATTGAAAATGGAGATTGGGAAGTTGTACGGTTTGACTCTGGACTATTTTCAAAATAAATTGTTTTAATATAAATCTATTTTTCCAAACTATTTACTACACAACTTTTCTTTTTAAACCTAAAACTATCTTAAACTTGTTTTACAATTACTTTTGGAACTATTTAACTATTTGACAACTGTTTTATAAACTAATTACTATTTTTCTACTATTTTATAACTGATTACTGTTTTACAACTATTTTACAATTACTTAACTATTTTACAGCTTTTTACAAGTTAATAATTATTTTACAACTACTTATCTATTTTTAAAATTTTCAAGCTATTTTCTAAATGTAAACTGGTCGGAGTTCAAACTGTTATTGATTAAATACCCAACTGAGATATGAATTGAAGTGATAATCCAAATGGGATTAAGGCAAATGTGAATAAGTGAATAAGATCAAGTGAGGATGTGAATAGAAAGGGAATTGATTTAACTAATAATCAATGAAGATAAATACGTAGGATGTACATATATTATTCTATTCGCGTAGTGGTTTGATCCAGATTCGAGCATAGAATTTCGAGATAATATTATCGATCCGAGTTGGGATTTTTCGCTCGATTTTCGACAGCGAACCTGGATATGGATTTTTGATTGGTTCTGGATATTCTCTATCATAGGTGTGACTATGCAAGGAGAATGACGGTTTCTGATCAAGGAACCAAATCTGAGTCCGCACTAGAAAGTCGAGTGGACGATACTAGTTCGGAGGAGAAATTGTGTGATCGAAGAGCGATCGGATTTATGTGGCGTACGAATGATATGTGGACATCATACAGGTTTGAATGAAATTGATATTGAAAGTTTATGGATAAGAATTGTAAAATGGTTTTTGAAATGAAAAGTATATTTTGTGAAATATATGATGAGTAAAATGGAAATTGGAAATTTTTATGATTGAAATTTACTTTATGAAGAAAAGTAATGTGATTAATAACTTTATAAAAGAGTAATCAGATTTGAATAATTGATTTGAAATGAAGTAAGTCATATATATTTATTATATGGTAAACTCCCCTTGTTGAATCTATTGCCAAAAGAAAAAGGTTTTTGAAAGTATTTGAAGTATAAAAGTGAATTTATACATGTATAAAGCGATTCAAAAAAAAATTTCCCAAGGTTATATATATATATATATGTATATAAAGGATTTTGTGAAAATGATTTTAAAGAAATTTTTGCGAACCTATGGATTTCTAAAAAGGCTTTGATTTTTGAGGAAAATCAAATTTTGGAATTTGGGAAAAAGCCTAATATGAGAATTATCGATTTTGAGAATCGATTTTGTAAAGGAGATTTATATGAGATTCATACTTGGTGTATGATTTGGAAAATACTATATGTGTATAGTATAAAGTGTTTTGAAAGAGGCTCTGGGAAAAAAGGCGCTCCCTTGAATGAACTTCTCAGGAGTGCCACAAAGTGGCACTGCCTTGAGCCTCTAAGGGGGAGGTTCTAAAGTTGATCCTGTGAGGAGTCCGGAAAAACTAGTTCCTGAGGATTATTTGGTAGCGAAAGTCGAGGGCGCTGATGCCTACAAGGGCATTTGGGTTATGCTGTGACGACAGTGTAATTCGATGTCGCTGCGATCTACTGTGGGGACCATAGCGAAAATCGTGTGGAGGATGAGTGCCAACAGTCTACACTTGATTTTGCCGGGATGGCAGCGTAACATCGGTAGACTACGGTCTATAGTCAAGTGAAGGAGTTTCATTCTTTTGGCAGCGAAATTCGATGGCGCTGATGCCTACAGTTATATGGGTTTTTGCTGTGATAACAACGTAATGCCCGGGTATAACTACGATCTGTAGCGGGTTCCATGGAGTAATAGAGGAGCGCGGAGACCTACAGTTATCTGTGGATTTTGCCGGGATGGCAACGTAACCATCGGGTTAACTACGACCATGGATGGGGGTGATGATTTCCAGAGCATTTTTACCAAAGATATTTCCTCTATTTTTTCAAAACCGTTTTCTATATTTTCAATAAAATTATTTTCCAAAGTATTTTCACTGGGTGTTGGAAACGAGTTTACCAAGTACTTATAGATTTTCAGTTCTACGCCTGATCAACGTATGACCGAATCTCTATGAGAACAAGGATGGACTTGTTGAAACATCGAGTTATAAAAGTATTTTTATAAAAACTACTTTGGAATAATATTATATAGATATTAAAAAGTGTTTTAAAAATGATCAAAGAATATTTATCTAATCTTAAGCATTTTCATAAATTCTGGCTTTGTTCCTTTTCGAGGACGAAAAGTTTTAAGGGGGGAGGAATGTGACGACCCAGAAATTTAGCAATAGTATTTTAATAAGAATTTAACCTAGTTAATCAAATATAAACTAAAATAGATATATATGTATTTGGGGACACTATGATCTGGAAATTTAAAATAAAAAGTTTTAAAATATTTAAAATTAAATTTAGCTTATTCACCTTAAATTGATATTAAACTTTATTATTTAACTTTTGATATATATATTTGATGTAATTTTGATGATACTGGTTAATAATGAAGTAAATATTATATATAAGCATAAGTATAAAAGAATTGTATAGTTAAAATAAAATAAATCTTATCAATATTTAAACATAAGTACCAAACGAGTATATGATTATAAAAATGAATATAAATATATAACACAAGAAAACTATGAAATTAACATAAGTATAATAATAGATAATAAATAGGAAATTAAATGTTTGTTAGTTTAACTTTAACAAAGAAATAAAATAAGCATTTGATATAAAATAAAAATCTTAGTTATGTAAAATGTGTAATGAACACTTAAGAAAATTCTAAAATATAATAACTTTATAGAAGCATAGAATAGAAAGCAAACCAGGCAAGTAACAAGAAATAGGACAAAGTGATATATATATGACTGTACTCACAAAAATCAGGTTGTACATGAAAAAATAAATAAGTATAAGCTTATAAAAGAAGACAAGTTTAATTAATGATAGCACATACAAATATCATATCAGCCACCATTTTAAGAAAAAAATCTCTGATTCATATATATATAAAAAAAGAAATCTTGTACCTATATATTCATCAACCTGTTCACACTCTCTTTTATATATCACCTTCTTAATCCTTTAGTTCATCAACCCGAGGAAGATAAAAATAAATAGCAACCTGAAAACAACACAACAATTAACATTCAGACAAGTAAGAAGCTATGATTCTACAACAAAACAATTAATAGTAGATATATCTTCGATCATCAACAAACAGGATCAAGCTGTTATTTTAACCAGGAAGTGAGCTCTCTGTTATAAATTTGTTACAGGTGAGTAAATAAAATTATTTCAAGATTTTAGTGGATGTAATCTATGTGTCTGATTTATGATTTATATCTTGTTTTGCTTGAGTATTTGCCTCCCAGTTCTAGCTCTTTGATTGTAAACCCGTTTCTTTCTTTTTTTTGGTATAAACTATACAAAATTCAATACATCTGCATCCAATTATTATTAGATTTAAAATTTTAAACAAATCTGGTTGTTGAAACATAGAACAAGAGCTAAAACTTGGTTGTAAACAGGTCGGTGAAGTATTATAGTAAGAAACCTTGTTTTATAGAGCAAAATGGTAATGTGTGCTAAATTTAAATGTCACGAAACATTGATTCACTTATATAACTTGAATCCACACTGCAAGATAGGATTTTTAAAACTACAATAATGATTTTTAATTTTGTATACATAGAGCATTTTCGAGATGAACTAGAAATGGGTTTCGATCGAATTTAGGCGGTCAGAGGAGTTCTGGAGGTCGGGGCTTCGCGTGGAGGTGGAAGAGCCTACGGTGAGTCGGAAAAAAATGCTCGGAGATGTTAACGTTCACTGTGGTGACGGCGGCGAGAGGTTTTCGTTTGAAAACCTAAATTTTTGGAGGTCGGGAAAGTGATCATCGCGACTTTTCTCGTGCATCGAGCTGTACGCGGAATTGGGAGGTGATAGCTTGGAGTGTGTCGAGGACGTGGCCGGAGTCTCGGAGCGTACGATGGTCGATGGCGAGGTTTCGAGGCAAGTTTTTGGTCGGAGGTCGGGTTCGAGTTGCTCGAGATATGCTAAATTTCGTCATGGACCTGTGTGGGTATTTAGATGATCGGGGACCGATGTCGAGGCGAAAATCGATGGGTCGGAAGCATCGTGGTTGGTCGGAGGCTGCTGGAGCATCGGTGCACGTGCACGATGATGGTTCTGTGTCTGGTGATGGGTTCTCGTGTGACACGGGGTAGTTCTCGAGCAGGAGATGTTTTTGCTCGAAGTGGAACTCGAGTTCATGAAGTGAATAGCAGTTTAATAGTTTAAAACTTAACTCTAAAATAAATAAATGAAAAAGAGATGAGGAAGAAAGGAAATCGGGAGAATGGAGGGGAAGCTCGGGATAGGACTCGAGTTCACCTGGGATTTTCTCGGGTAGGTGTTGCAAAACATAAGCCTAATCAAACTAAGTTGTTAATCATTTTGGAACCAGTAAGTACATATGAATCCGTCTAATTGATTGAAGATTTAAATTAAAAGTTCATTTAAGTTTTAATTAATTAAGTAAAGTTCATGTTTTTAAATCTTAATTAATGGTATTAAGGAGGATTTTTAAAAAATGTAAGATGAATAATTTTTATATTGTAAGTTAAATAAGAATGTTAATTAGCTTATAATTGAAATCAACTAAGTAATTTAAGATTTATCAATTGGTAATTAAAGATTGGTATTAATAATTAAGTGTTGAAATAAATCGGTAATTAAGAATTGTAAATTAACTAATTAAAGTTATTAATTGAAAATTAATTAAGATTAATTTAAATTGATTTTTAAAGATAATTAAGAAGTGATTAATTTAATGTTTTGAATTAATTTATCTATGGTTTATTAATCCAAATAGTGGTTAATTCTTAAGAAATTAATATAAGTAAATTAAAATAATTATGATGTGAGTTGATAATTCCTGTTTGGATGATTGTATGAGTAGATTATTTGGATTTTTGATATTCTGTGATACTCTGTGATATGTTCTAATTGGTATTTATAATTAACCAATGGAATAATTATTTGATGAAAGTAATTAAGGGTAAATTACTTAAGGAAGTAATTAAGGATTAATTACATAGAGTAATTAATTTAAGAATTGATTAATTAAGGAAATTAATTAAGGATTAGTTAATTACTAAGTGTGAATTAATTAAAGGATAATTAATCAAGGTAAGTGATTGCCAGATCATTAATTTGGGTAATTAATTAAGATGGTAATTAAAGGTTAATAGATGTGAATGGTTTGAGAATAATGAATTTGTGTAATTAATTGAAGGCAAATTACTTAATGTAATTAAAGAATGATAAATCAAGAATGATTAATCAAGATGAATAATTAAGGAATGGTTAATTAATTGAATAAAATTAATTAATATTGAATAAGCAAGATTTTTAAGTAATTAGTTTAATTCATCGGGAGTTAATTAATTAGAAATGGTATGTCTCATTTATCTTGCTTATGAATGATTGAATAAAATTATATGCCTTAGATTGATTGATAACTCAGACATGTGATTTGTGATGCTACGTGATATGATATGTTGGGTTTAAACTGAGAATGTGGTTATCTATTAATGATGAATTAATGTGTATAGGTAACACCCTGTATTTGAAGTTTGAATTGTGTTTACTTGAATAATTTGGATAAGGTGATATTGAATTCGAAGAGACCAGAGTCGGGTATTAGTAAATACCCGAAACCACTTCGATTCATTATAGATTGAAATGTGAAATCAATAAACTAGAATGAAACGATTTAAGTGAATTAGACCATTTTAATCTAAGTTTTGGTACTTAGAAATTGATATGTGAAATAAGTGATGTCTATAACAACTTGTGAAGTTGTAAATTGATACAAGTCACCCGGGTTTATATGGGTTGTATACTTTTGTATTCCTTGTTAGATGAGATTACTCACGTTGGTTTCCAGCCTGACCCGGGTGTTACTTTGATGTAATGCTCTGGTCAGACCGAGTATTACAGATTTCCAGGTAAGGACGTTCTGGAGCTCAGGAGACGAGCTGGATGATAGGAACGTATGGAGTGTATTCCGCTGGGATATATGGTAGTTTGTTTGGGACATGTTGATTGTATCTGTCCAGTGTTTGTGTATATGTTGTAACTCTGATGTATTAAAGTGTAATTTGACAAATACAGATTTCATTTGTATAACTGTTATTATTTGATATTATATTTTGATCCGCTGCGAATGTGAGATTCTGTGTTTGATTTACTGTTTCTTATTCTATCTCTTTCTTCTTTCCCTAACTATCTGGAATTTTCGGGATCGAAAATTTTGGGTCGTTACAGTCTTGGCCTCCAGCTTGTCTCCTGAGCTCCAATGCATCCAAAGCTTTTCAAGAAAATATGCTCGGTCTAACATAAGCATTATAAGAGAACATTCCCAGGCTAGTTTGGTAAAACTAGCATGAGGAACTCAAATCACAAGGAATTTTATTATAGCTTACAAAATCCTTTTAAGTCAAAGGTATCTCGTAACATCACGCTGCACAAAATCATTTATAAAACTTCTTTTATAGATACCTAAAATCATTTACAAAAATATTTAATAAATCTCCAAACTTATTTATAAAACTTCTTAATAAATCCCTTATAAAATATTATTTACAAAATATCATTTGTTAATACCTTTATCAAAATAATTGAACAAATTACAAAATTATTTATAACACTTATCCTTAAATTAATATAGAATTAAAGTCAATTAAAAACCATAAATTTACATATTGGAAAGGAGGCTTAGTGACCACAATGGTACTGAATCAAGTTACCATTTTAATTAAACTTGACTCCAAGTCACATAATGATTGTTTACATAAGCCAACATATATGTATGTAAAATCCATAACCAAATCAAGGAATAACATGTCAATACAAATCAACTGGCATATACATATCCAAACAACATAATAGCTGCATGGTGGTTTGTCCTGCAAAATAGATGTCCACACAATCTATTAAATTTAATATAGCAGAATGAGAATTTATTTTACTAAGAGACATCGAATAATCAAACAATTGAGTTATTGCAGAGCTAGGATTTATTCTGCTAAACAGATGTCAAGTTTAGGATAACCTAATCATGTTATATGGTTACTTAATCATATCAACAATAGAATCCCTTGTGTTCAAAACTATTTTTTGTAAAAGAAAGTTGCTTTTAAACAAATTGATCCTTGGAAAACAAAGTAGTTAAGAATTAAACCTCTTTTTAAATAATTAATTAAAAATTAAGTCCTTTTTAAAACCATAACTAAATATTAATTAAGTTTTAATTAACTTAATTATTAATTAAGAAATAATTAACCTTTAACAAATAATATATTTATTAATTAAATCCTCAATTAGTTTATAATTAGAAATTAAACACTTAATAATTAATTAATAATTAACCCTATACTTAATTAATAATTGATTAAAAATAAATCATATACTTAATTCATAATTAACGAATTTTTTTTTAATTAATTAAATATTAATTAAGATTAATCTCACTTTTAAAAGATAATTAATTAGCAGTTAATCTCAATTTTATTATAACCAATACATCATGTTTAATGCTTAATTAATTATTAATTACCAAGCTTAATTAAAAATTATTAATTAATAATTAATTAATAAATCCTTAATTCACTTCTTAATCATTACTTATTAAGTTTTATAAAATATTTCCAAAGTGTTTTAAGTATAAAAACTTAATTTGCAAAAAATGGACTTTTAGCAAAACTGAATCCATAGCGACTATTGCTATATGAACCATAACTTAAAAACTTATCTTTGGTTTTTCTTTTTGAAACCTAACTCATGGAAGCTTACTTACTTTTCAAACATAAAGTAAAAGTTTTGTAAATCTAAAACAAAGTTTGAAAATTGAAAACCCTTTTGGTTTTTGAAAACAAATAACCAAATTGTTTAAACAGGGATACCAAGTCGCCAAACCATACAATGATGCTAATTTTTCTTTGCATACTACTGCATACACTGGTCCATAGCATATAAAATCATATTACAACCATAAACACATGTAAAGATCTAAACTTTACTACTAGAACAACACTTTTAGACATTACTTCAAGTCTAAGGCATATTCATGTACAAACATATATATAATCACTTCAAATCATACAACTAGCCAATAATCAAGCAATTACACATGCAAATACTAAATATAAAGTAGATATAATTTTTTTCCAAAAGATGTTTGTTTTACTCAACAAACTTAAGCAAATTTTCTTAAAACTTGAAGTTTGCAAACAAAACTTGATCTTCCTAAGCAAAACTTGATCTTTAGCCTAGATGGAAGTTGATGGGCTTAGCCTTAGTGCTATAGCCTAAGCCTAAGTGATTTAGGCTCAGCCTTAGTGGAGAGGAGGTTGTAGGGCTAAAAATTGGAAAAGGAAGAGTGGTAGGAAGAAAATGAATGTTTAAACGAGATTTTAAAAGGTTTTAAAGTAGAATTTTTTTTATTTTTAAACTTGAGAATTTAAAGTGGAAGACGTTAAAGGTTTCTGAAAACATAAAAGAGGATGCAAAGATTTTAGGCAAAGTAGAGAATGAATGGTGGAGGGAAGAGAGAAAAGTTGAATTAGTTTTATACAAAATGAAACTATAAAATTAAAAAAAAACTTTTCCACCATACTTTCCACTAATATGTTGCCACATCACCCCACCATCTTCTCCTCTCCACTTTTACGCGTTGGCCCAAAGGTGAAACCCTATTATCCAACATGTAATGAATTTCCTTGTACTATGATGTGAGAGATATGAGTGATAAGTAACTTTTCATATTTTATTTTGATTTAAAACTTGAAAATTGTGCATTTTATCCTTTAACTTAAGTAAACATATTTTCAACCTTTATTAAATTACTAATCCATGCTTATATTATTTATAAATGTATGCAAGTGTTAACTAAGGTGTTCATGATATTTTAAATAGCATTTTGTTGGTGAAAAATTGAAACTTTTTGAAAAGGCTTTTCAGTCACATTTTTTAGTTTCTTTTTAACTAATTATTTATGTAAACCAAATTCAAAAATGAATTTTCTATCATTAGTTATAAATTAAAAGTGGGTTATTTAATTATTAAGATCATTAATTCAATATTTAAAACTAATTACATATTCACATATCAAAGCGATAAAATTCCTGGTCGTTACAACAATCAAGAATGAATATCCATTACAAAGGATAGACAATATGTTTAATCAGCTCCATGGTACTCGGATATTTTCTTAATTGGATGTTGCCATCGATTTCTACCAATTAAGGGTAGCATGGAGAGGGTTCCCTTAACAACTTTAAGGACTCGAGATAATTTTTTTGAGTGGTTAGCTATGCCGTTCGGGCTGACTATTGTACCCGCTTATTTTACGGACTTAATGAATCAAGTAGTTTGAGATGTTCTTAATAAATTGGTTCTTTTCTTTATTAATGACATTTTCATTCATTCAAAAATACAGGGAGAGCATAAATATCAACTATGTGTGGTACTTGATACTTTAAGAAGCCATGTATTGAAAGCCAACTTTTCTATATGTCATTTCTGCAAATCTGAAGTTAGGATTCTAGGGAATGATGTTTTGAGAGAAGGCATATCGGTGGGCCCAGCTAAATTTGTTGCGGTTCAAGACTAAAAGAGGCCAGAAAGTGCGATGAAAGTTAGAAGTTTCTTGTGATTGGCTGGTTTTTGCCAAAGGTTCATTAAAAACTTATCGAAGATTGCTTCTCATCTGATGAAGGTAACAAAGAAAGATGTTAGGTACATGCGGATGCCTAAGTGTTATCAAGCATTCAATGAATTAATTGAGAAATTGACTAGCACTCCTCTTTTAACTATTCCAGATGGGAGCGAAGGTTTAACTATATATACGGATGCTTGTGGAACCAGATTGGGAGCAGTTTAAATGCATTATAGGAAAGCAATTACATATGTGAGTCGCCAGCTGAAGCCACAAGAGAAAAATTATGGTACGCATGATTTGGAACTTTTGGTTGTTGTCTTCACACCAAAGATGTGGACGCATTACCTTTTGGTAAAAATTTTGAGTTATACATGGACCACAAATCCTTAAAATGCCTCTTTACCTAGAAGGATCTGAATTTGAGGCAGTAGAGATGGCTGGAGTTTCTCACTTCTTATGGTCCGGAGATTCTGTATACCCTTGGTAAAGCAAATGCCATCGTGGTTGCGTTGAGTAGAAATGTGGCGATGGTTGCAAAGGTAGAAGTTAAGCTAGTTTTGATGTAAAGGATTGCATCTAGTCAAGATGAATATCCTATTTTGGCTCGACTTAAGGAGGATATTCAAATGGGTGTTGTTCCTAGTTTTGAGAGTGATCCCCGAGGCGTATTGAAAAATTAACGAGCATATATTTGTTCCAAATGTTAATGGACTTAGGCAAGAAGTGTTGGCTAAATGACATCATTCAAAGCTTCTTTCCATCCAAGAGTGACCAAGATGTTTAAAGTTGTGAAGAGGGTATTCTATTGGAAGGGGATGAAGCGAGATATTTCGATCTTTGTAAGTTAGTGTGCAAACTGCCAACATATTAAATCTACTAGCAAAAGACAGCTGGACTGTTTCAGTAACTTGACATTCCGAAGTGGATGTGGGGTTAGATCTCTATGTACTTTATTGATGGACTTCCTAATTCAAGAAGAGAGAAAAAAAGGCATTTGAGTTATAGTCGACTGACTAAATAAAGTGCCCTCATCCTTGTTAAGCCGACTAGGACTGCTACAAGTCTGGCGAGTTTGTATGTGAAGGAGATCGTGAGACTCTATCGTAGTCCTTGTAGTATTGTAAGTGGCTGAGACCCGATACTCATTAGCAGGTTCTAGGAAGGACTGTAAACTGCTTTAAGGACCAAGCTAAGTCTAAGTATAGGTACCATACTTAAACAGATGGGTAGACAAAGTGCACGGACTAGATCTTAGAAGATTTATTACTAATATGCATTCTCAACTTCGAGGGTTCTTTGGAAGATCGTTTACCCTTAGTCGAATTCACTTACAACAACAGCTATCAGGAAAGCATTGGAATAGCCCCTTTCGAAGCAATTTACGGTCGTCTGTGTTATTCTCTTTCATGTTGGGTTGAGTCTAGTGAAAGAATTGTTATTGGACCAGACATAATCTAGAAGAAAATGAGAAGGTGGCTGAAATTAGAAGAAAAATGAAGGATGTACAAGGTCAATGGTAATGTTATGCAGATCGAAGGCGCGGGGATCTTGAGTTCTCAGTTGGAGATCCAGCATTTGTGAAAGTCTTTCCGTTGAGAAGTGTTGTGAGGTTTAGGAACTTAGGGAAGCTAGCCCCTTATTATATTGGCCCTTTTCACATACTACACCAGATTAGTAGACTTGCATATAGAGTGAAGTTACCAGATCGACTATCCGACATGCACAACGTATTTCACGTACGAAAGTATGTACACAATCCTTCAATGGTAGAAAAGCCGACACAACAAGTTGATTTGGAAGTTAAACCTAACCTAGCAATTCTTAGGCGGCCTATTTGTATCATGCTCGAGATAAAAAGCGACTGAGGACGAAGGTTGTGAACCTTGTTAAGGTTCGGTGGAGCAAAGACGATTGAGATTGTACTTGGAAAACCGAGGACTATATTAGGGATTCTTATCCCAAGTAGTTGTTGTAATTGTTTGTATTTTGTTGTATCTTTTTATTGTACTCACCGGTTATGGTGGAATCATTTTCTTTGTATATGTTTTTTGAATGATATCATTTAGGTTCTTTTGATATCTTTTGTTGTGTGTGATTAATTTCAGGGATGAAATTTCCTGTAAGGAGTGGAGGATGTAACAACCCTAGTTTAATCACTTTGAATTTGGATATTTAATATATTTTGAATATTTAAATAATGGATTTTATAAATCAAACATACCTCTTTTTAGTAATAACTATTGATTTGAAAGTCATTTTACAGTTTGGTTTAAAAAATAAATAGTTCGCAGAAAAAACATAAATGTGACCGATTATCGTTTTTTGGATTTTCGACTATTCATCGACCAAAAGTTGTCGAAATGTGTTGTGTACACTATTGTACATGTGTACACATTTATACAAATAACATATGGCTTTGTTAACAATATCAATTTATTTTAATTTGGTCCAAAAACATACTTAAGATATTAATAAGAAATTTGACTTTTCTTTTTAATACAAAGATATAACAAAGTGCAAGGTATCATCACAAAATACATTTTTATTCGTGAAGAAAGTATAGTGAAGTGTGGCGATGGACTTGCATGTAAAGAAAGGGGAAGGAGGTGGTGATGTGAACTTTTGGGTGAAGGGTATGGAATGTCAATATAAAAGGGGTATTTTGGTAAATTACCATCTCCATTTTCCATAAAAGAAGCACCAGTTTCTCATCCTCATTCATTACTTCTTTTTCATTTTCTTAGTGACCTTCTTTTCCTTCTCTTCTGTCCATTCACGGAGTTTAGTTTGTAAACCAGTTCTTCCACTCTTCTCTATGTTAGTCCATGAGTTGGTGGTTTTGATGACAACAACCTTAGAATAAGATTATAAAATATAAATACTAACAAAATAGTTTAGATATATATGTATATGTAGGATTTAACCATGCAGGTACCAAGAATGAAGACTGTACAGTATAGAGATTCAAGATGTCAAGATTGAAGACTCATGAGTTTCAAGATTATCAAGAGTTCAAGATTTCAAGATAAGTATCGAGTCTAGAATTTTGTTAAAACTTCATAATAGCACTGAAATCTTCACTCCATTTTTCTTTTGGGATGGAACCCATTTCTACCTTTTTAGTGGCTTACAAACCCACGACAAGTAGCTTACAAACCTACGACAAGTGGCTTACAAACCCACCAACATCCTGGTTTTGTACAAGTTCTCGAGTCCTGACATGATGAGATATTCTGCAGGAAGAAGCTTGCAAAACTACTTCAAAATGATTTTCAAAACAACTTCGGAATGATTTTCAAAACTGATTTTCAAAATGTTTTAGCATTAAAAATTATCTTTTCAAATGATTTTCAAAAAGATGTTTTAGCCTTAAATATTCTTGTTTTTAAACTTCGTTTATTTTAAACTATCTTTTAAATATAATATATTTATACTTAGATTTAAATATAAAATTATAGTAAAATTATATATATATATATTATTCTCTATATTTATCTATGTATTTTATCTGTAGTCAAGTATATTTATAAAGTTTAAAATAGTTTTAATATAAGATAAAGGTTATTTTCAAAGAAAATCAAATCTTCAAAAATTGCTTTGGGATGTCGACATGCCTATGGTGACCATGTCGACATGGTATCAGTTGAGTTCAAAATTTAAATTTCAAAAGAAGTGTCTATTCGCCATAACTCTTCACGAATGGACATGAGTGTTGTTCTTCTATAAATAGGGGTTAGTTTCAACGAATTTTTAATCAGATTTTCTGGTTTTTCACTTCTCTTCTTCTTCTTCCACATTTTCTTATTCAAAATCCTATCATTACTCTGCCGAAATCAACATTGAATCTAACTAGATCATCTCTGGTTTGATTCTCTATCACTATCTCAATAAGATATAAGTGCTATTCAGAGTTATAGGCTTCTTTGAAATCTATCTAGCGAGAAAAGGTGTGATTGTAGCCTTGGAAATCAATCAAGCGAGAAAAGGTGTGATTGTAGCCTTGGAAATCAATTGGGTGAACTTGTCGCCCGTAAATCAAGTATCTCTACCCAGAGGATTGTGATTCTGGAGGGTGTACCTCGTAGCCTTGAAACCGAGGGTTGTAATTGTTGAATTGCTTTTGAAAGGAAATCCGTACTTAGTTGTGCGGGACTGGATGTAGGGTAACCCCGAACCAGTATAAAATCCGGTGTGTTCTTTCCTTTACTGCATTTACTTTATTTCTGCATCTGTGTTTGTTTTTGTGATTATATCTGTGTCTGAATTTTGCAAACATTTGTGTTCAATTTAACATAAACTCAAAAAGATTTAGTAAATTCTTAAAAACACTATTCACCCCCCCTCTAGTGTTATTCCTAGCCTTAAGATCCATATTCCGCATTCCTCTCATTTGGTATCAGAGCTAGGTTTTCAAAAGTTTCATAATCTGATTTTTTGACAAGTTTTCAAAATGGCTACCAACACTGGTACTGTTATTAACACTAGTATCCCTATCACTAGTTCATTTGTAAAAGGTCAGTCTACTACCGGACCACCACTTTTTAATGGCAGTAACTATGCATATTGGGCATGTAGGATGAAAATATATTTACAATCTATAGGATTAGATACTTGGAATATCACACAAACTGAATATTCTGAACCCACAACTAATTTTGCACAGTGGACTACTGAGCAAAAGATTGTTGCACAAAATAATTCTAAAGCAATGAATATTCTATTTTGTTCACTTGATAGGAATGAATTTAATAGAGTGTCAGTTTGTAAGTCTGCATATGAAATCTGGAAAACTTTGCAAGTGACTCATGAAGGAACAAGCAAAGTTAAACAGACCAAAATTTCCATGCTCACAAATCAGTTTCAATTATTTAAAATGAATACTAATGAGTCTATTTCAGATATGTATAGTCGATTTCAAGATATTGTGCATTCTTTAATATCCTTGGGAAAGGAATTTTCGGAAGAAGATCAAGTCCGAATTTTTTTAAATTCTCTCACTCCAGAATGGGATCAAAAGACACATACAATTGAAGAGGCAAATGACATCAGTACTTTAAAGATAGAAGAATTGATTGGAAATCTAATGTCGTTTGAAGTTCAAATGATCGGGAGAAGAGAAAGCAAAGCATATGAAAAGAAATCAATGGCATTCAATGCATTTACCGACGGATCAGACTCAAATAGTGATAATGATGAAGAGATAGCATTTATGACCAGGAACTTTCGGAAATTCCTGAAATATAGAAAGATGAATAATCTCAAGAGAAACAACTATAAGAATTCTGGAAATCAGAGTATAGTGCCAAACAATGTCAAATGCTTCAACTGTGATGAACCAGGCCATATCAAAAGAGACTGTCCGTATCCAGAAAGACAGAATCCTCCTATAAACAATGAATCAGTAAAGAAACGGAAGCGTGCATTTATTGCTACTCTAGATGGCTCAGACTCGTCCTCAAGCGATGATGATCAGAAGACAGATAATTCAAATTTGTGTTTCACGGCAGTTCACGACTTCAACGAATTCAAGGAAACGGACTCAGAAAAAGGTACACATTTACAATACAAGTGATTGAAATTGCATGCTTAGAATTAGATGATTGATTGCTTGATTGATTTTGAATTGGTGTGTTGATTGAATTTTAAATTTATTTTTTATTATTTTATTATTATTTTATTTTTATTATTTTTAATAATATAATAATATTTTCTGGAATATACTATAATTCTAATAATATTCCAGATATATACATATATATAGACATTAATATAATAAGTATATATATATATATATATTAGAATTCTTAGGAAAAATAAATCATAGAAATTCACAGGCACATGTCGACATGGCCCCTACCCTGATGTCGACATGGGTACAAATTTTGAAATTCAAAATTTGAATTCAAATGTTTGAATTTCCCTCCACCTTTTCACTTCATTCAATACTCTGAAAAGACATCTTTTGACCAGAGAACATGTCTTTCAAAAATCTATTTATTCACTATCTTTTATCACAACTTTTCACTTTCATTTTCAAATTCAAACTCTCTCTTCAGAACTTCAAGCTCTCTACTCTCTACTTTAATGGCCTCTTCAAGCAACACCTCCACCATGAGACTTTCCAAAAACTTGAAAAAGCAACTCCTCAATAATCCAGAGGCCATAAAAGCATACATCAATTATGCTAATTATGGAAAAGTCCATCCCGGAAAGTTTGCTATTTTTCAAGATTTTGCCTCTTATCAAATTGATATTCTTTTTGCAAACAATCAAATTCTTAGTCTTGTTGAATCTTCTCAAAATGATTTTGTTTGTTACCCAAATCTTGTTAAAATTTTCTATCTCAATCGAGAATTTTATCAAGGAAATGATAATGAAATTTGGAGTAGTGTCAAAGGCACTAAAATTATTTTGAATTGTGATCTTTTGGGTACCATTCTCAATTGAAAAAGCACGGGAATGGATTTTTCCCGTTTTAAAATTGATGAACATGATCGTGAGACATTTCATCATATTTTTGAAGGAGATGAAAACTTTGAATTTAAAAACCGAAACTTTCATCCTAAAGCAAGGATTTTCAATCTTCTTTTATAACATACTTTGATCCCAAGATCGGGTAATTTTAACAATCCTACATCAAAAGTGTGCAAAGCACTTTTTGCTATTTTCGTAAATTATGATATCAATTGGGCGCATGTTATTTTGGATGAACTTCGTCCTAAAAATTTTGAAATGGAAGAAATCACTTTATACCATGGAATTTACCTTACTCGGATTTTCAATTATTTTGGAGTAAATTTCAAAGGAGAAGAATTTATTTTAAGAAAAGTTTTTAACATCTCAAACATTTCTCTCATGAAAATCCCATATGTTTTTCAACCTTATGAGACTCTTGCCGAAAAGGAAGAACGTTTGGCTCATGAAGAAATGGAAGAGGAAGAAGAGGAAGAAGAAGAAGAAAGGGATGAAATGGAAATAGAAGAAGAAGAAGAAGGTGAAACATCCCTAGAAAGTATTGAATATCCATCCAATCCTACCAACAACACCCTTCTCAAAAATCAAAAGATTATTTTTGAGAATCAACGGGTTCTTAAAAGATCCGTTAGTAAGAAGTTGGACAAAATATCATCCAAGGTGAACAAGTTTTTCTCTAAAGTCAGCAAGAAACTTGGATTATCTTCATCTTCATCATCCTCTAACTAGTTCTATATTTTCATATCATGTCGAATTAGTTTAAGTTTGTTTTAATTTGAGTGTTTATGTAGTTGTTTATGATTAATCATTGTATCACTCTTCCTTGCAATGAAATTGAATTTCCTCTCTGTTATCTAGCTTATCTTATCTCTTGAATAAATGTTAGTATATTATAGAAATATATATACACCATTATTCACAAAATCAATAAGGTCATTAAAATTCACTAGACCATGTCGACATCCCCCCTTGACCATGTCGACATGTACTGGTCAGAAATGACACTTCATTTTGAATTTGAAATTTGAATAACTACCTTGTGTCTATTCATTTCAAATGAATTTCTACACCTATAAATACCTATTTCTTCCAGAATTCATTACTGAATATTATTCTTCATCTATTCTATCTCTCATTCTTCTCACAATTTCAAAAATGGCTAATCCAATTAATAACTTATCTGAGAATCTTGAAGAAACTCTTAATTCATTCAAGAATATTCTCTCGTTCATTCTTCGTAACCAGCGACACTTAGAACTGAGTCAAATGCAGATGATCAAGGAGCAAGAAAGACATTTCGAGGCAATTCGATGGATGATTTCTTCTCTGCACAAGGATGATAATGAAGCACATCCTCCTGTCTCTCTCACAAATGATAATGAAAATTGGGATGCCATTAAAGCATACCCTATTTTCGGAGAAGAAGGATGGGTGGAAGTTCCCTGTAAAGTTTAATTTGTTTGCTTTATTACTTTGTTTGAATTGATTGTTTTGATTGAAATTGGTTGTTTTGATTGATTTGATTTATACTTGGTGTGGTTTGATGATTGTATAAATATACACTGATATTTTTATAATCGTTGATTAAATATCATGTCTATAAGTATAGTTATTTCTTAATATACTTTATTATATAGTTTATTAATGCAGGTACTTGAGTACAAGATTGAGGGGGAGTTGTATAGTTTAGTGTTTGTTTGTTTTTGTTAATGACAAAGGGGGAGAAATATAAAATAGGGTAGTTAGGCATAGATTAAGGGGGAGTTATCAGTATTAGGGGGAGTCAATAGGATAGAAGTAATTTTTTATAAACAAAGGTTGTCATCATCAAAAAGGAGGAGATTGTTAGTCCATGAGTTGATGGTTTTGATGACAACAACCTTAGAATAAGATTATAAAATATAAATACTAACAAAATAGTTTAGATATATATGTATATGCAGGATTTAACCATGCAGGTACCAAGAATAAAGACTGTACAGTATAGAGATTCAAGATATCAAGATTGAAGACTCATGAGTTTCAAGATTATCAAGAGTTCAAGATTTCAAGATAAGTATCGAGTCTAGAATTTTGTTAAAACTTCATAATAGCACTGAAATCTTCACTCCATTTTTCTTTTGGGATGGAACCCATTTCTACCTTTTTAGTGGCTTACAAACCCACGACAAGTAGGTTACAAACCTACGACAAGTGGCTTACAAACCCACGAACATCCTGGATTTGTACAAGTTCTCGAGTTCTGACATGATGAGATTTTCTGCAGGAAGAAGCTTGCAAAAATACTTCAAAATGATTTTCAAAACTACTTCGGAATGATTTTTAAAACTGATTTTCAAAATGTTTTAGCCTTAAAAATTATCTTTTCAAACGATTTTCAAAAAGTTGTTTTTAGCCTTAAATATTCTTGTTTTTAAACTTCGTTTATTTTAAACTATCTTTTAAATATAATATATTTATACTTAGATTTAAATATAAAATTACAGTAAAATTTTATGTATATTATTCTCTATATTTATCTATGTATTTTATCTGTAGTCAAGTATATTTATAAAGTTTAAAATAGTTTTAATATAAGATAAAGGTTATTTTCAAAGAAAATCATATCTTTAAAAATTGCTTTGGGATGTCGACATGCCTATGGTGACCATGTCGACATGGTGTCAGTTGAGTTCAAAATTTAAATTTCAAAAGAAGTGTCTATTCGCCATAACTCTTCACGAATGGACATGACTGTTGTTCTTCTATAAATAGGGGTTAGTTTCAACGAATTTTTAATCAGATTTTCTGGTTTTTCACTTCTCTTCTTCTTCCACATTTTCTTATTCAAAATCCTATCATTACTCTGCCGAAATCAACATTGAATCTAACTAGATCATCTCTGGTTTGATTCTCTATCACTATCTCAACAAGATCTAAGTGCTATTCAGAGTTATAGGCTTATTTGTAATCTGTCTAGCGAGAAAAGGTGTGATTGTAGCCTTGGAAATCAATCAAGCGAGAAAAGGTGTGATTGTAGCCTTGGAAATCAATTGGGTGAACTTGTCACCCGTAAATCAAGTATCTCTACCCAGAGGATTGTGATTCTGGAGGGTGTACCTCGTAGCCTTGAAAACGAGGGTTGTAATTGTTGAATTGCTTTTGAAAGGAAATTCGTACTTAGTTGTGCGGGACTGGATGTAGTGTAACCCCGAACAAGTATAGAATCCGGTGTGTTCTTTTCTTTACTACATTTACTTTATTTCTGCATCTGTGTTTGTTTTTGTGATTATATCTGTGTCTGAATTTTGCAAACATTTGTGTTCAAATTAACATAAACTCAAAAAGATTTAGTAATTTCTTAAAAACACTATTCACCCCCATCTAGTGTTATTCCTAGCCTTAAGTTCCATATTCCGCATTCCTCTCATTTGGTATCAGAGCCAGGTTTTCAAAAGTTTCATAATCTGATTTTTTGAAAAGTTTTCAAAATGGCTACCAACAGTGGTACTGTTATTAACACTAGTATCCCTGTCACTAGTTCATTTGTAGAAGGTCAGTCTACTGCCAGACCACCACTTTTTAATGGCAGTAACTATGCATATTGGGCATGTAGGATTAAAATATATTTACAATCAATAGGATTAGATACTTGGAATATCACACAAACTGAATATTCTGAACCCACAACTAATTTTGCACAGTGGACTACTGAGCAAAAGACTATTGCACAAAATAATTCTAAAGCAATGAATATTCTGTTTTGTTCACTTGATAGGAATGAATTTAATAGAGTGTCAGTTTGTAAGTCTGCATATGAAATCTGGAAAACTTTGCAAGTGACTCATGAAGGAACAAACAAAGTTAAACAGACCAAAATTTCCATGCTCACAAATCAGTTTCAATTATTTAAAATGAATACTAATGAGTCTATTTCAGATATGTATAGTCGATTTCAAGATATTGTGAATTCTTTAATATCCTTGGGAAAGGAATTTTCGGAAGAAGATCAAGTCCGAATTTTTTTAAATTCTCTTACTCCAGAATGGGATCAAAAGACACTTACAATTGAAGAGGCAAATGACATCAGTACTTTAAAGATAGAAGAATTGATTGGAAATCTAATGTCGTTTGAAGTTCAAATGATCGGGAGAAGAGAAAGCAAAGCATCTGAAAAGAAATCAATGGCATTCAATGCATTTACCGATGGATCAGACTCAAATAGTGATAATGATGAAGAGATAGCATTTATGACCAGGAACTTTCGGAAATTCCTGAAATATAGAAAGATGAATAATCTTAAGAGAAACAACTATAAGAATTCTGGAAATCAGAGTATAGTGCCAAACAATGTCAAATGCTTCAACTGTGATGAACCAGGCCATATCAAAAGAGACTGTCTGTATCCAGAAAGACAGAATCCTCCTATAAACAATGAATCAGTAAAGAAACGGAAGCGTTCATTTACTGCTACTCTAGATGACTCAGACTCGTCCTTAAGCGATGATGATCAAAAGACAGATAATTAAAATTTGTGTTTCATGGCAGTTCACGACTTCATCGAATTCAAGGAAACGGACTCAGAAAAAGGTACACATTTACAATACAAGTGATTGAAATTGCATGCTTAGAATTAGATGATTGATTGCTTGATTGATTGATTTTGAATTGGTGTGCTGATTGAATTTTAAATTTATTTTTTATTATTATTTTATTTTTATTATTTTTAATAATATAATAATATTTTCTGGAATATACTATAATTTTAATAATATTCCAGATATAGACATATATATAGACATTAATATAATAAGTATATATATATATATTAGAATTCTTAGGAAAAATAAATCATAGAAATTCACAAGCACATGTCGACATGTCCCCTACCATGATGTCGACATGGGTACAAATTTTGAAATTCAAAATTTGAATTCAAATGCTTGAATTTCCCTCCACCTTTTCACTTCATTCAATACTCTGAAAAGACATCTTTTGACCAGAGAACATGTCTTTCAAAAATTTATTTATTCACTATCTTTTATCACAACTTTTCACTTTTATTTTCAAATTCAAACTCTCTCTTCAAAACTTCAAGCTCTCTACTCTCTACTTTAATGGCTTCTTCAAGCAACCCCTCCACCATAAGACTTTCCAAAAACTTGAAAAAGCAACTCCTCAATAATCCGGAGGCCATAAAAGCATACATCAATTATGCTAATTTTGGAAATGTCCATCCCGGAAAGTTTGCTATTTTTCAAGATTTTGCCTCTTATGAAATTGATATTCTTTTTGCAAACAATCAAATTCTTAGTCTTGTTGATTCTTCTCAAAATGATTTTTTTGTTACCCAAATCTTGTTAAAATTTTCTATCTCAATCGAGAATTTTATTAAGGAAATGATAATGAAATTTGGATTAGTGTCAAAGGCACTAAAATTATTTTGAATTGTGATCTTTTGGGTACCATTCTCAATTGAAAAAGCACGGGAATGGATCTTTCTAATTTTAAAATCGATGAACATGATCGTGAGACATTTCATCATATTTTTGAAGGAGATGAAAACTTTGAATTTAAAAACCGAAACTTTCGTCCTAAAGCAAGGATTGTCAATCTTCTTTTACAACATACTTTGACCCCAAGATCGGGTAATTTTAACAATCCTACTTCAAAAGTGTGCAAAGCACTTTTTGCTATTTTCGGAAATTATGAT
Organism: Allium fistulosum; assembly: GCA_030737815.1. Lineage (NCBI taxonomy): Eukaryota > Viridiplantae > Streptophyta > Magnoliopsida > Asparagales > Amaryllidaceae > Allium > Allium fistulosum. The sequence continues at coordinate 658,606,307 of CM060904.1, forward strand.
ATCAATTGGGTGCAAGTTATTTTGGATGAACTTCGTCCTAAAAATTTTGAAATGGGAGAAAACACTTTATACCATTAAATTTACCTTACTCGGATTTTCAATTATTTTGGAGTAAATTTCAAAGGAGAAGAATTTTTTTCAAGAAAAGTTTTTAACATCTCAAACATTTCTCTCATGAAAATCCCATATGTTTTTCAACCTTATGAGACTCTTGCCGAAAAGGAAGAACGTTTGGCTCATGAAGAAATGGAAGAGGAGGAAGAGGAAGAAGAAGAAGAAAGGGATGAAATGGAAATAGAAGAAGAAGAAGGTGAAACATCCCTAGAAAGTATTGAATATCCATCCAATCCTACCAACAAAACCCTTCTCAAAAATCAAAAGATTATTTTTTAGAATCAACGAGTTCTTAAAAGATCCGTTAGTAAGAAGTTGGACAAAATATGATCCAAGGTGAACAAGTTTTTCTCTAAAGTCAGCAAGAAACTTGGATTATCTTCATCATCCTCTAACTAGTTCTATATTTTCATATCATGTCGAATTAGTTTAAGTTTGTTTTAATTTGAGTGTTTATGTAGTTGTTTATGATTAATCATTGTATCACTCTTCCTTGCAATGAAATTGAATTTCCTCTCTGTTATCTAGCTTATCTTATCTCTTGAATAAATGTTAGTATATTATAGAAATATATACACCATTATTCACAAAATCAATAAGGTCATTAAAATTCACTAGACCATGTCGACATCCCCCTCTTGACCATGTCGACATGTACTGGTCAGAAATGACACTTCATTTTGAATTTGAAATTTGAATAACTACCTTGTGTCTATTCATTTCAAACGAATTTCTACACCTATAAATACCCATTTCTTCCAGAATTCATTACTGAATATTATTCCTCATCTATTATATCTCTCATTCTTCTCACAATTTCAAAAATGGCTAATCCAATTCATAACTTATCCGAGAATCTTGAAGAAACTCTTAATTCATTCAAGAATATTCTCTCGTTCATTCTTCGTAACCAGCGACACTTAGAACTGAGTCAAATGCAGATGATCAAGGAGCAAGAAAGACATTTCGAGGCAATTCGATGGATGATTTCTTCTCTGCACAAGGATGATAACGAAGCACATCCTCCTGTCTCTCTCACAAATGACAATGAAAATTGGGATGCCATTAAAGCAGACCCTATTTTCGGAGAAGAAGGATGGGTGGAAGTTCCCCATAACGTTTAATTTGTTTGCTTTATTACTTTGTTTGAATTGATTGTTTTGATTGAAATTGGTTGTTTTGATTGATTTGATTTATACTTGGTGTGGTTTGATGATTGTATAAATATACACTGATATATTTATAATCGTTGATTAAATATCATGTCTATAAGTATAGTTATTTCTTAATATACTTTATTATATAGTTTATTAATGCAGGTACTTGAGTACAAGATTGAGGGGGAGTTGTATAGTTTAGTGTTTGTTTGTTTTTGTTGATGACAAAGGAGGAGAAATATAAAATAGGGTAGTTAGGCATAGATTAATGGGGAGTTATCAGTTTAAGGGGGAGTCAATAGGATAGAAGTAATATTTTATAAACAAAGGTTGTCATCATCAAAAAGGGGGAGATTGTTAGTCCATGAGTTGATGGTTTTGATGACAACAAACTTAGAATAAGATTATAAAATATAAATACTAACAAAATAGTTTAGATATATATGTATATGCAGGATTTAACCATGCAGGTACCAAGAATGAAGACTGTACAGTATAGAGATTCAAGATATCAAGATTGAAGACTCATGAGTTTCAAGATTATCAAGAGTCCAAGATTTCAAGATAAGTATCGAGTCTAGAATTTTGTTAAAACTTCATAATAGCACTGAAATCTTCACTCCATTTTTCTTTTGGGATGGAACCCATTTCTACCTTTTTAGTGGCTTACAAACCCACGACAAGTAGCTTACAAACCTACGACAAGTGGCTTACAAACCCACGAACATCCTGGTTTTGTACAAGTTCTCGAGTCCTGACATGATGAGATATTCTACAGGAAGAAGCTTGCAAAACTACTTCGAAATGATTTTCAAAACTGATTTTCAAAATGTTTTAGCCTTAAAAATTATCTTTTCAAATGATTTTCAAAAAGATGTTTTAGCCTTAAATATTCTTGTTTTTAAACTTCGTTTATTTTAAACTATCTTTTAAATATAATATATTTATACTTAGATTTAAATATAAAATTATAGTAAAATTATATATATATTATTCTCTATATTTATCTATGTATTTTATCTGTAGTCAAGTATATTTATAAAGTTTAAAATAGTTTTAATATAAGATAAAGGGTTTTTTCAAAGAAAATCAAATCTTCAAAAATTGCTTTGGGATGTCGACATGCCTATGGTGACCATGTCGACATGGTGTCAGTTGAGTTCAAAATTTAAATTTCCAAAGAAGTGTCTATTCGCCATAACTCTTCACGAATGGACATGACTGTTGTTCTTCTATAAATAGGGGTTAGTTTCAACGAATTTTTAATCAGATTTTCTGGTTTTTCACTTCTCTTCTTCTTCCACATTTTCTTATTCAAAATCCTATCATTACTCTGCCGAAATCAACATTGAATCTAACTAGATCATCTCTGGTTTGATTCTCTATCACTATCTCAACAAGATCTAAGTGCTATTCAAAGTTATAGGCTTCTTTGTAATCTATCTAGCGAGAAAAGGTGTGATTGTAGCCTTGGAAATCAATCAAGCGAGAAAAGGTGTGATTGTAGCCTTGGAAATCAATTGGGTGAACTTGTCGCCCGTAAATCTAGTATCTCTACCCAGAGGATTGTGATTCTGGAGGGTGTACCTCGTAGCCTTGAAACTGAGGGTTGTAATTGTTGAATTGGTTTGGAAAGGAAATCCGTACTTAGTTGTGCGGGACTGGATGTAGGGTAACCCCGAACCAGTATAAAATCCGGTGTGTTCTTTCCTTTACTGCATTTACTTTATTTCTGCATCTGTGTTTGTTTTTGTGATTATATTTGTGTCTGAATTTTGCAAACATTTGTCTTCAAATTAACATAAACTCAAAAAGATTTAGTAATTTCTTAAAAACACTATTCACCCCCCCTCTAGTGTTATTCCTAGCCTTAAGATCCATATCCCGCATTCCTCTCACTCTACACCACTCCTCCACTAATGCAAAACCCAAAGCCATCTTAACCAAGCCTTGGCCGAGCACTACACTACATTGGCCGAATCACATTAACACCCTAAGCCCCTTGAAAGTCGAGTCTTTACAAGCTAAAGCTAAGCTCGTGTGTTGGTTGCAAGTTCGTATAGCTTGGGTTTAGTTTGAGCATGCTTATGTGAGTAAAGTTCCCCTTGAAAACCAAGTTTTAAACTTTATAATTTGTTATTGTAATCATAGTTAATTAATTGTGTTTTTAAGTATTTGTAATGATTATTGTTTGGTTTGATTCCCACTTGGAAGCGGATGGTATATGGGTTGTTTGCAGGGGACTTAAATTGAAGTCGAAATGTTTGTAGTGAAAACGTCTCTATGACACACTTTAAAGTGCATAATAAACAGTTTACAGTGGACTTTGTAGAGAGACCCTAAAGGGTTTCTCGCCTTTAATGATTCGCTTTCATGTTATGTTATTTATTAAAATAAATGTAAATAACATATAGCTTGTTTCCATGAAAGTGTCATTATAGCGACTATCGCTATAACAACACTTTGGAATATCATTCCATCTGAAATATTTTGTGTGAACTCATGCTTGGTTTTACAAAATAAATATTTCGTTGTGCTTTGGCACTTTTAAAATTTTGTTTAAACCAAGGTTTGAAGAAGTATTGGTTTACAAAATAAGATTAGAAGTTATGGTTCATATAGCGATAGTTACTACGAATGCAGTTCGGAGATATTTTATTTTTCGTAAAGTATAAAAGATTGTTTACTCTAAATATTTTGTTAGTTCTTTTCAAATGGGTTCATAAAGATTTTATAAGTATTTGCAATGAATTTTGAGGTTTTAAATGTATTTTCAAATTATTATTTTATGTTAAAGTAAAAGGTTTATTTCGAGATATTAATATTAAAATATTTTAATTAATCATTTTAATAATGGTGTTTAAAGTTAATTAATCATTTTAATAATGATGTTTAAATTCAGTTAATCATTTTAAATATGATGTTTGAAGTAATTAGTCATATCTAAAGTTAATTAATTATTTTTAATAGTGATATTTAAAGCTAATATTTGTGATCTGAAATTCAAGCAGAAATTCGGTTTTAAATTTTAAAAGTTTGATTCATCTATGGAAGGGTTTTATTCTTATCCTTAGTACCAAACATCGAAGTTTGGTAATAAAGGTAAGATGCACTGACCTTGAATTTGACTTTAAGCATGTATGCTTGGGAATTCCATACTCGGGTTAAGATGCACCGATCTTGAATTTGAGTTGTTTAGGCATTTGTTCCTTGCGGCCCATAAGTGTTTGACTTCGTAAGATATGAGGTAATTTTGGGTATGGATTAGTTAGAGCAATATGAAGCAAGAATCTATTATTCCGAAAGGATTATCATCTTATGAAATCCTAATGGAGGAGAAAGGATTATGATAGCCTCAGACATAACGAAAGAGAAGATGGACTTAATGTTATGTGCTATGGATGACCAAGAGGATGAGATCCATAGGGTACTGGTATTCCGAGAATTTGTAGATTTTTTCGAACCTATAATGGGATTACCGTCGAGAAGGACATTAAATTTCGAATAGACTTAATGTAGGGGGGCAACCTCTTAGTAGATCTCCTAATAGAATGCCACCCAAGGAGATGGAGGAATTGAAGAAGCAATTGGTGGAAGTTGAGCATAAGAGTTTCATCATGCAGAGTAGTTTGCAGCAGAGAGCCTCCGCAATATTCGTAAAGAAGTCGGATGGAACTTGACAGATGTTGTTATCCATATATTTTCCAAATGGAATGGATGTAGAAGCAAGTGAGTATAATGGCAGTACAAGCATGCATGTTGAGCTAATAAGTCTATGATTGAGAATCAAAGATAATAATGCAACAAGCATAAGGATGTCAAAACTAAAGTGATGTCATGACCAAAGGAAAAAGGCATGTCGAACCCAGAGGCATATAGGTTACGGTGTCTGTGAACATAAAATAATTGCAAGTAATCGATATCTTATTATCCATAAAATATTCTTAAGAGTGCAAGTATGAAAGAAGGAGCAAGAGCATCGATGAGGGTTAGAAGGCATTAGAAGTGGTCTTTGTAAACATTAGATAAGAGCTTTTGACGAAGTCGAAAGTTACCTTTTGAAAGCAATGGCTAACAAGCTAACAACTTCCGAAGTGGCCGAAAGGTACCTTTCGAAAGCAATGAATAGCACACTTTCTGCATTTGCGCCAAACCATTCGAAACGATAGGTTTCGCTTTCATTTACCTCCATCAAAAGAATGTTCAGCCAAATCAACCCTTTCAAAATCATATATTAGCCTTTCGAATTGGTTAAGGCCATCCTCACTAATGAAGGAAGAAATATATAAGTTCAATACAATGTCCAAAGGCATATTTAAATATAAGGTTCTGCTTCAGTCAAATAAAGCGCTTTCGGATGGTGTCATTTGCAGCTAATTTCTTAATGGTGTTTTGACTCATTCGAAACCAACTAAGCATATGTTTCGACAGCGTCGAAAGCCAGTGCCCATGCTAACTTACATAGCACATAAACAGCTAAGAGAACAACGCATCTATACACCTATCGATGGAGTCAAAAATGATCAAGCAATACACCTTTCGACGAAATCGAAAGTGATCAAGCAATACCTTTCAATGAAGACAGAAGCGATCAAACAATATACCTTCTGACGAAGTCAAAAGCAGAAGAGGGAAACCTAGTCTTCAGCGGAAGGTCGGCCATATAATCCTTTCAACAAGGTCGAAAGCTATGATTCAAGAGATGTGCGCGAAAGGAAGAAAGCAAACCATTTGACTATTTCAAAAGTAAGGGGTCAAAAGGTGCTAACCCGCACCTATAAATAAGGGTCTGTTTTAAGGGATATGATTTAATTCGCTTCTTACTTGTATTTTCTAAAGCTTGTAAGCCATAATTTCAAAATCGAATTGGGGATTTGGTCCGTTTGTACATTTCAGTTTAATAAAAAGGAGGTTATGATAATTTTGATTAAATAGCTATTCTGAGATTCTTATTTCATGCAATTACTTCCAATAGATGACGATCTAATCGAAAAGATGACTTTAGACTAAGTCGGAAACCCTAGCTCACACATATCCTTTGAGTTTTTACCAAAATACACAATATAATAGGAGCTTACCCTTTCGAAGAGGTCGAAACCCATTCAATTTAACCAATTTCCAAAATCATTAAGTCTGGCCTTAAGCCACTTTGACTACTTCAAAATCAGTTGAGTTACAGTCCAATCAATTCGAAAGGAGTTTCAAAAGCGAGACTAATCTTTTGACTGAATCAAAAGGTATTAAAAGGGAGTTTTCAACCATCATTACCTACTCAAAGAAGGCAAGCCACCATTACCTATTTGAAAGGAGGTTTCGAAGGAATTACAATAACTTCAAACTTCACTTTAAGATGTTGACAAGTTTTCTTGTTAATATTTTTGGCACTAGAAGAAGGGCATGAACCTCCGATCCCCAATAACTTTCACCACCGCTTCAAGTGGAGAAAAATGGTAAGAGCAAGGAATAATAACGACAATCCAAATGAAGAAGCTGCATCACAATCGAATTTGGAAGATAACATAGTCCTAAACTTTAACATAGAGATATGGAAATTGGGCAACCTTCAAATCTAATGAGATTGGAAAATAATGAGATTAAAGTCCAGAATCTACAACAACAAGTGATACCAATGCAAGAATTTCTTGAAGGTGCAACATCTCAAGAATCATTAAGGATTATGGAAGGAGAGGATGAAGCACAATCCCAATAGAGGTAAAAGATCAAGAGTTAAATCAAGAAAGTCAAGCTAAAAGATCCCTCGAGCAATCAGATAGTCCAATCCAAAGAAACAGTAAAAGCTGCCACAAAGACGAAGCCGATCAAGAAGACATCCTACACCAAATAATAATGGATATGCTTAAAGAAAAAGGAATTCCTGACCTAGAGAAATATGTTATCCTGCAAAAGACTCTTTTTTCAGAAGAAATAATGGCAGTTAATCTCCCTCCTCACATCTAGATTCCTCCATTGGATTATGATGGGATCACTAATCCAGATGATCACCTTGTAGCTTTCGACAACTGGATGAACTTATATAATGCTTTAGGACCAATTCGCTACAAACTTTTCCTAACTACTTTGCGAGGTGCGACTATCAAATGGTACAAGAATATCAAGCGAAAACCATCTATTCTTGGGAACAATTTTCTTATGACTTCGTGACACAATTTTATATATTCAAAGACTCAACTGTGAACTTTAGCTTGTTACCTACTATCAATAAAAACTAGGACAACTATTGGGTGACTGCTTGAACAGATATAGTACAGAAGCATTAAAAGCAGAGAGTACAACAGATAGAGAAAAGCTTATGGCAGTTCGATCAAGGTTGATCAAACCAACCTCATTCTTGGAGGACCTTTATATCAATGGATGAAAAGACCTACAATACTTCTATTACGTTTAGATGAAATGTGCCATGATAAGAAAAGATTGCAACAACACATAGAAGAAGAAAAATCTAGTCCTAATCACCCCAAACAAAAATCAAAGGATGGTGAAAGGATCTGGAAGAGAATTCCAGAACCCAACATGTAGCCTTAGATCAACCACTTGCTCACATATTCACTGTGGCAAAAGATGATGTAATCTTCTCAACTACACATAGAATGTGATGCCAGCCAGAACCTAGGAAAGAGGAAGATTACTGCGATTACCACAAAGCAAATGGACATAAGACCGAAGAATGTCGCATATTAGGTGGAATGATTCAAAATATGATCATGTTAGGAACTTTTATGGAGTTCATTAAAAAGACCTGAAGATACCTCTTAAAGAGAGTAGCTTAGCAACTTCAAAATGCCGATCCCTATCAAATCATGAAGTCCTGTAGCATTAGTTCAACTATGAACCTTCTTCTTTCATAACTTTTTAACTTGAATTGCTCTCTGATTTATTCTTTGATTTGTGCTGAAAATTGGTCATGCACTGATTCAGAATTCAATTGTCATTAGAAGTAAAAATAGAACCAGTCCATGGCATTCAATATACTCTCGAGACACAACACATTTCTAGCTATCTGAGAAACACAACTAAAATGCCTGATACAAGATAGCTATCAATATTTCAATCAACGCAATACAAAGGCTCGCTTTCATGAAATCTCAGGCCATTATTAATCCATCACCAATCTATGAGAATAACTATATACACCAACTCTATTTTTGGCAAATTATTTTAGAAAAGGTTTCCCTAACATATTTTCACAGAAAGAATATTTTCAATTACCCCGCAACCGAGGGAAAACAAATGTCAGTATATTTCAAAAGCTAACTTGTGCAATCTCCTAAAGATATTATATAGTATTTGTTAACGCATACAAAGGATTTTTAATTAAGCAATTTTAATATTTCAAATTTTTTTAAAACCATTGGTGAGGAGAAGCCTATTCATACTTTTTCATGAAAAATTTTAAAGCTATAAAAGTTCATTGACAAAAACTCAGACTAGGGAATCCTATGCTCACTTAAAAAACTATAGGTTCATGAATCATGACCTCCTAGTCTTTTATTTGAGATTTGTATTTCCATTATGAGAAAAACAATTTTAACCTTCAACCAAAGGCACCTCCTAAAGGGAGGGTCAAAACCTCTAAAAAAGCCCGTACCAAAGGCACCTCTGACCGAAAATGTCAAATCCTCTTGAGCCCTTACCAAAGGCACCTCATAGAGAAAGGGTCAAAATATCTAAAATGGTCAATGACGATCTTCCGTAGCACCTTCTAAAGTGAGGGTCAAAATCTCTAACGTCCAGTTCACCTCTTAGAGGGAGGGTCAGGTCAAGCACCCACAAAAACAAAAAACCCCTAATGTACAATTCACCTCTTAGGTGGAGGGTCAGGTCAAGCACCCATCAACAACCTTTTAGAAGAAGATCTACCTAACATTCACTACAATCCTTAGAGCTAAGGGAAACCTAGAAGGGGAACCAAACAAATAAAGATAAAGATGTTTGCAACTCAAAACAAAGTCAGGGCCTGAAAGAATAAAGGGTCAAAGGAATAAAGTTATACATCTTCTAAAACAAAGATTAAGCCCAAGAAAGTGGTACAATCAAATGCAAAAGGATGGAGATGTCCAACGCCATAATTTGGAACAGACAAGGAATCCAAAACCATACTTAGAAAGGGCAAAATATGAGCTAGCAAATTTCAGTACATCCAAAACCTGAAAGACGACTCTCACGTCAAGAAATTAAGAAACTTGCATTCTAAAAGGAGACACAGACAACAAAATGGATAAAGATCCGTAACATGAGATGAAAAGCAAAGTTCTATACAAAAGCTAAAAGAATGGAACAGATAACAAATTTTTACTACAAAAATAAAAGCGACTTCATTCAGAGAATAGATTGAGTAAGCCACTCTTGATTCCTTAGAAATGAGGTTAACCTTTAAGATAGAAGGGTCTATATATATTATATATATATTAATAAGTTATTGGGACCATTGCACTACTGAACGGCCAGGCAATAGTACGAAACTTGCACAGCTAAACAATCTACTAGTCAAAAGGAGCTTGCACTGCTAAACGGCCAGTCAACTAAATGGAACTACCTGCCGAACGGTTGAACGGCTAAAAAGCTAAATAACCGAATGGAACTATCTACTGAACAGTTGACTGGTCTTATGGAACTACAACTACGAATGGCTGACTGATAAGGAACTACTATTTCAAATGATTGCATGCCTTTACGAAACTACTCGACTTTGATATAACAATATTACCCTAGAATTAAGTTCAGATAAGCTTAGGGATCTTTTTCTTAAACCTACTAAGTTTACCACTAATAAACAGATCTTCGATTTTGTGCTTATATTTAATGGAATCTTTAAGTATTCTATTCATTAGATGAGATCATGACAAGATTTTGGTTGGGTTCCTGATTTCATGAACTTTCAATTTCTATGTTTCTTTTCATGGAAAATTTCATACTGGGTTTTGTGAATTCTGAATTTTCATATTAACTTTTATGATGATTTGTGGATTTCATATTCTTAGTTTCCTTATTGGATTTTCATGATGATCTCTTACTGAATTTCTAGTTTTGTGAATTATAAATTTCCTTATTAACTTTTATGATGATTGGTGAATTTCATACACTTGGTTACCCCCATTGGATTTTTTTAATGATTTCTTATTGATCTCTTGTTTCTATGAATTCTTGATTTCTTGCTTTCTTTATTGAATTTTCATGATGATCTATAGACTTCTTATTGAATTCCTAACTTTGTACTAGTATTAAATGAAGTTTAAGGTAGTTTACTTGATAGAAGGGATCCTAGCAAGTTTCTGGTTACGTTCCCGAATTCATGGATTTTTAATTCCTTTTCAAAATGAATTCCTACTGGATTTCATATTCTTGGTTTCCTTATTGGATTTTTATGATGATATCTTATTGAATTGATGGTTCTGTGAATTCTAAATTTCCTTGGTGATTTTTATGATGATTTGTGGATTTTAAATACTTGGTTTCTGCATTGGGTTTTCATAATGATTTCTTATTGATCTACTGATTTTATGAATTAGTGATTTTTTTTATGAGTTGTGGAGTTCCCGCTGAATTTTTGGCTTTATGAGTTTTCTGGATGAATTTTAAGATTTTGTATCGGGATTAAGGTTTATTTGAAAATTTAATGTTCCGATAATAATATTTAATAAGACTTCATAATAAGAGATTCTTGATATCAAACAGACTTTTATTCTTTTGTTAGAAGATAATGGTAAAAGAGAATAAGAGCCCTATAATTTTTAAATTGTCAAAGAACATCAATATCAAAATATTTGCCAATTTGTTAATGAGTAAATCACTAGTGTTACTAAAAAAAATCCACCTTTCGACTAAGTCGGACGGTCTTCCAGCAAAGACTAAAGAAAAAGTGTTCAGATCAAACCTTTCGAAGGAGTCGAAAGGATGCAGTCAACAATGTATAGCTGTCCCAGACCTTTCGAAGGAGTCGAAAGGCTTCATCACTCAACATTTAAGGAGTTCTTACCTTTCGAAGAAGGTGGAGAGGTCAAAGCAAGTGCAAGCAACTCTATAATGACCATTTCAAAAGCATAGTAAGCCTTTCGAACCGGTTGGAACACATCCAAGATACCTTTCGACAACGTCGAAAGGTTTATGAAGAAACCAGCACTCATAAGTAAGCAAAGAATGAAAAACAACCATTCAACAACGTCAGAGGGAAGACTAACTCTCGGCAACAATCAAATGAAGAGCAACCTTCCGTCAAGGTTAAAGGGTTCAAAACAACCAAGAAAAGAGCTACCTTCCGACAAGGCCGAAAGGTTCATGAAGACATAAAGAAAAGCAAACCTTCCGACAAGGTTGAAAGGTCCATAATAGCAGAAGAAAGGCAAACTTTCGACAGATTCGAAAGGTTCACAACCGCATATAAATGGGAGACCTTCCGACCTAGTCGAGAGCATGGAGTCGAAAGGAAGGCCGTCGGCATCTCTAAATAAGACCCAAGAGGTCCTGTTTTAGAGATCCGAATTCTCTCTTTCTAATCTTTTATTTTCTTAATCAAGTCATTTTGACCCAAATTGGGTGCTGATTTGGGGATTTAATAAAACAGAGTTTGTCATGAATATGAAGGGAAGTCTTGCGTTCTATCAATTACTTTACTGTTTTGCTTAAAATTTGATGGATTAACTGTTAATTTTAGGCTCAATATCACTGAAAGGTTTTTGCCGACAAGGTCGACAACACTTCTGATTTAATTAGTTACTTCAACCTTTTGAAGCCGTCAACCTTACAGCTTAAACCCTTCGACAAGGTTGGTCATATAGGCTAAACAACACTGATAGCCTTCCGAAGTGATTGACTTTGAAGCCCAAACCTTTCGATTAGGTCAAAAGCGCTTATGCTGTAAAATATCGATAAACTTTCGAAGATATAATCCAAGTGGTCCAACCGTTCGACTAGATTGTTGATAGTTCTATAGTATAAATATCCGGGTTTACTAGGCTTATTCCATAAGAAACCATTCCCATACCTTTTGACAGGGATCAAAATACAAATTATAAGTAATCTAACCTTTGAACAGATCGAAAGCTTCTGCATATCATCAAAGGAGTTTGATACTCTACCTAAACCCAAAAAAGGCAATCATCCTAACCAATCGATAAGATAAAATCCAAACTCCTAAGGACAAATTCAAGGAAATTCAATCTAAATAAAGAAGGAGTCTCTTATAGAGGATTTTACACTAATCCGATAAAACAGAAAGGTTTCATACCCAGCACCTAAACCTTTCGACGACGTCGTAAGGCCAGATTTGAAAGATACTTACTACCGGGAATACAAAGGCAATCCTTAAGGGTATCACGCCCTTCACTCGAACCAGTCTAACCATGCTACTTAAAATAACTTTGGGGTATTGATAAGAAATCTTGTTAACATTTTTGTTGCTAGAAGGAGAGCCTGAATCTCCGACCTTATTGGATTCCCCACCCACTCTTCTACTTGGATAAGGAATGGATTCGATGTTCAAAACAAGAGAAAGTTTTTGCGAAGAAAAATCGGTTCAAGGGTCCACGAAACCTCTAGAAGTAAAGTCTAATCATCAAATGGATTATAACCCACACTTACTTGAAGAGCAAACCCTTCGACTTCAAGCTCTACAGGTCATTAAGAGGAAAAGATGGACTATACTCTATGACCCTTTAAAATGGATCATCAACCTGTTCCATTCGGGATCAACCCCAATCTTTGCTCTCGAAAAGGAGAATTCGAGGAAAGAGAACCTATTTCAACAAATGAGAAGGACCATTCAGTCATATTCCCGTGGGACTATCTTTGAAAAGGAAATGATAAAGGATTATGACAGTTTTACACAAAAATGGAGTAAGATTATAAATGAGGCTCATCATTCAAGGGAAAACCATGAACGCATAGAAAATTCCACAAACGAAGAAGTAAGGATAATAAAGGAATTACCAAGTGGAAGTATAAAGATTACGAAGAAATTTTCGACCGAAACCTTAAGGTTGAAAGAAAGGCCCTTGAAAGAGGATCAACGGTCAATGAAAAGGAAACCTACTCCTCGAGAAGAAGTACTTGAACTAAGCCACAAAAGAATTAGACGCCAGTCAAAGACGGCTCAAAAGTCAAGACTTCTTAGAGAATATAATCTTACTACCTCGATCGAAGACATCTATATTCGAATCAAAGAAGAATTGAATTATTGGCCTTCTCAGAAAAAGAAGCCAGGATTTGAAAGGAAACTTAAGGGATTATATTACAACATTCATCTAATAAATGGACAAGGTACAAATCAATCTAAGGTACTTGAAAAGATGGTCCTATACTTCCTAAGACAAGGAAAACTTAAAAAGTTTGTAAAAGATTAAACAAGTTATGGAATAAAAATTCTATTCTCAAAATAAGAGAAGTCTACATGGTCGGGAGTAAAATTCTACTTAAACCTGGACTACCTAAAACGGTAGGCTACCAATAATGGTAGAAAGCCCTTGGTCACGCCAAGATGGCCAGGTCAAGGCCCCTCCTAGAGGGAAGGCATAAGCCTTTAGCGACGCCAAAGTCAGAAATGACTAGGTTAAAGCAGCGTAAGCCCTTATCCGTGTCACGCTATGGTCAAGATAAGGCGCCTCCTGGAGGGAGGACGGGTAATCCCTTGGTCCCGCCATGCTATGGCCTAGCCAAGGTACCTAACAAGCCCTTAGCTACGTCACGCTGTGGCTAGATTAAGGCGCCTCCTCGAGGGAGGTCGGGTATGTCCTCGGGCCCTGCTTGAGAATAAGCTAGCCGAGCGCACCGAAAACCTGAATGAAATGTCCGGCGGACTGAGAAAAATCCCTGCCTGAAATGAGCAACCGCCTGAAATCGGCACCGCATAAAATGGCAATTGCTTAGATAAGCACAAGAATTGGACAATAGTGTCCCTGCCTGAAATAGGCTTAAACGAATGAATAAAAAACTTGGGTTCGAGAAAGAAAAGGCGTGCAAATTATCATCAAAGCCTGAAGATGGCACATTCGATAAGAGAATCAGAAAGAATTCATTGACTTCTCCTCATGAACATCTACCCGATTAGTTTTCTGGTCTTCTACTACTTATTACCAGAGATGGTATTCTGGTCTTCTATTACTTATTACCAGAAATGGTATTCTGGTCTTCCATTACTTATTGCCAGATTGATTCTCTGGTCTTCTATTACTTATCGTCAGATTGGTTTTCTAGTCTTCTATTACTGATCGCCAGATTGGTTTTCTGGTCTTGTATTACTTATCGCTAGATTGGTTTTCTAGTCTTTTATTACTTATTTCTAGATTGATTCTTTGGTCCTCTATTACTTATTTCTAGATTGGTTTTCTGGTCCTTTGATACTTATGGCCAAAATGGTCTTTTGGTCTTCTATTACTAATACCAAATTAGCAAATATGGTTTTCTAAGCTCTTATCATTCATTACCAGGAAGGGTATTCTAATCTTCTATTATTTATTACCAAGAAGGGTATTCTTATATTCTTTTATTAAAATTAGAGCTCTAATCTCCCACCAATTATTGCCAGAAGGGGATTTTGTTCATCTATTATCAGATTGGCATTATAAACTTTTCACCAAACTCGAGTTTTTGGATTTATTCTAACAACCAACATTGCTATCTCTGGATCCCAAAAGATGATTCTTAACTTGTTTTCCATCTACTATTACCCGAATCTGGGTCCGATGACAACTGATGAGACGCTAACATATTATACCTAAATCTGGGTATCAAAACTGTTGTTTAATTAAGCCCTAATATGGGGACAAGATTTTTGGACTTCTATTCATCTCTAGTGCCCAAATCTGGGGCAAAGAATATTATCAAAATGAACACTATTAAGACTCTCCGAATGGGAAATTCGGGCTTCTAACTATGTCAAAGTAATGGGTAAGAGAGTTACTACTTCAAAATTTCAGACATGAACCCCTGAATCAGTTTCTTCATTTAATGAAAGTTATATTTTAACATTCATCACCATACGATAAGGCGGAATCTACTACCAACAAGTTTTATGCATTTTGAACAAGTGGAAGGATTTAAATCCATGATCATTTCCCATTATGGTTAAAGATGAGATCTTAACATTTCGAATAAATTACTTTTTATACAATTGGCAAGATGATTTGCTAATCTAGGCAAATGATATACATAGAAAAATACATCATTTTTAGGCTAACAATTAAAAATATTATTTGCTACATATTTCGCAATGAAATTAGAGTGACAAAGGGTAACAAAAGATTCAAGAAGCACAAAAGTCGTTGAATGAGTACTTCAATGGCATATTAGAAGTTACACTACAGAAAAGGATCACGAATCGAGTGATATTTACAAAATTTCCATAATTTACGTAAGTGATGAAGTCATTTACAAATTACAAAATTATGTAAAAGATAGATTTACATGGCTCAAATACATAAATAAATTACAAATCTTTAGCTTCTTTATCGAGAGCCTTCACCACCGAAGGATTTACTACATGATTAATTGTTGCACGGAGGACTTCCTTATGCTTTTTCTCCTTTCTCCTAATTATATTCTCATCGTCGATAGCATCAATGTAAGTTTTTGGGGCACGATTAAAGGGCCTATTTGCAGCTTTAAGTGTCATATTTTCTCTTTCCAACTAAGAAACATGCTTGTCGAGCAAGAAATTATCATGCTCAAGCTTCTGATTCCTAGCAGCATAATCATTAATAGTTTGGGAATACTTGATTTTCTGCTGCTCATCGAAATACTTGGCAATCGCAAACTTCACCCTCCGGCACTAGTTTCCAACTACATTATCATCTAAACCCGGAGGAGGGTTTTTCATGGTTAGAAGTTTCTGAGCTGCGAGAAGTTTTGATTTAGTATGCCTGACAATTGGAGGGGTTGTTTAAGAGACTATTAACATTTGGAGTCTTTTCCCCTATGAGGAATTCTAAAGAGGCACATTGAGCTTGACTATCTCTCAATTTTAACTGCAAATTGCTTATCCGTTAGATGAGTTTGGACATCTTTTCATCAAAGTCGATTGTAGGATTTGACTTAACTTGTCGCTTAAGTATACTAATCGCTTCATCTTTTCTCTTAATCTTAGTCTCAAGATGGTCAATATGATTCTTATGATTGCTGGCTATGATCTTTTGGATGAGATATCTTTTATACCACTTCACAGCTTTGGTGTTACCACCGAAATGCTCGAGAAGGGCTTAATCACGGGCCATTATCTCACCACTTTTGCTTAATGATCTATATTTTATAGCGTCAACGCAAGAAAGTAAACTTTGAGAATGATGGATTATAGCAGACTCTGGCTCCTATTTAAATCAAAATAAACGGAATGAGATCAAAATTGAGTTAAAAGATATCTTTATTACTATAATATTGGATTACAACTCAAGTAGCCACAAAGTTAAATAGAACAACAAACACTTTTATTACATCTAAAGTTGAGCGCAACATTCCTAACTTTGTCTATAATCCCATTTTTTGAAAGGTGGACAGTCGCGACCACAAATTAACTTAGTATGGAAAGTTCTGATTTCTTTTAAGAAAGTTTCCATCTCTTCACCAAGAAAGTCGAAGCGGAGACGAGGGTATCCCAAATATAATTTTTGTAAATCCCGAAGAAAGCAATATCTTGCTAACTTCGAAGTCTTTAGGAGTGGTACATTTTTAGAGTAAAACCTTCTTGGGTTAACATATTGACTTAGAGGGTCTCTTGGGATGACATGACCTAAAGAATTGATATTTTGAAATAGCACAACAAAAATAAGTTAATTATAGGGAGCATTACGAAAACATGTATTCATAAACCGACTATTTGTTACATATTAACAATTACTCATCAGGTTCATGCAAAATGGACATAAAGAAAAACTCAGAAACAAATTTATCCTTATGATACTTAAGCTTTTCAAGGGAGATCTTGTGGAATTGATCTGACCCGCGGTAAATTCCAGCAGTCTTCGGGATGCGGGTCGAAACCAAATTCATCTAAGAATCTCTTATAAAAACGTGTAAGTAGACCCTTACTGAATTCGCCTAAATACGAAAATCTACGATTGAGTGTCTACAATATACTTTATACGAAAAATTAATTAAAATATCTCTCTCTTCCATTATCATCCAGAATAGAGTTGTTAACTCTCTATTTTCCATCAAGAGGGCGTTGTATCGGGTACGCCCTTTCTTTAGTAAAGGAATCGCCCTGTTATATTTAAAAGGTTCTAAAGCAGAGGTACTCCTGTCCAAACTATGATATTTCTGAGATAGAGCATTGTGATCCTTCATTAATTTGTCTGACTCCCTATATAACTTGTTAACCTCCGCCTGTTTTTTCTCAATTTCATGCTATAGGGAAAGTTTGACTTCTTCTTTATCTAAGACAGATAATTTATCACTAATTATTATCTTTGAAGTGTAATATATTTAAATAGGGAATTCCATACTTGTGTAACTGGAATGGAAGCTTGGGGAGCTTGTTCCTTCTCTTGAGGACCCTCAGAATGAGTGGGAGCAGTTTCCTCCTCTAGAGGGGTAGTTGGTCCAGGGGATGTTGGAGGCAAATCATTACGAGGGGATGACTCCTTTTCAAAAGGTTTAGTTGAACCATCGCCATCTTTTTCTGTGGCATTGAAGAGACCCCCTTTTTCTCCACCAAGGCCATTACCACCATAGGTGTTCTCGTCATTATCGTCATCATCATCGCTATCCTAGTTGACCCTAGTATAATCATTATCTTTTTCCTTAGGATCCTCAACTTTGTCATTCTCCTCTTTAGAATCGGATTCAATGTCAAAGGAGGGGATATCAAAAGAAAGAGCTTCCTTGAAATTAACCGTACCCTCTCCACCTTCGGGCTCAGAACCCTACCTAACTCGGTCAATTTTGTCCATAATGCTTTTGGTAGAATTAGGTCGAGTGAAGCGAAACCAAAATCTGGACATTTGTCATGGTTGTTGGCATAGGCGAGCATGAGAGCATCTTCATAATGACTCAGCATCATAGGCCCCAAGGTGGAGTCAGCGAACTCTGTAACATGCTTTTGGAAATCGGAGAGGGTTTGAACGGCTAGCTTAAAGGAAGCTCTAGTTCTTCATAATTTCGATTTCAGCAGAGTATTCTTAGTGACCAAGCGAGTTTTCTCCTCCTTCGAATCCTTTAAATCCAACTCCCTTGCAAATTTTTCATTAGAGGCAAGACGATGAACTTGCCTTTCCGCTTCTAGATCGCCCTCGGTCCTTGCAAGGGAAGCCTTGATTCACGCTAATTCAGAGGAGGTGGCATTTTGAGTAGCCATCAATGAAGCTAGTTGACTTTTCAATTCAACATTCTCCACCTGTAGCCTGGGGGATCCAGATGAGAGCCTGGAGACGTGTTCATTAAGAGAGATCCAGTTCCTGGAAATCTGCAACAAGAGAAGAAATACAGGTTAGCAAACTAGAAAGATCCAGTGTTAATAGGATTAATTGGATAAGAGATTAACAAGAGTTGTTGCTCCATGAGAGAGCGGCGATTTTCTGCCAAGTTTGGGCTAAATGATGGTAGAGAAGACGAAGTGAAAGATTCTAAATGAAGGATGAGCTCGACGAGTTTGTCGAAATTAGTTGGCGGAGGAGCGAAAGATGACGACTTCGGAAGGGAATGTGACTTAGAAGGATTCTTAAGAAGAGCAAGTTGCATCTGTGCCAGTGCAGTTGGAGAATCTAAAATAGTAATATGCAAAAAGGGAGTAGGTGTAGGTGGAGTTGGTTCCACTATGTCTTTTGGAGCCTCAACAGTTGGGCTCTTTGAAGCTTTCTCAAGAGATATACGCTCTTCTTCCTCCTTCACAATAGTGATCTTTGCTACTTTAGCTGGAGGAACATCCTCGGGAAGCACTATTAGTTTTCTTTTTGAAGATCTCTTGGAACTAGCAAAGGCCTTCAAGACTAATGTAACATCCGAAGATGATGAGGGAGGAGCAGCGTCACTTGAAGACAGGATGGCCTTGGAGGAACCTAAAGCAAATTCAAGTAGATATAAAATCAATCAGAGCAATTCAAGAATTCTAGACAAAAAGAGGAGAATACTGAGCTAACAGTATACTTGAAATGTCAGAACAAATAGCGACAGTGAAGTAAAATGTTCAGCACCGCCTGAGGAAAAGAAGCGTTTTCCTCGAGAATTGTGCATAATGGTGGGTGGGGTGCTAAGAATCCTTTGGTCAGTTAGTAGCCAAGAATGTTTCCTTAGATTCGCAAGAGTTAGGAGCGTCAACCTACTCCCAAGTTGTTCTGGAGTTGCAGTTAAAGAATCCACTATTCTCCGGTCTGCATCACTAAGTGTCTTAAGAGATTCACCTGAAAAAGAACAGAGGTTAGTTAATAGAAAACATAGAGAAAAACAAAGACGACATTGAAATAGACTGAGGAGGGAAGGCGAAGGCCCCACGGATATCCGCAAAGCACTTGACAAAGAAGAAATGGTTCTCCCAAAGATTAAACTTATTGATACCATCTAATATAGCTTCTTATATACGTTAACTCTAAAGATTTGCTTGTTAGATTTGCTTAACCTTGCCAGTTTGGTCAAAGAGGTTAAAACTTCAAGGTTGAGCGAAGGAAGTCTGAATTCCAGCACCAATATCTCAAGGGATAGAAGATGGGTATATACATTGGGGGAAAGTTGTATTGGAGCAACTCCAATATGAGACAGGAGGAGAGCAAGAATTCAGGAAATGGAAGAAAGCCACCATGCCATATGTGGATGGCAGTGTATGCAAAACACCCTTCTAGAGGGTTGTCTATGGTATCAGTGGATTTAGGAGGGATAGCTTCAATACCGGTGATCCCAAAATTCTTCAGTATGACATCTACTTCACTTTGTGACTCGATGGAAGATTGCTTAACAGTGGCTTCAATCTTTGGAGAGCTCATGGTTCTGCCAAGTGAAAACATTTAATTAAAAAACCCATGATTAATTATGAATTTAGAAAGCAATTAGAAATCTAAAAGTAAATAAGTTTGCTTAGATAGCTTAATCATGAAAACATGCACAAAGCTTTAAAAATGATGCAAAAGTTTCAGTCAAAAACTTAACAATTTAATCTTTCGACGAAGTCGAAAGGTTTATAGCAAAAGCTTTCGACGATGTCGAAAGGTTAACAATGCAGGCTTTTGATAATGTCGAAAAAAAATAATGACCTCAGCTTAACTACTATCTTCAACAATATTCAAAAGCAAGCAAAAATGTAACTTCCTTAAGATATCGACAACATCGAAAGGAAAAGGTGAAATATTAACCAATTCACTACCTTCCGACAATGCCGAAGGCTCTATGGAAATCTGGACCTATTCCAAGTGTAACATAAAGTTAAGTGGCAAGGCCTTTCAACATGGACAAAATTAAAAACCTAAAAATTCCTATGTTAAAAAATATGGATATTGTTAATGTTGTCTAAAGGCCTGGTCAAAGTTATCAAAATATGTCATATCCATTGAAGTCGAAACGTTCCAAGTTTGACTCATATGTGCTTAAAACCTTTCGGCAATGATGGGAAGAAACAACACTAAGGTTGGATAATTTTTACCTTATCGAAAGTAGGTAGTTGAAAGGTTCAAATTCTTTAACCCTGTCGAAAGCTCGTTTCCAAAAGGTTGCACCATCAAGTTAGCTAACCTTTCGACAACAATGAAAAGTTAGCATCAAAATACCTTCCAACCACATCGAATGGTACAAAAGGGCAAATCTGATGTTGCCGCCTCAATCTCTTTCGAAGTGGTAGGAAAGTCATTTTGCATTGCCAAATTGTACACTAGAGGGTCCCAGATTATCTTATCGGGTTTAACCAAACCCGAACCCAACAATAAATGCAATTTTAAATTTTTCTTGAGAAAAAAGTAAAACAAACCATTAACAAAACTGCTTTCATTTGGAACCGGTCTAATTCGATCGCAAAGAGGAAAAAAATTAAATTAGGTCAAGAACCAGGAATTAAAAGCTAAAAGCTACATTTAGAGACTTTGGGTTTAAAATTGAACCCGATAAGGGGATTTTCCTTTACCAAACATCAACGGCTTAAAAATCCAAAGCCATAGATGGATGTTGTTAGAAATCGATTTAGAGAAAATTTTTGCAGCAAACCAAATCAAAACCAGATTTTGATTTTGGGTTTGGAAAACTGAAAATTTAATCGAAAGCTAATAAGGATAAAAATTAGACTAAGATTTATGAACAAATTCAAGAAATACCTTGTTGTTGCAAATCGAGATTCGAAAAATTTTGGGAATTCTTTTACTCATATACAGTGATTTTAATTTCAGGTAAAAGAGAAAGAAAGAGAAGAAGTGCGCTATATAAGAAAAGTCGACCAAATACTCAACCGTTGGATTAGATTTGGGTGAACGTTCCAGATCAAAGCGGGAAGTCCAAGAGGCGGAAAATTTTATAACTTTCGACAAAGGTGACTTGAAAAGTCAAGAGCATCCCTTCGAATGGGGTGAGGGCAAATGTACTAAAAAAATCCACCTTTCAACTAAATCGGAAGGTCTTTCAGCATAGACTAAAGAAAAGGAGTTTAGATCAAACCTTTCAAAGTGGTCGAAGGGATGCAGTCAACAGTGTATAGCAGTCCCGGGCCTTTCGAAGGAGTCAAAAGGTTTCATCTCTCAACATTCAAGGAGTTCTTACATTTCAAAGAAGATGGAGAAATCAATGCAAGTGCAAGCAAATCTATAATGACCTTTCCGAAAGCATAGCAAGCCTTTCGAACTGGTTGGAACACATCCAAGATACCTTTCGACAATGTAGAAAGGTTTGTGAAGAAAGCAACACTCATAAGTCAGCAAAGAATGAAAGACAACCTTTCGACACCGTCGAAGGGAAGCCTAGCTCTCGGCAACAATCAAACGAATAGCAACTTTCCATCAAGGTCGAAGGTTTAAAAACAATCAAGAAAAGATAAACCTTCCGACAAGGCCGAAAGGTTCATGAAGACATAAAGAAAAGTAAACCTTTCGATAAGGTCGAAAGGTCCATAATAGCAGATGAAAGGCAAACCTTTCGACAGGGTCGAAAGGTTCACAACAACATATAAAATGGTGACCTTCCGACCCAGTTAAGAGTATGGAGTCGAAAGGAAGGCCCCCGGCATCTATAAATATGGCTCAAGGGGTCTTGTTTTAGGGATCTGAATTCTCTCATTGTAAACTTGTATTTTCTTAATCAAGTCATTGTAACCCTAATTGGGTATTAATTTGGGGATTTAATAAAACAGAGTTTGTCATGAATACGAAGGGAAGTCTTGTTTCTATCAATTACTTTACTGTTTTGCTTAAACTTTGTTGGATTAACTGTTAATTTCAGGTTCAATACAACCGAAAGGTTCTTGCCGACAAGATCGACAACACTTCTGATTCAATTAGTTACTGCCACCTTTTAAAGCCTTCAACCTTACAGCTTAAATCCTTCCATAAGATTGGTCATATAGACTAAACAACATTGATAACCTTCCAGAGTGATTAACTTTGAAGCCCAAACCTTTTGATTAGGTCAAAAGCGCTTATGTTGTTAAATATCAATAACCTTTCGAAGATATAATCCAAGTGGTCCAACCTTTCGACTAGATCAAAGACAGTTCTTTAAGTATAAATATCCAGGTTTACAAGGCTTATTCCATAAGAAACCATTCCCATACCTTTTGATAGGGATCAAAATACAATTTATAAGTAATCTAACCTTTCAACGAGATCGAAAGCTTCTGCATATCTACAAAGGAGTTTGATACTCTACTTAAACCCAAAGAAGGCAATCATCCTAACCAATCGATAAGATAAAATTCACCTCCTAATGACAAATTCAAGGAAATTCAATCTAAATAAATAAGGAGACTCTTGAAGAGGATTTTACACTAATCTGATAAAACCGGAAGGTTTTATAACCCAGCGCCTAAACCTTTCCACGATGTCGAAAGGTCAGATTTGAAAGATACTTATAACCGAGAATACAAAGGCAGTCCTTAAGGGTATCACGCCCTTCACTCATACCAGTCTAACAACACTACTTGAATAACTTTGGGATGTTAATAAGAAATCTTGTTAACAACTAGCATACAGTGCAAAGATGAAGATTAAATTATAACAGGGAAACAAGATGAAACCGCCTAAAGCGAGGAGTTAATCCCTAATGGCTGAAGAATACATAACCATAGAACAGAGGGTTTGGAGAATGCAATGGCCTTCTGAGAAGGTTATTTGCCTAAATTAACAAAAGCGGATCAGGTGACATTGTTTCAAATTTTGGAATTTAAAAAGATTTGATCACATATTTGGATGATCTGCCTAATAATATTATCAGATAGTGTCTTGAATTATAAAGTTACCTATCGAGGTCTCATAACAAAGTTACGATCCTAATAGAAGTTATTAACTATTTTGCAGGAAACAGAAAAAGAAATTTTTTGGATTTTTTCTCCTAAAGAACAAAAGCTTCTTTCATACTTGGGAGGGGTGCTAAATTGTATCCATAAAATATTCTAAAGAGTGAAAGTACAAAAGAAGGAGCAAGAGCATTGTTCATGATCAGAAGGCATTAGAAGTGGTCTCTGAAAGCATTAGATAAGAGCTTTCGATAAAGTCGAAAGGTACCTTTTGAAAGCAATGGCTAACATATTAACTACTTTCGAAGTAGTCGAAAGGTACCTTCGAAAGCATTGAACTGCACACTTTATGCATTTGCGCCAAACCATTCGAAACGATTGGTTTTGCTTTCATTTACCTCCATCAGAATAATGTTCAGCCAAATCAACCCTTTCAAAAGCATATATTAGCCTTTCGAATTGGTTAAAGCCATCCTCACTAAAGAACGAAGAAATATATGAGTTCAGTATAACATCCTCAAGCATATTAAATCATAAGGTTCCGCATCAGTCAGATAGATCGCTTTCGGATGGTGTCATTTGCAGTGAATTTCTTAATAGTGTTTTGACTCATTTGAAATCAACAAAGCATATGTTTTGACAGCGTTGAAAGCCAGTTTCCATGCTAACTTACAAAGCATATAAACAGCTAAGAGAAGAGCGCATCTATACACCTTCCGGTGGAGTTAAAAATGATCAAGCAATACACCTTTCGACAAAGTCGAAAGTGATCAAGCAATACTTTCAACGAAGTCAGAAGCGATCAAACAATATACATTCTGACGAAGTCGAAAGTTATAAAGCAAGATTAAGGGAAACCCAGTATTCAATGGCAGTGGAAGGTCGACCATATAATCCTTTCGACAAGGTTGAAAGCTATGATTTAAGAGATGCATGCGAAAAAAAGAAAGCAGACTTTCCGACTATGTCTAAAGCAAGTGGTCGAAAGGTCCTAACCCGCACCTATAAATAAGACCCTAGAGGTCTGTTTTAAGGGATCCGATTTCATTTGCTTCTTACTTGTATTTTCTAAAGCTTGTAAGCGTAAATTTCAAAATTAAATCGGGGATTTGGTCCTTTTGTACATTTCAGTACAATAAAAAGGAGATTATGATAATTTCGATTAAATAGCTATTCTAAGATTCTTATTTCACGCAGTTATGTCCAACAGATAACGATCCAGTCGAAATGATACCGTTCGACTAAGTCTAAACCCCTAGCTCAGACATATCCTTTGAGTTTTAACCTAAATCTGCAGTATAATAGGAGTTTACCCTTTCGATGAGGTTGAAACCCACTAATTCAACCGATTTTCAAAACCATTAAGTCCCGGCCTTTAGCCACTTTGACTACTTCGAAAGGTGGTTTCGACATAGTTACAATCCAATCAATTCGAAAGGAGTTTCAAAAAAGAGATTAATCTTTCGACCGAATCGAAAGGTATTAAAAGGGAGTTTTCAACCATCTTTACCTACTCAAAGAAGGTAAGCCACCTTCAGTTATTCGAAAGGAGGTTTTCAAAGGAAATACAAGAACTTCAAACTTCACTTTAAGATGTTGACAAGGTTTTTATTTAACAATATCGAACCTTAACAAGCAATGTCGAAATTAGAAACAGCCTCAAAGAAATGATATCAAACTTCTTTATAAGAAGGCATGTTAAAGTTAAGAATGTTGAACAATATCAAGCAATACAGGATGCCGCATATAATCAGGACAATAAGGATATAGAACGGTTGCATCAACGCAGCTTCTCGAACATGCCTCATTTTGTCAATGCTGAATGCCAAATGTTAACAAGTGGAAGGACTCCAAGCTTCATGAGACCATATGTGGGAGGATCTTGATCAGCAGGAATGTAAAGGAAGATATCAAAATTCAGTTATATACCCAAGGGTGTCATAAGATATCATCATAACAAACGACGTTGAACCCTAGTAATGCATTTGGCATATAGGATGTCGGGGGATAGGGAGAATGTCGCCTATAATCAATGTAAATGAATGAGGTTTGACCATACCTACAACACACAGAAGCTTGTCGCAAGCCATCAATTTAGCAAAGGAAATTGAATATCAGGTGATATCATAGGTCAAAAGACTACTAAAGGTTACCCAAAATCATTAATGAACAAGGTAATGCTGCAAGCATCAACTTGATGAAGGATTCCAAATGTTAGGCATTTCGAAGTGCCATGTGGCAGCCATGCCACTAACCCCAATCTCCAATAAATACGGACCCCATAGAACTGTAAAAGGGGCGATTCATTTCTTTCTCGTTTTCTCAAATTAAAGATTGTAAACACTAAATTGAGCTGAGAAAAAATCAAGAATTGGTTTGTAATCATTAAGACTTATGAACAACGACTTGGACGAAAAACTTAACATGGCCTATTTCCTTCGATTTGTGCATAATTGATTATAATCGAACTTTGGACTTGCATATGACTAACTTTGAACTTAGACTTGACTTTAGGATGATTAGTTGAATAAGACCATTTAAACCATAGTTCAATTTGATGTTATTTTACATATTGACTATCTTTCTTATCAAACATATAAACAATGGATTAGGGCATATGTAACTTGTTGTTTTTTGCCCATTAACAAAAAGAGACTTTACACATTTAAGCAACTTGCCTATCTTTCCCTTGGACGCATGATATGGATTTTTGGTAAATTCTCTAACAAAGCCAAAAACCCAAGGGCATCATGGGACCATCTGGATTAACATCATCTAATACTAAGTCTTGAATGATAATCTAATCTAGTTTAATATCGCCGTCATAACCCTCCAAACAATACCATATTGAACAACATCATGGATGTTAAACCAAGTGTTGGCTTAACATGGCATCATGGATGTTATACCAATTTTTGGAATAACATTTTTATCGCTAAAAGAAGGGCTCAAACCTCCTTATCATATTAACTTTGTCTAGAAATTAAGTACTTGAAGTTTTGTTTCAGGAAAATGGGAAAATCTAAGAGAATTATTGTTCCAAATAAGGAGATAGTACAACAAACAACATTGGAAAATAATGTCACTTAACACTTTAATCCAGAAATTGCAGTGCCTGGTCAACCTTTAGAACCAGCAAAGCCAACAAATTTTGAAGATAACATCGAAGACATAACACAGCAAATGATAGTAATGCATGAGTTACTAGAGTAGGTCCTTTTACAAAAGTCTTTCAAAAAAACAACGCTCATTGAGGATGAAAAAGTCGAATCTCCAAGGAGAAATCTACATACTTCCATGCTCAGAAGCGACAATAAAGGAAAAATTATTATGACCCCTTAGAAAAAAAGGAATATAAAAGTTTGGAGCTGTCCAAAATTTCTAGTATATAACAAGGTCAATGTAGTTCGCCGGGAAGAAATAGCATAAAGGTAACGAGCAATCGGGAAGCTTAATCTTGCACAAGGAATACAGGCCTTATAGAGGTGATTACCACGATGATGAAGCTTACTTGAGAGATATAGCTGATAAGATAAAAAAGGATATGCTTGATGTCAAGGGAAAGAAAACCATTGATCCTAGAGTCAATAACAATTTTCGTAAAGCTCCCTTCGTAGAAAGAATAATGTCTACCGAAATTTGATCAAACATCAAGATTCCAACGCTAAGGTATAGCGGGATTACTGATCCTAATGATCACCTTCTAGCCTTCGAGAGCCAAATGGACCTTCACAGTGCTTTAGAGCTATACTTCTGTAGGCTCATTCCGACCACTTTCATGGAGTAACTACAAAGTGATATATGCATTATAGAGAGAAGACCATTTATGCTTGGAAACAGTTCTCTTATGAATTTTTAGCACAACTTTCTATATGCAGGAAGCCTACTATCGATTCTAGTGTTCTAGCCAATGTCAAGAAGAGACCAGAAGAGCTGCTTGGTGAATATTTGAAAAGATTTAACGTAGAGGCACTGAAAGCTAAAAATATGATTGATAGAGAAAAGTTGATGGCAGTGCAGTCAGAATTGGTTAAGCAAACCCCCCTATGGAAGGAACTTAATATCCATGGATGCAGAGACCAACAAGATTTTCATTTCCAAACCAACAATTTCATTCGTATAGATGAGATGTATCATGCTATGAAAAAGTCTCACACAAAGAAGGAACTCGGAACATTTGGCTATGATCACCCTAACAAAAAGCCAATATTGAATGAGAGTAAGAGAGGAAGATAGGAGGTGTTCCCAAAATCTAACTACAAAGCTTTAAAAAAAACAAGCTCCTATATTTTTGCTTCAGCCAATGATGGAGGCAACTTCCAACTTCTTTCAGGGCATGGAATAACCCCAAGCCAAGAAAGGGAGGCGAATAATGTGCCTACCACAAGGCGAATCGATACAAAACTAACGAATGTAGTGTCTTAGCTGGAATCATTCAAAATATGATCCAATCTAGGCACCCGTAGGATTTCTCAAAGAGAATTAGAGATCTGCCTTTTCTTGAAGAAGGTAACAAAAAACCACCAAATAATACCACGAATTTTGTGGGAAATGATTGTTAGCATGATTTTATTCCACCAATTAACCGAATAGATGTTATCCATGCAAGGCCTTATTTAGCTAGGAGCAATAAGGAAGCTATAAGCAAGTACATAAGAGAGGCAAGAGATGGAGTATTTTCAATTTAGGGGGAGCCATTGCTCAAAAACCGCAAATAACAACTTCAGATGCCCAACTTAACAATAACCCCAAAAGAATTGAAAGGGGTTTGCCATCCATACAATGATCGGTTATGGATAACTACATGGATCGGGCTTTCTGTAGTGACTAAAATTCTCGTTGATACCAGAAGTTCGGTAAATATTATCTTTAAGCATGCCTTTATCCATATGGGAATTCTAGAAGAAAAATTAGAATCAAGCGTCAAGCCCATCTTAGGGTTCAATAACAAAGAATCCACTCCAGTAGGGTAGATTAAGCTTTTAGTGCAAATGAGGATTCCACTCGGTTCAAGAATTTCAAGACCTTATTTGTCATAATGGACCAACCTTCCTACTACAATGCTTTCTTTTAGAGCACCAAACCTGGATGAGGTGGATGCCTTCGTATTGCCAATGTATCTGATGGTGAAATTTCTAACTAAGAAAGGATGGGGAATAATAAGGGAAGAGCAATTCAGCTCTCGAGAATTTTATTTTTCTACCGTCAATCAAAAGAGATAATCTTTCCTATTATGGCTTCGAGAAAGATGAACCAATCAAAATTGAAGTCCAAAAACCCTTGGATGATGATCCTATAATCCAACCATCCAAGGCAAATAAAAAGACAAGGATGACTGAAAAAGCTAAGAATGCGCTGAAAAGATTTAACTTTTTGAAAGAAAAAGAAAAGGGAAAAAGGCTAACTTAATAGATAAAGAAATAAATAGCAGAAAAATCATCACTAAATTAGATTGTTGCGATGAACAGAAAGAATAAAGCCCACCGAAGACCTAGAAGAAGTAAGCCAGGATTTTCTCGATCCAACAAAGACAGTAATGATCGGGAAGGATTTAAACAACGGGATCAAAAGTGAACTTATCCTATTTCTTCAATCTAGCAAGGATATTTTTGCCGAAACACACTCAAATATAATTAGAATACACCCAACAATCATGAGCCATGCTCTAAACATAGATCCAAATATCACTTCTATCTGATAAAAGAAAAGGCAATACTATAAGATTCATGGTAATGCACTGAAAGAAGAATTCAAATGGCTTCTTGAAAATGGATTCATTTGGAGAAGTTAACTACCCAAAATAGTTAACCAATCCTATATTAGTCAAAAATCCCAATGGAAAAGAGAGAACGCATGTTGACTACACTGATTTGAATAAAGCGTGCCCCGAGGATTATATCCCTTACCACGAATAGACCAGTTTGTTGATGCAACAAGTGGACATAAACTATTTCTTTAATAGATGCATACTTGGGGTATAATCAAATTTCCATGATCAAACCATATGAAGAACGACAAGTTTCATAACAGTCAAGGAAATATATTATTACAAAGTTATGCCTTTCGATCTAAAGAATGCATGGGCTACGTATCAAAGACTGGTAAATAGGATGTTTAAAGAGCAAATTGTTCAATATCTGGAAATATACGTAGATGATATGCTAGTAAAATCTTAAGAAGAAGCCGATCACTTGAAAGATCTTGAATAAATGTTTGAAGTATTAACAAATTATAAGATGAAATTGAATCCACAAAAATGCACTTTCAGGATACAATTTGGGAAGTTCCTATGGTATATTATTAGCATTGGAAGAATTGAGGCCAATCTAGATCAAATCAAGGTAGTTAGGGACATGGTAGAACCTAAAATAAGTAAAGATGTGATGAGCTTAAATGAAAGAGTGGCAGGCTAGAACAGATTCATCTCTAAAGCCACTGATAAATGCATACCATTCTTTGATGTGATCAAAAAGAAGAAAAACTTTGAGAGGGGGAGGATTGCGAAAGAGCCTTTAAAGAACTAAAAGATTATCTTTAAAAACCTCTAATTCTATCTAGCCCACCAAAAGAGGAAAATCATTATCTTTACATAGCAGTTTCCAAGCATGAAGTAAGCTTCATTCTAAAAATGGAAAAAAAAACAAAACCCATTGTAATGACTCGCAAGTATGTCACTTTAATAAATGTTCGTTTTGCTTTATCAATATAACATCAATTTTGAAAATAATTATTAATATTAACTTATATGGTTATATAAATGAAATATGATCATTTTAATTTGTTAAAAATGATAAGAAATTTATTTTCAAATTTTGTTTAAGAATATAAGCATATTAACTAAAAAGTGAAAACATGACCGGAAATCGAAATCAAAATTCGTAATGATACAATGTGTAGAAGTTATACAATGTTGTGGGACATACAACATACACATACACATGTACATGTGCATACATGAGAACATGTACATAAACATACATATACACATATATTTAAGTATATAAATATTATTTGAAATATATAAGATATTTTTTGTTTTATTACTTCTTAAGTACACCAAAGTTAACATATGCATAGCTTGAAATAATGGAAGTGATGTGCAAATGGGAGAGGGGATTGTAGCCATGCTTAAAGTGGGAGGGAGTGATGACGATGGTGCAGGTGATGGTGATGCAAATTGTAACGACCTTGAATTTTTGATATTTGAAAAGTGAATATTTAATTGAGTTTAAATATTCGAATGATAATTTAATTAGAAATTCAAATATTTGAATGAATTTGATAATTAAATTAGTGAATTTAATTGTTAAAATCTGGGTAAAATATTGAATCTTGATTTTTAAGCTGATTAAAAATATTTTTAAAGCCTAGAAAATTAATATTTATAATTCTGAAGGTACTGGAACTTTCAGAATTGAATTTGGAATTATTCTGTTCAGTTTTGAATTTATATCATTTAAATTGAATTTAAAAATTGCGGTCCGAGAGACAGTCTCGGAATTCGACGAAACCAGTTCCATTAGATCCGTAATATTGTATTATTATCGGATTTCAATTTTCGTAATATTTGGAGTTGTTGTGTGAGCGTACGATATTTAAACGCGTTGGAATTTAGATCGAAATTTTGAATTGTAAAAACCAAGGCAATTTGAACACGTTGCTTCTATTTTCAACACTTGTCCTTCATTTTTAACACGCGTCAGTTTTATATTTTTTCTTACACGCGTATTCATTTCAAAGAAAAAATCAAATCCCTCTATCTTTTCATTCAGCCGAGAAACATTTTAAAACAAAAAGGAATGGCGATTTTAAAATTCACCGAGCATCCCCTTTATTTCTCAATTGAAATTAAACGAACAAGAAAAGATTATATCGTTCTCAGTTGAAAATTGATGCTACCCTCCCTATTCAACCGAGTTTTGATTCTCCCTCGTTCAATTAGCTAGGGCTCATTGTCGAGCATCGCAAGTGGCTCGCGAGGATCGTGGCATCTGGGGTAGCAAAGGGAGGCGCGACTGTCGCGTGATAGGGCGAACTGGTTTAGGGTGTCAAGTAGTCGCGACTTCAAATCTTGGAGGCCGCAGTTTCGTGAGGAAGGGAGAGCAGCGGCGTCGAAGTCTCGTTTGTCGAAGGCGTCACGAGGCTTGCGTGCACAAGGGGAGGAGTCGATCTGGTCGCGAGGTCGATCAGTAATGGGGCAGCGCGATTCGTCTTGGCGACGAGGGGACGAAGACTCGAGTTCGAGCCTGAGTTTCGATCTGTGATCATCTCATTTTCGATTTGAGGTAACTTAATTATGTTTTATCTAATATATACAAAGGATAAAACAGGGAAACTTTTAGACAGAGAAGTATATAGGAACTTTAAAACCAGATTTAATAAAAATATATATATTCACAAATTTGAGATATATGTAAGTAGATAGATACTGGAACTTGCTGTTTGATTTTTGGCAGAATATACATATACAAGTTGAAAAGGAGGATTATCAGTTAAACGAATTAAATCCATTTCGAAGAAAATGTTTTGTTAAAAGAAATTTGTTTAATAAAATTTATCTAATTATTTAAGTTGCTAAAAATAATTTATTAAAAGAAATTGGGTTGAATAAATTTATCTAAAGGAAATCGGTTCAAAATTTTATATTGTTAGTTTAAAATAAACTTACTGGTAATTAAATTTATAAATGAAAATTTTATTATTCGATTTTTTTTTAATATTGATAAATTGTATAATTGTTATACAAGGTCTATAAATGGAGAAAAACAAATTGGAATGGAAAATGGATTGCAAATTAAAAGCAAAGGTGAGATCTTCTCACTCAGATTTAAAATTTAATTGCAGTTATTGATTGTGTTGATTGCTGTTTTGGATGTGATATTAGATATAGTAGGATATATCTATATATAGCAATATATACATATTGGCACATGTATATATTGGATTGATTGATTTCCCGCATTGTATAGCGGATGAGACCCTATTGCGCCGTTAGTAAGCGGATGATATATTTATAAAACCCATATACCGCGATATTCCACCTCGAAGTGGAATTGGTATTGTGCTAACATCTGTGGATGCAGGGAAACAGGTTGGAGGGATCCAACAGGATTCCTCAAAACATTTGAATTGATTTCATATGTTGTGTGATTGATTATTTATAATCTGTGTATGATTATATCTGTGATTGAATCTGTTGAAGGCTATAATTTAGCCGAATGTATTTTTGGTATCGTTGGATACCAGAAATAAATGAAATTTGATTTTTGAAATTAAAGCTGAAATTTTTAGTAAATTCTTTTTGAAAGAATTGAATAAATTTAAAATAAGGGATTTAAGAGTGTAAAGTTGATTTATGAAATCTTATTGAATTATTTTCAAAATATGGGAAAGATTTTTATAAATGAATTTTGAATAGTATTATTTGAAAGTTGGAAAATTGATTGAAAATGAAATTTTAAATGGTTTGGAAGAGAACAAAGGAATTTATTCTAAAAGGTGATAAATTTGTTAAAATCAATTTGATAATTGATGTGGTATTTAAAATAAATCCTGGGAAATCCATTTTTCATCGATTTGGTGTTTGGAATAAATGTTTGGAAAATCAATTTGGGAATTCGAAATAAACTTAGAAATTGATTTGTAAAATGATTTTTTGTGTTGAAATGAATTTAGAAATCAATTTGAAATTTGATTTGGAGTTTGAATATAAAATTGAGAAATCAATTTGAAAGTTGATTTGGTGTTAAAAATGAATATATTTGGAAATGTAAATTCAAATTGGAATTTATGAAATGAAAGGGAATTTGTTTTAAAAATAAACATTGATTTATTTTTAAAGTGTGAAAGTAAATTTACGGATTTGAACGTAAATTTTAAATAAATCAATAAGGATTTATTTAATTGGTTTAAATGGACCGTTTGAAGTGAAAGTGTATTTTCACTATAAAGCCGAGTATATTTTCCAAAGTGGCTTTTAAAATATAAATTAAAAGTTCTAAGTGGATTTTAAAAGATATATTTGGAAGTATATTCCGTAAAAAGGAATTAATTTGAAATTTATTTTGAAAGGTTGAAAGGTGAAAAGTAATTTGAAATTGGTTTTCAAAGTGATGAAGTGTAGAAATAAATTTACTGATTGGAATGTAAATTTGAAATAAATCGATAAGAATTTATTTAAGGGGTTTAAATGACTATGATTGGGAAATTGTTTCCAAATGGTTGAAGTATAAACCATATATCGTGAAGATATTTGAAAATAAATAATTTGGGAAAATTATTTGAATCTGATGATTATTGTGAATATTGTTGATAGTTAAATCACCGACTATCAATATTGCCTTTGAAATGGCATTTGAATTTGTTTTTAAAATAAACGCTTATTATTCGGTTTAGCCGGGAAAGGACCTTTGTGTCAGATAACCCATTCCGAATAATAATACGACGTTATGGATCGTATTGAAGACCGGTGATGAAGACCGGGTATTTGTGAAAACGGTAGGATGACCTATCGATTGTCTCTACACCGTTAGCTACGGTATTGAGATTTCCTTTGTGATGGGAAGTTTTATCAGGATTGTGAATATCCGGATTTGCAAGGGCTTCTTCGAAAGTGCCTTCGGTTCTGTTCGAACCCGGAACAGACTTGTATGGTTACGTGTTTGACATTACATTTTGAGATATAGAGCTGATTTCTTTCAAATACATTTCTGTTGGTGGCGGAGAATTTATTCTCTTAGCTTAACACCCTTCTCTGAGACGTACGAGCTCAGAGGTTATGTAGTTGAAATTTATCAGCGATATTTTCCCAATTCGGTAATGTGGCATGCTGAGTGTTGCTGTGACAATGATCATTTATTTGATCATTTGTGATCAAAGCACGGCTTTGTGAAAAAGCGTAGCTTTGTGGACGAGACTTCGTCAGGCCTCACAACCCGGAAATGGTCGAAACAGGAATGTTGAGGCAAGGTTATGAGGGTCGCGCCCTTTAGGGTATGTCATTTCCTTCTGGAAAGGGGTGGTATCATGGTATGGAGCCCAGATACTTACTCATGTGGATACACTTATTTATTATGTGTGATGATGGTTACCGAGCGCTCGGATAAAGGTCCCAAAGGACCGGGTGATGACATATTCGTGAGTTACCTGTTACAGGGGTAACCCGGCCTTGTTTGGCAGAGAGCAGTTTGTCTCTCGGGACGTCCAGCCAGAGGCGATCCCATTCGATAGGAGGAAAGGAAGTTCCTTAACCTGACCATTTGTTGGAAATCCATTTCCCAATACGAGATTGTACGGTTTTAGTTGCAAAACCTACCATTTATGTACGGTGGTCACCACTGTTTAGATGGTAGCTATAGTAGGCATACGATACTAGTCGTATGTTGGCTAAGATTAATATTATACTTTCGAAATGTTTTCCACACTAGACATTAATAATAATAATCCAATGATTGGCGTAGTAAGCATCTTTGACTATCATAAGAAGAAATCTCCTCCAATTCTGCGTTTGCATTGTGTGTGTGGTGGGAGGTCTTATGGTAGTTTCATTTTCCAAAAGCATTGCGAATCTGTTTTATTTTCTTTATGAAAATAACAGTTTTACGATCTCACACCAGTCACCATGACTGACTCAGAGTTTATTGTTCCCTTCTAAACTCTGGGTGCCCATAATTTTTCACACGGGCAGCCTAGAGTTACTTTTATCAGGATATTCTGGATATTCTGGAGCTTTGGAGATGAGCTGGATGGCGAGACGTACTTTCGTACTTGTTTATTTATTCCGCTGTGTATTCTGTATGAGGACAGGTTTCTATAACTGTCCATTGTTTTGGATTAAGTTGTACATTGACTATGATTGATGTATTGTATAACTGATATAGTTCTTTGTTTTGAAAGACAAGTGATTATCTATTATACATTGTTCCGTTGCGAATGTGAGATTCTGATATTGTTTCAGCTTCTGTGTTTCTGTTCTTTTTCTTCTTCTATCTTCTTCTACCTCTTCTTTTAAACCCTAATGGTTCGTTTTTCCGGCATTCGATTGCGCGACATTTGATACAGTGGACGTATTAACGTCGACTTTCGAGCGTCGAAAATTCGTGATCGTTACAAGTGGTATCAGAGCATATGGTTAAGCGACAACCCTGTTCTGTTGGGTGTTACTCATTAGAGATAGAGTCAGTAGTACTCTAGAATGAGTTGAGAGTAATAATAGATATGAGCGTGTATTTGTTAGTGAATACAAAATTTGTTTTGTATTGTGTTGACTTATCGGTTGATTATTTATAGATTCTGGTCGGTGCAGTCTAGCTAACTGTAATCGATAGGGGTTTCTAAACTCTTAAACAAGATAAACCGACACAGTATTATTTAAATGGGGTAAATGAAATAATTTTACCCAAAACTATTTTTGTATAGAAAAGAAATGATTTTCTATGAATTATCATAGTATATGGATGTTTGGTTGTTAGGAAATGATAATATTTAATTATTATCACTGTTGTATGAAAATTGAATAAGATATAATGGTATAACTGAAGATTTAGAGATAAATTCATTTAACAAACGAAATTTATAAATACGAATTGAAAATATAAGGAATTAAATTCATATACAAATGAGATTTGTAAAAGATAAATTGTAAATGTAATTTATAATTGGAAATAGAATTTCATAAAAGTATTTGAGAATAAAATTCATTAAGGAAATGAAATTGGTAATGTGAATTTATAAATGAATTCTCTAAATTAAAATAAAGTGCCAGAGTAATTGTTTGATTCTGGAATTTCTTTAAATTATTTTGGAACGTAAATAAGTTGATAACTTATAAAATATTAGAAATTTGATTGTAATAAAATTTAAATTGAAAAGAAATGAATTTGTGAGTGAACCAATGAAGCTACATTTGTAAATTGGTGAACCGAAATTGAATAATGAAATGGATTGAATTCAAGTAAATAAACTTGATAATTTATTAATTCACGCAATAATAAATTGGAAGTTGAATTGGTTGAATTAAAGCTTTGTTGTAAGCTAAATTTGAAATTGTATATAAACTCAAGTGGGTAGTAGAAATAAATTGAAAACTTCCTTGTTATTGATAAAATTGATTCACGATGGATTGAATATGGAAATTGAAATTTAAAATAAATAAGTGAATTTACTAATTGAATTAAATTAGTGAATGGAATAGATTTGATAAATGAAAATCAAATCAAGAATTGAAATTGGAAATTGTTTATAAAGAAATAAACTTAAGTTTTGAATTGAAATAGCTTAAGTAAATATTGGACAGTAACTCAAATTTAAGTGAAGCTTTGAAATGTTCAAATGAAATGAATGAGGATATGGAATGTAAATTTTATTGAATGATTTCGATGAAATTTGTTTGATTAGTAAAATGCAAATTTAATGAAACCAATTGGAAATGAAATGGAATTGAAATAAATTGAATCAGTATCAATTTAAATTAGTTATGAACTAGAATGGATATTCTATTAAGTGAATACCGTTGAAATTTGCATATGAAAGAATTATCGTTTGATAAAAACGAGATTGTATAAATTCTATGAGTTAATAAAAGCAAATAGAAATTGATTTTTGTATCAATTGAAATAGATATGAGTTTGATTCATTTAGAAATGAATTGAATGTAAGAAAGTGAGTTGTTAATCATTTGAATTGAATAGAAATTGAATGTGAATTAGATGAAAGCGATTTAAGTTGTATTGAAACCTTATGAATTGCATTAAATAAAATTTAAACTGAATGTTGAACTTTGTTTTGAATCTGTTGGTAAATGGAATTTAAGCTGAATATTGGAAATTTAATTTGATTTTTGATAAACAAAGTGA
The DNA here is from genome assembly GCA_030737815.1 of Allium fistulosum. Classification (NCBI taxonomy): domain Eukaryota; kingdom Viridiplantae; phylum Streptophyta; class Magnoliopsida; order Asparagales; family Amaryllidaceae; genus Allium; species Allium fistulosum. The sequence goes on from CM060904.1 coordinate 658,643,788, forward strand.
AGTATTGAAATAAAATTAGTAGGTGAAACTAATTGAAGGAATGGTAGATAAAAATTCAATATTCAAAGTTGTAAATGAATTGAATTCATATGGTAACGGGAAAACTATTTGAATAGAAGTAGATATGAAAACTTCTGTAAGAAAAAGGTGTGAAATGATTTTTGGAGTCTGTAGTTGGATATAGTTAAATTGGATATACAAGTATTATAAGACTAAAGAAAATTGGGATTTGATTTCAAAGATAAAATTGAATTGCTCAACAAAAGGTATGTATTTTAAATTTCGATATGAGATTTGATGATTTCTTGTCTAGCCGCTTGGCTTTTTCTTTTTCTTTTGAAATCTGAGGGTCCGTAGGGACGTTTTGTAGTTGTACCGTATTAGTCGCGCAAAGGAGACGCTGGCGAAATTTTTCGAAAATTTCGAGAGTTAGAAAATTTTTGAGAAATTTTGGATAATTCAAATTTTGAATTTAAATTTGAATTTGAATTGTGAAGTGAATAAAGTTGTTTGAAACTATGAAAATGTTTAGAAAGTTAGCTGAAGTGATAACAAATCTTTAATAGATAGATTTGTTTTGAAATTTGATAAAGCTATTTGGTTTTGGTAAAATTGTTAACGGATATGGGAGCATTCTTCTTAACTTGTAATTTCGGGACGAAATTCTTTTAAGGGGGGAAGATTTTAACGACCCTGAATTTTTGATATTTGAAAAGTGAATATTTAATTGAGTTTAAATATTCGAATGATAATTTAATTAGAAATTCAAATATTTGAATGAATTTGATAATTAAATTAGTGAATTTAATTGTTAAAATCTGGGTAAAATATTGAATCTTGATTTTTAAGCTGATTAAAAATATTTTTAAAGCCTAGAAAATTTATATTTATAATTCTGAAGGTACTGGAACTTTCAGAATTGAATTTGGAACTGTTCTGTTCAGTTTTGAATTTATATCATTTAAATTGAATTTAAAAATAGCGGTCCGAGAGATAGTCTCGGAATTCGACGAAACCAGTTCCATTGGATCCGTAATATTGTATTATTATCGGATTTCAATTTTCGTAATATTTAGAGTTATTGTGTGAGCGTACGATATTTAAACGCGTTGGAATTTAGATCGAAATTTTGAATTGTAAAAACCAAGGCAATTTGAACACGTTGCTTCTATTTTCAACACTTGTCCTTCATTTTTAACACGCGTCAGTTTTATATTTTTCTTACACGCGTATTCATTTCAAAGAAAAAATCGAATCCCTCTATCTTTTCATTCAACCGAGAAACATTTTAAAACAAAAAGGAATGGCGATTTTAAAATTCACCGAGCATCCCCTTTATTTCTCAATTGAAATTAAACGAACAAGAAAAGATTATATCGTTCTCAGTTGAAAATTGATGCTACCCTCCCTATTCAACCGAGTTTCGATTCTCCCTCGTTCAATTAGCTAGGGCTCATTGTCGAGCATCGCAAGTGGCTCGCGAGGATCGTGGCATCTGGGGTAGCAAAGGGAGGCGCGACTGTCGCGTGATAGGGCAAACTGGTTCAGGGTTTCAAGTAGTCGCGACTTCAAATCTTGGAGGCCGCAGTTTCGTGAGGAAGGGAGAGCAACGACATCGAAGTCTCGTTTGTCGAAGGCGTCGCGAGGCTTGCGTGCACAAGGGGAGGAGTCGATCTGGTCACGAGGTCGATCAGTAATGGGGCAGCGCGATTCGTCTTGGCGACGAGGGGACGAAGACTCGAGTTCGAGCCTGGGTTTCGATCTGTGATCATCTCATTTTCGATTTGAGGTAACTTAATTATGTTTTATCTAATATATACAAAGGTTAAAACAGGGAAACTTTTAGACAGAGAAGTATATAGGAACTTTAAAACCAGATTTAATAAAAATATATATATTCACAAATTCGAGATATATGTAAGTAGATAGATACTGGAACTTGCTGTTTGATTTTTGGCAGAATATACATATACAAGTTGAAAAGGAGGATTATCAGTTAAACGAATTAAATCCATTTCGAAGAAAATGTTTTGTTAAAAGAAATTTGTTTAATAAAATTTATCTAATTATTTAAGTTGCTAAAAATAATTTATTAAAAGAAATTGGGTTGAATAAATTTATCTAAAGGAAATCGGTTCAAAATTTTATATTGTTAGTTTAAAATAAACTTACTGGTAATTAAATTTATAAATGAAAAATTTATTATTCGATTTTTTTCGAATATTGATAAATTGTATAATTGTTATACAAGGTCTATAAATGGAGAAAAACAAATTGGAATGGAAAATGGATTGCAAATTAAAAGCAAAGGTGAGATCTTCTCACTCAGATTTAAAATTTAATTGCAGTTATTGATTGTGTTGATTGCTGTTTTGGATGTGATATTAGATATAGTAGGATATATCTATATATAGCAATATATACATATTGGCATATGTATATATTGGATTGATTGATTTCCCGCATTGTATAGCGGATGAGACTCTATTGTGCCGTTAGTAAGCGGATGATATATTTATAAATCCCATTTACCGTGATATTCCACCTCGAAGTGGAATTGGTATTGTGCTAACATCTGTGGATGCAGGGAAACAGGTTGGAGGGATCCAACAGGATTCCTCAAAACATTTGAATTGATTTCATATGTTGTGTGATTGATTATTTATAATCTGTGTATGATTATATCTGTGATTGAATCTGTTGAAGGCTATAATTTAGCCGAATGTATTTTTGGTATCATTGGATACCAGAAATAAATGAAATTTGATTTTTGAAATTAAAGCTGAAATTTTTAGTAAATTCTTTTTGAAAGAATTGAATAAATTTAAAATAAGGGATTTAAGAGCGTAAAGTTGATTTATGAAATCTTATTGAATTATTTTCAAAATATGGGAAAGATTTTTATAAACGAATTTTGAATAGTATTATTTGAAAGTTGGAAAATTGATTGAAAATGAAATTTTAAATGGTTTGGAAGAGAAAAAAGGAATTTATTCTAAAAGGTGATAAATTTGTTAAAATCAATTTGATAATTGATGTGGTATTTAAAATAAATCCTGGGAAAACAATTTTTCATCGATTTGGTGTTTGGAATAAATGTTTGGAAAATCAATTTGGGAATTTGAAATAAACTTAGAAATTGATTTGTAAAATGATTTTTTGTGTTGAAATGAATTTAGAAATCAATTTGAAATTTGATTTGGAGTTTGAATATAAAATTGAGAAATCAATTTGAAAGTTGATTTGGTGTTAAAAATGAATATATTTGGAAATGTAAATTCAAATTGGAATTTATGAAATGAAAGGGAATTTGTTTTAAAAATAAACATTGATTTATTTTTAAAGTGTGAAAGTAAATTTACGGATTTGAACGTAAATTTTAAATAAATCAATAAGGATTTATTTAATTGGTTTAAATGGACCGTTTGAAGTGAAAGTGTATTTTCACTATAAAGCCGAGTGTATTTTCCAAAGTGGCTTTTAAAATATAAATTAAAAGTTCTAAGTGGATTTTAAAAGATATATTTGGAAATATATTCTGTAAAAAGGAATTAATTTGAAATTTATTTTCAAAGGTTGAAAGGTGAAAAGTAATTTGAAATTGGTTTTCAAAGTGATGAAGTGTAGAAATAAATTTACTGATTGGAATGTAAATTTGAAATAAATCGATAAGGATTTATTTAAGGGGTTTAAATGACTATGATTGGGAAATTGTTTCCAAATGGTTGAAGTATAAACCATATATCGTGAAGATATTTGAAAATAAATAATTTGGGAAAATTATTTGAATCTGATGATTATTGTGAATATTGTTGATAGTTAAATCACCGACTATCAATATTGCCTTTGAAATGGCATTTGAATTTGTTTTTAAAATAAACGCTTATTATTCGGTTTAGCCGGGAAAGGACCTTTGTGTCAGATAACCCATTCCGAATAATAATATGACGTTATGGATCGTATTGAAGACCGGTGATGAAGACCGGGTATTTGTGAAAACAGTAGGATGGCCTATCGATTGTCTCTGCACCGTTAGCTACGGTATTGAGATTTCCTTTGTGATGGGAAGTTTTATCGGGATTGTGAATATCCGGATTTGCAAGGGCTTCTTCGGAAGTGCCTTCGGTTCTGTTCGAACCCAGAACAGACTTGTATGGTTACGTGTCTGACATTACATTTTGAGATATAGAGCTGATTTCTTTCAAATACATTTTTGTTGGTGGCGGAGAATTTATTCTCTTAGCTTAACACCCTTCTCTGAGACGTACGAGCTCAGAGGTTAAGTAGTTGAAATTTATCAGCGATATATTCCCAATTCGGTAATGTGGCATGCTGAGTGTTGCTGTGACAATGATCATTTATTTGATCATTTGTGATCAAAGCACGGCTTTGTGAAAAAGCGTAGCTTTGTGGACGAGACTTCGTCAGGCCTCACAACCCGGAAATGGTCGAAACAGGAATGTTGCGGCAAGGTTATGAGGGTCGCGCCCTTTAGGGTATGTCATTTCCTTCTGGAAAGGGGTGGTATCATGGTATGGAGCCCAGATACTTACTCATGTGGATACACTTATTTATTATGTGTGATGATGGTTACCGAGCGCTCGGATAAAGGTCCCAAAGGACCGGGTGATGACATATTCGTGAGTTACCTGTTACAGGGGTAACCCGGCCTTGTTTGGCAGAGAGCAGTTTGTCTCTCGGGACGTCCAGCCAGAGGCGATCCCATTCGGCAGGAGGAAAGGAAGTTCCTTAGCCTGACCATTTGTTGGAAATCCATTTCCCAATACGAGATTGTACGGTTTTAGTTGCAAAACCTGCCATTTATGTACGGTGGTCACCACTGTTTAGATGGTAGCTATAGTAGGCATACGATACTGGTCGTATGTTGGCTAAGATTAATATTATACTTTCGAAATGTTTTCCACACTAGACATTAATAATAATAATCCAATGATTGGCATAGTAAGCATCTTTGACTATCATAAGAAGAAATCTCCTCCAATTCTGCGTTTGCATTGTGTGTGTGGTGGGAGGTCTTATGGTAGTTTCATTTTCTAAAAGCATTGCAAATCTGTTTTATTTTCTTTATGAAAATAACTGTTTTACGATCTCACACCAGTCACCATGACTGACTCAGAGTTTATTGTTCCCTTCTAAACTCTGGGTGCCCATAATTTTCCACACGGGCAGCCTAGAGTTATTTTTATCAGGATATTCTGGATATTCTGGAGCTTTGGAGATGAGCTGGATGGCGAGACGTACTTTCGTACTTGTTTATTTATTCCGCTGTGTATTCTGTATGAGGACAGGTTTCTATAACTGTCCATTGTTTTGGATTAAGTTGTACATTGACTCTGATTGATGTATTGTATAACTGATATAGTTCTTTGTTTTGATAGACAAGTGATTATCTATTATACATTGTTCCGTTGCGAATGTGAGATTCTGATATTGTTTCAGCTTCTGTGTTTCTGTTCTTTTTCTTCTTCTATCTTCTTCTACCTCTTCTTTTAAACCCTAATGGTTCGGTTTTCCGGCATTCGATTGCGCCACATTTGATACAGTGGACGTATTAATGTCGACTTTCGAGCGTTGAAAATTCGTGATCGTTACACAAATGATGATGTATGCATAGATATTTTTGCTCTTTTCTTTGCCTATAAATACCCTACACTCTCCTCTTCATTTTCATTCATCTCCTTCTTTATTTTTCCTAAGCTTTATCCTCCGCTTTAATGGCTTCCACCCTAAAAGAAATTATGGCAAATTTTGATCCAAAAAAAATTTAAAATTTTAATATATAGTCACACACACTTAAGCACCTCAAAAAAACTCCAAAACTCCACCTTTCCTCCTATCTTTCATAGCCACCACCATATTCCATTGAAGGTCGAGCCTTATTCTTGTTCTACCCTAGGACGTGAGCAACCCAAGCCATCCTAAGCTTAGGCCAAGTCATTTAGGAGTTTATGTCTGAATGGTCGTGAGCTTTGAAAACAAAATAGAGGAGCTATAGATGATTTTTATTTAATTACTTAAAAAAAGGCTAGAACTCCTAAACTTTCATATTATATGATATTAGATGTTATATATGTGTGATTATGATTATTTATGATGGTTGTTTAATATGAATGTTCAATATATATGCAAGTCACAGAAATACATGTCGATAAGCACAAAGGAAATCACTTTCCTTTATTTAATGAATTGGTGTATCTGGAATGTTAAGTCTCTTTAAAAAGGTTTAAAAATGAGTTTAAAATGTTTTATAAACATATGAATGTGTTTTGGCAAAGTTTGAATGGTAATTGAAAAATTAGTAAAAATAATAGGTGCGTCGTGTAACAGCAATTCGCGATTTCACGCCATAAAAGGCAAACGAGTATAAAGAATGGAATATAGCTCAGAATCTCAGAATTCTTTGAGATAAGAATTTTCTAAACTATTATATCCATATTTTTCAAACAAAGGAAGAAAATTGAGATTTCATTAAGTAGATTTTGAAATATGAGCAAAACAAGTTTTTGGAAAAATCACGGTTTTGCAGTTCGGAGCCATTAAAAGATTCCTTTGAAAATGATTTTTTAGAATTGTTTAAAAATTTGAAATGAATTCTAAAAATATTTTAATATGTTTTAAAAGTGATTTGAGATATAAAAATGAATTTTCAAATGATAAAAAGTCGTTTTGATCATTATAGCTTAAAAAGCACTTTCCTTAGCACTTTTCCATAACTTTATTATAACTTTTGTAATATAGTTTTAAGCACAACCTTTCTTTTCTAAATCTTTTATAAATGTTTTCAAATGATTAAATAAGTATTTTAAAGATGATTTTGTAGGATTTATGGAATGGTTAAATTTTAATGATTTATAGTTGATCAAATAACTTGACCACCTTATGAGTGTCAAGGAGATAGTGTCTAGGCTTGAGTTTGGAAAACCAGTTTCCTGCTCTCACTGGCTATCCGGACTAGCCTGATGGAGGGGATAATGAATTTGATTTACCCGGATCAATATTTTCCTAATTGAAAAATGGAATGGTTTCAAATTTATTCACAGTTCAAAAAAGGTTTAAAGTTATCAAAGGATTTGATAAGAGAGGTTTAATGATTCTGTATATACCAAGAAGAAATTTTTTAAAGTTATGTATCTCTAAAAGACATTTCTGATAAAAGGAATAAATTAATCAAATACTGTTCACCTATTTACTTGACCTCTTGGCTGTTATAACTGTTCTTGGCTGGGTTAGTTCACACCATAACTCTGATGTACCCGTGTGAGAGTGGTCGTATGTACTATCTTTTACCTTTGCTTTACTTTACCCCTAATAATCTACCTCCCCAACACTTGAATTTAAGGCAAATGAATATCGTGGATGTATTAATGTCGATTTTTGAGGGTTGAGGAATCGGGTCGTCACATTTGGTATCAAAGCTGAAGGTTAAGCAAGAATCTTGGCTTTGGTGGGGTATGACTTATTAGAAATAGGGTTAACAATATCCTTGAATGAGTTTAATCATTAAGAGCACGCGTTTAAAACCCTTTTTTGAAAAAATCAAGTTGTGGTATGTTTAATACTCATTTCCCTAATATAATTTCGTCTTTGTTATCTTACTATATTCAGGTAGTAAGACATGAGTACTCATAGAGGACGAAGATGGGGAAACAGCCGCACCACAACAACCAATCGTTGAGCTCCAACCACTGCTGTAGAAAAAGAAGCTCTCGTATAACCCTAGGTTAATTTTGCCACCCTGTGCAAAAAGTTTACCAAATTAGGGAGGAAACCATTCAAAGGTATAGAAGTTATCATTGAAGTACAGGCTTGGATCAAATCATGCAAAAGAATCTTTAAGGCATTGGATTGTAGTACTGAGCAAAAGAGGTTTTGGCCTCATGGAAACAGTAGGAAGGAGCTCTAGCTTGGTGGGAGTCCATTACCCTAAATGAATCGGAAGACAATTTCACTTAGGAAAGGTTTAAGGAAGTCTTGGACGAGTAGTACATGCCAGCATCTTGGAAATCTCATCTTTATAGAAGCTTTATGGATCTGAAGCGGGATGAAATGACGCTTGAGGAGTATGTGAATAAGTTCAATGAATTATCTTGTTTTGGGCTAGGTCTGATTGACACGCCTTTCAAGAAAGACGAGGAGTTTATTTTCGAAATGAACGAGAAGTACCAAAGTAAGATGACCGCTCATGCAAAAGGATTTTTTAAAGACCTGGAGGGTATGGGATTCCATTACGAAATATTGGATAAGAAGAATCCGGTGGTAGCTCAGACCAACACCAACAACTAGAAAATGAGGAGGTTCAATCACTGTGGGAAAAAGCTATGGCAAGGAAAACCCAGGGAAGGATCTCAAGGAAACCACTTTAAGGATTACACTTGTAAAAATTGTAAGAGGTAGGGCCATATTGCTAAGGATTGTAGGAGTCCAAAAGTCCAGGATTCTGTTTATCCTACAGTTCAAAATAGCTCTACTATAATTGTCATCAACTTAGGCACATAATAAAGGATTGTCTGATTATGAGGAAGGGTGAGCAAGCTAGAGTTTACGCTATAAAGGATGAACCTTCAACCTCTTAGGATGTGAAGGGAAAAGGAGTGTTGGAAGGTAATATTTTTATTAAAGATATTTTAGTTAGAGTATTATTTGATATAGGAGTTTCTTATAGTTTTGCTGCTTCTCACAGTTTTATTGCTAAAGAAACCGTAGACGAATTAAAAATTGACTCTAAATTAGTTGATACCCCTATTTGCATGACAAATCCTATAGGTGGTACTACTAACCTTTGTATGAGTTATGAGAAAGTCCAAATTCCCCACTCTTCCCATAAATTTCCTTTTGACCTATTTATCTTAGATTTTATTAGATTTGAAATTTTATTCGGTATAGAATGGTTGTCTAAGTATAAAGCTATTCTCGATTGCGATAGAAGGACGATATTTTTATGGACAAGCTTCGGGAAGTTTATAGAAATATCTTGCGAAGATTCTAGTCCAAGGAAGGACAGTTTTCTGTATGCATCAGATTCATCCTAGGAAGGATCGGAAACAATACCTATTATTAAAGAATTTCCAGACATTTTTGAAGAAGTAAAGAGTTTACCCCTACATCGGAAAATCGAGTTTCGTATTAGCTTGATTTCTGGTGCAAGGCTAATTAAAAATCTGATCATAGGATGGCTCTAGAAGAGAGGGAGGAGTTAAATAACCAAACCCAAGAACTATTAAAGAAAGGGTTGATAAGACCTAGTCGGTCAAGTTAGAGACCGGCAATGGTTTTTGTTGCTAAGTCAGATGGATCTTTAAGGTTGCGTGTAGATTACCAAGATCTGAATAAACAAACAATTAAGAACCAGTATCCTCTACCCCGAATAGGTGACTTGTTTGATCAGTTACATGGTGCTCGGGTATTCTTGAAAATGGATCTAGCCACGGGATTCCATTAACTAAGAATCATAGAAGAATGCATCCATCTAACTGCATTTAAAGGTCCGAATACTTTTTTCGAGTGGTTGGTTATGCCTTTTGGGATAACCAATGCACCCGCTTATTTTGTAGGCCTTATGAATAGAGTATTTAGAGATTTACTCAATAAATTCGTGCTAGTCTTTATCGATGATACCCTTATCTATTCTAAGACAGAAGAAGAACACGAAAGACATCTAGAAATAGTGTTGGAGATATTGAGAAATTATGTGCTTAAAGCCAAATTCTCAAAATACCATTTTTGGGAAAAGGAGGTAAGATTCCTTACATATAGTGTCAAGGGATAGGATATCAATAGACCATGTAAAGGTTGCAGCTGTTCAAAAATGGAAGCAGCCATAAACTCCTAAGGAAATTTCTAGCTTCTTAGGTTCGCGGGGTATTACAGAAGATTCATTCAAGACTTCTCAAAGATTGCCTATCCCTTAACGAAGTTGACCATGAAGGATGCTAAATTTATCTAGAATTCTAACTGTGAAAAAGCATTCCAGGAACTTAAGAAGAGGTTAGCAATCGCTCCAGTTCTAGAAATTTTAAATGGAAATAGTGGATTATCCGTTTATACAGATGCTTGTGGAGAAGGAGTTGGTGCAGTTCTGATGCAAAAAGGAAAGGTGATTTCTTATGCAAGTAGATAGCTAAAGGTTCATGAGAAAAATTATGCAACACACGATTTAGAATTATTAGCCATGTTGTTCGCATTGAAAATTTGGAGGCACTGTTTGCTGGGTAAGAATTTTTCATAGTTTGTTTCAATAAAACTTTGAATTGACCTTAGTAAATAAAATTCCCTCTTTAGATAGGTGAAAATTTTGAGCTCTTTACAGATTATAAGTCCTTAAAGTATCTTTTCAGCCAGAAAGATTTGAACATGAGGCAGCAACGTTGGCTAAAATTTCTCGCATTTTATGATCTATGTATTCTACATACACCTGGGAAAGCCAACGTAGTAGCTGATGCGTTGAGTAGGAAGAATGTTGTTATTTCTTATTTGGTAATAACTCCAACTCTTCTGGAAAGAATTACCAGCAAGCAAAAAGAAGATAGATTCCTAAAGGAGATTATTAAAGAAATATACAAAGGGCAGAATTCAAGCTTTGAAGTTGATAACTGTGGAGTATTGCGGTTGAAGAGGTGAATTTGTGTTCCGGATGTGGAAAATCTTAGGCAGGAGGTGTTAGCTGAATGCCACAGATCCAAAATAAATATTCATCCAGGAATTTACTAAATGTACAGTGATATGAACTGCACATTTTGTTGGAGAAGTATGAAAATGGATATATCCATTTATGTTAGCTGATGCATAAATTATCAACAAGCCAAGAGCGACCAACAGAAAATTGCAGGGTTACTTCAACCTTTGGAGATTCCAGCTTGAAAGTGGGATCAAATATCAGTGGATTTCATTAATGGCTTACCTTGAACAAGGAATGGAAACAAAGGCATTTGGGTTATCATAGACGGATTAACTAAAAGTGCACACTTTAATCCAGTAAAGCCAAGAAGGACCGTTGCAAGCCTTGTAGAGATATATATGAAAGAGATTGTCTGATTGCATGGAGTTCCAAGTAGTATAGTAAGCGATCAGGATCCGATCTTTACAAGTCAATTTTGGGAAGCATTACAGATAGCTTTGGGAACAAGGCTGAATATAAGCACTGCTTATCACTCCCAAATCGATGGCCAGACGGAAAGAGTCAACCACATTTTCGAAGATCTTCTAAGAGCATGTATTCTAGACTTTGGAGGCTCATGGGAAAATCATTTCCGTTTAGTAGAGTTCTCTAATAAGAACAGTTATCAAGCTAGTATCATCATGGCACCGTATGAAGCTCTATATGGTCAACCATGTAAATCACCAACATGTTGGATCGAAACCGAAGATCGGATTATACTTGGTCCTAATAGGATATGAGAAGCTTCAGAAAAGGTTGATATGATTAGAAAAAAGCTAAAGGAAGCCCAAAGCAGACAAAAAAGTTATGCAGACCAAAGGCGTTGAAATATGGAGCTCTTGGTTGGAGATTCGGTCTTTTTGAAGTCTCTCCGATGAGAGGAGTGGTGAGGTTTGGAAGGGCTGGGAAGTTAGCACCTCGATATATTGGACCTTTTCCCATTCTTGAACGAATCGGCCCACTAGGTTATCGAGTGCAATTGCTAGAAATTTTGGCGGGAGTGCACAATGTCTTTTATGTATCTCATTTAAGGAAACATGTGTATGACCCTGAGTAAATCATAGAAACAGCCGCTCAGGAAGACTTGGAGGTAGAACTGAATTTGGCACTTATTAGATGGCCTGTTCAAATCGTTGATCATGATGAGAAATGATTTAGGAGGAAGGTGGGAAGGTTTTTCAAAGTTAAATGGAGTGGAGATGCTGAGGATTCCACTTGGGAAATGGAGGATAAAATTAGAAAGGCATATCCTGAGTTTATGATTGATGTACAAACTGCATAAATCATATCGTTATAGTGTACTTACTGCCTGTGGTGTAGTCACTTATCCATACTTTTGTATATATCCCATCTTATCAAATATATTTCCTTTTGGGCTATTTTCTTCTTATGTTAATTTTGAGGACGAAATTATTTTAAAGGGGGTTGTAACAACCCACAAGGATATCACTTTACTAAATGTTTATTTCACTTTATCGATATAACAACAATTTTGTAAATAATTATTAATACTAATTTATATGGTTATATAAATGAACTGTGATCATTTTCATTTGTTAAAAACGATAAGAAATTTATTTTCAAATTTTGGTTACAAATATAAGCATATTAACTAAAAAGTGAAAATATGACCAGAAAAGGAAATCGAAATTTGTAATGATACAACGTGTAGAAGTAGTACAATGATGTGAGATATACAACATACACATACACATGTGCATGTGCATACATGAGAACATGTACATAAACATACATATACACATATATTTAAGTATATAAATATTATTTGAAATATATAAGATATTTTTTGTTTTCTTACTTCTTAAGTACACCAAATTCAACATATGCATAGCTTGAAATAATGGAAGTGATGTGCAAATTGGAGAGGGGATTATAGTCATGCTTAAGGTGGGAGGGAGTGATGACGATGGTGCAGGTGATGGTGATGCAAATGATGATGTATGCATAGATATTTTTGCTCTTTTCTTTGCCTATAAATACATTACACTCTCCACTTCATTTTCATTAATCTCCTTCTTTATTTTTTCTAAGCTTTATCCACCTCTTTAATGGCTTCCACCCTAAAAGAAATTATGGCAAATTTTATTCCAAAACGAATTTACAGTTTTAATATATAGTTACACACACTTAAGCACCTCAAAACAACTCCAAAACTCCACCTTTCCTTCTATATTTCACGGCCACCACCACATTCCATTGAAGGTCGAGCCTTTTACTTGTTCTACCGTAGGTGTGAGCTCCCCAAGCCATCCCAAGCTTAGGCCAAGACGTTTAGGAGCTTAAGTCCGAAGGATCGTTAGCTTTGAAAACCAAATAGTAGAGCTATAGCCGATTTTTAGTTAATCACTTAAACCAAAGGTGAGAACTCCTAAACTTTCATACAATATGGTATTGGATGTTATATATATTTGATTATGATTTTTGATTATGGTTTTTTAACATAAATGTTGAATATATATATATATATGCAAGTCACGGACATATACGTTGACAAGCACAAAGGAAATCACTTTCCTTTATTTAATGAATTGGTGTATATGGAATGTTAAATTTATTTAAAATGGTTTTAAAATAAGTTTAAAATGTTTTGTAAATGTGTGAATGTGTTGGTGAAGTTTGAATGGTAATTGAAAATTAAGTGAAAAATAGGCGCGTCGCGTAACGGTAGTTCGCGATTTTGCCTCATAAAAGTCAAACGAGTGTATAGAATGGAAAGTAGCTCAGAATTCTTCGAGATAAGAATTTCCTAAACTATTATATCCATATTTTTCAAATAAAGGAAAAAAATGGGATTTTAATAAGTAGATTTTGAAATATGTGTAAAACAAGTTTTTGAAAAAAATCGCGGTTTTGAAGTTCGGAATCCGTTACAGGATTCCTTTGAAAATTATATTTTAAAATTGTTTAAAAATATGAAATAAATTCAAAAAATATTTTAAAATGTTTCAAAAGTGATTTGAGTTATAAAAATGAATTTTCAAAAGATAAAAATTCATTTTGACCAATATAGCTTAAAAAAGCAGTTTCCGCAGCACTTTTCCAGAGCACTTTATTATAAATTTTGAAATATGGTTTTAAACACAACCATTCTTTTCCAAATCTTTTATAAATGTTTTTAAATGATTAAATAAGTATTTTAAAGATGATTTTGAAGGATTTATGGAATGGTTAAATATTAAATGCGATCAAATAACTTGACCGCCTTATGGGTGTCAGAGAGATAGTGTCTAGGCTTGAGTTTGGAAATCCAGTTTCCTACTCTTGTTGGCTATCTAGACCGGTGCGATGGAGGGGATAGTGAATTTGATTTAATTTGATCAATATTTTACTAAGTGAAAAATGAAATGATTTCGAATTTATTCCCAGTTCAAAAAAGGTTTAAAGTTATCAATGGATTTGATAAGAGAGGTTTAATGATTCCATGTATACCGAAAAGAAATATTTTAAAGTTATGTATCTCTAAAAGATATTTTTGATAAAAGTAATAATTTAATCAAATATTATTCACCTATTTACTTGGCCTCTTTTACCGATGATTGGTTCGAAGGAACCAGGGTCGGATATTGATGATTCATATCCAAAGACCACTTTGAACTAATTTACGTATTCGAAGTGAAGACATGGAGATAATTCAGAATATGGAATGTATGACTGCTTATCACTGACCCTCGGGGGAAATTTCTCATATCATATTATGTGGCAGTAGTTCTTCATTTAAGATCTTCGATCCAAGGACTTCTCGCAACTAATCATTGGGGTAACTTCCGACAGGATGTGGTAGGAGAGTGCCTTCGGTTCGTCCTGTTCTTGAACAACTTATATGGATGAATGTCTGACATTGCATTTCTAGTTACATAAGTGATCCCTCTGAATGTATCTTCTATTTTGTGGCATAGAAAGCAACTTCTCTTAGCTTAACACCCTTTCTTGAAACCTACGAACTCAGGAGTTATACGTTTGTAGAAATTAGTTGTGTGACCATGGAATTACAGTGTGGCATTAAAAGTGAAATGTTCAATGAGAAAGGTAATCGTTACCTCAAGCCTCACACCCGGAAATGACCGAAATAGGGTAGATGCGGCAAGGCTATGTTGTTCGCAACCATTAAGGTATGATCATCCCCTTATATATATATATTTCTACCCGCTATAACATTCGGGTTTAAATTATTGTGGTGTGTAGGATAAGAGACGTATCGGATAAGTCGGTAACGACTGGGGAGATAACATATTCGGTACTACCTAGGGAGAGTTGGGCCGGCCTTGTGTTGGTAGAGGTGCCGATGTTCTGTGGACCTCGGTACATTCCTTAGTGATGTACTGCCGAAAAGTTTTCCCTTCACCTGGTCATTGTATGGAAATCCATTCTCCAATAAGTGTCTGCCATTTGTTTGTAGAACCCACTTTGTGGCTAGTACGCTGGAATTTAATCAATGTAACAATTTCGGCTAAGATTAATAAGTTTACTTGCAAATGTTTTTAACGAAATGTCATTAAAAATAATATCCACTACTTTTACGTAATAAAGATTTGGTTATCATAAGCTAAAAACATGTTCTGTGTTTATGTGTGGCGTGGTCTTATGAGATACCATTTTGTTTTCAAAACATTGTATTTTGAATTCTCACACCTATTCCATAACTAACCAGGAGTTTATTTTGTTTTCCTTTTAAACTCTGGGTGCCCTATTTTCATGAGCCGCCAAGTAGTCAGGATCCTATTATGAGTATTTTGGTCAAGCATTCTAGAAGATTTTTGGAGCATGGAGCTAGAGCATCTGATGTAGATATCTATCTACCTTTTTATTTCTGCTCTGTCTAAGTTAGTTTTAACCAACAAGTGTGGAAGCAAGCAGTTATAACTGTTATTGGCTGGGTTAGTTCATACCATAATTTTGATGTACCCTAGCGAGAGTGGTTTTATGTACTATCTGTCTATAAAATTTAACAAAATGTGAGAATTTTTGTTTCTATCTTTTACCTTTGCTTTATAATACACCTAACAATCTGCCTCCCTGGCACTTGGATTTACGGCATGTGAATACCGTGGATGTATTAGTGTCGATTTTCGAGGGTCGAGGAAACAGGTAGTGACACTCATCTTCTAATATATTGTGTTAGCAAAAGGCTCAAGGATGTGGAGGTTAGGTATTTAGTTATGGAAATGTTGGCATTCTTCTTAATACTCACCACTCGAAAGTTAAGAGCCTATTTTCAGGCACACCCGATTAAGGTTTTAACCAACTTTCCACTTAAACAAGTCTTCAGTAAGCCCAAGACATTGGGAAGGTTAGTAAAACGAGGAATAGAACTTAACCAATATGATATTGAGTTCCAACCTCGCAGAGCAATTGAAGGACAAGCTCTGGCCGACTTCTTAAATAAATTCACTAGATTCATCAAAGAACAATTAAAGAAGTAAGAAGATTTAAAGCCTTGGTGGTAATTATTTATTGATGGAGCATCAAATGAATAGGGGGCTAGTGTAGGTATGTAATCATTATCCCCAATGAACGTCGACTGCATTATGCTAAGAAGTTAGGATTTTTTGCCACTAATAATGTGGTTGAATATGAGTTGATGGTAGTAGGACTTACCCTAGCTCTACTATTAAAAATAATAAGGATAGAGGTTTTCAGCGACTCTCAATTAATGGTTAATCACATAAATCTGACATATCAAACAAAAGACGCCAAACTAATCCTTTATGTCAAGAAGAAATTAAAGATGTTAGCTAAATTTAAGGATTTTTCCTATAAACCAAGTTCCTAGAGAGAAGAATTCTCAAGCCAACTCATTAGCAAAACTCGCGAGCTCATGAGGAGCACTAGAAACTCGAATTGTACTTGTAGGTTTCCAACAAAACCCCAGTATAGAGGAAAAAACTTCCGAGTCCAGAAATGAGGCATTAGTATTGACTAGAATTCAGACCCTTAAGCAAGTTAATAAATAAAATGAATTAAGAAATAGCAATAGAGAAAACTAAGAAAGAATCATTCCTGAAGAGATTAATAGTCAATACGAAAGCAAATGGATGGCACCCATTGCTGAGTACGTAGTGGAAGGAAAACTACCAAGGGACAAATGAGTGGCTGGAAAGATAAGGCGCCAAGCCTAAAATTTTACCATGATGAACAAAACACTTGATAATTATGGATACTCACTTCCATACTTAAGATGTATTAAGCAAAAATGGCTTAAAATTATTAAGGGAAGCACATGATGGATTTTGTGGAGATCATTCTAATGAGATAAAAATAGCGAAAAAGGTCATGAGGCAAGGTATTTATTAGCCTCAAATGAGTAACTATGCAGTAAATCACTTAATGAGGTGTGCAAAGTTCTAGAAAATTTCTACAATTCCACATATTCCCTTAAGTGAATTGACCTCAATTTCAAGTCTATTGCCCTTGTATGTATGGGGATTCGATTCAATTGGATCATTACCGATATCCAAAGGTGGAGCTAAATTCACAGTAGTAGCCATTGATTATTTCACCAATTTAGTAGAATAAGAACCATTACCAAACATAACAATAGAAAAAGTGTTAATGTTTATGCTTAAGAACATAGTTACACAGTTTGGAATACCACATAAGATAATATATGACAATCGAACTCAATTTGAAAGCGAAGAATCCACCGAATTCTATGATAAAAATGGAATAATCAAGAGCTTGTCGTTTGTATCACATCCAAAGGCTAATGGACCCGTTGAAGCCGCGAATAAAACTATTTTTAAGAAATGACTGGACAAAGCAAAGGAAACTGGGTAGAAAAACAACCGCTGGTGCTCTAGGCATATAAGACTTCTACTAAGACTACAATAGGACATACCCCTTTTTCTTTAATATATGGATGTGAAGCAATGTTTTCAATAGGTTTCATCTCATCGAAGAATTGCATATGCATTTGTTCCCAATCAAGAATTAAGGAAAGTATCCTTAAATATGATCAATGAGTTAAGGAATGAGGCGGCAATACGAACGGATGAACATCATTAAAGGATATTAAGGAATTATAATTCCAGACTTATAGGAATATCATTTCAAAACGGAGATTTAGTACTTTGAAAAATCATGAAAAATACCAAAAATCCATCAAACGGTCCACTCGGACCAAATTGGGAAGGTTTTCTTGTTATAGATAAAGTGATTCCAATAGGAACTTATCAATTATGCCTACTTAACGACAACATAATGGAGAGAACATGGAAAGCCGAACATTTAAGGCCTTACTTCCCAACAATGGATGAATAAAGAAGATTGTGAAGCACATATATACGGAATGGATAATCAAATGAAAGAAAAGAACTAAAAGGAAAAGCCTAAATCACTACCCAAGATGGTTGTAAGGTGCGAAAAAAACCTTTGATTCCGCCACAAGGACCTTATTAAAGCGCCTCTTAAATACAGGTCAGAGTAAGCCTTCGGTCCCACCTAAGATGGCTTGGCAAAGCACTACAAGCCTTCGGTCCAACCTACGTGGCCTAGCCGGACAGCCTCCTAAAGGGAGGATGCAGTAAGCCTTTAGTCCTTCTTAAGATGGTCTGGCCAAAGCATTACAAGCCTTCGGTCTTGCCAACATGGCCTAGCCGGACAGCCTCCTTGAGGTAGGACGGAGTAAGTCTTTGATCCTGTTTAAGATGGCCTAGGCAAAGCACCAAGCAAGTCTTTGATCCAACCTATGTGGCCATGCTGGAACACCACCTAAAGGGAGGACCGAGTAGTCCTTTGGTCCTACCTAAGATGGCCTAGCCAAAGCATCGAACCAGCCTTCGGTTCTGCCTAAATGACCTGATCGAAGCGCCTCTTAAAGGGAGGATGAGTAATACTTTGGTTTCTGCCTAAGATAGCTAAACAAATGCATCGACCAGCCGAAGTCATTACCGATAAGGTAATAAGGAGCTAAAGCCTAAATTACTACTCGAAGAGTAGTAAGGGGCAAAGAAAATAAAAGCCAAAATCATCACCTAAAGAGTGATAAGGTGCAAAGAGAATTAAAACTTAAATCACCATCCAAAGAGTAGTAAGGAGTAAAAGAAATCAATTGAGTAAGTTCAAATCCACCTTAAAGATATGTCAAAGCAATCTTCTAGAGGAAGAACAATCTACCACGTTTAATTTTGCATCAAGATAAAGGCAAAGTAACCTTCAAAAGAAATTCAAGAACAATCTATTACCATAATGGATTTCTGGTTTTCTATTTTGAATATTATTACCAAAATAAATTTTTGGTCTTCTATTCGATTATTATTACCAAAATGGATTTCCGGTCTTCTATTTGGATTGATATTGCCAGAATGATTTTCTAGTCTTCTATTCTTTTAGGTCTTCTATTCAGATTATTATTATGAGAATGGATTTCTGGTCTTCTA
Organism: Allium fistulosum; assembly: GCA_030737815.1. Lineage (NCBI taxonomy): Eukaryota > Viridiplantae > Streptophyta > Magnoliopsida > Asparagales > Amaryllidaceae > Allium > Allium fistulosum. The sequence continues at coordinate 658,662,859 of CM060904.1, forward strand.
TTCAGATTGTTATTGTCATAATAGATTTTTGATCTACTATTCAGATTGTGATTGTCGAAACAGTTTTATGGTCTTGTAACAACCCGAGTTCCAGTGGGTCCGGATTTTTCACAAAAATGCTAAAATCCTAGCCCCCCTAAAGCCCGAGTTGGGTTTCTGTTATCCTGCAAATAGGAAAAGACAAATATATCAGAGCTCGGATAAATATCTCACATCGGAACTGACTAAAATATAATAGTAAGTAAATACTCACCAATATAATAACACTTTCTAGACAAGTCTCACATAGCTAGAAAGTCTATGTCATCTACCTAACCTGTAGGATGTTATGAGGAGGGGGTCAAAACTAAAGTTCTGGTGAATTGATAAATTATACACTTTTAAGCTTAATTCTACATATACCATTTTATTTACATTTATCATTAAATTTGGTTCATTGGATTTATAATACTCTCTCCTATGTGCGTGAATCGTGCTCGTCTACTCCCTAGTAGATTAAAACCTAATAACTGATATATATATATATATGTAGTTATAAGCCTAATGACCGCATCGGTCCTAGGCACTACCCATAGTACCTTCCGTATCCTCCTCGCAAAGGACTCCATCATCTCACTCTTATAGCGTTCTATGCCTACATCTGTAAAGGACTGCCTAGTAAGGCCTACAATATAGATGTTATGTAGTCTACTATGGAAATGTAAAACTACGTCTGCACTAGTCTATACTAATGCTCGGACATCCACAATGTACCACCCAGTGCGTACCTTGAGGACTATACGCAATCGTTCTGTCTACTCCCTGAATCCCACTTAACAAGGTCTACCTTGTACGAAACTTAGTCGGGGATTTTCTATTTCTGTAAAGAACTGCCTCGTTAGGCCTATAATATAGATATTTTATTCCTGTAAAAGACTACCTCCTTAGGCCTGCAATACCGGTATTCTATTTGGTCTGTCCCTTTTTCTTATCATGGCTATGGCCCGACGAAGCCACCCTTCAACTAATCGAAAGATTTCTAAAGAGCTAAGTGGTTGTGTCCTACTGTAAACAACCTAAACATCCAATTGGCGGCGCCCCTCATCCAATGTATCGATAGTGAAATTATCATTAGACTGTTGGTATAACTCTAGTCTTTCCCGAACTCGCTCTTGGTTTTGATGCTGGACCGATATCCGCATGCGACTATCCTTTTGGGTCATGCCCACTAAAACTTACTTGCAAGTACTGGGACATACGAATACCCTACTCCAAACATCAACCCCTTTTGACTGCCTACAATGGTCCTTCCATGCAAAAAACAGTCAAGGCATACTCTTTTGATGGAACAACTACAGACCTGCCTCTAGAGGGCTGCTCCGTTACGCCTACCCCAGAGAGCTATCCTAGAGTACCCTCACATCCCATTGAGGTCTCGTACTTCCTTCTAGCCCAAAATAACTAAGTTGGACATGCTTCTTCTGTGCTGAAACCTGTGATGAACTGCTTCATTAGGCTCTTCATCCTTTGGGCTGCTTCAAACACATCTCACTCTTTTATTAGACCCTAGGAATAATCTTATATTTTGTGTTTAGTTTACTTTTCTTATTTTGTTGGCTACTTATTTACACTAATTAGCATAATCTTGTCCCTGCCTCACCTAATTATTGTGAGACCATCAGTTCCTGACTGAAAGGGAATGCGGTTGGTATGGGCCACTTCTATTATCTTGCTTATTAACTTAATCTAAGTTTTAAGTTTATTAAAATAAGCCTCTTCCGTTATTTCTACTCTATTTGCTTATTAACTTAATTTAAGTCTTAAAATAAGCATTTTCTGTTCTTTCTACTTAATTATAACCTATGTTATAATTTTACTTACAAATGTCACTTTTATTCTCTTTTATAATCTATATATTATAAATATAATTACAAGCGTCTCTTTTCTATTCTAGCCTATTTTCTTTTATTACTATATGAATTCTCTTTAATTCTCTTATATTATATGACAATCATGGCTTGGGACTACGTTCGACTATTACAAATTTACTTATCATAATAATTGCTTTGCTTTTATTCTTTATCTGCATAGTAAATGCTGATCTAGTTACATTTCTGTCTATAGCTTCTAGTCTTGTCTAATAATTAACTTTATTCCTTCTTTAATTCCTTTAATCCTTCACTTTATTTTCTTATATTCTAGGAAGTAGTTCTATTCTATTTGGTTGGTTACAAAAACTGTGCTAAAAATCCATTTCCATATTTTAATACTAAATGAAGCTATAAACAATAATCTGTATTTGCAAGATATTCCTTTTGTTATTTCTTTACTTTTTGGGTAGTGCTAGATACAGTAGTTTCTCTATTTTACACAAATTCTCTTTTTCTTTCATTTATTCTTGCAACTACGTTTATCTTTATCTTTTAAATATTAAACTATATGTATTCTCTTTTCTAAACCAAACAATTAATTTATCACTTGCTTCCAAATCAAGTTATTAGATTTTTCTTTAATCTATTACTCCCGGTTCAGCAAAATTTACTGCAAATTTCTATTTTTCTCTTTTATTTCAACTTTTCTTATTTACAATCTAATTTCTATAAATCTAGTGTTCTTCTATTTTAGTCTGTATTTGCGAATTCTTTTCTTTACTATTTTATTCACGTAAAAAGGAATAGAAAGAAACTAACATTTACAGGCTAAATTTCAACTTTTAGAATAGATGTAAATAACTATAAATTTCTTACTTTAGGCTTATGCCTTTCTCTAACTGTCAAGTCTAATATTATTCATATTTAGTGGATTACTATTTTCCTTTTTTCTATTTAAATAATAACTAAATAAAATTTACAGTCTCAGCATAATAAATTAACAGAATTAACTACTGTAATAAATGCTTAATTAAATAATTAACGGGAATCTAACGATAATATATCATAAATGAAAAAGGTATATAATTTAAATCCACTCACTTGTCGTCCTTAGCTTTGCCTATGCTTAGCTTGGCTCCATGGTCTTCCTAGATCCCCTTCTAAGGTGTGTAATATTTTTATTGTGATGATCTTCTCCCTAGAAATTTTTTCATTTTAGGGTCTAGCCTTAGGCAATGAACCCAAAGAAATATTTTCTATTTAGGGTTCAGCCTCTGGCAATGAACCCATTGGGAGAAAATCTGATTATGAGAAAATAGCTAGGCCTAGGGTTCTATTTATAGTGGAGTTTGGGGATCTCAGACCGTTAGATTCTTGGATTGAATCTGAAGCCATTACGTCACAGGGTCGTTTAGAGCCATCAGATGCATCAATGTATGGCTTGGATCGAATAAAAATCGAACTAATACACTTCGGCACGACCCTGGACGAATTCACGTCCAAGGAGACACGTGGGTCGACCTATAGGTCGACCTGTGTGTATTAGGGTCGACCTTAGGGTCAACCCTTATAGCTTATGGGTCGACCCATGCCATATTTATTATTATTATTATTATTCCTATTATTTCCCGTTTTTCGTTTCTCTCATAACTTCTTCGTATTGACTTGGATTTTGACAAGTTATATATGGAAATTGATCAAAAATCCCTACAGAAACAATGGTATAAGTTTCGAGGCCATATTCTGACAATTCCAAAAATGTTTATTTTCACTCTTCATCATTATTTGATTATTTAATTATTAAACATGTGTGGTGTTACGTTCTCCCACCCTTTAGGAAATTTCGACCCCGAAATTCGACAAGGGTAAAATTATGTAATTTCTCGCATCAATCACAACCATTTTGTGTACATCCAATTTTGTGACCATCCGTGTTCTTGTGCAAAAGTGTCATTCAATACAAAATATGTGCATGTATATGAATTTTTAAGCGGTACCTCCTATATGAATGCTTTTCTTCTTTAAAAATTTATTTTTAAAAAAATGATGTGCACATCCTAAATATACTTGTAATTTCTATATGAATGCAATCTTTTGAAAACTCAAAGCATTTTTCATCCTGTTTTTCCCACAATCCTACTAAATAGGGGTGTAGTTCAATGAATTTTTCATCCAAATCCTAACACACAACTTTTAATGTTCGAATTTCAGAAAAATCTAATTTTCTAAATTCGATTTCTTATGTCAGAAAGAAGGTAGAAAACGAAAGAATTTCATATTTCTCCAATTTTCTTTTACGCACCTCTTTCTCCATACTTGGAATTTTGGGTTGCTATTCTATAAAAATCCCTATTTCTTTTCCCAAACACAGTTTACATAAGAAAATATCTCTTTTTAAAAAATTTATGTTCACGTTTCCAACGCTTTCTTTAAATTTGTTATTTTTCTTTAAGTTATTCCTATATCTGCTTTTACTTTTCTTTCTATAATAATATCTTATGTCCTTATTCTCTATTTGTAAACATCACAAAAACACAGAGAAAAAGCATCAATACTGATTACTATAATAGGAGTCAAATGCTTACATAAGAGTACAATTTTATAACTAAAAGAGAAAACAAACCCTAATACAAAGTGATACTATATAGATAACAATAGTAGGCTAATGCAGCTATCATCTAGGGCTAGGAGGCCTAGGACCATGTCCGCCCAGACACAGAAAGGTCATACTCTAGGAATCCAAGTAACTCATATGCTCCTCCTGCCGCCTATTACTTGTAACCAACTTACGCTGTGTTACTCATGAAGAATATGATCTATTCATATCTTCTATTCCAGGTTTAAAAAGGAATAACTAAGTCTCTTTTACTGCAATGGATAAGGGCTTCAATCTGTGCAGTCTCTATCTAAAAGGGCAACTAAGCTTGGTGAAATTCTCTCTTTAGCTTTCATTTTTCACCAACTAAGGTCTACCTATCCTAACCACGTGTGCCTTATCATCTTACTAGTATCATTTCACTATTCTTCTATAGTCTACACACATAAAGCAACATTTCTAGGTTTTCACTAGTGTCTTCTACACCTTACGGGAACTTTCATTATTACTACCAGGAGTAATTATTGCTATAGCCACATACTTTTCCCATTGCACCTAGGAAATGATTCGTATCTACTTCATATTTAAAAGTCTGGTTTGGTTTGGTATTTAACATTTTTCTTCAAAAATTAAAACTCCTAAATTTCTAAAACATCATATCCTAAAATTCTTGCCTTTGAAAGTGTTATTTTGAAGTTTTCTGTTAAATTCAAAGGTACTCAGTTACTTAAAGTTTTGTCTTTTCAAAAAATTATTTATTTTTCCACCAAACCATTTTTCTTTAAAACATGTCTTGCTTGTTCTTAAAACATTTTTATTTTTTCTTGACTAAAAAAAATGTCCTCACATGTTTTCAAAATATCTTCTTTTCATAGATTTTCAAATTTACTAAAATTAGAGTAGATAAGAACAATTATTTTATAAAAAATCTCTTAACTTTTTCTACTCTTCTAATTACTTAACCTTGGAGGAGTTTCTAACTTACTACACTTAATAGTTTTATACCTTAATATATTGGAATTACTTTCTCTTATGAGAAACCATTAACGCTAAAACCTTCTATGAATCCTTTAAAGGAGGATTTCATGTTTATTTGAAATTATAAGGAATTTATTTTATATTTATCGAAATAGGCTATACAAAATATGGTGCTTTCCATACCTTGTACATCTCTTTCACGTATTCCTTATAACTTTCACCGAACATCTTTATTTGTGATTATAGAAAATTATTTCATTATTTATTTCATTCCAATAGATTAAAGTATGTTTACTCTATATTCACTTATATAAGATACTTCCTACCAAATTTATTAATTTAACGTACATTATTTTTCAAAAGAACTCATTTTCAAAACTGCTTTAATATTTTCATAATTAGAAAATATCTTCATATACTTATTTAAATAATAAGTGTACATCCAAACTACTTTAGAAATTATCTCCAAAACTCATTTGGGTCAAAACAGATGTTGCGTAAAACACCGTCACTACAACCCAAAAATACTAATATATGGATTCAATTAGAATAAATATTAATAAATCTCATATGCTTTGTAAAAACATTTCCTCTAGGAGTCACCTACTATAACAATAGTGTCATAGTCTATGCTTCCTTTATTTTTACCGAAAATATCTATTACTACAATAAATGTTGCAACCTACGTTTTCGATACTTAACACACTCTAGATTTTATATATAAAACCTTTGTTTACCTACAAACAAACTAGCGAGCTATACGCGCTCTATAATTCTTCAAAAAGAATTTCACGTTTAACAAAGTTTACATCGTATAAAAATCAATTTAAATTTCATACCACTTTTTTTTTCAAAAACCCAATATTTACTTCCTCAAATATATTAACAATTATATTATTCAACTTTTCAATTCCAAAAGTTTCATTTTATTGGGCTAGACATGAAGTGGATTTTCTTCTTACTAAAACCTCTTACTCCTTCCAAAATTGTAACGACCCGCCTTTTTGACCGTTCAAGTCGACAAATCAGACACACATGTCGATTCTAAACCATTCAAAAGGGCGGATGGTTAATGGGGTTAAATAAGAAAAGAAAAGAAAGAACAGAAACAAACTCAGAATCTCGCAGCGGAAGGAACAAGATATAATAATAAAATAACAGTTCATGAAGCTGTTAAATAAATAAATTTGATTATTATTATACATCATAAATCAGAGTTACATACATATCAGAGATAATACAATAATGCAGCGGAAAAATAATATGGTAGTAGAATACAAATGATGTAATACCAAACTCCGTCTTCGTCCTCCAGGATAGATCTTCAACCTTATCTGAAATGCTCAGGCTGACCCGAGCGTAATGAAAAGACAAAACACTCGAGTCAGGACTAAAATATCTCATGTAAGTCAAATCGAATAAGAAAATATGAGTGTGACGGCGTCAGAGATGTTTTCGGGTTTTGACATCTCCTATCCAGTGTCAACGTGAGTGCAATAACTTAAGAGATGTTACAGGATTTTTCCATCTCTCAAGGATCCGTTAAACTATCTACTATGTAGTACAATACGCTATTATAATATGTCTACATTAAAGTAAAAGTATTAAAATAGCGTTAAGCCATGGCCCATTCCACCCTTATGAAGTGACCCACTTCTTTTGGATTGTTATTTTTCAGTGATTTACTATTGAGTTTTTTTTTTCAAACCAAGTGATCACTTCTTTAATTCATTTCCCCAAGATCCAAATTCTTACCAATATAAAAATATTAGTATATAAGTCAATTCAAGTCATTTATATATGTGGAGATATATAAATGTTTCCTTGCTTATCAGAGTATTAAAAATTAACAAGGAAAATTCAATCACACAATATTTCTCATTTTTCAGAGAATTGGTGTCACATAGCCATTTCTATTTTTTTACATTCCCCTTTTTGATCTCAAGTTTGATTAATATTAAATTCAAATATTGCCACTTATTATTTTCTTGCTTACTTCTCAAATTAATTGGTTTCTGGGTTTACAAGCCATACATTTAATTTCCGGAATTCTTTTGTGATTTGATACTTATCATATGAATACTGAGGTGATAAACTAGGTTGAAGTCTAAGCAGAGAAAACAACACAGGTGATCTAAGTTCAGACACAACAAGCATAAACCAATCATGACAGACAAAATGCATATTTCTAATTTTTGTCTTGCCACTTAGTATCAGTTTTGAAGTTATAGTATCAGATTTTTCCTACTTAGTATTAGATCAGTAGTTATAGTATCAGAAATTTCCTACCTAGTATCAGTTTTATAGTATCAGATTTCTCCTACTTAGTACCAGTTTTATAGTATCAGATTTTTCCTACCTAGTATCAGTTTTATAGTATCAGATATTTCCTACCTAGTATCAGTTCTAATTTCATAACTGAAGTTCCTCAAGACTGTCAAGAAAAACATGTTCACATATCAGAATAAATGGCATCTTCTCCTTCAGCATTATCTACTAAAACCATTTCAGAACTTGTTACTTAAGTCCACAGCTCACAAACACATATAACACTTAAGTTTCTTTTTCTTCTTACATACTATTTTCCAGATAACAAAGCAAAAGACACTCATGAAAATACTTAGAACATATTAGAGTTTGTCTAACTTATTTATTACAATGACACTGCTACTTCTCTTAAACACTTTAAATTCCTCAAGATCTCCAATTATCCATGCAAGCAAGCAAGCAATTCATGCATCTTTCCCTGCAGCAAAACTTTGAACTGCCCCAATAAAATGAGACACCCCAAGTATTGCAAAGGCAACAAATAGGGTCAGAAATAAATTCTGGTGTGAGTGAAATCAAGTATGCAAAATATCTTGTAAATTCTTAAGGCTGTACAGAGAACTTTTCTATTAAATGCTATTCAAATCCCAATTAAAATCTGAGAATGTGTATATTTAAGTTTATCTATAAACATACACCCAAGCATTCATCCACTTACTTCTTTCAGTTGTACAAGTACAAAACTCCTATGGATTTAACTTCCTAAATTCCATAGCATAATTTCTCTGTATTTTTTTTTAAGTTTATCTACAAACATAAATCCAAGCATTCATCCATTCACTTCATTCAGTTGTACATGTACAAAACTCCTATGGATTAACTCCCTAAATTCCATAGCATCATTTCTCTTTCTCATCTTTTCATTTTGTTTGGTCTGAACTCTTGCCATTGAACACCATGTGTGCATTGCAAAGGGGCTCAGTTCTGTTAACCCTTTACACAGAGGCCTACAAGACTTAAACAAGTCATGCACATACCCATCAACCACTTGCTGATGAGTAGATCAAGGCACTACTCCTAAATTATTTTATAATTTAGAGACCATGCTTATTTATTTCTTTCTGGGGAATTTTTCTTTTGATTCCAGAGATACTCGTATTCTTTCCTTCCTTATATAGGTCAAGAATTATAAAAATCACCCAAAGATCATATCCAGACATACAAAGCATTCATGTAAAATTGCACACCTTATTTCAAAGTCATTTTTGCTTTAATCACATTTTTCTAAAACCTGCTTATATTTTTATTTCTTGAAATTTTCCATTGCTTACACAAATCTGAAGAAGTCATATGCAAAACTATATTTATTCTTTTACTGTGAACATAGGGAATGGTTTTTGTGAAAAACCCATAAAAACTTATTGGTTTATGATCTGAACAAATCAGCACATATTTGTAATATTGCATTGTTCATATCATTTTTAATATAGACTAGACATAAGCATGAATCTCATTATTCACACTGCCTACTTCTTTTCTTTCATTGATACCCTATTCCACAGTAAAACATTTGATTCATTTTTCATATCAAAACTAGCATATATAAAATCTATTTCTGTGATTAGTGTATTTGTTTGATTATCTATATTTTAAAACAAAAACTGAAACCATCACAACAAGTCAAAACAGGTTAAAATCTCATCCAAAAACCCAACCAGAATACCATCCATGATCAACATATTTTCATCCAGAGAATAAAATCAAACAGAAAAACATAATGTTGTGTTTATATAAAATAACTTGGCTGCCCTTAACATGGGTCTTAATGCCTTACAGATCATAAGTGATTAATCACTCACCTTCCTCCTCTCTTCCCCGAGAATGCCTAAGCTTGAAAACAGGGTGAGCTCTCCTTTCTATTATTTTTTTCAATGTGTTTCTGTTTTCCCTCAGAGAAAACCTCTGCTCCCCTCTTGATTTAAATCATTTTGCTAGGGTTTTACTAAAGGAAAAACCCATTTTATCCTCACATTACTCACAGAATTATGTGTGTGTTGTTATGGCTAAATGTGCCATTTTCTCTTGATTTCTATTTCTAGTAAAAGCAGTTGCTTCTCTGCTTTTCTGTGCACATGCTATTTGCATGATCCACCTACACATCATCTTTGTGTGACTCAGATACATTGTATACCTTGTTAGGCCTGAATGGTTCTCTTATATTATTTCAAACCATTTATTTCCTGATTTATTTTTAAGAAGGTATTTATGCACAATAATACTAAACTGGTTCTCATGCAATTTAGTTATCAAAAGGACTTTATCATTTTATACTTCTTTGGCTACTCATATCTAATACATATATATAGGAGATATCTGTATATAAAAACTCACTCATATTTGATCATTTTCTTCCCATTATACTTTATTGAAAAATCTCTATCCCCTTATTTAATCATTTCACTTACTCCTAATATTATTATTGTCAGACTATATTTTCTTTTCTTAAAAATTCTCATTTTCTAATTTTATTAAAATTATTTTTATCTCAATAATTTGGGTCTTCACATACTCTCCTCCTAAAAGGAATTGTGTCCCACAATTATTCTCTCATACATTTCCATCCAAATGTATACAAAGCATAATTTCAATTGAATGAGATTTCAGAAACTCATTCATTCCAAATCAATCAAACATACATAAATAATTTTAAGGTCTCATCATGATTTTTTTAAACATACCTTTAAGTAGAAAACAGATTAGGATACTTATCCCTTATCCTATCTTCAGCCTCCCAGGTGCAGTCATTTTCATCTAAACTCCGTTGGATTTTAACTAGTTTTATTATTTTATTTCTCAGTTTCCTTTCTTCTCTAGCCACAATGCCCACTGGTTCCTTTTTATAAACCAAATTTTCTTGAATTACAACATGTGTAGGAGATTCAAGAATGGCCTCCTTATCATGCACCCATTTCCTCAATTGGGATACATGAAATACATCATGTATTTTGCTCAATTCCTCTGGTAACTTCAACCTATAAGCCAAAGTTCCTATTCTTTGAACAATCTCATATGGTCCTATATACCTTGGTGATAGTTTCCCTGCTTTGCCAAATCTCAGTATTCTCCTCATTGGTGAAACTTTGAGAAACACATAGTCTCCCACTTCAAATTCTACTGGCCTTCTTCTTTTATCTACATAGGCTTTCTGTCTCTCTTGAGCTACTCTCATTCTTTGCCTCACTAATTCAATTCTTGCAGAAGTTTCTTTCACATTATCTGGTCCAAGCAACACCCTTTCACCAGCCTCCATCCAACATGCAGGAGATATACAAGGCTTTCCATACAAAGCCTCAAATGGAGCCATTCCTATGGTGAACTGGTAGCTATTATTATAAGCAAACTCAGCTAAATAAATGTGATCCTCCCAGTTGCCTCCAAAATCAAGTATGCAGGCTCTCAGCAAATCCTCTAAAACTTTATTAATAATCTCAGTTTGCCCATCTGTTTGTGGGTGGTAGGCTGTGCTTAGGCTTAGTTCTGTCCCCATAGCTTCTTGAAAGCTACTCCAAAATCTTGAAGTAAACAAAGTATCTCTATCACTAATGATAGTCTTGGGGATGCCATGCAATCTCACTATCTCTTTCACAAATAATTGAGCTAGCTTGTGAGCATTTCTGTTTGAACTTATTGGGATGAAGTGTGCTGTTTTTGTGAGTCTATCAACCACTACCCAAATACTATCATTGCCCCTTCTTGTTCTTGGCAAACCATCCACAAAATCCATTGAAATGCTTTCCCACTTCCAAGTAGGCACTTCCAAAGGTTGCAGTAAACCTGAGGGTTTTTGATAATCTGCCTTGACTTGTTGGCATGTCAAGCAATTTGCCACATATTTTGCTACTGCTCCTTTCATCCCTGGCCACCAGTAATTCCTCTTGAGTTCGTGGTACATTTTTGTACCACCTGGATGGATGGTGTATTTTGTTTTATGATGCGCATCCATAACTTCTTGCTTCAGTTCCTCTACACTTGGCAGACAGAGCTTCACTTTTTTCCTTAGGTATCCTTTATCATCTACTTCATAATTCTCTACTGTCATGCCTTGTGATAACATGTCCTTTTTCTCCTTTAAATTTAAGTCTTGACTTTGCATTTCTCCTATTTTATCAACCAGAGTTGACTTTAAAGAAATGAGGCTTAGTTTTCCATATTCAATCATATCACTATGTACCTTACCTGCTACTCTAATTTCTGCTCTTATTTCTACTTCACCGAGGATTGTCAGATCCTTGAATTCACTCATCATTAAGCTTGCCACTTTTGCTTGATGCCTACTCAATGCATCTGCCACTTTATTGGCTTTTCCTGGGGTGTATAATATATCAAGATCATAGGCAGCTAGAAATTCTACCCACCTATGTTGCCTCATGTTTAAGTCTTTTTGGGAAAACAAGTATTTAAGTGACTTGTGATCTGTAAACAATTCAAACTTAGCACCTAACAAGTAATGTCTCCATAGTTTCAATGCATATACTACAGCAGCTAGTTCTAAGTCATGTGTAGCATACCTGGTTTCATTTGGCTTGAGTTGCCTTGATGCATATGCTATGACTCTACCATGTTGCATAAGCACTGCCCCTAATCCAGATCCACTAGCATCTGTGTAAACCACTAGCCCTTCATTACCCTCTGGAACCTATAAGACTGGAGCTTCCACCAGTGCCTTCTTTAGTGATGAAAAAGCTTGTTCACACTTCTCTGTCCACACATATGGTTGCTCCTTTTTAGTTAACTTGGTCAATGGGATGGCTATTCTTGCAAAGTCTTTTATAAACCTTCTATAGTAGCCTGCCATTCCTAAAAATGATCTCACCTCAGTCACTGATTTGGGTCTACCCCATGACTGCACTGCTATCACCTTAGTTGGATCTACACTAACTCCTTGTTGTGATACAATGTGCCCCAAAAACTTTACTTCATTTTGCCAAAATGTACATTTAGAGAATTTGGCCTTTAAATCATGTGCCCTCAGTCTAGACAAAACCAGATGCAAGTGCTTTGCATGATCTTTTTCTGATTTAGAATACACTAATATGTCATCTATAAAGACAACCACAAATTTGTCTAGAAAATCTCTAAATGTCCTATTCATTAAATCTACAAAATATTATGGTGCATTTGTCAATCCAAAAGGCATCACCAAAAATTCATATAGTCCATACCTTGTGTTGAAGGCAGTATACTTAATGCTCTCTTCCTCTACCTTCATCTGATGAAACCCAAAGGCTAAATCTAGCCTTGAAAAGATCTTTGCTCCATTTAATTGATCGAATAGATCATCAATTCTGGGGAGTGGATATTTGTTCTTGATGGTAACTTTATTTAGTTCTCTATAATCAATACACATCCTTAAAGTACCATCATGCTTCTTCACAAATACAACTGGGGAACCCCAGTTTGAACTACTAGGCCTTATGAAGCCTTTTTGCTCCAGTTCTTCCAACTGATGTTTCAACTCCACTAATTCTTTAGGACCCATTCTAGTCGGCTTCTTGATGATTGGGCTTGCTCCTGGTATTAGCCTTATTTGAAATTCTACTTGCCTATTTTCTGGAACACCTATGACTTCACCAAAGACATCTGGGTATTCATTTATAATCTTTATGTCTTCCAGTGTTAATTCTTTCTTAGTCATGCTACATATGTGGTTACAGTAATTGATTTTAGCAATTTCACTCATAACTATAATATTTTTACCATTTTCTATTTTCAGAGAAATAGTAAGATTTTCTAAGTTTAAAATTGCTTTGTATTTTCTTAGCCAATCTACTCCTAGAATAATTCCTATTCCATGATATTTTAGCACAAACAAATCAGAACTAAACATATTTCCACCTATGTTTAACTCTACTCCCAAACATTTAATCTCTAGCATGCAAGAATTACCTAGTGGGCTCTGAATAAACAAGGGATTATCAACTAAATAGCATGTGAGAGTTAATTTATTCACTATGTCTTGGGATATTAGTGAATGTGTTGCTCCAGTGTCATATATAACTGAGATGGGGTGATCTTTAATTAGAAGTATACCTTCCAATTGTCCAGAACTTCCCACTGCAGTTGCTTTTGCTTTGCCCTCAAGTGCTCCTACCTTTGCTCCCTTTTTGAACTCTGGGCAGTTTCTTTTAATATGACCTTCTTTCCCACAGTTGTAGCAGCTAAATGGTGCCTTCTTGGCTGCTTGACACCTATTACTCATGTGTCCTTCTTTGCCACAATTGTAACAAGTAACTTTCTTCTTAGCTTCCCCAGTGGCTGCTCCCTCCATTTCCTTATCCACATTCTTTTTGTCATAGGGATGTGCTCTATTTTTCCCCTTCTTTTGATTGTTAGCCCTCATGCTCCTAAATTTTTCCCTTGCATTGTCATGTTGTTCAAAAGAAAGAGCAAGGTCTATGACTTGATCAAATGTTTTATCCTTGTATGGTAACATTGCTCTACTCAGACCTTCATTTAGTCCTTGGATAAATCTTGAATTCTTTGATTCTTCATCTCCTATGAGCATAGTTCCATACTTGGACAGACTCTCAAATTTTTGAGTGTATTCAGTCACACTCATTGGTCCTTGCCTCAGCCTTATGAATTCTTCAAGCAATGTTGCCTTAGCTGTTGCTGGGACAAACCTTGCTTCAAGCATTTCCTTGAATTGATCCCATGTTATCTCATTTTCTGGCCTTCCTGTGATGATCACCTCCCACCAATCTAAGGCTGCTCCTTTGAGTCTCCTTGAAGCTACCTGCCTCTTCCTTTGGTCATTAATTTGCATATCTGCAAATATCCTTTCCAAAGTTCTCAACCATGTCTGCACTCCCATAACTCCCTCAGTGCCTTCAAAATCCTTACCTCCTAAATTTGAAAATGTCTTCAATAACTTAGCTAATTCCTCATGAGGATTCTCTTCCCTCTGCACTGCTCCTTCTCTAAATGCCCTCACCAAATCTTGCAAGTTAACCATTGGTGTTGTATTGGAGGGTCCTGCTCCATGACTTGGTGGTCTTCCTACCATGATTCACTATTCAATTGCATAGCTAGTTAGTCATATTTCTAATTTAATTATTTTCTGAAATTTACTTCTATCATTATTATATATATATATTTTTTTAGAATTTTATCCATACAAGAAAATTGGATAATATATTTATGCTATGTTTTAATAACACAGCTCTGATACCAACTGAAGTGACCCACTTCTTTTGGATTGTTATTTTTCAGTGATTTACTGTTGAGTTTTTTTTTTCAAACCAAGTGATCACTTCTTTAATTCTTTTCCCCAAGATCCAAATTCTTACCAATATAAAAATATTAGTATATAAGTCAATTCAAGTCATTTATATATGTGGAGATATATAAATGTTTCCTTGCTTATCAGAGTATTAAAAATTAACAAGGAAAATTCAATCACACAATATTTCTCATTTTTCAGAGAATTGGTGTCACATAGCCATTTCTATTTTTTTACATTCCCCTTTTTGATCTCAATTTTGATTAATATTAAATTCAAATATTGCCACTTATTATTTTCTTGCTTACTTCTCAAATTAATTGGTTTCTGGGTTTACAAGCCATACATTTAATTTCCGGAATTCTTTTGTGATTTGATACTTATCATATGAATACTGAGGTGATAAACTAGGTTGAAGTCTAAGCAGAGAAAACAACACAGGTGATCTAAGTTCAGACATAACAAGCATAAACCAATCATGACAGACAAAATGCATATTTCTAATTTTTGTCTTGCCACTTAGTATCAGTTTTGAAGTTATAGTATCAGATTTTTCCTACTTAGTATTAGATCAGTAGTTATAGTATCAGAAATTTCCTACCTAGTATCAGTTTTATAGTATCAGATTTCTCCTACTTAGTATCAGTTTTATAGTATCAGATTTTTCCTACCTAGTATCAGTTTTATAGTATCAGATATTTCCTACCTAGTATCAGTTCTAATTTCATAACTGAAGTGCCTCAAGACTGTCAACAAAAACATGTTCACATATCAGAATAAATGGCATCTTCTCCTTCAGCATTATCTACTAAAACCATTTCAGAACTTGTTACTTAAGTCCACAGCTCACAAACACATATAACACTTAAGTTTCTTTTTCTTCTTACATACTATTTTCCAGATAACAAAGCAAAAGACACTCATGAAAATACTTAGAACATATTAGAGTTTGTCTAACTTATTTATTACAATGACACTGCTACTTCTCTTAAACACTTTAAATTCCTCAAGATCTCCAATTATCCATGTAAGCAAGCAAGCAATTCATGCATCTTTCCCTGCAGCAAAACTTTGAATTGCCCCAATAAAATGAGACACCCCAAGTATTGCAAAGGCAACAAATAGGGTCAGAAATAAATTCTGGTGTGAGTGAAATCAAGTATGCAAAATATCTTGTAAATTCTTAAGGCTGTACAGAGAACTTTTCTATTAAATGCTATTCAAATCCCAATTAAAATCTGAGAATGTGTATATTTAAGTTTATCTATAAACATACACCCAAGCATTCATCCACTTACTTCATTCAGTTGTACAAGTACAAAACTCCTATGGATTTAACTTCCTAAATTCCATAGCATAATTTCTCTGTATTTTTTTTAAGTTTATCTACAAACATAAATCCAAGCATTCATCCATTCACTTCATTCAGTTGTACATGTACAAAACTCCTATGGATTAACTCCCTAAATTCCATAGCATCATTTCTCTTTCTCATCTTTTCATTTTGTTTGGTCTGAACTCTTGCCATTGAACACCATGTGTGCATTGCAAAGGGGCTCAGTTCTGTTAACCCTTTACACAGAGGCCTACAGGACTTAAACAAGTCATGCACATACCCATCAACCACCTGCTGATGAGTAGATCAAGGCACTACTCCTAAATTATTTTATAATTTAGAGACCATGCTTATTTATTTCTTTCTGGGGAATTTTTCTTTTGATTCCAGAGATACTCGTATTCTTTCCTTCCTTATATAGGTCAAGAATTATAAAAATCACCCAAAGATCATATCCAGACATACAAAGCATTCATGTAAAATTGCACACCTTATTTCAAAGTCATTTTTGCTTTAATCACATTTTTCTAAAACATGCTTATATTTTTATTTCTAGAAATTTTTCTATTGCTTACACAAATCTGAAGAAGTCATATGCAAAACTATATTTATTCTTTTACTGTGAACATAGGGAATGGTTTTTGTGAAAAACCCATAAAAACTTATTGGTTTATGATCTGAACAAATCAGCACATATTTGTAATATTGCATTATTCATATCATTTTTAATATAGACTAGACATAAGCATGAATCTCATTATTCACACTGCCTACTTCTTTTCTTTCATTGATACCCTATTCCACAGTAAAACATTTGATTCATTTTTCATATCAAAACTAGCATATATAAAATCTATTTCTGTGATTAGTGTATTTGTTTGATTATCTATATTTTAAAACAAAAACTGAAACCATCACAACAAGTCAAAACAGGTTAAAATCTCATCCAAAAACCCAACCAGAATACCATCCATGATCAACATATTTTCATCTAGAGAATAAAATCAAACAGAAAAACATAATGTTGTGTTTATATAAAATAACTTGGCTGCCCTTAACATGGGTCTTAATGCCTTACAGATCATAAGTGATTAATCACTCACCTTCCTCCTCTCTTCCCCGAGAATGCCTAAGCTTGAAAACAGGGTGAGCTCTCCTTTCTATTTTTTTTTCAATGTGTTTCTGTTTTCCCTCAGAGAAAACCTCTGCTCCCCTCTTGATTTAAATCATTTTGCTAGGGTTTTACTAAAGGAAAAACCCATTTTATCCTCACATTACTCAGAGAATTATGTGTGTGTTGTTATGGCTAAATGTGCCATTTTCTCTTGATTTCTATTTCTAGTAAAAGCAGTTGCTTCTCTACTTTTCTGTGCACATGCTATTTGCATGATCCACCTACACATCATCTTTGTGTGACTCAGATACATTGTATACCTTGTTAGGCATGAATGGTTCTCTTATATTATTTCAAACCATTTATTTCCTGATTTATTTTTAAGAAGGTATTTATGCACAATAATACTAAACTGGTTCTCATGCAATTTAGTTATCAAAAGGACTTTATCATTTTATACTTCTTTGGCTACTCATATCTAATACATATATATAGGAGATATCTGTATATAAAAACTCACTCATATTTGATCATTTTCTTCCCATTATACTTTATTGAAAAATCTCTATCCCCTTATTTAATCATTTCACTTACTCCTAATATTATTATTGTCAGACTATATTTTCTTTTCTTAAAAATTCTCATTTTCTAATTTTATTAAAATTATTTTTATCTCAATAATTTGGGTCTTCACACCTTAACACAGTTTATATTCCCAAGAGCATATACAAGACCGTAGTTTCCCCAAAACCGGAAGTCACCAGAAGGCAATCCATATACTAAAGGTACAAATCAAAATCGTAGTGATCGCGAATAGGATAATCAGTATGACAAGGTACATGAGGCAATACCAACTAGGATACTAGTAGTTGCGTGATCCGGACTGATGTTGGGCATAGCAGCTACTACCCCAACACCGCGAAACAACACTCCCAAAATCGAGGGGTGCACCCAAATCGAATCACAAAAGTAATAGACATGGTAACGAAGAAGTGTGTCCGCTAGAGGTGGCGAACCTCAATGGCCCGGCGCGGCTCCTGTTTTAGTCATGTCAGGGGTCATCCAATATCGTTCTCTTTCTTCAATCAACGCGTTCATCAAACCATCCACTTCATTCTGGATCAACACTCCGCGTATACTAGTTATTAAAGTGGTTTTCGGTATCGACAGAGAGTATGTCCATATCCGATCCCGGTCTCTTTAATAACTACGTTATATTTTTCACATCGGTTCGATCCTTTACATTTCAAATCGATTCATAATTGATATCAAAATATCATATTCGCTTCAAAATCAAATCCATTTCAAATATCATCATATCTATTCAAGATGTAAGATTCCGTTTCAAAACATTTTCGCCTCAATATCTCATCTCAATTTCAAAATCATTTTTCGCCTCAATATCTCATTTCGATTTCAAAATCATTTCGTCTGAATATCTCGTTTCGATTCACATAAACTCGAATTCCAAGATTAAAATTTAATCAAATTTCAAATCATCAATTTCAACTCGATTCAGCTTCTCAATAAACCATTTCAAATTATCAATTTCAAATACATATTTGAACCACAAAATAAACAATTTCACTTCCAATATATTTCGAAACTTTAAATATTTCAAATTTCAAAACAGTTCATATATTTATATAAAAATATAAGATTCGCTTTAAAACCATTTCGTATTCAAATTAGAATATACTTCAAATTAAACATCCGTATTAAGTAGTTTACTTAATTTCTGGAACAATTCCCATTTAATAAACTTAGATTAATATTCGGATTTCAAGAATTCATTTAAGTATTACATTCCAAATCAATTTCAGTTCAAATCCTATTCAAATCAATTTTATCTTCAAATTTAATTCAATAGTTTCAATTTAGTTCAATTCACAAATTTATTTAAATTTCAATTTAATTCCAAATTAATTAAATCTCAATTTCAAATTAATTTTCACTTCCAAACTCAAACTTGAAATATCATTTCATATAAATTTTCTTAGAAATATTCAGAGTTCGATTAAAAGTCCAATCTTTTAAAACAAATCGACTTTCGAAACTTTAAGCCATATTTCAATTTTTCTTAAAAATCTAAACTTCGAATAATTAATCCATTTCATTTACCAAGTTTAAATTCCAACATCTCGAGCTTCAATTCAAAATAATTCAATTTCCATAAATTAGATTTTTATTCTTAAATCAATTCATTTAAATAATTTCAAAACAACTTTTAAAATCATTTAATTTAACCAACCCGATGTCCGTATATAATTCTCTAACCTATGGGCAAGTGGTTAGTTATTTCAATTAAATGTCAGGGATGAATATATATCACTTAACAAAATCACGGTGTCATATGTATGCATAACAGTGTATATATAAGCAAGTAAACATCCAAACATTTAAAATATCGACCAATAACATCCATCGAAATACATCATCCAATAGACAATACAATTCATGGCAATTTCATAGTTATTAATGTTAGGTAATTCAATCGCAATTCAATTTTAATTTCAATTTAACTATCAATTTAATTTTCAACGGTTAATTCAAATGACAATCTATATGACAATTAAATTTTATCAAACAACGACAAATAAAATCATAACACTTCATAATGTCAAATTTAACTACCATAAAGATATTTAGTATGTTGTGAGTATTATTAAACACTCACTTTGATTTTCCGTTGTCGTCGAGATGTTCCGGTTTGGAACTAAAATTGGACGACGCCCAACTTTAGCCCAAATTTCCACCGTCTCCAAATCCATCCAAACCAGTTTCATTTCGAAGCTCTCGTCATTACGATCACAACGCAAAAAGTTTCGTTCCAATCGGACCTCGTATGAAAAAGTTATACATTTTTTAAGTTAACACGCATTTATATTATAAATATTTACAATTTTCTTTTATAATTTTAAACCCTACAATGCAATCTGGCCGTCCATCCCTCTTGCTTCAGATCTGGCCGCTCCTTTGCTTCATCTTCCCCAGGTCAAAGAATGTGACCAACAACCCATAGCCGTCCTTATTCCCTCAATTTTCGAGGCCACCACGAGCACTTCCACTTCGATCAGGATACACCACTTCGAAGCACTACTCAAGAGCCACCATCGGCCCCAAGGGTGTGGAGCTCGGTCGCCTCCTCCACCTCGATTAGCGTGAAAAACGCAGCAGCTTCTATCTCTTTTTGCCATCAATTCGTGGCTCCGTTTTCGATCTCCACCGTTGGATAGCTAGATCTTGATGCCCTCTACAACATTGTAGTTGACGACTTTTGCTAATTGTTTGTAGATTTGGAGATAATAGAGGAGAAAGTTTCGAAATTCTCAGCCATTAAAAAGATTAGTGGCGGCTGAAGCTATTTGATCTAGGGTTTTTTGGAAAATAGAGAAAGTGAGGGCTTTTATTGAAAAATACGCGACACTATTCATCCCGGATTTTCCGAACTCCAAACGAAGCGTGCCGGCTGACGTTTCTAAGGTTTACCCCACGTTCCGAACGCAATGGAACATGTTTCGGAGGCTAATTCGGTCATCTGGGCGAGTTACGGAGAAAAACAATCAGTTTTAAATTAAACCGATTTAAACTGATTTCGATGCGTTTTGGCTTGCCCCAGACAAACGGTACATCCAATTGACACGAAATTTGAAACCATACAATAATATCACATTACGGATCCGATGAAACTAGTTTCGTCGAAATCCGAGACTTTTTGAAAAATGACTATTTTCTCTCGCCGAATTAATATTAAAAACAATTTGATGCGTTTCGAGCTGCCACGGTCAAATGATAACTCCGATTGCTACGAAAATTGAAATCCGACAATACAAATCTATTATGGATCCAATGGAACTAGTTTCGTTCAATTCTGAGACTGTTAGAAAAATGGCTATTTTTCAGTCGATAATTAAATATTAAAATATTCAATTTTCACAAATTAACTTTAAATTCAATTTTAAAAGTTCTATAACATTATTATAACTCCAATATGATAAGATAAAATTTTACAAATTATTTTCAATCATATTCAACTCGATTTCAATTATTTCTGAAATTTAACTTATTAAATTATCGATTTAATTGTCTAATTAAATCCAATATTCGAAAAATAAATTATTCGACTGTTTAATTTCAATATAAAATTCCCAATTTTAAATTATTAACTTTTAAATCAAATCTTAATTGTTCACAAATTCCATTTTTAATTTCATAGTAATTAACAATCTTTTACAATGCAATTTTCCATTATAAATCCAATATAAAAGATTATATTAGATTCAACATTCAATTATATTGTAATTCAAATTCAAGTTATTTAATTCCAAATGAATTCTTTTATTTCGATTTACACTTTCATTATTGAATCAACCATTTACTTATACATTATTATCAATAGTTTATAATTCATTTACTTTCATTTTCTTCAGCTATCATCTTATTTAAATTCACAGTAATATTAAATTACATTCATTTACGTTGATTTCCATATTATAACTTCAATATTAAATGTAACATTTTATTTATTTCGTTGTTTACAATCAAATTCAATTCAATTCAATTACTTGTTACATTCAAATTTAAATCTTTTACTTACGTTCAATTACAAGTTAACATCTTTATCAAATTACAGTTTCAGTTATTATCTGCTTTCAATCAACTGTAATATTAAGTTACATTTATTTATATTAGTTTCAATAACATAAACTTCCATTATTAAATCTACCATTTTATTTATTCTTTGTTTACAATCATAACATATTTGGTTTAAAATCAAATTCAATTCATTATTTACATTCACTACAAGTTAACATCCATATTTAATTTACAAATAACTTATTTTAGAATTCAGTTTTGTATTTTAACTTGTAATTCACATTTAACAACACAAAATTTTATTTTCTTCGGATTTTTATCCAAAATTTTCATTTTAATTCGTATTTTTAAAGTGTTAAAAATACGGGTCGTTACATTCTCCCCCACTTAAAACTTTTCGTCCTCGAAAAGGAACGGAGAAGGGGAAACCATCATTTAAATATAATTCATTCAAAATATTCTACTTATTTGCAAAATTTAGTTATAGGATTTTTTTTTTCACAAAATTTTCTAACTCCCGGATTTTTGAAAAATTTCGACAGCACCTCCTTTGCGCGGCTAGGACCGAAAAATTTCACATGGTAATAATTACATGATATACATCTCATTCAAAATGAGGCATCCCAAATATGGGGAAAAACAATATATATAAAACCCAAATACGATAAATAATTCGAATACGTACCTTTATTAGCGTTTACTAGCAAAAATTTTTCTTACATTTTGCGTTTAGCGCAGAACCGGGTTTCAGAAGTCGAGCGCAATCCTTTTCTACCTACTAAAATACTCAACAACCAAGTTAGAACCGTGCAAATGAATATATATCAATATACTTAGCATATACACACGTATATAACATCTTTAACTTCAAAACTGAAATATCAAAATTCTGGACAGCGAGTAGAACATAGTTTTTAGCTAGCTGAACGACATAATTTTGCAAGGTAATCAAAATGAAAGTTGTGGCATTTGTTTCAGGGTTTCCGGAATGTCCAAAATTGTCTAATTCGGACTATCCGTTCAAAAGTTACGGCCGTTTTACTACGAGAATACGTTTCAGGTCCGTGCAGGTCAGCGACCTTCACACACACTTTCGACCTTCTAAACTTCAGCAAAATGCAAGGCTTCTAAAACAAAAGTTGGAGCATACGTTCTGAGGTTTCCAGAAAGTACAAGATCATGAAAATCCGATAAACCAGTAAAAGGTTATGTCATAAATACTAAGGTCAAATGCTATTGGTTTTGCTTATTCTTACACAGGACAGCGATAGACATTTACATTTTTAACCTAGTAAACGAATGAATTTTCAGAAATACTCTAAACAAAAGTCATGCTACAGATTCTAAGTTTTCCGAAAAGTCCTAGATCATCAAATTCCGATTATTCATTTAAAAGTTATGGTACTTTTAGTTTCAGCACATACCGGACAATTTTAGATTTCCACATTTGTTTGTTATTACAAATACAAACTATCCAATTTAAAGTTTCCGGAAAATCAAGCATTAACACAAAGTTGTTAATTTCTTTTATATTTTTATGAAATAAGTTTACATTAAATTTGTTTTCCGGTTTATTCACTTTATTACATCCACATTTAACTCAAGACAATTTTTCTTCAAATTAAATTGAATACAATTATATTCAACATCACCTTACTTCAAATTGAATTTAATTATTTAAATTTATATTCCATTTATTCAATTTATTAACAAAATGAATCCTATTTAATCAATTAACATCCATCTAACAACCATTGCACCACAACATTAACATCCATACAAAATTTCCCACCAAGTCAATCAATTTCAAGTTTATTGACATTTAGTTTATTCAAATTTACTTAGTTTCCATTTACAAGTTTTATATTTCATTGATTTAAATCTAATTCATTCCTTTGTATATTTCTTTCACTCTAAATTTTAGCTTAACTTCCCATCTTTTATAATTCCTAACAAATCCAGTTTTACTCATTCATTTGCTTTGTTTAAGTTAAAGCAAATTCCCTCATTCAATTTATTTGTTTACTTTATTGTTTCAATTCGGTTAATTTACTTGTTTAAATTAAATTCACACTATTAACTAAGTATATATTATTCAATTTCAATTGAATTTCTTTTATATTCACAACTATCAAAGAATCTCCACATTTTGTTTTCACAATCATACTTGTATATTATTTCTTACTTATCAGAATATGCATTTTAAATTTTTGAATATTAGGTATGTTATGGTTATGCAAATTTAGTGTAGTTGATAATATACAACTTATTTTCATTAAATTTTAGTGTTGAGCCTATTTAATAAATCTTCAATTTATTATTAATCACATTAAGGTTTACTATCGCAATTTAAATTTTCATTTTTAACATTCAAATTCTATTTCATATTTTAGAAAAGTTTCAATTTCCATTTTATTCAAAGAGTAAAGAAAACATTGAGGGTCTCCCCCACTCGGACTTTTTAAAAATAAACGTCGATAATGCGTGCACTCATTACCGAAACTTACTTTCAAACATCAAGCGGGGCATACACCACTTATTTATTTCAAAATCACTTGGCAAATCATTCCTATTCAAAATTTTCAAATGATACGTAGATTATTTCCAAACCATTGGTACAAATTTCAAAACATTGGAGTTTATATTCTCAAATTTAAAATCATATTCATTTAATTCCATTTCCAATTATATTTTCCAAATTCATTTTTTTTTTCATTTGTCAATAATTTAGAAATATTGACAAGTCAACCAATTGACGACGATAATCTAATATTATCATCTCCTACCAACCAATAAAATCAAATTTATATATCCATAGTAATATTTATATATAAATATACGTCAAAACAATATTATGTCAATTTGTCCTATTCGAGTGTTTAGAAACCCCTATCGATGCCATGGCGTCCCATGTACCGACCAGAATTTATAAATACTCAACGGAACAGATCAACACAATATAAAACCATTTTATATCAAAATAACAAATAAGCTCTCGTACCCTCAAACTCATTCATAGGTTTCAACCTTATTTCAACGAGTTATTCCCCACTAGAGCTAAGGTAATCTAAACCAAAGCTCTGATACCAACTGTAACGACCCGCCTTTTTGACCGTTCAAGTCGACAAATCAGACACACATGCCGATTCTAAACCATTCAAAAGGGCGGATGGTTAATGGGGTTAAATAAGAAAAGAAAAGAAAGAACAGAAACAAACTCAAAATCTCGCAGCGGAAGGAACAAGATATAATAATAAAATAACAGTTCATGAAGCTGTTAAATAAATAAATTTGATTATTATTATACATCATAAATCAGAGTTACATACATATCGGAGATAATACAATAATGCAGCGGAAAAATAATATGGTAGTAGAATACAAATGATGTAATACCAAACTCCGTCTTCGTCCTCCAGAATAGATCTTCAACCTTATCTGAAATGCTCAGGCTGACCCGAGCGTAATGAAAAGACAAAACACTCGAGTCAGGACTAAAATATCTCATGTAAGTCAAATCGAATAAGAAAATATGAGTGTGACGGCGTCAGAGATGTTTTCGGGTTTTGACATCTCCTATCCAGTGTCAACGTGAGTGCAATAACTTAAGAGATGTTACGGGATTTTTCCATCTCTCAAGGATCCGTTAAACTATCTACTATGTAGTACAATACGCTATTATAATATGTCTACATTAAAGTAAAAGTATTAAAATAGCGTTAAGCCATGGCCCATTCCACCCTTAACACAGTTTATATTCCCAAGAGCATATACAAGACCGTAGTTTCCCCAAAACCGGAAGTCACCAGAGAGCAATCCATATACTAAAGGTACAAATCAAAATCGTAGTGGTCGCAAATAGGATAATCAGTATGACAAGGTACATGAGGCAATACCAACTAGGATACTAGTAGTTGTGTGATCCGGACTTATGTTGGGCATAGCAGCTACTACCCCAACACCGCGAAACAACACTCCCAAAATCGAGGGGTGCACCCAAATCGAATCACAAAAGTAATAGACATGGTAACGAAGAAGTGTGTCCGCTAGAGGTGGCGAACCTCAATGGCCCGGCGCGGCTCCTGTTTTAGTCATGTCAGGGGTCATCCAATATCGTTCTCTTTCTTCAATCAACGCGTTCATCAAACCATCCACTTCGTTCTGGATCAACACTCCGCGTATACTAGTTATTAAAGTGGTTTTCGGTATCGACAGAGAGTATGTCCATATCCGATCCCGGTCTCTTTAATAACTACGTTATATTTTTCACACCGGTTCGATCCTTTACATTTCAAATCGATTCATAATTGATATCAAAATATCATATTCGCTTCAAAATCAAATCCATTTCAAATATCATCATATCTATTCAAGATGTAAGATTCCGTTTCAAAACATTTTCGCCTCAATATCTCATCTCAATTTCAAAATCATTTTTCGCCTCAATATCTCATTTCAATTTCAAAATCATTTTCGTCTGAATATCTCGTTTCGATTCACATAAACTCGAATTCCAAGATTAAAATTTAATCAAATTTCAAATCATCAATTTCAACTCGATTCAGCTTCTCAATAAACCATTTCAAATTATCAATTTCAAATACATATTTGAACCACAAAATAAACAATTTCACTTCCAATATATTTCGAAACTTTAAATATTTCACATTTCAAAACAGTTCATATATTTATATAAAAATATAAGATTCGCTTTAAAACCATTTCGTATTCAAATTAGAATATACTTCAAATTAAACATCCGTATTAAGTAGTTTACTTAATTTCTGGAACAATTCCCATTTAATAAACTTAGATTAATATTCGGATTTCAAAAATTCATTTAAGTATTACATTCCAAATCAATTTCAGTTCAAATCCTATTCAAATCAATTTTATCTTCAAATTTAATTCAATAGTTTCAATTTAGTTCAATTCACAAATTTATTTAAATTTCAATTCAATTCCAAATTAATTAAATCTCAATTTCAAATTAATTTTCACTTCCAAACTCAAACTTGAAATATCATTTCATATAAATTTTCTTAGAAATATTCAGAGTTTGATTAAAAGTCCAATCTTTTAAAACAAATCGACTTTCGAAACTTTACGCCATATTTCAATTTTTCTTAAAAATCTAAACTTCGAATAATTAATCCATTTCATTTACCAAGTTTAAATTCCAACATCTCGAGCTTCAATTTAAAATAATTCAATTTCCATAAATTAGATTTTTATTCTTAAATCAATTCATTTAAATAATTTCAAAACAACTTTTAAAATCATTTAATTTAACCAACCCGATGTCCGTATATAATTCTCTAACCTATGGGCAAGTGGTTAGTTATTTCAATTAAATGTCAGGGATGAATATATATCACTTAACAAAATCACGGTGTCATATGTATGCATAACAGTGTATATATAAGCAAGTAAACATCCAAACATTTAAAATATCGACCAATAACATCCATCGAAATACATCATCCAATAGACAATACAATTCATGGCAATTTCATAGTTATTAATGTTAGGTAATTCAATCGCAATTCAATTTTAATTTCAATTTAACTGTCAATTTAATTTTCAACGGTTAATTCAAATGACAATCTATATGACAATTAAATTTTATCAAACAACGACAAATAAAATCATAACACTTCATAATGTCAAAATTAACTACCATAAAGATATTTAGTATGTTGTGAGCATTATAAAACACTCACTTTGATTTTCCGTTGTCGTCGAGATGTTCCGGTTTGGAACTAAAACTGGACGACGCCCAACTTTAGCCCAAATTTCCATCGTCTCCAAATCCATCTAAACCAGTTTCATTTCGAAGCTCTCGTCATTTCGATCGCAACGCAAAAAGTTTCGTTCCAATCGGACCTCGTATGAAAAAGTTATACGTTTTTTAAGTTAACACGAATTTATATTATAAATATTTACAATTTTCTTTTATAATTTTAAACCCTACAATGCAATCTGGCCGTCCATCCCTCTTGCTTCAGATCTGGCCGCTCCTTTGCTTCATCTTCCTCAGGTCAAAGAACTTGACCAACAACCCATAGCCGCCCTTATTCCCTCAATTTTCGAGGCCACCACGAGCACTTCCACTTCGATCAGGATACACCACTTCGAAGCACTACTCAAGAGCCACCATAGGCCTCAAGGGTGTGGAGCTCGGTCGCCTCCTCCACCTCGATTTGCGTGAAAAACGCAGCAGCTTCCATCTCTTTTTGCCATCAATCCGTGGCTCCGTTTTCGATCTCCACCGTTGGATAACTAGATCTTGATGCCCTCTACAACTTTGTAGTTGACGACTTTTGCTAATTGTTTGTAGATTTGGAGATAATAGAGGAGAAAGTTTCGAAATTATCAGCCATTAAAAAGATTAGTGGCGGCTGAAGCTATTTGACCTAGGGTTTTTTGGAAAATAGAGAAAGTGAGGGCTTTTATTGAAAAATACACGACACTATTCATCCCGGATTTTCCGAACTCCAAACGAAGCGTGCCGGCTGACGTTTCTAAGGTTTACCCCACGTTCCGAACGCAATTGAACATGTTTCGGAGGCTAATTCGGTCATCTGGGCGAGTTACGGAGAAAAACGATTAGTTTTAAATTAAACCGATTTAAACCGATTTCGATGCGTTTTGGCTTGCCCCGGACAAACGGTACATCCAATTGACACAAAATTTGAAACCATACAATAATATCACATTACGGATCCGATGAAACTAGTTTCGTCGAAATCTGAGACTTTTTGTAAAATGACTATTTTCTCTCGCCGAATTAATATTAAAAACAATTCGATGCGTTTCGAGCTGCCACGGTCAAATGATAACTCCGATTGCTACGAAAATTGAAATCCGACAATAACAAACTATTGTGGATCCAATGGAACTAGTTTCGTTCAATTCTGAGACTGTTAGAAAAATGGCTATTTTTCAGTCGATAATTAAATATTAAAATATTCAATTTTCACAAATTAACTTTAAATTCAATTTTAAAAGTTCTATAACATTACTATAACTCCAATATGATAAGATAAAATTTTACAAATTATTTTCAATCATATTCAACTCGATTTCAATTATTTCTGAAATTTAACTTATTAAATTATCGATTTAATTGTCTAATTAAATCCAATATTCGAAAAATAAATTATTCGACTGTTTAATTTCAATATAAAATTCCCAATTTTAAATTATTAACTTTTAAATCAAATCTTAATTGTTCACAAATTCCATTTTTAATTTCATAGTAATTAACAATCTTTTACAATGCAATTTTCCATTATAAATCCAATATAAAAGATTATATTAGATTCAACATTCAATTATATTGTAATTCAAATTCAAGTTATTTAATTCCAAATGAATTCTTTTATTTCGATTTACACTTTCATTATTGAATCAACCATTTACTTATACATTATTATCAATAGTTTATAATTCATTTACTTTCATTTTCTTCAGCTATCATCTTATTTAAATTCACAGTAATATTAAATTACATTCATTTACGTTGATTTCCATATTATAACTTCAATATTAAATGTAACATTTTATTTATTTCGTTGTTTACAATCAAATTCAATTCAATTCAATTACTTGTTACATTCAAATTTAAATCTTTTACTTACGTTCAATTACAAGTTAACATCTTTATCAAATTACAGTTTCAGTTATTATCTGCTTTCAATCAACTGTAATATTAAGTTACATTTATTTATATTAGTTTCAATAACATAAACTTCCATTATTAAATCTACCATTTTATTTATTCTTTGTTTACAATCATAACATATTTGGTTTACAATCAAATTCAATTCATTATTTACATTCACTACAAGTTAACATCCATATTTAATTTACAAATAAATTATTTCAGAATTCAGTTTTGTATTTTAACTTGTAATTCACATTTAATAACACAAAATTTTATTTCCTTCGGATTTTTATCCAAAATTTTCATTTTAATTCGTATTTTTAAAGTGTTAAAAATACGGGTCGTTACAAAAATAAAAACACTCCCCTACTATCCCTAGGGAATTTCCTTACTTCCTATAACATATGGATACCAATCTTCTCTCAAAACATGGCTTATTTGTAAGCTATAAATTGGTAATAACATAGGGCTCACATACCTGAGTCATCCCAAACCCAACTAGCAAACTATGCACAAATATACTCCTAAAAATTTCCCATATGTTAAAAACTATAATTGGGGACAATTTGGATTTTAGTACATAATATATTTATATATTATTCAAAAACACAAATATATTCACTCACTATCTACCTAGGAATCCTAAACCTAGGCTCTGATACCAAATATAACAACCCGAGTTCCAATGGGTCTGGATTTTTCGCAAAAATGCTAAAATCCAAGCCCACCGAAAATGAGTTGGGTTTTTGGTATCCCGCAAATAGGCAAAGACAAATATATCAGAGCTTAGATAAATATCTCACAGCGAAACTGACTAAAATATAATAGTAAGTAAATACTCACCATTATAATAACACTTTCTAAACAAGTGTCACACAGCTGGAAAGTCTCTACCATCTACCTAACCTATAGGATGTTATGAGGAGGGGGTCAGAACTAATATTTTGGCGAATGGATAAATTATACACTTTTAAGCTAAATTCTACATATACCATTTTATTTCATTTACTATTATATTAGGGTCATTAGGTTTATAATATTCTCACCTCCGAGTGTGAATCGTGCCCATCTACACCCTAGTAGATTAGAACCTAATAACTGATATATATGTAGCTATAGGCCCAATGACCTCATCGGTCCTAGGTACTACCCATAGTACCTTTCATATCCTCCTCGCAAAGGACTCCACCGTCTCGCTCCTATAGCGTTCTATGACTACATCTGTAAAGGACTGCCTCGTAAGGCCTACAATATAGATATTCCATAGTCCACTAAAGTAAAACTGCATCCGCACAAGTCTATACTAATACTCGAACATCCACAATGTACCACCCAGTGCGTACCTTGAGGACTATAAGTAATCGTTCTGTCTACTCCTTGAATCCCGCTTAACAAGGTCTACCTTTTATGGAACTCAGTCGGGGATTTTCTATTTCTATAAAGGACTGCCTTGTTAGGCCTACGATACAAATATTATATTCCTATAAAAGGACTACCTCATTAGGCCAACAATATAGGTATTCTATTTTTGTAAAGGACTGCCTCGTTAGGCCAACAATACAGGTATTCTATTTGGTATGTCCCTTTTTCTTATCATGGCTATGTCCCTGTGCAGCCACCCCTCAACTAATCGAAAGATCTCTAAAGAGCTAAGTGGTTGTGTCCTATTGTAAACAATCTAAACATCCAATTGGCTGCGCCCCTCATCCAATGTCTCGGTTGTGAAAGTATCATTGGACTGTTGGTTTAACTCTAGTCTTTCCCGAACTCGCTCTTGATTTTGATGCTGGCCCGATATCCGCATGCGACTATCCTTTTGGGCCTTGCCAACTAAAAATTACTTGCAAGTACTGGGACATACGAATATCCTACTCCAAACATCAACCCATTTTGACTGCCTACAATGGTCCTGCCATGCAAAAAGCAGTAAAGGCATACTCTTTTGATGGAACAACTACAGACCTGCCTCTGGAGGACTGCTCCGTTACGCCTACCCCCAGAGGGCCATCCTAGAGTACCATCACGTCCCATTAAAGTCTCGTACTTCCTTCTAGCCCAAAATAACTAAGTAGGATGTGTTTCTTCTGTGCTAAAATCTATGATGAACTGCTTCGTTAGGCTCTTCATCCTTTGGGCTGCTTCAAATGCATCTCACTCTTTTATTAGACCCTAAGTCTAATATTTTATTTTGCCTTTAGTTTACATTTCTTATTATGTTGGCTACTTATTTATCCTAATTAGCATAACCTTGTCCCAGCCTTACCTAATTATTGTAAGACCATCAGTTCATGACTGAAAGGGAATGCTGTTGGTATGGGCCACTTCTATTATCTTGCTTATTAACTTAATCCAAGATTTTAAGTTTATTAAAATAAACCTTTTTCGTTATTTCTACTCTATTTGCTTATTAACTTAATTTAAGTCTTAAAATAAGCCTTTTCTATTCTTTCTACTTAATTATAACCTATGTTATAATTTTACTTGCATTTGTCACTTTTATTCTCTTTTATAATCAATATATTATAAATATAATTACAAGCGTCTCTTTTTTATTTTAGTCTGTTTCTTTTATTATGATATTGAATTCTCTTTAATTCTCTTATTTTATATGACCATCTTGGCTTGGGACTACGTCCGACTGTCACAAATTTACTTATCATAATAACTGCTTTGCTTTTATTTTATTATCTGCACAGTAAATGAAGATCTAGTTACATTTCTGTCTATAGCTTCTAGTCTTGTCTAATAATCAACTTGATTACTTCTTTAATTCCTTTAATCCTTCACTTTATTTTCTTATATTCTAGGAAGCAGTTATATTCTATTTGGTTGGTTACAAAAACTATGCTAAAAATCCATTTCCATATTTTAATACTAAATGAAGCTATAAACAATAATTCATAATTGCCAAATATTCCTTTTATTATTTCTTTACTTTTTGGATAGTGCTAAATAAAGTAGTTTCTCTATTTTACACTAATTCCCTTTTTCTTTTTTTTATTCTTGCAACTATGTTTATCGTTATCTTTTAAATATTAAACTATAAAAACATATTCTCTTTTCTAAACCAACCAATTAATCTATCACTTACTTCCAAATCAAGTTATTAGATTTTTCTTTAATTTATTACTTCCGTTTCAGCATAATTTACTGCAAATTTCTATTTTTCTCTTTTTGTTTCAGCTTTTCTTATTTTACATCTAATTTCTATAAATCTAGTGTTCTCCTATTTTAGTCTGTATTTTTGAATTCTTCTCTTTACTATTTTATTCGCATAAAATAGAATAAAAAGAAACTAACATTTACAGGCTAAATTTCAACTTTTAAAATAGATGTAGATAACTGTAAATTTCTTACTTTTAGGCTTATGCCTTTCTCTAACTGTCAAGCCTAATATTATTCATATTTAGTGGATTACTATTTTCCTTTTTTCTATATAAATAATAATTAAATATCAATTTATAGTCTTGGCATAATAAATTAACAGAATTAACTACTGTAATAAATGCTTAATTAAATAATTAACGGGAATCTAACAATAATATATCATAAACGAAAAAGGTATATAATTTAAATCCACTCACCTGTCGTCCTTAGCTTTGACTATGCTTAGCTTGGCTCCACGGTCTTCCTAGATCCCCTTCTAAGGTGTCTAATATTTTTATTGAGAAGATCTTCTCCCTAGAAATGTTTTCATTTTAGGGTCCAGCCTCAGGCAATGAACCCAAAGAAATATTTTCTATTTAGGGTTCAACCTCAAGCAATGAACCCATTGGGAGAAAATCTGATTGTGAAAAAATAGGTTAAGCCTAGGGTTCTATTTATAGTGGAGTTTGGGGATCTCAGACCGTTAGAATCTTGAATTGAATCTAAAGCCACCACATCATAGGGTCGTTTGGAGCCATCAAATGCATCAACGTATGGCTCGGATCGAATAAAAATCGAACTAATACACTTCGGCATGCCCCTGGATGAATTCACGTCCAGGGAGACACGCGGGTCGACCTGTAGGTCGAGTTGTGTGTATTAGGGGTCGACCTTAGGGTTGACCATTATGGCTTGTGGGTCGACCAATGGGTTAACCCCTGCCATATTTCTTATTATTTTTTCTATTATTTCACGTTTTTCATTTCTCTCGTAACTTCTTCATATTGACTCGGATTTTGACAAGTTATATTTGGAAATTGATTAGAAAATCGCCATGGACAATGGTATAAGTTTCGAGGCCATACTCTGACAATTCCAAAAATGTTTATTTTCACTGTTAATCCTTTTTTGATTATTTAATTATTAAAAATGCAGGGTGTTACAGGTCTTTTATTTAAATTATTATTACCGGAATGGATTTTTGATTTTCAGTTCTGATTATTATTACCAGAATGGATTTTTGGTCTTCTATTCAGATTGATATTGCTAGAACTATTTTCTGGTCTTTTATTCAGATTATTATTACTAAAATGAATTTTTGGTCTTCTATTCAGATTATTATTACTAGAATGGATTCTTAGTCTTTCATTTAGATTATTATTACTAGAATGGATTTTTGGTCTCCTATTCGGAATATAAATATGAATGAATTTATGATCTTTTATTCAGGTTATTATTGCCAAAGGATATCTGATCTTCTTTCCAAATAGAACTATGATACTATTGCCACATTAAATTTATAGTCTTCTTATTCAACAGATAACCAGTCCTACAAATCAAATTTGACTTTACCTTAAAGTAAGAAAGCCTCTTTTATAAGGAAAAGAGGATGAGCAAATTTATGACTTTACTAAATCTAAGAGAGATTTCCCAAAAGTAATATTTAAAGTTAATAAGAAAAATCATCATTTACTTTGTGTTTCTTAGAAAAACAAAATTGAATAGAAAAATCTTGCAGAGAAATGAAAAGGTGAGAAAGCCTTTAGTTTTACAATAAAGCGTAAAAAGCTTCTCATATAGAAGGAGGGGAAAATGTTATTCACATGTTTTCCTAAAGAAATGAATGTAGAAGCAAGTGAGTATGATGCCATTACAAGAACGCATGTTAAGCTAATATGTCTATGATTGAGCTTCTAAGATAATTATGCAACAAGTACAATGATGTTAAAACTAAAGGGATGTCATGACCAAAGGCAGAAGGCATGTCAAAACCAAAGATGATATGGGCTATAACACCTGTGAACATAAAACAATTGCAAGAAGTTGATATCAAAACTTAACAAGCAATGGCAAAATTATAAAGCCTCAAATAAAAGATTTCAATTTCATTACAAGAAGGAATGTCGAATTTAAGGATGTTGAAAAATATCAACCATTTTAGACGCCGCATATGATCGGGACAATAAGGATATCGAACGGTTTCATCGATGCCTCATCTCATCAATGCTTATTTAATCAATGATGAATGCCATATGTTAACAAGTGGAAGGACTCTAAGCTTCGAATGACCAAACATGAGAGGATCTAGAAGGATAGCAATGTAAAGAAATATATTGGAACTCTGTTATATACCTGAGGATGTTATAAGATATCAACATATCAAGCAACGTCAAATCTCAATAATGCATTTAGGATATTGGATGTGGGGGGTTATGGAGAATGTCGCCCTCTATCAGTTTAGATAAATTAGTTCTCGCATACCAACAGCATATAGAAGCCTGTCGCATGCCATTAACTCGACAAAGGATATTTAATATCAGGTGATATCATAGGTAAATAGCCTACTAAATGTTGCCAAAAATCATCAATGAACAAGGGAATGCCGCATGTCATCAACATGATGAAGGATTCCAAATGTTAGGCATCTCGAATTGCCACGTGGCTGCCATACCGCTAACCCTGACCCGTATAAATACGGACCCCATTGCGTTGTAAAAGGGGCGAATCATTTCTTTTACTTTTTCTCAAATTAAAGATTGTAAACCCTATATTGAATTGGGGCAAAATCTTGAATTTATTTATAGCCTTTGAGATTTATAAACAACGACTTGGAGGAAATACTTAGCATAGCCTATTTCTTTCGATTTGGCATAATTGATTATGATTGAATTTTGGACTTCCATATGACTAACTTTGAACTTGGACTTGATTTTTAGCTCACAAATAGAATAAGGCCATTTAAGCTCTGTTAACCCACTTTTTGGCAAGGTCGAGATATCAAGGAATTAGCAAAAAATCAATGATTACTTGTTCCGAATATTAGTTGTATACCGCAGGTTCACTATGGACATCGATGAATTTTGTCCAAGTCCAAATCAAGTTAGAATTGATATGACACGACGATCAAAGAGGAGGAAGCCAAAGTTGCAAGTTTCAAGTCAATCGGACTTCATATGCTCAAGTTATGATCGATACAAATTTCAGGAATCAACCTCGCTCGGGTGTCGCTTAGCACACCTCACTCGGGTGTCCCTTAGCACACCTCACCCGGGTGTCGCTTAGCACACCTCACCCGGGTGTCGCTTAGCACACCTCACTCAAATGACGTTCGGCACAACTGCTTTGTTCGGCATATAAGGAACGTTCGGCATCCATGAACGTTCGGCTATTCTATGATTCGACACGAATGGGTCAACTGGTATTTAAGGTCGTTTGGCATGCAGAGCGTCCGACCTCACTCCAAGACCGTTCGGCACACCTCACCCCAGTATCGTTCGGCACACCTCACTCTAATGTCGTTCGGCATACCTCCACTCCAAGACCGTTCGGCATACCTCACCCCAGTATCGTTCGGCACACCTCACTCTAATGTCGTTCGGCATACCTCCACTCCAAGACCGTTCGGCATACCTCACCCCAGTATCGTTCGGCATACCTCCACTCCAAGACCGTTCGACATACCTCCACTCCAATGCCGTTCGGCACACCTCACTCTAATGTCGTTCGGCATACCTCCACTCCAAGACCGTTCGGCACACCTCACCCCAGTATCGTTCGGCACACCTCACTCTAATGTCGTTCGGCATACCTCCACTCCAAGACCGTTCGGCACACCTCACCCCAGTATCGTTCGGCATCTGAAGACGTTCGGCATGATGGAGGTTCGGCACTAAGGATCGCTCGGCATTGCACCTCGCACCTCCATACCTCAGTACCTCACACCTCCATACCTCGGTACCTCGCACCTCCCAACGTTCGGCATTCAGCGTTTGACATCCATG
Organism: Allium fistulosum; assembly: GCA_030737815.1. NCBI lineage: Eukaryota > Viridiplantae > Streptophyta > Magnoliopsida > Asparagales > Amaryllidaceae > Allium > Allium fistulosum. The sequence continues at coordinate 658,699,696 of CM060904.1, forward strand.
GTTCGGCATATGGAGACCACTCCATTTGGGCTGAGGTACTCGGCTACCAGGCCCACCAGGGAAGTCCAACCCATCTTTGTCTATAAATAGAGAGGCAGGGGCACAGTAAAAGGGGATCCTCTCTCCTACTCTCTAACTTTCTATTTCCTAAGGCTAAGGCTATCCTACCAGTTTGTAACTGTAATTGATTCGAACATCAATAAAAAGGAAATTTGTAGAGTGGACGTAGGCCGGAGTCAGCCGAACCACTATAAATTCTTTGTCTTTACCGCTTTCATTTTAATTTCTGTTATTCTTCATATTAACATCCTCTACATACATTCTATCTGTGAGCGGTGATTGTTATTTGGTGCTTTCATTTGCATTTGGGGGTTAGTGACCAATTTTGGCGCTAACACTTTGGTGCTTTCATTGAGAGCGCAAACACTTGGGAATTTTGGAGCTAGGAACTTGGATTCTAGAAAGCAATGGCCAGGCCATCAACTAGGAAGCAAGCGACAGGAAGGAGCAATCAGGAAGGGAGTCAAGAAGCTTCCTCTGGAGCTGGAGAGGGCCGAGCCTCGATCTACATCACTCGAAACGAGATGGAGGCAATGATGGACTCGATTCACGAAAGATTGATGAAGAGCCAACAAGAAGCGATGCAGAGCTTCTTTGAACAGATGAGAACAGCCGGAGCACAGAACTTAGGACCGGCTGCAGTTGCTGCCGATATGGGGCAGGAGACTAGAGCTACAGAGAACGCTGAAGGTCAGAACCAAGAACAGAATGCAGTGCCCGAAGGCAATCAACAAGGGCTTGGGGGCAGACCCTCAGGATCTGACATTGGAAGACCCACGGACGGAGCTCAGCAGGCTAGAGCTAACGCCAACATTAATGAACCACATGAAGAATATTACCCAGAATACCCTTCGAGACCTAGGGGGCAGGATAGAGGCATGTTGAGGGGACAACCCCTTGATGGAGATGAAAGGATGGCTGGATTAGTGCGGCGAATAATGAGAGGAGGATTGTCAAGCGGAGGCTTAGAGGATGTCAGTCGGAGCCCGTTCACTCCGAATATCAGGAATGCGAGGAATCCTCCAAAGTTCAAGTTACCCACGCTGGATACTTATGACGGAAAGTCAGACCCGACCATGCACATTACCAGATACATCAGGCATATGGAAGTGCTGGGGGCATCCGAGGAAGTGATGGCACGATGCTTCCCTTTATTTTTATCAGATTTGGCTGCGCTTTGGTTCAGACAACTAGAGACTGGATCAATCAAGACATGGGGTGAGCTAGTGGAATGCTTCATGAGACAGTTTAGGGTCCATGTGACGCGACCCAAGAGTGTGATGACTTTAGCCTCGATAAAGCAAAGGACCGGAGAGTCCATAAAAGATTTTCTATTGCGATTCAATGCAACGGTGGCTTCTGTAGATCGCCCGGATCCATCAATGATTTTGATGGCGGCAGTAGCAGGAATTGCAGAAGGCACCGAATTCAAAGATTCTCTGACCAGAGACCCACCGCAAGATCTAGGAGAGTTTTATCATGAAGCTGAAAAATTTATTCGACTAGAGGAATCACGAGCCGAGAGGCAGGAAATAAACACTACACGAAGCGAAGGAACCGCAGGAGGACAGTCTGGAGCAGACAAAGGAAAGAGAAAGCAGGACGATGCACAGGACGGTCCTGATAAATGGAAGAAATTTCGGGAACCCAGATTCGGGCAATACACCGGTTTGACGGCAAGCCTGGAACGAATTTACACTGAAACTCGGGGGCAGCTCCCTTATCGAAAGCCGCCGAGAAGAGATCCCACAGAGCGGGAACGCAGAACTGGAAAATATTGCCTATTCCATGAGCTGGATGGGCACACGACCGATGAATGCCGCCACCTAAAGGATGATGTGGAAGAACATGCTAGGAGTGGTAGATTGCCACAATATGTCAGAGAACCGACAGCAGCGGTAAGGCCTGAACAGCCACCGCCTCCACGTAACAGGAACGATCCAGGATCGGGATCACGACTCGTCATCAACTGATCATGATGGCAAGGGCCAAGTTCAAGATATGAACTCTGGTCAATCACTTTTCTTAGATTTGCTTTCAAAATAAAACAGCTATTCCACTCACTCATGTATGGGAACCAGAGAGATCCCTAGGCATGCTCTGAGATGGTATAGACCGTTCAGCCCGGAGAGGCGTTGTTTAGTTTTTCCCTGATGTTTGAGATTGAACATCTAGGGTCTGAATTTAATAAATAAACTTGAATTTCCTGAATAAGCCTTTGACCGGAGAGTTAAAGGACGAATATTACGTACTGATACAAAATGATGATCGCTTTATGACCCTACCCGGAGAGACGGGGTCCGGAGTGCAAGAAGTGAGTCGCTTCGCCGAAAAGCGACAGGATCGACTCACTTGAGCGCTGTTTCCCCCTTCACCGGAGAGTGACGGGATGGGATCTAGCAAGAGCCCGGAGAGGCTATGATCGGCTTAAAGATTTTGGCCATGACATCGCTTAATGTTCAGAACTGCTGAACCGGAGTGCAAGAAGTGAGTCGCTTCGCCGAAAAGCAACAGGATCGACTCACTTGAGCGCTGTTTCCCCCTTCACCGGAGAGTGACGGGATGGGATCTAGCAAGAGCCCGGAGAGGCTATGATCGGCTTAAAGATTTTGGCCATGACATCGCTTAATGTTCAGAAACGCTGAACCAGAGTGCCGGAAGTGAGTCGCTTCGCCGGAGAGCGACATAATCGACTTGCTTAAGCGCTGTTTCCCCTTCACCGAAGAGTGACAGGATGGGATCCAGCAAGGGCCCGGAGAGGCTATGATCGGCCGACGATTTAGGCCAAGATATCGCTTAATGTTCAGACACACTGAACCAGAGTGCAAGAAGTGAGTCGCTTCGCCGAAAAGCGACAGGATCGGCTCACTCAACGTTGTTTCCCCTTCACCGGAGAGTGACAGGATGGGATCCAGCAAGAGCCCGAAGAGGCTATGATCGGTTTAGAACAACCAAGACATCGCTATATGCCCTAACTAGGGCCGGAGTGCAAGGGATAGAAAGCAACGCCGGAGTGCAACATGATCTTTCTATTCAATCGTTAAGTCTGGAATGGACTTAGCAAGGGTCCGGAGTGACCATCGATAGTTCAGAGAGGCTATAGAATTTGGTTACTGACTTCCGTAAGTGGAAGTAGATACTAATTCGGCTTCGAACAGCCATAAATCTGATTGACAATAATAAAGAAATAAATAGAACATAAGCTCACTGCATTCGATCTGAAGCTATTCAAAACACGCCTTTTACCAAAGGGCATGTTTTGGGGGGCAAAGTGTTAACCCACTTTTTGGCAAGGTCGAGATATCAAGGAATTAGCAAAAAATCAATGATTACTTGTTCCGAATATTAGTTGTATACCGCAGGTTCACTATGGACATCGATGAATTTTGTCCAAGTCCAAATCAAGTTAGAATTGATATGACACGACGATCAAAGAGGAGGAAGCCAAAGTTGCAAGTTTCAAGTCAATCGGACTTCATATGCTCAAGTTATGATCGATACAAATTTCAGGAATCAACCTCGCTCGGGTGTCGCTTAGCACACCTCACTCGGGTGTCGCTTAGCACACCTCACCCGGGTGTCGCTTAGCACACCTCACCCGGGTGTCGCTTAGCACACCTCACTCAAATGACGTTCGGCACAACTGCTTTGTTCGGCATATAAGGAACGTTCGGCATCCATGAACGTTCGGCTATTCTACGATTCGACACGAATGGGTCAACTGGTATTTAAGGTCGTTCGGCATGCAGAGCGTCCGACCTCACTCCAAGACCGTTCGGCACACCTCACCCCAGTATCGTTCGGCACACCTCACTCTAATGTCGTTCGGCATACCTCCACTCCAAAACCGTTCGGCATACCTCACCCCAGTATCGTTCGGCACACCTCACTCTAATGTCGTTCGGCATACCTCCACTCCAAGACCGTTCGGCATACCTTACCCCAATATCGTTCGGCATACCTCCACTCCAAGACCGTTCGGCATACCTCCACTCCAATGCCGTTCGGCACACCTCACTCTAATGTCGTTCGGCATACCTCCACTCCAAGACTGTTCGGCACACCTCACCCCAGTATCGTTCGGCACACCTCACTCTAATGTCGTTCGGCATACCTCCACTCCAAGACCGTTCGGCACACCTCACCCCAGTATCGTTCGGCATCTAGAGACGTTCGGCATGATGGAGGTTCCACTAAGGATCGCTCGGCATTGCACCTCGCACCTCCATACCTCAGTACCTCGCACCTCCATACCTTGGTACCTCGCACCACCCAACATTCGACATTCAGCGTTCGGCATCCATGGTTCGGCATATGGAGACCACTCCATTTGGGCTGAGGTACTTGGCTACCAGGCCCACCAGGGAAGTCCAACCCATCTTTGTCTATAAATAGAGAGGCAGGGGCACAGTAAAAGGGGATCCTCTCTCCTACTCTCTAACTTTCTATTTCCTAAGGCTAAGGCTATCCTACCAGTTTGTAACTGTAATTGATTCGAACATCAATAAAAAGGAAATTTGTAGAGTGGACGTAGGCCGGAGTCAGCCGAACCACTATAAATTCTTTGTCTTTACCGCTTTCATTTTAATTTCTGTTATTCTTCATATTAACATCCTCTACATACATTCTATCTGTGAGTGGTGATTGTTATTTGGTGCTTTCATTTGCATTTGGGGGTTAGTGACCAATTTTGGCGCTAACAAGCTCTTATTCAATTTAATGTACTTCGCATATTTACTAATTTGCCTAACAAACATATGAACAATGGATTGTGGCTTTTGTAACTTACTGTGTTTGCCCATTAACGAAAATGGGCTATTGCACATTTAAGCAATTTGCTTATTTTTCCCTTGGACATGTGCCATGTATTTTTGTTCAATTCCCTAACAAAGCCAAAAACCCAAGGGCATTATGGGAAGATTTCCATTAACATAATCTTTAAGTCTTGAATGATGAGCCAATCTTTAGTTTAATATCGCCATCACAACCCTCCAAAACAATACCATATTGAAAAATATCATGGATGTTAAACCAAATATCGGCTCAGTATGGCATCATGGATGTTATACCAATTTTTTGTCTAACATATGTGTATTGATTATCGAAAATTAAATGAGTCAACAGTGAAGAATCATCATCCCTTGCCTAGGACAGATTGAAGGCAAAACTTTCTAAATGCCACTTTTGGAAACGAGAGATGAAGTTTCTTGGGCGTGTCATTTTAGAGAATGGATTAGTTATGGATCCATCAAAGATAGAAACTATTGACGATCAGAAGATGCCAAAGTTGGTCATGGAGATGAGAAGTTTCATGGGATTGGCTGGCTATTATCATAGATTCAGTAAAGATTTCTTGCATACAACAGCACGCTTGACTAAGTTGACCAATAAGAGCAAGAAATTTGTATGGAACGATAAGTGTGAGGGGTCATTTCAATAGTTGAAGTAATTATTGATGAATGATCCTGTATTGACCATGCCTAAAGGGAATCAGGAGTTGGTAGTTTATATCGATGCTTGTGGAATGGTCCTTGGAGTAATGTTGATGCAAAGTGCATTAGTGATAACTTATGCATCAAGGTAGTTGAGGCCGCATGAAATTCGATATCCAAATCATGACTTGGAGTTGGTAGTGGTGGTATCCGCGACGAAGATTTGGAGACATTACCTGTTTGGAGAACGGTTGGAGCTGTATATGGACTACTAATCCCTCATGTATCTATTCTCTTAGAAGAAGTTTAATATGAGGAAGAAGAGATGGCTAGATTTATTTATGGCATATGATTTTGGGATAGAATATACGCTAGGAAAGGGGAACAAGGTTGCTGATGCTTTGAGTAGAAAAGATCAGAACAAAGTATTGGCCATGATAGAAGAATGAAAGATGTTTGAGACGTTAGCCTCTTCAGAATTCTAGATTAAGTAGGGAGCTAGGCGAGATAGCAAGTTTGGAGGCATGTCTAGCACCTATGGAAACGATTGCTACAACGCAAAGAGAGGACTAACTAATTGTCGAAAGAATTAGGTGACTAAGATGGGGGAAGACGTTGAAGATCTGAAAGGATTAGGTATAGACTCGAGGAGATGGCGTAGAAATAAGTGAAGATTGTGTGTTCCAGATTTTAGGAGACCTCCTAAAGGAAGTCTTAGAAGAAAGTCATCGATTTAAGTTTACTATTCATCCTTGCAGCATGAAGGTGCATTGTGATATGAAGAGAGTACTATTTTAGGAAAGGGTGAAAAGAGATATAGGAGAATGTGTGAAGAAGTGCTTTAGCTGTCAACAAATGAAAGCTAAGCATTAAAGTCGTGCTGTTTACTTCAACCTTTGGAAGTACCGACTTGGAAGTGAGATGCAATATCTATGGATTTTATCAATAGACTGCCTAGGTTGAGGATAAGAAATGACAAAATTTGGTTAATGGTCAATAGACTGATTAAAAGTGCCCATTTTAACCTAGTAAATTCGACGAGGATAGTAGCTAGCATAGCGAAGCTATATATGTAGAATGTTGTAAGAATGGACGGGATATCGAGTAGTATCATTAGTGGTAGAGATTGACCATTTACCATTGAGTCCTTAGAAAGTTTACAAAGCGCTTTGGGTATAAATTTGAATCTGTGCATGGCTGACCACCCTCACACAGATTGTCAAACAGAAAGAGTGAATCATGCATTTGAAGGTTTGTTAAGAGAATATGTCTTGGATTTTGGAGGTTCATAGGAAGATCACTTGCATTTGTTAGAGTTTGCCTATAATAATAGTTAACATACAAATATTGAGATGGAACCATTTGAGGCGTTGTATGGTAGACCGTGTATGTCTCCAATTTGTTAGTTGTACATAAGAGATATACTTGTAATGGGACTCGATATGGTAAGGGATGCTACTGAGAAAGTAGAATTGATCCATGCAAAGATGAAAGTAGCGCAATCAAGGCAAAATTGTTATGCCAACAAGTAATGAAAAGAGCTAAAATTTGCAGTGGGCAACTATGTATTTGTGAAGGTTTTGTTGATAAGAGGAGTTATGCGCTTAGGGAAGGTGGGGAAGTTGGCACCTAGATTTTTATGACCACTTCTGTGATGCCCCACTTCTATGCTCACGTTAGCCAAGAACACTACTAGGTAATGCCGTCGACTAGCGCGAAGAATAAGGCTGTTAAGGAGCGACCATCTGTGTAATTGCCTTGTGCGAGCACCGATATGTTAGATAGTATAACATGCATTTCATTTCAAGAGGAAATCCGACATACCGATACAAGCTCAAAGTTACCACACAATGGCTAAGTGGACCTTCGGAAACAAATATAGAAATAAACATAACATAAATCAGTCACGGATATTCATATCACAAAGGCGGAAACAGATATGAATATAACACATAACAGTGTACATCGGAATAGTGGTCAAAGAAGGTCCACTACAACACAAAAGAATAGATACATGTGCTAGATAAAAGAATAATTATACATCAAGGAGTCTATATCTCAAATGTATAATAACAAAAACTACTAATCTAAAGCAGTTAGCCCAAAATCAGATGATAATCCCAGATAAGAAGTCAAGCGGAAGCACCTGTAACATCTCGGTCTGACCCGAGTATTATTTAAGAAGAAAATAATAAACAGATGAGTCTAGCTATAAATATCAGATAAACTGAGAAAGGATAAGAGATATGACCAAAAATGTATGATAACAAAGAAATGCTATATTGTATCAAGTATACATCAAATAACAACAAAAATCATACAATATCTCAAAAATCTCAAAACACCAAAAAGAATGTCATATTCTTATTCACCAAACCATAAATATTGACAAACATATCGTTGCCATTCACATAAAGAGGTGAAACACAAATTCTAGAAATCACAACGAGAAATCCAGAAATCACAAAAGGGGGAGGCCTATCACAAACGGGAGCATGAAAACTCACCAACACGTGTATCATAAACGTTTGTTAATCCTATGGTCGCTAACCATAGAGCTGGTGCCACGACGTAGTACAGCGAACGCCCGAGGAACAGAACTCAAACAATACAGAACAACGACGTAGTACAACGTTACGCCCGATGAACCTGAACAAAAATAGTACGGAACCACGACGTAGTACAGCGAACGCCCAAGGAACCGAACTCAAACAATACGGAACAATGACGTAGTACAGTGAATGCCCGATGAACCGAACTCCATAAAACTATAGGATGCAGGCCTACAAAAATGAGACGAAGCTCCATAAATCGGGGTACAGTCCCCCACGTGGACAAAGAGACATCGCAAATCGCTAGTCTAAACCATAAAATGATCATCATCGATCATCAAGAAGTGTCGATTACACTAAGCTAGTAAATATAAGAGTTTAGCTTCGTGTCACATAACCACTAGCTTAACTCAAATATTTACGAACAAATTGTAGATTTCCACTCGAAAATTATCACAAGAGTTTAAATCGAACAAGTCCAAAAATTAACCGATGAAGTAAACGCAAGTGTTTCATACCACTTGTTTTACTAAGACGTTTAATTAGATTTCTCATTCGAATGAGGTAAAGGTTTGTATATACTAATAGATTGGAAAACGGTTTTATAAACGAGCTTTGTATTAAAAATAGAGTTGAAATCATCTTTGTAAAGAGTTTGAATATTTACTACTTGTATAGAAACCTTTGTATTTTAAAGTGACAAAGCACAGAAATGATTGTAGAAACAATCAACCATCAAAATCCGAAGACGTGAATCAAATCCAGAGAAATCGATACCGAATCCATCAAAAATGGATATCCATAAAAATCCCGAAAAAGAAGCCATCAGAATATATAATCGATGACAACAACAAATCGGATGATCACGAACCGATATAAATAGGAAATCAAAAACAAAATAATCAATCTTGCTGAGGCAATCAGGTCAGTCGACTGACAAAGGTGGTCAGTCGACTGACACAGGGATATATATTTTGTATCCCCGGAGTAAGTCGACTGACCCAAATGGTCAGTCGATTGATACAAACCCAAGCAATTTCCTGGGTCTGGTTTAGTCGACTGACCCACTTGTTCAGTCGATTGAACCTACTTCGATGCATTTTCATGTTCTGGTTCAGTCGACTTAACCACTGGTTCAGTCGACTGAACCTGCTTCTGAAGCACATTCAGTCTAGCCCCCTTGTGGGGGCAAAAATTATACAATTCGCGATCGAACGAGCAACAGGCGCTTAGGGTTTACGCCAATCGGCAACCCAGCCCTATAGGCTCTTCGATGCTTCCCCGAAAACATGTTCAAACATCCATAAAAGGATTTTCACAAAATTGAACAAAAAACCAAAAATCGGAATATTCACCAAATCAATCCAAATCAAAATCAAATGAACATGTAAAGATGTTAGAAATTTATACCCAACAATCAATGATAGTTATAGACAAAGATGTGAGATAAAAATCTCACCTTTAAACCCAAAAACAATGAATGAGAAGCTTAATCACAAAGGAAAGATCAACACTCTTCACTTCAACCCAAGTAGATTGAATCTAAGCTCAAAAGAAGAACATTCCCTAAGTTAGGTTTAGGAAATTCTGAAATTGAAGAGAGAATAAGATGGAGAAGAAGAAGGAGATACTTACCAAAGCTTCTCTTTGAATTTGGAGCAAGAATTTGTATTTGCAAAGTAAACTAGGGCTTAGGATTTTCTAATCTCTCTTCTCTTCCCCCATTTTTCTAAAGCTTGAAGTGTTAGGAAATATTAGAATGAATGAAGAGGAGAGGGGTGGAGTAAGGATATAAGGTGAGTTGGGTTAGTGGGTTGAACCCAGACCCAAGCCCAAAGCCCTAAGTGAAAAATAGCAAAATTCACCCACTCCAAACATATCGAAGCTTATACTCAAAAAAGTCGCAAATGCCATTTTGGACTCAATGGAAGTGGTCTCGAGTCCCAATTAGACTATTTGCAAAAAGTAGCTTTTCGGACTTCAATTTGATTAACGATTCTATATTGAAATAAAATTTTAAATATTCAATCGTAAAATATGCGGGTTGTTACAACTTCCATTGATCGAGCGTATTGGTAAACTCACATATCGAGTTGAGTTGTCAAATAATTTAGTGGGTGTGCATAATGTTTTTTACGTATCGCATTTGAGAACGTGTGTCTATGACCCAATTTGGTAATAGAACCGAGGGCACTTGAAAACTTATCTATAGAGTCACATCTGACTTATATGAAATGAAAGAAAGGAATAGTAGGTCCTGGCATAAAAGAATTGAGGAACAATGTTATTAAGCTTGTTCACATCCAATGGAGTGATGATTTAAATGATTATACCTGGTGGGTAGAGGATAGGATTAGAAATAACTACCTCAAGTTTTTTTAGACATGGATATAGCGATGTGCTTTGTTGTCTATTGAATGTACTAGTAGGGTACTAATATTTCATTATATACAATGACCGAGTATTATTAGTTGTACTGACACATTTTGACCGATGATTGGTAGCTTACATTAGTGGGGTACTAGTGTAATCTTTCCTACGTGTATTTATATAATGATGACTTCACACTTTCAAGGTGTTAGTGTAAATCATGATTTCCTAATCAAAATTTCGGGGATGAAGTTTTAATAAGGAGTGGATAATGTAACACCCCATATATTGGAGGCACTAGTACAAAACCGGTCATTTTCTTCGGTCGTTAACCCCTATTGCTTTGTTTCAATGACCAAAGCGAATGAAGAGATGCAAAAGACCAATGTCTATTACTTCGGTTTTTGAACCGAAGTAAATGACGTTTTTTGCTTCAATCGTTTGGTAATGACCGAAGCAAATAATGCCCTTTTGCTTCCGTCGTCCTTGACGATCGAGGCAAAAGAGCATCATTTGCTTCAGTCGATACCAAAAGACTGAAGCAAAAAAAATTAATACCGTTTCAGGTTTTAAAACCTGGAATGATATTAAATTATATTAAGAAATATGTAAATACATTACTACTAAGAATCTTGTTGAGCAAACAGTATAATTATATTATTTATCAACGTTGTTCATGTTTACTACATAGACCCCAAAAAAGCACAAATGATATACAATTACATTATCAAACTATAATATGTTCACTACATATTTGTACAAACAAAATTCATAACTTGTACTTTGTATGAGCTTATATTCTGGACTCCGTTGAAAATGAGATTGGGTATGGACAAACTACAAATGCAGAGAAGAAAAGCAACTTGTGGAAATCACTGATATTGCTATAGCTTGATGAAAATATAGAGAAGAAAAACTTCCTAACTTTTATATGTGTTTATATGATGATTAATCATAGATAAGTTTATGATACAAATGTGAAAGTATATGATAAGTTTATGTAAATGTAGACGAATAGATTATCAACTAGTGTGTTCGTGTTTGTTATCACCTAGCTATATGTAAAGTATGAGCTAACATAATAAAATATGTGACAATGTAAAAAATAACAGTAATGTAACAATTAAATCATTTTACCTTACATGCATCAGCACCTATTTTAAATATTAGTAGTAAATAACATAATTTTATTGCATAATTGTGACATTACCATACATCTATGAGCATATTAAATTATTGTTGATGATTTAAGATTACCTTTCATCTATGAACAAAAGAAATACGTTTGTAAATCCTATAATAATTGTTCTACAATAGTAAGCAATAAAATTGATAACATGTGCATACCATTTCACTTTACTATCACTAAGTGATTATACATTAGGAACGAGGACAAATTATTGCATCAACTTACTACTAAACTTGTGGAAAATGAATTAAAAAGAAAATGAGTCTTGCTTTCACAAATATTCTAACTTCTAAGCATAAAGTTCAAAACCAAAATTGATGACCAAAGCATCAATTTAGATTATTCTTGTTGCTTTAAGGATAGTCTCTTTGTTAAGAAATCTAATGTAACAACACTATTTTCGAAGTTGTAATATTGGACAAATTTAATTATAACAGAAGTATTCGAGTTCGAATTTTTTTGATAATTAGTATTTTAGAAATAAAATTTTATTTAATTGAAGTCCAATTGATAATAGCTTGCTTTTAACAAATGAAATTAATTAATAAAAAAAATTTCAGAATATATATTAAATTGGATAAAGTGTTATTTTTAAATATAAAATATTAAAAGATATAAGTAATTATATATAATTGAAATAGATGAAGATGAGTTTTATTTGTTATTTAATAAAAATCGATTAATTTTGAATATGAATCAATTTGTTTTATATAAATATAATGAATAGATGAAAATAAATTCATTTGTGTTGATCTATTTAATAACTATTTAGAGCGAACTAATATTGAATAGAATTGTGTAATTATCGAATTATAATTCATAAAACTAGGTGTAAATTAATTTAATTTAGTATGAAATTCTTTTACAATGTTTGAAAGAGAAAAGGAGAAAATCAATTATTATTAACTAATGAAAGCCCAAGACCAAGTAACAAATTCAGTACTTCATCTTTTGTTCCATATCAGCAAAAACAAAAATCAAGCTCATTAAATCAAAATCACTCTCGCCTTCTCCCCAAAATCCTCATGCCCGGATTTAAAAATCAAATAAAAAAAAACAAAGCATGCGATGAAATTAATTGCGACCGTGACCGCGGTCGATGATAGTGATGAGAGGGGATGTCGCTCGCCTCGATGACGATGCTCGAGCTTGAGGGGATACACACGGTAGAGGGCAAGACTAAGTGGAGAAGGTCGAGATGAACTGCTGCTGACGGGCCGATCGCAGGCATGGGTGATGACGTGGGTAAGGTGATGAGCGAGTGCGACCATGTGTTTTTGTGTTTTGGTGTGAGACATGAGGTTGAGGAAAGAACGATCAAGGGTTAGGGTTTCAAGTTATGGTTGTTGGTGAGCAATTGCAGATGCATATTATGATGGATGGTTGCTGCTGCGATGTTGGAGGATAGGAAGAAGATGGCAGTTTTGATGCTACAGAATTGTCTAGAGTGGAGTTCAAGTCTCGCACTCGTCGATTCAGCGAATAATTCTTTTAACTCACACTACAATATCTAAATAATAATATTCCTCTTAGCATGCTTTACTTAGCTTAGCAATCGCTTATGTATTGCGTAAAATTTTAGTAGCGATTGGATGAAATTATTGAAATAAATTGCATGCCATGGGTTCAATTTGTTTGATGAATGAATTGGTTGAATTGTGTATTCTAAATATTGGATTCGTTTTCATAATCCATTATGAAATTGCATGATTCCGAAAACCATCGAAATATGTTTGATCAATTATAGTTAAATTTTATGTTATTGTACATTGCTAGTGTGATCGGAGTTGTCGGAAAGCAATTCGGGTCGCTAAATAATTCGATATTAAGAAATTATATTTTATAAAATGATGTCGGCTCTAAATGTTGAATTTCCGATGAATTTATAGTTTGAATTGTTTAAATGTTTTAAATGGTTTTCAAAATATAGTTTTATCTAATTGAATCTTTGTTTAAAATTTAATTTATAGAATATAGTTAAATCATATTATTTTCTTAACATATTTCTTATTTCAAACTTTAATTTGCACAATTCTTTCGTTTATTATTATAATTTGTTAAATAAAGTTTGAATGGAAATTACTAGCTTCTAGTAAATACTTTAATTTACTATCTGGTATGAGACAGTTAGTTAAATTCTTGTGATTAGTTGAGTGACAGTAATTAACATTTAGAGTTGTATTATCTTAGAGTGTTTGGATTTCAAGCCGATAGATCCCCAAAAGAAGATAATTCATTTTTTTCATCGATTTGCAAATCGACACATTCTTAGATTTGGGTAGGCAAACCTGTTTTGGAGGATTAGGTTTGTTATGGTATGACACGACTGCCCTTTTGACCTTTGGACATGTGTTATATGCAGCCTATCAGTTTATTTTGTGTATAGTAGACAATGTTTGCCTATTTTGTGGGATTAGGTAAATTCGCGTAGTAGTCTATTTTGCGAGATTAGATTATGACACTACGTGGCGGAGTCTTTTTGGTTTATTAGACTATTATCGGTTTATTTTGGTTTGTTAGACTCCATGTCGCTGTTTTAAACTGATAGGTTACTACCATTATTATTTCATTAGTGATGATTATTTCTTTAGAGATTTTGGGATAGAGATTACGTATCTTTTGGGCTCTGGAGAATTTTTGAATTTTTGTCACCATATTTTAGATGGTAGTCCACTTGAGACTTGATATGGACTTATGAAATGGTGATTTGGTTTGATCTGCCTTATTATTATAATTATTTGGATTTGGGCACATTTTGAGATGACTTCTTTTACGGTTAAGTCATAAATGGAATTATGAAATGGTGATTTTATTTAATATGCCTTATTATGATCATTGGTTCTGGCATATTTTTATTATGGCATTTATGATATCAGTATCATCTAACCTTTCTATTGGATATAGTCTGACCCATTTATTTCTATAATACTCGGGTCAGGCCGAGACTCTATAGGTACATGGACTCGCCAACCTTCGGATTTTGTGTTAGCACAGGAGTAAACTAGTTTGATTGTTTCAGTTTACTTCATTCTTTTATATATTGATATTTAGAAGGATATGTCATGTATACTATCTAGTGGTCACTATGTAACTCATACAGTATGTTGGATGTAATGCATATATATTATGGGAGTTTAGCAATAACATTTTGTAGGCTCACATTTTATTATGTATATGATGTATGTTATTCCTCTATGATCTGTGACTCTGATTCTAATTTATTTATATTATATATCACTTTGAATAATTTTAATTGGTGTGTTAATTACTTTGTATTAATACTATACACGTCAAAAATATTAGTCCAGATCGTAAAATGTAATAGAGGCGTGTCAATGTTAGTATAAAGATATATTCACATTCGATCGCCCTTAACCAGTAGAATTCTCCATGTTATTAGATGAAATTACTTGTAATGTTCTTTAATAATATGGGTATGGTGGTGGGGTCGTTACAACTTAGTATCAGAGTTGTGTTCGGAATGTTATAGAATATAATTGACACAGAATCGAGAACTAAACCTAGAAAGACATAGAGTCACGTCCCTTTGGTGTGCAGAGTAGAATTAATATTTATTTTCCTATTAGGATATAAATATAAATGATTATTATGAATAATTATTGGGATGTATTTGTAAAAATTTTGAATTTCAATGAAAATTATTGTTGTGAAAATGATTCCAAAGTCAGAACTCACTTCTATAAAGAGTGAGATTTAATGGATAGTATAGATAAAACCTTAGATGGCTTAGAATCGAATATTTTCATTTCCCGATCCATTAGTTATCAGAGTTGCACAGCGGAAGCGGATGGACTGCTTCCCACTGAGCACATTAATTAGGTATATAAGTTTAATTTGTTGATGAATGATCGGTTGCATTGAAATTATAATTAATTGTTTAAAAATTAGTATTGAGTTTGAATCAACACTTAAGAGTATGAAACCTACTCAATATTAATAACAGGACCTTGTGGTGTCTTCGTTATTGTATCTACTACAAGCGATATTGGAAGTTTGTTTCTTTTAAAAAAAATAGAACATTAATCCATATGTATGATTAATTAAATACTAAGAAAAAAATTGATGATCGCTTAATGTATGTGTGGAATTGAATAAGAAATTTTCATTCAAAGAATTTATAAACCCATATAATTCTGGATGAACTCAATTATTAATAAAAGCCAGCAATTTATTCAAAATAGAACCGCTGGGAAATAATAAAAATGTTCCAGCAATTAACAGTTATAATATATAGAATGATAAATTATATATATCTAATTAAATTTGGAATTGGTAAATATACTTAATAAATAAAATAATACATAATAAAAAATTGAATGGTTGCTTGTTGTTGTGAATGATTGAATATGGTGTGATGTATTGTTTTGGAGATAAATTGTTGATAATGGAGTGTATATATGTAATATCATAAGTTAATACTTTTATATAAGCAAGGAGATGGTTTTGAGAAAATATGAATATTATTTTCTAAATTCGAAGAAATGAATTTTAATGATATATTGTGTGTTAATTTATCCATTGAGCATTTTAAGAATTATGGCCAATGCGTTTGGCCAACGTTATCGATAAGGATTTCTAATACTAGAACAAGACATTTTGACATAATTTTTTTGAAAAGAATAATATGTTTTTGAAAGAAACTTGTATTTATGTACACATAGTTTTTCTCTTAGGTATGTATGTGGAAAAGAAGATAATTTTCCATTGTTCACCTTATTTTTAAATTTTAACTTTGGATTTGCAAAACTTGTAGTTAAGAAAATATAGTAATAATTTTGAGCATGTACCTGTAATTAGTATTCAGAGAAACAAAGAAGCATATATTATACTACTAACGGTCGTAGATAAAGCGATAAGTAAAAAATTTATTGCATTCCACAGTGATGCTCTTCAGTTATGCAAGTAGCAAATTTTGTTAATTTTCTAATTAAACATAGAAAAAAAGATGATAAATAAATAAATGGCATTCCAAAGCTAGATAGTGTTTAACTATGTATAGAGTAGATTTGTATAATATTTGTAGTATCATTATGTCAAAAAACTGTAAGTGAAATGTTAATTGTTAACGTAAAAATCGAACGCTAACACCCCGGTGTGAGTATTAGTAAAGTGAAAGCACCACCCATTGGTACGGGAACTAAAACAAGCAGATAATTGCAGAAAAAGTAAAGAGACAGCAGTTTTATAGTGGTTCGGCTCAAGATCAATCCTACGTCCACTTTATCTTCTTTATCACAAGTTCGATTACAAGTTTTACAAGAATTCCTTCGATTATTCAACAATCGATATAAGTAATCAACACTTTAATGCAAAAGAGATTCTGGAATCCATCTTGAATGTAGTTGATCTTCTCTTTTTGTAATTTGGAATGTTTTTGGTAATAGAAGTGTTGTAGAAGTCGTGAATGCAGTAGAGTTTCAGTGCTTCAAAGTCTGGAAAAAAGTCCCCCTCGAATGTGGAGTAGGCGGGGTATTTATAGGAGAAAACTGGGGCTTAAGTCGTAGGTCGTGGACAACTTAGAGGTTAGGTCGTAGGTCGTAAGCGACCTAAGGATCCTTCAGAGTTAGCTTAAGTCGTTGGCAACTTAATGGAGACAATCTGGGTGAGATACTGGGTGTGAGCGACCTAAGGTGGAAGTTATCTCGGCAAGGTTAGGTCGTGAGTGACCTAACAGAAGAGGTAGGTCGTAGCTTTACTTCAGAGCATGTTAAGTCGTTCCCTTTTCCTGAACTGCTAGGTCGCTAACTCGTTAGGTCGCTAGGTCGCTTTTTGGAGTTGGGTCGCAGGAGATTTTCTTAGGTTGTTAAGTCGTAAGTCGCTAAGTCGTAAAAAAGAGGTGTTAACACTTGCCCCTCGAAGTATACGCCTAGGGACTAGGTCGTGTGCTTCGACATCTTTTAACTCGTGCCATCTGAATTGCTAAGTCGTGAGTCGCTCGAGCTGTTAGGTCGTAAGTCGTTCGAGTTGTTAGATCGTTTTAGGCCGATTCGAATTCCACCTTTCCCACCTATAAGTTGCTCAGCTTCTCCTTCCTTCTCCTCACTTGCTCTATTATCTGAAACCGCCATTGACGAATCTTGAGCTTTCGAATATAAATTCCAACCTTCTCGTCGTCGGTCAACCCTCCGTTAAACTATGTAAGTAATTATGGCCATCGTTCTCCTACACCCATTGTCCAATCACCGACCCCCACTCTCTGACTTCGATTCGCTTTCTCTTACTGTACTTCATCGAGAATCATGTTTCGACCAATTTTTGACCATTGTTGATCACGCCGTGGCTGGCGATTCATGATAAAACAGCGATATTGAATTTTGTGGCGAATTGGAGACGGTGTTAATGGTTTTTTGGGTGACTTGGTGGTATTGGAGAGACGAGGGGTTTTTTGTTGTGATGGCGCCAATGGGTTATTAGGTTAATGGGTTATCTGGCTATCGGGTTTGTGAGTTAGGATACCCGAGGAAGATTGAGCGAGTTAGGGAGTTGGTGAATTGATGTATTGGGAAGTAGTGAACGGGATAAGGCATTAGACAAGTTAAGGATTTTGAGGAGGAACGGCTTACGGCTTAAACACGAATCACATGACATAACTCAGCAAACGGCTTAACTGAGAAAACGACTTAACTGAGCAAACGACTTAACTGAGCACACGAATTAACTAAGCAAACGACTTAACTGAGCAAACGACTTAAAGAATTCATACGACCAAGCCAATCAGACGAATTAATTTTAACTCGTAGAGCAGTTGAACTTTTATAACCCAAGCAGAGCGACTTATTAGAGGCCGACTTATGATAGGTCGTTGAACATGATCGGACGACCTAAGTGATCCCGAGATAGTCTTAAGTCGTTCCTGTGACTTAAGAACTTGAGGCTTGCAAAATTTTACAGAACTTGACTAAATGAACTACTTGAACTTGTTTGTACTTTTTCACAGATTGTATTGACTTGATTGCTAATAACCTGTTAAACACAACATTTTCTGAAAACTGGGACGAATATACTCATCATTGACTGCCCACATCGAATGATGGAATAAATCAAGAGATAATATTATACTTAAGAAAAATAAACTGAATTCAATCGAGTGTGAAATGCTGCGAATCAACTAACTTGAATGAAGTGTCAACGCAAAATTCTCACAGTTAGAATTGCTTACTATCGCATGTTATCTGCATTGACACTACTCTCAGCTTTTAATTTGATAACAAGTCTTGAATTTTTCCTGAATTGACATATGCCAACCAGTATTGTTATTTTTATTTACTTGTTATTTTATAAGCTTCGCACAACACATCACACGCTTTTAGGAAACGTGCACCTTCATTTTTGAACATCCAGTTCCTTGTGTAGAATGACTTCTCATCAAGCACAAGGAGAAATAGTAGAACAGATTGAAGAAGTCTTCCCAATAGCTGACCCTCTGGGGAATCCTCCAGAAGCAGTCTCAACCACTTTAACCCAACGGGCTTTCAGCCAGCTTTGCGTCCAATTTGGCATTGCCGAGACCGAAGCTTTACTTCCTGGAGTAAATGATATCGCTGACAGGCCACCTCCTGGCTTTATTGCGGTCAACCGTTAGATGTGCTTGAACGGAGCTATTCCTCCTTTTAATGACTTTCTCAGAAAGTTGCTTCTTCAGCTGACTATCTCTCCATTTCAATTACACCCCAATGGCTATGCCATTCTGATGGGGTTGTGTGTGTTGTTCGAGAGAACACTTAACCGCCTTCCGAACTTCGATGAAATTTGCTACTTATGTTCGTTCAGGAGGAATAAAGATCATCCTTCCATCACACTTATAAGGAGCGCTAGAAATCGTAAACTGATTACAAACTTGCCCGACAGCGCTCACGGGTTATTAAATCAATTTTTCTTCGTTCGTTGCCCTCCAGGATTCTATGGCATCTGGAGAGTAGGAAGTAAGTTTGTCTATCCTTATTCACTCCATTTTTGAGCCTTTCAGAATTCAAGTTGTCAAGTATTAACTTCATTTTTACCCTTGTAGCACTTCCTTCCCTTTCTAAAGACTCCAGTCACAAGCCAACTTTTGAAAGGCTAAACGCTGTAGCCGTCGTGGAAAGGAGTATCAAATTTCTTTTGAAAGATGAATTTCTACATCAATTTGGCCTCTTACATCCTTCACAATCCCTTCAGCTTCGCAATGCCCTTGCTCCTCAACCGGAAACATCTGATGCCCCAGCCCCCGCAAAAGAACTTGCGTTGAAAGAACTAGTTGTAGAAACTTCATTGATAAAATTCTCCGGTTATGCTAAGGGTGCAGAGTTTTCCGGCAAGTCTAAGCTTCTTCTGGTTATCGAAGAAGAGGAACTTCAACAATGTCCCAGGAAGACCGCCGCGGAAGTTGACGAGGGGACGGAGAAGGAAAGTTCTGCCACAAAAAGGGCTGATCATGTTAAAGAAGGAACTGCCGGTGGGACTCACTCGGCTGGGCATAACGGTGATGACATCTTCGAGGGGTTAAGCGATTTTTTGGTGACTTCTCAAGAGCTTTTCAAAGACGATATCACCGCTCCTAAGCTTGTTTCTCCATCGGTCGAAGCAACATCTGTCTTACGACCACTTCCGTCAACCCAAGAATTGACCCCCATTGTAAAAGCCGACATCACTCCTAGGCTGAAGAGTGGTTTGTAGCTTGACACACGTAGTTTGCACGCCACACACACTTAGGATTTTTAGCAGTTACTTGCACTTAACTTCCTCTTTCTGGAGATTTCTAAATTCTATCACTTTTTCATTTTCAGATTCTCCAATGGGACGAAGCGGTTCATATTATGATGATTTTCAAAGCTACGAAAGGCGTGATTTCTATGATCCCCGATGCTATCTCCCTGCCCCCAGGGAAACTGATGAGGAACGAGCGGCTAGAAAAGCTCGAGAGAGGCAAGCTTACGAGGAGCGATATGGGAGAACTGACGACCACCATGACTCCTCTCATAGAGATGACGATTCCCATAAAAGAAAATCTCACGATGACAGGGGAAAAAGTCACATAATTGAGGAGCCAAGCAAGTGGGCCAAATTCGATGACAAGTCTTCTTCCGAAATCTCTAAAGTGCCCACTGCTTCCATTTCTTTAGACATCCCCTCCAGTTCTCCTGCCCTCGAAAGGACTGATATCCAAACAATCATTAATAGGCCTCCCTATCAAGTTGAAAAGCCTCCGCCTACACTCCACAACCGATTCCCGAACTGGTGCTTAAAAGGAGTGCGTTTTGACTTAGACTTGGTACCGATTGACAAGCAAGCCATGTTAAGAAATCTTGATGCTGTCAAACTCGATATCGAGAGGATGTCTGGCTGGCAGAAACTTGTCGACGAGCTTCAAAGAGTCAATCGTGCAAATCTTGAGGCCATGTTGACTATGGAAAATGATAAATTTGAGTAGCAAAAAACTCTTGATCAGCATGATGCGGAAATGAAGAGCATCACTGCTTTCAACGAGGAGCTTGAAGCCGAAGTTAAGAAACTTAAGGAGGACCTTGCTACTTCTTCCGCTTCGCATTCTCAAAAGGAAGAGATTTTTCAAAAGCAAGTGAGAGATGCACATGCTGCTCAGAGAGACGTCGAGATCAAACTTGAGGCGGAACAACATTGTTAGGTACGTTCATACCACCACCGAATCAGAGTGAGAAAGGAGGCACCGGATGAAATACACCAACCATCGAACCATGCTTCTCCACGCTCCTACCGGACCACTTGCTTCCGGTCCAACTCCATTGCCTACCGGACCACTTGCTTCCGGTCCAACTCCATTGCCTACCGGACCACTTGCTTACCGGACCAGCCACTCCACTGCCTGTCGAACCAAACCCAAGGTATCCCTACCAGACCAACCTATCGCCGAACCATCCACTACCGAATCAACCTCCACCGGTTCAACCTCTACCAAACCACCCACCACCGGACCAATCCACTTCTCCATCCACTACCGAACCAACATCACCAGGCCAGATCACGTCAGCCCAGGCCCATCAACAGCTATATACTTCGAAGACCCCTACCCCCAGCCTCACTCTATAAATAGAGGGGCAGGGGAACAACAAGGGGGGACAAGTTTTGAGAGCTCAAGCACGGAGAGAACTTTAAAACAACTTTCTTTTACTTGTATCAAAGCTTTGTACTTGTAATCACAACAAGAGAAGAGAAATAACATATAAAGTGGACGTAGGCACATTCTGGCTGAACCACTATAAATCTGTGTGTCTTTTTACAGTTTAGCCCCTGCTTTTCATATATTTGCATAAATCTCCAAAATCACTAAGAACAACATAAGATCTACTAAATCATACGACTTTGAGGTGTTTGTCCATTTTTTGTGCAAACATTTTTGGTGCTTTCACTGAGAATTTGAAGCTCGAAGCTTCAGCTTCTTCCACTTAACCTTTTTCCTGACAACATCATCCATCATCTGGAAACATGCCTCCTAAGCAGAAAAAAGATGTTAACAAAGGAAAAAACATCGCATCCAGCAGTCTCCCAGATCCAGCCGTCACAAATCAAGTAAATCGTCCTCCTCCAGCAACAGTAATAAATGAAGGACAGGCTAACCCAACCACTCCTGCCACAGAACAGCCTGCAGCAATTACTAGGGCAGATTTGGACAGAGTTGTGATTGAAGTAACTAACCGCTTCACGTCCCAGCAGGAAGCTTTGGTGGACCATCTTATGTCACGCTTAAGGGATGCTGAAGAATCCAACCGCAACACTGAAACATGGGGCGAGTCCCAGTCTGGAGGATCTCAGAGACAACAAAGATCTTCCTTCTTCGAAGGAGCTAACGGCAGAGGTAGCCATGGTAGGAGCCGAGACCGAGCACAGCCCGAAGTTAGGCTTGAGGAAACGTTTGGTACCGAACCCAACGGGGGAGGTACCGGACGGAGGTCGACTGTAGCTGAGCCTGTCATACTGCCTAACCACGGAAACGCCGGTGAACGGGGCCGAGCTAGAGTCCAGCCCGAAGTTGGACCTGAGGAAGTGCTTAGATCAGAACCCAGCAGTGGAAGATCAAGGCAAGGGCCAACTATAGCTGACCCTAGCATGCTCCCAGAAGATCAAAGGCAGCCGCTGGAAAATATGCGGAACGATAGACGATACCATCCCTATAGGTCATCTGGACGGAATCAATCCCATAGAACAGAACCAAACTCATTTCTATCTGCTCCAAATTCTGATGAAAGGATGGCATGCTTATTCACAGAGTGTGTCCAATGGGAGCAAAGAGATCGAGGGATAGGCGCTAGGGTAACCAGCCCTTTCGCCCGCAATATCGAAATTGCTATCACCCCCCGAGAATGGAAGATGCCGACAATGGAACCTTACAAAGGAACCTCCGACCCCGTCGTACACTTACAGAGGTACACGCAACATATGCTCATGAGTGGAGCAACAGAGGGAGTACTATGCAAGTGCTTTCCGCTCTTCTTAGCGGATCTCGCTACCTCTTGGTTCTGTCATCTACCCCAGGGATCCATCAGCTCGTGGGAAATGTTGAAAGAAAAGTTTATCAGTCAGTTCCGCATCCATGTGGAACAACCTAAGGACGCTTATTCCTTATCCAGCGTCAAACAGAAACCTGGAGAAAAACTGCAGCAATACCTAACCCGATTCAATGCCGCAGCAGCCGCAGTCCAAGACGCCGATGAGAAGCTTATCCTAATGGCCCTCTGTAGTGGTGTGCATCCGGACACTAAATTTGCTAGAAGGTTGACGAAAGAAAAACCAGCTACTCTACCCGATTTCTTCCATGAAGCCGGGAAATACATGAGGCTTGAGGATGCTGCCGTTGAGGGGCAGTCAGGACAGCAAAATACAGCAACTCACAGCAACACCCCCGCTGTGGCAAGGGACGTTCGAAGAAATGATTCCAGAGACAATGCTGGGGCCAAGAAGGGAGAAAAGCGCCTATATCGGCCTGGACCAAGATTCGACACTTACACTCCTTTGAACGAGACCGTCGAAAATATCTTCCTTGCCACCCAAGGCGAAGTTAGATACAAACGCCCACCATACAAGAAGGAATCAGATAACGCGTAGAAGTCTGGAAAGTTCTGTCGTTTCCACGAATCTCATGGGCATGATACCAATGGATGCCATCATCTCCGGGACTTGATTGAGGAACACATCAGAAGGAAGAAACTGGAACGTTATGTAAAAGGTCAGGACGGGACTCCAGCTCCTGCCAATGAGAACCCAAGGCTACCCTCACCGGAGATCGGTAGAGGAAACCGCAACACTAGCAGCTCTAGTCAAGAGAAGATCGTGGTCCATACCATCTCGGGAGGACCGCACATCGCAGACAGAAGCTGGAAAGAGATGGAAAGATATGGAAAGTCGCTCAGAGACAGTAAAGATCGTGTCAATTCGGTTAGGGAAGAACGCCACCCGAAACGGAAAGAAGGTAACGACATCACATTCGGTAAGCGTGACCTGGAAGGAAGGCAGTACCCTCACATGGATCCCATGGTTATCTCTGCCCGGCTCGGTCCCGCCGAAGTTTACCGAATCCTAGTAGACACTGGAAGCTCAGTAAACATCCTATTCAAACATGCATTCGACAAAATGAAATTATCAATGAAGGATGTATCTCCCTGCGATAAACCACTACACGGTTTCACTGGAGATGCGAAGATGCCCCTCGGGCAACTGGACCTCTTTGTTGAGATTGGAAGCCATCCCCGCTCCGTTGTACGGAAACAGACGTTCGTGCTAATAGAGAACCATTCGGCCTACAACGCCTTCTTAGGAAGGCCAGCCTTGTCTGACTTCCAAATTGTCCTAGCCCCATGGTGCCTGAAGATGAAATTTCCAACAGACAATGGAGTAGGGGAAGTAGAAGGAGACCGGGACGTTGCTCGAGACTGCTATGTGACTGAGCTTCGCAACAACCACAGGAAGGATAAAGGGAAGGGTGTAGAGATTGCCCTCTGCACAAAAAGTCTAGAAGCATAGCAACTAAAGAAAGCC
Source organism: Allium fistulosum (assembly GCA_030737815.1). Lineage (NCBI taxonomy): Eukaryota > Viridiplantae > Streptophyta > Magnoliopsida > Asparagales > Amaryllidaceae > Allium > Allium fistulosum. Next base: position 658,724,307 of record CM060904.1, read on the forward strand.
CCTCCTCTTCGATATACCAACGACCCTTTCAATGAATTAGACCCTAGGGACAAAGAGGAGGAGGCCACCGCCGAGCCTGCAGAGGCTATGGAGTTTATATCTGTAGACGAGCACGACTCAAGTAGACTATTGAAAATCGGGTCCCAACTAAAAGCCGAATTGAAGGAACAACTCATCGATTTTCTCCGCCACAACTTGGATGTATTCGCATGGTCACACGCTGACATGACCGGAATCTCCCCCAACATAGCATGCCACGTATTAAACATTGATCCTACCGAGGCACCCGTAAAACAAAGAAAGAGAAGTATGGGGGTAGAGCGATCAGCAGCCCTCGATGAAGAAGTGAAGAATCTACTCGCCAATGACTTCATACGAGAAGCCATCTACCCGGAATGGATCGCCAACCCGGTGCTGGTAAAGAAGGCTAATGGGAAGTGGCGAACCTGCATTGACTTTTCCAACCTAAACGACGCCTGCCCAAAGGATTGCTTCCCACTTCCCCGAATCGACCAACTTGTAGACAGCACAGCCGGGCACGAGCTCCTATCTTTTATGGACGCGTACTCAGGATATAACCAAATTCCTATGCATGCTCCCGACCAAGACCACACTAGTTTCATCACCGATCGGGGTTTATACTGCTATAAGGTAATGCCTTTCGGACTTAAAAATGCAGGAGCCACCTACCAGCGCCTCGTCAACAAGATGTTTGCAGGGCTAATAGGACAAACTATGGAAGTATATGTGGATGACATGCTGTTAAAGTCAAGGAAAGCCAAAGATCACGTAAGCCACTTAGGAAAGATGTTTCAAGTACTCCGTCAGTATGGAATGAAGTTGAATCCTCTAAAATGCTCCTTCGGAGTGTCATCAGGAAAGTTCTTAGGATTCATCGTTCATGCCAGGGGGATTGAAGCAAACCCTGAACAAGTCCGAGCGCTAAGGGATATCAAGATACCATCCACTCGGAAGGAAATGCAAAGCCTGAATGGAAAAGTGGCCGCCCTAAGCCGATTCATCTCCAAGGCAACGGACAAGTGTGTCCCCTTTTTCGAAGCTCTAAAGAAAGACAAAGGAAAGTTCGAATGGACTGACGAATGCTTAACCGCTTTCCTTAACCTAATCGAACACCTCCAGAAACCACCGGTACTCTCGACTCCAAGCGAAGGCGAAGAATTATACCTATACCTTGCTATGTCATCTCACGCTCTAAGCACTGCCTTGGTAAGGGAAGACAACCGCATGCAACGGCCAGTTTACTTCGTCAGCAAAAGGTTTACTGGGGCAGAAGTCAGATATCCTAAACTTGAGAAGCTAGCATACTGTTTACTAATCACATCACGGAAACTGCGTCACTACTTCCAGTCCCATTCCATCAAAGTTCTGACCGATCAACCACTGAGGCAGGTACTCCATCGTCCCGACACTTCTGGGCGACTACTTAAATGGTGCATTGAACTAAGTCAGTATGATATCACCTATCACCCTCGCACCGCCATCAAGGGACAAGCCATGGCTGATTTCATTGCAGAATTCACTACCAACGAAGATAAGGAGCAATTGGAAATAGCAGAAGATATCAAGTGGAATCTCTTTGTGGATGGTGCATCGAACGAACAAGGCTCGGGGGCAGGTGTGGTAATAATCACTCCCAAGGGAAACAAACTGCACTATGCTATAAGGTTGGAGTTCGCTGCCACCAACAACAATGCAGAGTATGAAGCAGTGATAGCCGGACTAGAAATTGCCATAGAAATCGGAGCCAATTCTTTGTGTCTTTACAACGATTCTCAACTTATTGTTAATCAAATACTAGGAGAATTCCAAGCTCGAGAAGAACGACTCATAGCATATTTAAAGAAGACCAAGTTACTTCTCAGCCGATTGGACCACTACTTAGTCAAACACATCCCTCAGGAAGAGAACCAAGAGGCCGACGAATTGGCGAAGCAAGCAAGTATGAGAGACATCACCATCTTCGGGGCAGTAATCATCTCAAAGCAACTGGCCCCAAGTTTTGAGCAAGTGAATCTGATAGCTGCAACCGAGGAAGCAACTTGGATGACTCCCATCCGAGACTACCTACAAAGTGGCACACAACCCAACGGGCGTAACGAAGTCAAGAAAATCTTGAGGAAAGCATCCCGCTACACAATACAAGAAGACATCCTCTATCGGCGCGGATTCTCTAACCCGTTATTAAGGTGTGTCGCTGGGAGGGAAGCCAAGGAAATCTTATCCAACATCCATCAGGGAAGCTGCGGAGATCACACCGGAGGGCAAACATTAGCAAAAAAGATACTCCGATATGGATACTTCTGGCCCACCTTAAGCAAGGACGCCTTAGATTTCGTCAAAAAGTGTGATAGATGCCAGAAGTTTGCTAAGATTCTGCGGCTACCAACAACTGAGATTACTCAAATGACCAGCCCTTGGCCCTTCGTGATATGGGGAATTGACTTAATCGGCGAGCTACCAATGGGCCGAGGCGGGGCCAAATATGCTATAGTGGCAGTCGACTATTTCACCAAATGGGTGGAAGAGGAACCTCTGAATAAAGTATCTTCAGCCAAAGTTATTAACTTCTTGATCAAAAATGTTCTGTGCAGGTACGGAGTCCCACTCAAAATCATATCAGACAATGGACTTCAGTTTGACAGCGAGGAATTTGCCAACTGGTGCCGAGAGCATGGAATTCATAAAAGCTTCTCATCCGTAGCATATCCCCAGGCAAACGGACAAGTCGAAGGAGTCAACAAAATTCTAAAAACTCTGATCAAAAAGAAGCTCGAAAAGTCAAAGGGCGCTTGGGTGGATGAACTCCCTACGACACTGTGGGCCTACCGCACATCTTTCAGAACATCAACGGGGCACACTCCTTTCTCTTTGGCATACGGATCGGAGGCTATGCTCCCAGTTGAAACCATTGTGCCTTCCCACCGTAGGATCCACTATAACCCAGAAGAGAATGAAGAACTCCTCCACATGTCTTTGGATCTAGTTGAGGAGAGAAGAAATGATGCAGTCCTTAAAACAGCAGCCCACAAGCAGAAAGTGGAAGCACAATACAACTCCAAAGTCAAGCATCGTACCTTACAAGAAGGGGATCTTGTCCTCAAGCGAATCTTCCCTCGCCCCGGAGCACTAGACCCAATCTGGGATGGACCATATGTAATTCATAAAGACCTCCACAATGGAGCTTATATTTTGTCAACAGTGGATGGAGAGGTGTTCCAGAGGCCATGGAACATCCAGCACCTCCGTCGATACTTTTCTTAACTTGTACTGCCCATATGAAGTGAGTTAACAAAGAGAATCAGTGGACGTAGGCCTTTTCATGCCGAACCACTTTAAAAAACCTTGTCTCTTTTTTAACTTGTTCCTTTATATCTTGGCTACTTGTTAACTTTATCCTTTTCTGTTGAACAAAATCCTATGCGTATAGCATTTCCACTCAAAGCACTCCACGGCACAACTTCACCTGGGCAAAACCTAACATGTACTATGCGAATCTATGCCCTCGCCAATGAGACACTTTTGCTCCAGCATCCCTCTGCTGTGGGTTAACTCATTACTCGCGACGGCCCTTAAAGCCAACTGTAATGAGCCGATTATAAGCCACCGAGAAGGCCGACTATAGCCGAGGCAGCTCATTACGGCGTTAGGCTCGCCGGCAGCTGTGAACCGACTATAAGCCCCAACATAAGGTGTGGCCAGCCAGGGGCAGTTCACAGTTGACGATCGACACCCACGCTAGCCGGCCACAGTAAATCGAATAATACCCACGATTACGGGCCATAATGGCCCGGGTAGTTACTGTGCGCGATCTCGTCTCCGATGTGTCTTAGGTGCGGCTGTGGTAAAAAAGAATTAACTCCCCGCGGAAGCGTAAGATGGGTGACAAATGTCTCCAAGACCCACAGCTAGGGAAAGTGACTACAAAACCCGTTTGCCACGAACTTAAGCACATCGAAGGCCTTCCGTGATTGGAAGTTTTACTTTTTACATATTCCAATTTTACTTAAAAAGCTTTCCTCCTATCCACCATAACAATCCCTAAAGTACAGGATACAGAGTAGGAAATACTCGCCAATGGGTGTAGGGACTCACAATTGGATGACAGGGCGTTCAACTGCGTTCCATGCTCGGCCATACAAGATATTCAAAACTGCCATCTACAATTAGAACATGAAAGGCGGTATTTCCTTCTTTCATATATGACAATAATTTATTCACACCTCACGCTAACATTACAAGTAGTGAAATTATGACATCAAACACAACTTAATTACAAGAATATGCATAGCTATATTTCTTATACGACCTGTCAAAATAACAAAAAGCATTCGAAAGACGACAAAATCAGCTTAAGTTAAAGAATTACACATCAAGAATAGAGCTATTTATTACAAGTAGCAAGAATTACAACCAAAAAGTTACTCTACTATTTTAAGACTAACATATACAGCCATGTCAAGTCCACAAAAAGAATTCTCCAGGTCTAATCAGGGAGCCGGCTGCGTTGGAGTCTTGTCCTTGTCTTGTTGCCCACCTGTCCGGTCAGAGAAAGAAATCATTAGTGATAAGCAACAGAGTTAAAAAAAGAAGAAACTAATGAAGTAGAGGTTACCAGCAACTTCCCCTTGATCGTCTTGGTCGTCATCCCCTACTTCCACACCTGCCTCCTCAACCGCGAACAACCGCATCCCCTCTTTCACCGCTGTCTTCTCCTCCTTGGTAAACTGAGCAGTGACCACATCCATCCTAAAGGCCGCTCCACCCTCCTTATCCGCCTCAGCCTTGGCCTCCTCTAGAGCCCTGAGGTAAATCCTAGCCATAACCCGGGGATAGTCGTCCATCCAAGATAAGCTGCCCTGCTTCCAAGTGCGAAAGTACATGTCCTGCAGCATATCGTCCATCATCCCCTCATTTTCCTCAAACTCCCTCATACGAGCCTTAGAAACCGATAGCCTTGCTATGGCAGCATCCTTTTCCAGTCGGTATCGCGAGCAGTCAGCCTGAAGGGACCTCCTCATCGCCTCCATCTCCTCCTTTAGCCTGACCTGAGCAAGCTCTGCGGCCTCAAGCTTCCCCGACAGCTCCTCTACCTGCTCAAGATCCGCCCTCCGAACCTCGTCCACTGTCGAGATGGCCATATTTATTTGCTCCTTGCAGGCAGCCTCCATCTTCCGCAATTCCGCCTTACTAGCCTCCTCCATAGCCTTCCTCAACCGACCGGAGGCAGCCTCATGCTGAGAAATCTGAATGGCATGATCAGCAAGTTGTTTGGCTTGGTCCGAAACCATCAATCGTAGTCGGATGTTGGCACTCCCAATCTCCTCTCCAGCCTTAACCAGCCGGGCATGATGCCCCATCAGCTTCCTAGTCTCCTCCGCCACCCGATCAATGTTAACCATGGCCTCCTCTCCCATGGTAACTATTCGAGTAGTAAGTAAATCGAGATCTAAGGACTTGGCCTCATCAAGCACCCGTACCATGGGATTGCGGGGAAGAAGGTGCTCACCGGTAACCTCGTCAAAGGTAATATCATGGGAACTTGGATCCAGATCAGGATGACCCGCAAATGGATTACGAGCCAAACCAGGACGATCAATCTGAGTAACGGTAGGATTTTCAGACGGATGCGGAGAGAGTGCGAACTCAGTATCCTCCTCCGTGATATCATGAAGAGGCTGAACTGGGGGCTGAGAACCAAGTGAAGATTCGGATAAGGGATGACTCCTCTTTCTCTTTTGAATACCCTCTTCAATAACCCCGAGAAGAGGACGGTAGCCGACTACATCCCCGGAACAGTGGGTCGAAGGCTTCGGATTGGCGGAAGCTTTGGAGAGCTTGTATTGTTCAAGCCTGTGCCGAAGATCTGAGGCTTTGGCCGTTTTTCCTGCTCCTAACATGAAAACCAAGTGTCACCGAGATGTACTAAACCATCATTCGAGAATTAAAAGGGTAAAGAGAGATTCACCTTGAACCGCCGGAGTCGCTTCGGTGGAGGCGCTCCCGGAAAATAAATCAACACCAGTCCCTACTTTGTCGGTTCTCTTGGACTTCTCCGCGCCCTCCGAGCTTTCGAAGGCTTGGCGAAACGCGTCATCCGTCCACTCTTGCATCTCGCCTACTTGCCCAGAAGACAAGGCCCCGATGCCATCGCCACCATCACCACCTTCCCGGTCATCTCCACCCTCACCTCTCTCCTCCTCCACATCTTCCTCCCCCTGAGAAATTGGACAAGTGCTGGGGGAAGGACCATCCGACTTCTTAAGTTTCTTACCTCCGACAACGGGAGGTTTCGTGAAAGGTTTCCTCTTACCACTCTCTACTACGACACCTCCCTTAGCTTGAGAAGCCGCCCTCTCCTCCGCCGTTTCCCTCTGCTTAACTACTGACTGCTGTGGAAGGATCAAATTATACTCCAGAAGGGTCACATTCCTGATCAGATAAGCAGCAGATCTATCTCTCCCGGGAATAGCTTTTATCTCGGCCGCCGTCTGAACCAGGCGGTCATTCTCCACAACCGCAAAACCACCTGTCGCTAGCAAGAAATAAAAGCACGTAAGATAAAGCACGTAAGATAAAGCACTGCAGTTATAACGGAAATTATAAATAAAGCTTCACACTTACAGCCGAAGGTGAAGCGACGAATGGAAACAGAGTCATCCCTGATGAAGAACCATTCTTTCTTGAACATACTGAACTTCGAGTATAAGTCCAGGACAGGCTTAAAGGATACGGCAGATTCCAAACTGATGTAGGGAGACCCCTTCTTGTAGCCTCTCAAGTTGTACAAATACCGGATCTCCCGGTTGGAAGGAGGACGCCCATATCTCCTCTGGAAGATGACGAAGAGACTCACCAGAATGGCATAAGAGTTGGGTTGAAGCTGGAAGGGGGCCACCTTTAGATATGTAAGAAAGCTAACTACCCAAGCGTTAAGGGGTGGGATGGCACCACACATGCAGTGGTATCTGCTGTATGCAAAGTACCCTTCGGGAGGGTCATATGGCATAACTTCTCTCCTTGGCAACAGCATGCGCGCCCTATCAATTCCGAAAGAACGGGAGATAACATCAAGCTGCTCTTCCTTGAGGGAGCTGGGAAAGCAATCGGGCGGGGAGTTCAGAAGCTCCTGAGGGCCATACCCGTCCACCAGTGATCTTGGGGCAGGTCCAAGACGTTCCGGTCCTAGCTGAGCAGGGGGCACTGCGGAAGGTTCTCTTTCGCCCTGGGACTTCTTTTTATCCGATCGAGTTTCTGCTTTGCGAGACATTATCTGCAACGTCGAAAAAACATGTTGTTAAAACAGAGAATACAAACAAGCAAGTACATATAGCCCGGAATTTCGCTCGTGATATAAAAAGTGAAAAAATCAAGTTCATTCGGCATTCACATTACTCAAGCCCATTCGGCATTCACATTACTCAAAGGCCCATTCGGCATGCTCATTATCAAGTTCGTTCGGCATCGAAAGCCCTTAGGATCATTCGGTAAAATAAAGAGAATCAACTTTGAAAACTCATTCGGCAGAGGAGGATTTACCTAGTCCGGCAGTTAAGGTTGTTTCGACACAATAATTGACTCGGCAGTTCAGGAGCTAACTCAGCTATTTCGTTCGGTAAGGAATAACGAAGGGATGTGTCCCCTACTTATAGAGGAAGGTTGGATATGCCGGACCATCTGGTTCGTTTCTCTGGCCGAATATGGTCGTCCAAACTAAAACAAAGCACGACATATACTGAGCATATGCCCTACTTTGGGGGGCAAGTGTTAGGTACGTTCATACCACCACCGAATCAGAGTGAGAAAAGAGGCACCAGACGAAATACACCAACCACCGAACCATGCTTCTCCACGCTCCTACCGGACCACTTGCTTCCGGTCCAACTCCATTGCCTACCGGACCACTTGCTTCCGGTCCAACTCCATTGCCTACCGGACCACTTGCTTACCGGACCAGCCACTCCACTACCTGCCGAACCAAACCCAAGGTATCCCTACCGGACCAACCTATCGCCGAACCATCCACTACCGAATCAACCTCCACCGGTTCAACCTCTACCAAACCACCCACCACCGGACCAATCCACTTCTCCATCCACTACCTTACCAACATCACCAGGCCAGATCACGTCAGCCCAAGCCCATCAACAGCTATATACTTCGAAGACCCCTACCCCCAGCCTCACTCTATAAATAGAGGGGCAGGGGTACAACAAGGGGGGACAAGTTTTAAGAGCTCAAGCACAGAGAGAACTTTAAAACAACTTTCTTTTACTTGTATCAAAGCTTTGTACTTGTAATCACAACAAGAGAAGAGAAATAACATATAAAGTGGACGTAGGCACATTCTGGCTGAACCACTATAAATCTGTGTGTCTTTTTACAGTTTAGCCCCTGCTTTTCATATATTTGCATAAATCTTCAAAATCACTAAGAATAACATAAGATCTACTAAATCATACGACTTTGAGGTGTTTGTCCATTTTTTGTGCAAACAAGCATGTTGTTGAAAAATACCGCAACGACACCGTCCAGCTGCAGGAAAAAGTCAGCTCCCAAGACTTGGAGATCACTATGTTAAAAGCTCAACTTTTAAAAGCAGAAAAGGAGCGTGATGAGGCCATTGCCAAAAAAGAGGCTGCTGAAGAATCGCATGAAACAACCAAGGCCACCATCAGCTCCACACTTTTTGAGTTTTACGTTCTCAGTGTCTTAGGGAAAGGCAGTCTCTCTTTTTTGGGTCCAAAATATGAAATCACTTTGGCCGAAGTGTGGGAGGCGATAAGTGAAATGTTTAAAGGAGCTGGATATGCAGAGAAGGATCTGGAAGCTTGCTACTTGGACGACGATAATCGTGCCGCCCTGGCTAGAGGGAAAGAACAGCTTGCCAGGGAGCGAGCCGAAGCGGTAGAAGGGGAGCATTCGGAGAAGGCACCTTTGGCTGACCCCACTCGTCCTTCGGCTTCGGTCGACCCTGATATCGTCGATTCTAGCTCTCATTCCCTGTCTCCTGCAAAAGCCGCAAAAGCCGAAACTGAAATCACAATTCCTCCAACTACTCACACTAAAGAAGAGGTCCAGGAAAGTACTGAAGCCCAAGACTATGAAATCGAAGTGATCAACCCAAGCTCTCCAGGTAACTTCAATTCCAATCTAGCTCAAGTGGACTGCTCGTTTGCTTCACATGAGCTTGATGAACTTTTTGCCTATTACTTAAGCTTTGATGTGCCACTATCTCCTCTCTTTGCGGGAAATATTGATGTTTTTAACTTTTCTTCTTCTGTAGCGAAAATAACAAGTGATGTACCAGCTTTGCCTCCTCCAGCTGCTGCTCCTCAACCTCTTCCAATTACTCCTCCTTCTACTTCTCAGCCGGGATCTCAAGAAGAAAAAATAGAAGCTCTCCAAGGTTTAGACGACCCGGCGGCTTCTCAAGAGCAAAAGGCCGAGGAACTTGAGGAGGGCGAGAGGACCCCGGAGGGATTCACTACCGATGATATGAAACTTTCTGATCTTATTTCTCTGGGCTTCTTCAAAGAAGAGGGGAAAGCGTGGGGTTTCAAAGAAAAAGAAAAGTGCTTCCGCTGATGATGAAAAAGTGGACACTTTTACTGGTGACCAGAAAACAGAAGATGACGCAAATGCATCTCTTTCTCCTTCTCCCGCAACTCGTCCCAGCCGGCCTGCGAAGTTAGTCATTAAGCCAGGTGAAGGCTCTAAAGGCGGCGTGAGGAAGAAGAAATGATTTTGGTTCTATCTTTCTTGTTTTGCTATTTTGACTTTTGCTTGTATCGACCGGAGATTGTGCGGGTATCGGCCCCCGCTTTTTGAAACCTGTACATGTATAAACAATTTGATAGTATGGAATAAAAATGACACTTTTTACTTGTACAATCTCTTATCAGTATTTGTGAATGCATTTTTTCCATGTTTTTGCACAAGTTTCTTTATTTTCTTTGTACGACACTGCAGTGAGCTCGTGGTATGATGTTTGAGCGTTATTTTTATTAATATAGCTATAGGACACTTCTGCTGGTGACCAGAAAACAGAAGATGACCCAAATGTATCTCTTTCTCCTTCTCCCGCAACTCGTCCCAACCGGCCTGCGAAGTTAGTCATTAAGCCAGGTGAAGGCTCTAAAGGCGGCGTGAGGAAGAAGAAATGATTTTGGTTCTATCTTTCTTGTTTTGCTATTTTGACTTTTGCTTGTATCGACCGGAGATTGTGCGGGTACCGGCCCCCGCTTTTTGAAACCTGTACATGTATAAACAATTTGATAGTATGGAATAAAAATTACACTTTTTACTTGTACAATCTCTTGTCAGTATTTGTGAATGCATTTTTTCTTTGTTTTTGCACAAGTTTCTTTATTTTCTTTGTACGACACTGCAGTGAGCTCGTGGTATGATGTTTGAGCGTTGTTTTTATTAATATAGCTATATGCCCCCATACCACGGCTCATTGCAATATTCTGAAAAGACTTGTACTCTTATTCTAGAGAATAATTCTTCCGTTTTGAGGAAATATTATTCTGCTTTTAATAGAGTGTGCCTTGCATCGGAGAAGTTTTTCTTTCTCTTTTTTTTAAAACACTTCAACTTTTGGAGATGGTAACTTTTTATCTCTTGAAAAGTGGATTCCCCTACGCAGTGAAGCGAGCTTCCGAAGAAAGCTCTGATCTGTTTGTCAGGAAGTTATGTTTCATCGTTGAATGGGCCCAAGGGACAGACGTCAGCTGTTTTATCGGATATTTGTTTGCACAAATTATCATGAGTATTTAGCTGCGGCCTAGAACATTCTTTTTGAGAAGGTGCCCCTTTGGTGGTTCCATTAACAAAGTTTTCGGATGTTCCTCGTTAGAGGGCTTTACTTGTTTAGTGCTTCCGAAGAAGGCTTTGTGCCTCCGAAGAGGGCTTCTTGATTTGTGCCTCGGGAGAGGGCTTGTTTTATATGCCTTTGGGAAGGGCTTTTTAGTTGTGCCTCTAGAGAGGGCTTGTTTTGTTTTGCCTGAAAGTTACTTTTTCATAGTTGAATGGTCCCACGGAGCAAACGCAAGCTACCCGACTGGATGTTTGTTTGCACAAACGATCGCAATCAAGTAACAAGGGCCTGGAACCTTTTACCTTGGGAAGGTGCCCCCTTGGGTGGTCCCACCAACATTCTTGGGTGAGAGAAGCATTTCGATTTGGGCATGCCTCGTTGGAGGGCTTGTGCCTTCGAAGAGGTCTTTTGCCTCCGAAGAGGTCTTTTGCCTCATTGGAGGTCTTTGTTTGTGTGCCTCCGAAGAGGGCTTGTGCCTCCGAAGAGGGCTTTTGCCTCGTTGGAGGTCTTTTGACTCCGAAGAGGGCTCCTCCGAAGATTTGTGCCTCCGAAGAGGTCTTTTGGTTTGCCAGGAAGTTTGCATCTCATAGTTAAGTGGGTCCACGGGGCAGACGCAAGCTACCCAACTGGATGTTCGTTTGCACAAACGATCGCAATCAAGTAACAAGGGCCTGGAACCTTCTATCTTGGGAAGGTGCCCCCTTGGGTGGTCCCACCAACATTCTTGGGTGAGAGACAAGATTCCACTTCAGCTGTTTTTGTCTTCTTGTCCATGTCTTTTCATCAACTGCCGCTTAGCGATTCCTTGTTATCATTCTCAAATGCATGTTCCTTTCTTTGGTAAGCTGTTTGATTTTCCCAGAGAAGTGTACTTCATGGTTGAGTGAATCCATGGGCAGACGCAAGCCACTTAACCGGATGTCTGTTTGCACAAATGATCACAGCCAGTTAGCAAGGGCTTGGTGCCTTCCTTTGGGAAGGTGCCCCTTTGGTGGAATCACCAACCGTTTGTGTGAAGTCCTTCTTGCGTAGGAATTGAGTCTAAAATTTTTGGGGCTTGACATTTGTTTATTGAGTGATTTATGGGAATCGCTTGGGTTTGTGACGTGTTGAATAGATAAGCTTTGCTTTGATTGCCTGCAATATTAAATCGATTTTTTAGCAACATATTTAAGATATTTACACGTCGAAATGAGATAGGCAATTTATAGTAATAGAAGACACAAGATTTATAGTGGTTCGGCCAGGAATTGGGCCTACATCCACTTTATAGTTCTTATTACCGAGTCACACTGATTTTACAATGGCTTACAATACAAGAATCATACATCCAAAATTATTTTACAAATTTAAGCATGGCTTTTAAGTAAAATATGGACGCAAGTGATTGCTGTTCCAGGCTCTCGGAATTGGATCTCCTTCGACAGTTGTGAGTTTGAAAGTGCCATCAAGAAGTTTTTTGCCTCTGACATACGGCCCTTCCCAATTTGGCCCAAACACTCCTGTTGTTGTCATGATCCTTTTCAAGACTAGATCCCCAATTTCAAAGCTGCGTTGATGAACTTTAGAATTGAAGTGCCTGGCTATCCTTTGCTGTTGAGCTGCAACTCTGAGTTCAGCTTCTTTCCTTCTTTCATCAAGCAGGTCAAGTGCTTCAAGTTGCAGCTTTTCATTTTCAGCTTGGTTGAAATGAATTCTCCTATGTGAGGGGACCTCTATTTCCACTGGAATCATTGCTTCTGATCCATATGCTAATGAGAATGGAGTGTGCCCTGTCGTAGTTTTGTGGGTAGTCCTATATGCCCATAGTGCTAGTGGCAGCTTATCAACCCAACCACCTTTTGCTTTTTCCAGTTGCTTTTTGATGGTTGATTTGATGATTTTGTTCACTGCTTCCACTTGCCCGTTTGCCTGCGGATGAGCCACTGCTGAGAAGCTTTTTCGGTTCTTGAATCGCCTGCAAAATTCCTGGAATTCTTCGCTTTCGAATTGGGTACCATTGTCTGTTATTATCTTCTGAGGCACACCATACCTGCAAATGATATTTTTCGTCACAAAATTTATCATCTTTTTAGAGGTAATAGTAGCCAATGGTTCAGCTTCAGCCCATTTAGTGAAATAATCAACAGCAACAATGGCATATTTGATTCCGGATCTGGCAATCGGCATAGGCCCAATGAGATCTATTCCCCAAATGGCGAATGGCCATGGACTGACCATCTGTGTTAGCGCGGTGGAAGGTGCTCTTGGGATTTTTGCGAATCTCTGGCATCTGTCACACTTTCGGGAATAGCTAGCAGCATCTCGGTTAATATCCGGCCAAAAATACCCATAACGGAGAATTTTCTTTGCAAGAGTTTGGCCACCTGAATGTTCCCCACATTCTCCTTCGTGCACTTCAGCTAAAATTGTCTTAGCCTCTTCTTTGGTTACACATCGGAGTAATGGCATCGAGAATCCTCGTCTGTACAAATGGTCGCCTTGAATTACATATCTTGGGGCTTTTCTTAACAGCTTCTGGCGTTCTTTTGAGTTTTCTGGTAAGGAGCCGTTGAGTAGATATTCCTTGATTGGGGTCATCCACGACTCCTGTTCTTGAGATACAGCCATGATCAAGTCAATATCCATCTCATCAATGCTCGGAGCTGTCAAGACTTCTCCAGGGACCAATCCCAACAATTGAGCTTCACCAGAGCTTGAATATTTTGCGAGAGAATCTGCCTTCATGTTCTCTTCCCAAGGTATATGGTTGATTGTATAATGATCAAAATCATCGAGAAGCTCACAGGCTTTTGATAAGTAAGCAGGAAGATTTCCTCCTTTAGTTTGAAACTCTTTCTTGACTTGGCATACAATAAGCTGGGAATCACTAAAGATCTGCAATACTTTGATGCTCAGTTCTTTAGCAATCCTCAGACCGGCAATAAGAGCTTCATATTCGGCTTCATTATTTGTCGAAGGAAATTCTAATCTCAATGCATAACACAATGATCATCCTTCGGGTGTTTCAAGCACAACCCCAGCTCCGGAACAGTAGTCATTTCTTGCACCATCGACATATAATTTCCATCGGATCAGGATATCATCAGTTACTTTTTCCTCACTGTCACCTTTGTCGGTGCATTCCGCGATGAAATCTGCCAAAGCTTGTCCATTGATTGCTCTTCGGGGATGGTAGGTGATATCATATTGACTGAGTTCAATATTCCACTTCAGAAGACGACCCAAAGTTTCCGGGCGAAATAGGACTTGCTTTAGAGGTTGGTCAGTGAGGACTTTAATAGACAATAGGCGAGCTTTTCTAACTTCGAATAATTCATCTCTGCCCCAGTGAATCTTTTGCTGATGTAATAAACCGGACGCTGGACTTTCGCATCTTCTCGTACCAACTCTGCACTGAGATCATGAGACGAAACTGCTAAGTATATGAATAGATCTTCACCGTTGTAGGGCTTAGAAAGTACTGGAGGCGTTTCCATATGATGAATCAGCTCATCAAAAGCTTTTTGACACTCATGAGTCCATTCGAAATTCTTTTTTCCTTTCTTCAGAGCATCAAAGAAGGGAATGCATTTATCTGTGGCCTTGGAAATAAATTGACTCAAAGCAGCGACTTTCCCGTTGAGGCTTTGCAATTCCTTCTTTGTTCTAGGAGGTTTGACTTCTCTTAAGCCAGTGATCTGAGCAGGATTAGCTTCAATTCCCCTAGCACTCACAATGAAAACTAAGAATTTTCCGGACTCAACCCCAAATGAACATTTCAGAGGATTCAACTTCATCCCATACTTTCGGAGGATCGCGAACATTTCTGTCAGATGGTCCATGTGGTCTACTGCCTTCTTTGATTTCACTAACATATCATCAACGTATACTTCCATAGTCTTTCCAATTTGAGGCTTGAACATGGCATTAATGAGTCTCTGATAAGTTGCCCTGCGTTCTTTAATCCGAAGGGCATGACTTTATAGCAGTAAAGACCAACATCAGTGATGAAGCTCGTGTCCTCTTGATCTAGCTCATGCATCATGATTTGGTTGTATCCTGAGTAAGCATCCATAAAAGACAATAATTCGTGCCCGGCTGTTCCATCTACCAATTGATCGATTCTGGGCAACGGGAAACAATCTTTGGGACATGCTTTATTCAAGTCTGAAAAGTCGATGCATACTCTCCACTTTCCATTTGCTTTTTTAACCAACACCGAATTAGAAACCCAATTTGGATAAGTGGATTCTCTGATGAAGCCATTCTCCATGAGCTGATCTACTTCTTCTTTCAATGTTGTTGACCTTTCAGGACCCTGGGTTCTCCTTTTCTGCTTTATGGGTGTGAACTTCGGATCGATATTTAAGGCATGTACTGCGATTTTTGGAGATATTCCACACATGTCAGCATGACTCCAAGCGAAAACATCCAGGTTTGCTTTTAAGAATGCTATTAGTATATTCTGAATCGTCATACCAAGTTGTGAACCCACATTCAACACCTTGTTTGGGTCATTCGGGTCAACGGGTATTGGTACCGTCACTTCTACCGGCACCACTCTATTATCCCCTGCACTGGTCTTTCTGGGATCAATTTCTTTTCGCGCACCACTATGCTCACCAGTGCAGGGTCCACCCCGTAATTGCTACAAGGTGGGTTCTTTGATGTGGAGTGGAGCTGCCGCTCCCTTTCCCATTTCTCTCTTCTTCGCCTCTCGCAACTCTGTGAGATAACATTCCCGCCCAGCATCCTGGTCCCCCTTCAAAACACCAACGCCATTATCAGTGGGGAATTTCATAGTTAGGCACCACGGGGTGAGAATAGCTTTGAATGCAGCCAGAGTTGGTCGTCCCAAGAAGGCATTATAAGCAGAAAATTCATCAACAATAACAAAAGTTTGTTTATGGACCACTTTTATTTCCACTTCACCAAGTTCTACAAATAAGTCGACAGTTCCGATGGGCAGTTTTGGTTCCCTAGTGAACCCAACAATCTTTTGCGAAGAAGCTTGAACATCAGCCATCGGAATTTTCATTTGGTCGAATGTCTTTTTGAAGAGGATATTACAAGAAGCGCCGCAATCAACAAGCACTCTTCTCACAATAGCTGGTCCGATACCAGTGGTTATTACCAAAGGATCCATGGTGGGAGCCTCAACTCCCATAGAATCTCTAGCTCTGAATACGATGTCATCGTGAAAAGTTCTTTGCTGTTTTGAAGGCACAGCATCACCCAGGACAAAAACAGTTTCTTCCTTTGGGGCATGTCTCAGAGCATGTGCATACCTCTCCATGTCTCCCCAACTTCTGCCTGCTGGGTGAGGACCCCCTGTGATTATGTTAATAACAGGCCTTTCAGATTCCTGCACCACAGCCTTTTCACCTGAGCCAGATTGACGAGCAGGAAGTTGCTGCCCCTGAGTGGATGAGGCCGGATCACCTCTGTTTCTCTTGACATACTGTTGTAGTTTATTCTGTCACAGTAGTTCTTCAATTAAATTCTTCAAATGGCGACACTCATTAGTGTCATGGCCAGGCTGATTGTGAAATCGACAGAATCTTCCATTAGGTACAAAAATTTTCCCAAGATTTATCTTAGGTGGCTCAGGGTACTCGATAGCATCCTTGGTTGCAAAGAAGATGTTCTATAGTGTCTCAGTCAAAGGAGTAAAATCTGAAAAATGGCGAGGTTTCTTCATATATTTCTGCATTTTCCCACCGTTATTTTCTCTCTTCTAACCACCAGATTCTTTCTTATTAGAAGCTTCAGCTGCATGGTTGTTTTGAACTTCAGCCACAACCACCTTTGCTGGTGCAGGAAGATTCTCCAGACGCATAAATTCATCAGACTTCTTATAAAACTTCTCAAGTGAATTCGGTTCCTTCATCTTCAACCATTTCCCGAACTCACTTGTTTTATCGATGGCTCGCATCGAGTAGGTTAGAATCATTCGAGGCTCAGCATTATCCACTTCAGCCAACGTTATATTGAAGCGGTTCAAGAATGATTTGATAGATTCTCCGGAAGCTTGTTCGAGGATGGACAGGGACATTATGTCCTTGGCCTTTGTAGCATACAACCTGAACTGATCCTTGAATTTACGAGTTATGTCAGAAAATTGATCCACAGATCTGACCGGTAGCTTTGTAAACCAAAGTAGAGCCACTCCCTCCAAATAGACAGGAAAATATCTACATTTAATCTCATCTGTTACCCTGGCACCTGTCATATGCCAGTCATATTTGTACAAGAACTGATTAGGGTCGCTTGTCCCCCAATAGGTTGGGATAGTAGGGGGAACAAATTTCTTTAGAAATTCGGCTTTTAGAATTCTCTCGATAAACAGAGTCTTACTCGGAGCAAATCCCCAGTCATTTTCATCTTCATCCCTTTGCATACTTTCTTTCATAATTTGGCGAACCATTCCTGATAGGTATTCCTCATCGTTCAGAGGCCTTGCCGGGCAGACGTCAGCCACTTTTTCGGAAGTTTGCCTGAACAAACGTTCGCGAAGAGGCGGCTGCAGCCTTGATCCTCCAGCTTGGGGAGGTGCCCCTTCGGTGGTGCCAACTGCCCTTTGAGGAATATCTTTCTCTTGGGAATCATGAGTATCTTCAGCAAAGGTTGGTTCATTATTTTCTGGTTGTTGGTGAACCCCAAGCAGAGCGTTTAACCATTCCATCATTAAAGCATTTTGAGTTTCCATTTGTTGGTATAACCCAGACACAACATCATCAAGTTCGGCCCTTGTGACTCCAACAGTAGGAGTCGCCCGATTTGGCGCTGGAGAAGAGGCAGCCCAGTCATAAGCATCTCTGGATCTAGTAGATCTACTCTTTCTCCCAGGAGCCATGATTTCAGATAGACTTCTGGTTTTTAAGGAGAGTCTTTCAACAAATCTCTACGAAGCAATGGTGAGAACACTCCTGAGTTCAATTCTCAATGAAAGCACCAAAAATGTTAACGTAAAAATCGAACGCTAACACCCCGGTGTGAGTATTAGTAAAGTGAAAGTACCACCCATTGGTACGGGAACTAAAACAAGCAGATAATTGTAGAAAAAGTAAAGAGACAGCAGTTTTATAGTAGTTCGGCTCAAGATCAAGCCTACGTCCACTTTATCTTCTTCATCACAAGTTCGATTACACGTTTTACAAGAATTCCTTCGATTATTCAACAATCGATATAAGTAATCAACACTTTAATGCAAAAGAGATTCTGGAATCCATCTTGAATGTAGTAGATCTTCTCTTTTGGTAATTTGGAATGTTTTTGGTAATAGAAGTGTTGTAGAAGTCGTGAATGCAGCAGAGTTTCAGCGCTTCAAAGTCTGGAAAAAAGTCCCCCTCAAATGTGGAGTGGGCGGGTATTTGTAGGAGAAAACTGGGGCTTAAGTCGTAGGTCATGGACAACTTAGAGGTTAGGTCGTAGGTCGTAGGTCGTAAGCGACCTAAGGATCCTTCAGAGTTAGCTTAAGTCGTTGGCGACTTAATGGAGCCAATCTGGGTGAGATACTGGGTGCGAGCGACCTAAGGTGGAAGTTATCTCGGCAAGGTTAGGTCATGAGCGACCTAACAAAAGAGGTAGGTCGTAGCTTTACTTCAGAGCATGTTAAGTCGTTCCCTTTTCCTGAACTGCTAGGTCGCTAACTCGTTAGGTCGCTTTCTGGAGTTGGGTCACAGGAGATTTTCTTAGGTTGTTAAGTCGTAAGTCGCTAAGTCGTGAAAAAGAGGTGTTAACATTAATCATTTTAGAAGTAAATTTTGTAACTATTTTATTTATTTATTTTAACATTGAAAGCAAAATACATTCTTAGTTTGTTTTTTTATAACTAATAAAACTTGATTATGATAAATTTTTAATTAATTTGAATAGATATAGTTATAATTTTCGGCAAGAACATTAATAAAATAGTGTTCACCTTTGTACTTTTTTTTTCTTGTGAGCAGTTAGGCAAGTATAGTATTAATTATGTACATGTACGAGTAGTACTTAGAGATTAATTGGTAAGTTTAAATTTTCTACCACTTATACATAAATGGTCATGTTTAACTGTATAGAGTAAATTCTGTTTATTGTTTCAGAATAATTACATAATAAAGGCAGGTATAAATATATTCATCCCAAACATAGATGATACCCCTTCACTATGTATAGCGTAAATTTGGTCAGTTTTCCTAAAATTTTCTTCCTTACTACTTGAAGAGTTATAAGAGGTATTTTTCTTGTTCTGAACATTTACAAAAGAATCAAGGAACCAATTATAAGTGATTTTGAGCTACTATTGTGCATGCATATAGTAATATCGATCTAAAAAAAGAAGTACAAAGTCTTTCCATATATACATTAGTCTCTTGATACTCTCTCTCTCTCTCTTATTATTTGGGAATGATGTGTCATTTTTACAATAATTTGTTAGTTACAAATTTTGACAATAGAATTATTGAGGCAGTTGTTAATGATGCTAGCTAATATTAGACAGGAATATAATAAAAATAGTGAAAGAAAAGGGAAAAAATTAAGTATAAAAGAAATTCATATTTCTTTATTTTTTGTCACTTGGTAAGGAAGAAACATTGTGCATTATTTTTATTCTGGTCAAAATATAAAATAAGAGAAGTCAATCAATTAATGCTAATGGTGATTTGATATAGCAGGCAAGCGTTTAGTAGCAACATATTAAAGGAGGAAGGTGGTACAGTATCAGTTTGGTACAAAGTGTTCATTTAGTTAAAAAAATTGTAAAAGTAATAAAGCAGTCTATATTGTTTATGAAATGTCTATTTCAAGGCAAGCCAAAAAAATTCACATATAGTAACCTTGTTTAAATATACATCATTTTGAAGTATTTCATGTACAATCATAGATCACCCATTGTAACAAAACATAATTATGACAAGTAGGTGGCATGCAGTAGAAATGGTACAAAAACTGGTTCACAGATAGCATATGCGGATGAAATAAAAATAATTTATCCAAATTCATTAGAGAACACAGTCAAATGATCTAAAATCATTTACATACAACAGACCATTGTAAACAAACCATAAATAGAGGGAAAATGCAACCAAAACAACAAAGAAAAACTTAATTAAAATAGACTGGAGGAAGGGATCCAAATTCATTAGATAACACAGTCAAATGATCTAAAATCATTTAAATACAATGGGCCATTGTAAACAAACCATAAACAGAGGGGAAATGCAACCAAAACAACAAAGAAAACCATAATTAAAATAGACTGGACGAAGGGGAAGAAAAACAACAATGCACATGGATCGGAAGAAACATTTGCAATTGAGTGCTTGTATGCAAAAAAATTATATTACCACTACAACAGTGAAATCATCATCTAAATCTTCAAGGATACAGAGTGGTGAAGGTTGTCTATGATTTGCAAAATTCTCGTTTTTTGCACCAGCAATCGACTTTGCCACTAGTGGTGGATCAACCACTGCAAGTTTAGCGATCTCCTTTAAACCCATTTGTCCCATCCTTAGCAACACAACTACATCTTCCCCTTCTATTTGAACCATCTTACTTCTTTTTAATTAGATGGTATGTCATCTACTTGTACTTTCACTACAATGGGAGTCAATAGTTTTTCCCTTCGAGCTTCTCGAGCCATTGTTTTCTTCCATTATGAAAATATGAAATATGAGAGAGATAGAAAATAAGTTGTACAAAAGTCAAAAAGGGTAGGAAAATGTCCACTTCATGTTGTAATACTTGATTAAATGCTGGAGAAAGACTAAAAAACAAAAGAATACATAATTAGTAAGGTAGCTTAAGTACTGCTTCATGTATGCACACAGTTAAACGGTTTGTGTGCAAATAGATAAATGAGTGATGGAGGAGATTTGGCTGCAAAGAATATGAGGATGAAAGAAATATACCAAAGGTAGATGGAAAAGAAAGCATACCCGAGGATTGAAACTTTATTAGTGAATGGGAAAATGGATAAGTTAGAAGCAAATTACTACAGTACAAATAAATGGGAAACATTCATGGAGAAGTGTGCAAGAAACTATATCTGTGGGAAGTGGAGATACGTAGGAAGTAGCAGAAAATATGGTCTCAAACATGACTGACTAGCGGAGTTATATTAGTAAACAGATGGAACATTTGTATCCATTTGATGTCTTTCCAACTTTAAATCAGATGCGTTCTTTATCTTTTGATTGTCTTCGGTTTACTTATTCCATTTAGTTGATCTATTTTGTTATATTGATATATATAATTAATTTAAAACCCTTTTAATTTTAATTATTTTGGATTTGAGATTTTAATGAGATTTCATGCTTTTTTATAAAACAAAGAATATTAATAAACAATTGAATTGTTGGGGGTATGGGACATTTCATACAATTCTTGCGTTTATTAATATAATTTGTTAAATAGAGTTCGAATGAAAATTACTAGCTTCTAGTAAATATTTGAATTTACTATCTGGTATGGGACAGCTAGTTAAATTCTTGTGATTATCTTGAGTGACGGTAATTAACATCTAGAGTTGTATTATCTTAAGGTGTTTGGATTTCAGGCCGATAGATCCCTGGGAGACTGACTCATTTTTTTCAGCGATCTACAAGTCGATTCATTCTTAGATTTGGTAGGCAGACCTATTTTAGAGGATTAGGTTTGTTATGGTATGACACGGCTGGTCTTTTGACCCTTGGACAGGTATTACATGCAGACCTATCAGTTTATTTTGTGTACAGTGGACAATGTTTTCCTATTTTGTGGGATTAGGTAAATTTTAATAGTAGTCTATTTTGTGGATTAGACTATTATACTATATGGCGAAGTCCTTTTGGTTTATTAGACTGTTATCAGTTTATGTTGGCTTGTTAGACTCAGTGTCGCTATTTTTAAACTGATGGTTGACTACAATTATTATTTCATTAGGGATGATTATTTCTTCAAAGATTTTGGGATAGATATTTAGTAACTTTTGGGCTCTAGAGAATTTTGAATTGTTGTCACCATATTTTAGATGATAGTCCATTTAAGACTTGATATAGACTTCTGAAATAGTGATTTGGTTTGATATGCCTTATTATTATGATTATTTTGATTTGGGCATATTTTGAGATGACTTCTTTTATGGTTAAGTCAGAAATGGAATTATGAAATGATGATTTTATTTAATATGCCTTATTATGATCATTGGCTCTGCCATGTTTTCATTATGGCTTATTTATTGTTAAGTCGTATGTTTATGATATCAGTATCATCTCACCTTTCTATTAGATATAGTCTGACCCATTTGTTTTTATAATACTAGGGTCAGGTCGAGACTCTATAGGTACTTGGACTCGTCGACCTCGGGATTTTGTGTTAGCACTGGAGTAAACTAGTTTAACTATTTTAGTTTACTTCATTCTTGTATATATTGATATTTAGAAGGATATCTCATGTATATTATCTAGTAGTCACTATGTAACTGATACGGTATGTTGGATGTAATGAATATATATTATAGGGGTCTAGCACTAATATTTTATAGACTCACATTTTATTATGTATATAATGTACATTATTCTGTTGTGATCTATGACTCTAATTCTGATTTATTTATATTATATATTTTTCTGAATAATTTTAATCCGTGTGTTTATTACTTTATATTAATACCATACATGTCAAAATTTTCAGTTTAGGTCCTCAAAAGGTAATAAAGACGTATTTGTGTTAGTATAAAGATATATTCACATTCGATCGCCCTTAACCAGTCGTATTCTCTATGATATTAGATGACATTACCTGTAATGTTCTTTAACAATATGGGTTGAGCGGTGGGGTCGTTAAGTTATATCTTAATTAAGGCATAATTTTCATGCCTTTTGCCTTTTAAGCTTTATTCTCTATAATCAACTTCTAATGCGGTGTTGAGAAAAGTCCCTTTCACTTGCTTTTATCTTTTAAAAGATTTACTATTCAGATATGAAATGAAAATAGTCAGTCAATAATAAGGATTAGATCCACAATTCAAGATTGGTCCTAATTAACCAAAATAAATATGCAAAACTTAATTATTATATCTATATTGTTTAAGTTGGTGCATGAGTTTATTCAATGATTTAACTTAATCATTGAATATCCAATAAATATAAAATGAGTTTTAGTACTACCAATACCAATTATTCATGTTATTCCCGATTCTTTCCAGTATATGCCTATAACTTACATTATTCATATATGATTCACATCTCATGGAATATCAATTTTCACAATTAATTAGTAGCAATAAGTAAATTCTAAATCCATTTAGAGCTAGCATTAGTAATAAATGAATTTGATAAAATATATAGATTATACAAGATTTTAAGGAACCTAGGTTGTAACAGCATATATAATGCTTGATAAGGAGCATTACATTGAACAAAAATATAAATAGTCATCAAAACTACAAACACTAGAAAGACATTATTTGAATGAAAATTTATATCAAGCATTAATAAAGGAATGAAACCGTGGTGTACTGAAATGAACAATGGTAAAAGAAAGCCTATAATTCCATATTGATATTTTTATTTTTGAATAATGCTTACATATACATATAAAACTAATACATGCCTCCAGATCGACATTCCTTTATCTCTATCTAGGCTGCCTTTTATTTCCATCTATGCTTCTCTTACATGTATCATAATATCAATAAGAACATTTACTATAAAAAATAAATAGTTGAAATTTTGGGCATACAAGTTATTTTTTAGAGGAATAAAGCAGTGGAATTTCATTGTACATTTTAATTTGATGCTTAAAGTGAAGAGAACTTACTTTGAATTTTTCCTTGAATTCGGTGATTGCTCACCAAATCTTTTTTTACTTGCGCATACCTGTGGTGGAGCTACGTGATGCATGTCATTTATGAGTTTTCTTTGCAAAACAATTAAGATGTAAAAGTCACTTAAGAAGAGATTAGAAAACATAACATATCTTTTTTTTACTTCGAATGCTTTACTTATACCCTATTTTGAACCTTGTTTTGTAAATTTAGTGGTGGTACTCTTTGTATTTACTTGACCAACTTTTGTTGTCTTTGATTCATATGTTGTCTGCAACAAAAATATAAACTTATTCAAGTTTAGTAAAGCTCTCTCGGACCTAGTTCCAAAATATCATGTATACTTGTCATGTTTCCATTTAAGAATTGGTTAAGTGATATGCTTAGTTAAGGAAGTGAATTGTCCACATAAATTACAATAGTTCAAGACTTACATGTTCAACTGGAAACTAAATATAGTGAAAGTCAATGATTAACTGCTCTAGAATGTCAATATGTGAATCAGTGAAAGTCAACATGAATAAATTAAAATAATTTTCATACCTCCAGCAAACTCATCAATCATGGTTGTATACAGGTATGGAATCAGCTCCATTTCACAAGAGCTTTGGCCTATGACATCTCAGTTCCCCAACTAGTATGTTGGTCGACCATCCCACCTATTTCATCAATCTTTAGCCTATATATTTTATGTTGTTATTACTATTTGTATGACATAATTAGTCTGTCTCAACTATTTTCATGGTTATTTATTATGCTATTCATTGCATATTCTATTATGATCATCTGACTGATGAACTTTTCAAACTATTCAAAAATTTAGCACTTTTGTCACATATTTTTATAATGTCAACCTGATTCGTAAGATTTTAAATATTTTCATCTATAAGCATTTTAAATCTCATTTTTACAATGCCAACATAATAAATCTTATTTTTGCAATGTCAACATAATAAAATATGTTAGATAATGTCATAGATGTTAGATTTTAAATAAAATTATGTTTGGGTTAAGTTATTGAATACTTGAGTTATTTAAAATCATAGTTTCATTCAAATGTTAGATGTACATAACAATGTAATAAAATTATGCAAACTGCAAACAATACGAGCATGCACAAAGTGACGGATAAACCTTAATATGAGAAATGCATAGACCATAGTAACAAGTATAATTATGAAGGTGCATAACTTGTCATATCACAAGCTTACAACCTATACATGTTGTAATGGAAATTTCCATTTTAATCTTGGGTTATATTCAAAATCGATTCTCTCTATTTATGTATTATTGGTGAAGGTATCCAAATTTCAATAGCCAAAACGGAGCAATCTGTTGGGATATATTGAAGGCTGAGTGAAACCAACTCTTACTCTTAAGTCTGCACTTCTATCATATAGTGGTATTATCATGGATGATTTCTCAAATTAGATCTCCAAGGATAACACTCCATTCCTACCGAATTCCCTGTATTCTCTACAACTTATAGTTCTCAATTACAAAACCAATTATTATTTTCTTTATTTCCAAGATGCTAATAATGACCATGGCAATGACAATATCAAATAATTAGGTGTGCATTTTTTTTTTATTCGGAGAACACAAAGATTGATAAAGAAATGACTTCTGTTCATTTGTGAAATGTAGGACCGAGCAATAGAGTAAATAAAGAGACACAAGAGTTGCATTTAGAAAAAAAATCCAATGTAGAAGTCATGGATGATGGGTACAAAAGGAGGAAATATGGAAAGAAATCGGTCAAAAAAGCCTAAATCCCTGGTAGTTGCACTTATATTTCATGTTATAAAACGACCATTTCATCCTATGTTTTTATATGTTCATATGAACTCAAATTTCATGTCTAATCCTCTTTTGTGTATAACTCATGCTATAAAATAATCAGGAATTAATATAAATGCTCGATTGAAGGATGCAAATTGAAGAAGAGGGTTGGGAGAGACCCTTTTAATTCATTGTTAAATCCTTTTACAAATAGCAATAGTCCATTTAACCATAATATCACTAATTCACATTATAAAGAGCTATAAGAAATAAGAATAGTTTCATATAATCTATAAATTTGCTTGTGACTCTTTCGTCAAGAACTCACATATATAATACACATAAAGAGAAACATAGAGAATAGAACAGATGCTTTCAATAACATATGGGTTAATATATATCTTCTTAGTTATGTTCATTCAATTATTGATTAAGATCTCAAATATAATATGATTTGCATGTTCATCTAAATAAATCAAGATATCGTGTTATGGTTTATTTTATGTTTTGATGATTTTTTCTGACATAAATAATTAACAATCACTGAATTAATACTCAAGTACAACTTGAGCAATTGTACGTGATAAATCTTTTAGTATTTCAAATGTTGGAGTTTGACCAACATAAATTTGACAAAGAACATCGACGCAAATGATATATCGACATTTGGTAAGAATGATAGGATTATCAAAACAAAACCAAATCAAACCTTATATCATTTACTGTTATTTTCTTATGTTTCAACCCATTAACACAATCTAAAAGCGATGGTTGATCATCAAAGCTAGTGAAGAGATGTGTAGTATTTTGAACACACCTTCACAATATACACAAACTGTTAACCTGCCTTTTTGGCAAGGCAGCGTATAGGCGGATTTAACCCAATCGACTGCATGGTTATCGAGGTTGGAATACTCTGATTTTGACTCGACTGGATGGATAGACGATCAATCACGGATGATAAACGTGTTTAGGAAGCTAGGATTCGACATAGTCGATGGACAAAAGGCGCGAGATAGTTGAAACATGAGTTTCGACAAAAATCGGGTCGTTTCGGGATGGTTGAAGTTTGCTTCGAGTCACTTGTAGGTTTACTTTGGATTTTCACCTAGTTTGCTTCAAGTCAAATGAGGCTTTGCTTCGGGTCATATGAGATCGGTAAGTTTTGGAGGGGTCAGTGATAACTTCGGGTCGGTAGGCTATTTACTTCGCGTCACTACCCAGGTCACTTGGGGTCGGCGTATTTTTATGGGGTCGACATGTATCTTGAGGGGTCGGCATAAAATGATCGGTTCGACACTACTTCGGGTCAAGGAGCAAGCATCCTCGAGTCGGCAACAGGTTCTTGGATCGGCACAAAAGCTTGGAGATGGGGTCGGCATATTCTCAGGTCGGCATGTTCTTGCTTGGAGTCGCATGGCAGTTTGCTCCAAGTCATAGGTCAACTTGCTTCGGGTCACGACTCGAGTCACTTAGGGTCGGCTGTAAGGAGTTGGGATCAGCATGTTTTTTGTTGCTTTGGGTCAGTAATGGAAATACTTCAGGTTGGCCTTGGGGAAATCAGGTCGGCATAAAGCAAGGGGTCGGTATGTTTTTGCTTTGAGTCGTGGTGCAATCTGCTTCGAGTCACTGGTCAACTGGCTTCGGGTCATGACTTGGGTCACTTAGTGTGACGCCACACCCCGAGACCCACATTAACAAAGAGTATTACAGGGCAATACTGTCTACTAATGTAGAGAATAGGGCTAGTTAGGAGCGACCATCTATAGCCTTGTCTTAAATATCCATTGAATACGTCGATAAATGCTCTGTATTTTTTTTCTAACTCAAGTGGATCGACATGTCTAATAAATACTTAATACAAAGCCATATGTGGCTATAGGATCTATCAGAACAAAATACAACAACTCAAATGTAAAACATATCACAGAACAGCAGATCATCACATAAATATATACACATATACAGATACATCACAGAGTATACAAATTGATACATGTCAAGTGGTATAGCAACCACAATATACAAGCGAATCAAAAGAATATACATATCAGAGTAGCAAAAAAAAAGGACTACACAAAAAGCTATAACAAAAAGAGCTAGTAGAAAAGAGTCCATGCGGAAGTAGAATAGGCTAAGTCCAATATACCTAACCTAAAAAACCTCGGTCTGACGCGAGTATAAATACATGGGTCATTCTAGCTAAACAAATCAGTTTAAGAAAAAAAATAGATAATAGAAGCACAAGACATAGGTGATGTTCTTCTTAAGCAAGAAGAAACAATACTAAGTAAGCATGAGCATAAGTATGGAATGTATGGTTACTTCATGTGATGAATGGTATCACTACACAACTTATAATCTCAAAAAAGATAGAATAACCCATAAAACGCTAATTGTAGCGAGCCTCGTATCATTGACATTTCATAAAACATAAAATATGGTTTAGGGGAAAACCTAAACCTGCCATCTTGGCTAACCTAAAACATGCACAAAGAGATCTCTTCTCAAACACGCAATACGGCAAATATGTCTCCAATGAGGAGAATAAAATCTCAAATAAACACCAAAAGGCAAATCTCATATAATGCCGCCAAAAGGCAAATCTCAAATAACGCCAGTGTAGGCAATTCAAATCTCAAAAATAGAACTCCCAAAAGTTCAAATTCTCAAAAGGTAATCGCCACAAATATATATAGAATGGGTCAAAGGACCAATTCCGGAAAGGGGCGACAGACTAGGGAAAATAGTCAAAGAAACCATCTCAAAAGTGTTTGCACATGCATGTGACCGAAGCCTTGCCAAGTACTTTTATCTCAAATAGGTACCTCGTTTGAAGGTAAAATGTCACAATGACAAATACGCCGCAATGGCAAATACGCCGCAATGGAAAATACGCCGCAATGGAAAATGCGTCGTAATGTCAAACACCGTAATGGTAAACGTCTCGAAGACAAATACGCCGCAATGGCAATGACCCGAAGGTCCAGTACTAGCACGCCGCAATGGAAAATGTGTCACAAACTCTCGAATAGGAACCTGAATAGTGTTAATGTGCGTCCCATACCACACATTTGCACTAAACGGTTTACTAACCACCGAAAAATTTCACACTCAAAGCAGTAAAAAGTTTATCTCATCTCATCGGTAAACTCGACCCGAAGGTCAAAACGATAAAACGGACAAGTCAGGGATTAACCGATAAGATAAACGCACGTGTCCCATACCACGTGTTTTACCAAACAGTATAATTCTCCTTCTCATTCACTCGAATAGTGCAAAAACGTGTATTTTATATATAAAATAATTTATTTGAGAAAACAAGCTTTTAAAACCATTTTTCGAAATCAATTTTGAAGACAATATTTGGAAATTCCCTTGTTATAGAGAATAAATAGATTTTATAGTTTAAAATAATTTAAAAATATTACATAATAATTATTTTAAATGCCAATTTATTTTAAAAATTATTTCAAAATTGTTTGGAAAAATCTGTGCTCGAAATCGAAGAAATCACTCAAAACCGTCATTCAAATTCAATTCAAATTTGAATTTCAAATTCATCAAAACTTGGCTCGCCTATTGATAGGCATCATAGCCCTCAAAACATTTTATAAATATCACAAAAACAAGAAGTAAAGGTCAAAAGTCGGACGGAAAAAGAACATAAAACGCATAGGCAAAATAATACCCAGGTCTGAAATCTTCTCTGGGTTCAACTTTCGGACATGAAATAGGTGGTCAAACGACCTCTGATTGAACTATAAATTGGTGTGCACATAGTAGAAAACTTCAGCTTTCAAACAGAAAAATAATCAATGAATTCGGACAGAAAATGAAAAGGTTACGATGTCTCAAACATGGATTCAGGCCATGTTTGCAACAGTTCGAAAACAAAAGTGCCAAGGCCTGAAAACCATCGTGGGTTCAACTTACAGGCTGAAATAGAGGAACAAACGACATTAAATTGAGCTGAAAATTGGTATACACATACTACAAAACTTCATCTTACAAAAAAAAGAATCGATGAATTCCGACTAGAAATGAAAAAGTTACTCTGTTTCAAACATGAACTCAGGCCATGTTTGCAACAGTTTAAAAACGTGCCCTGGCCTGAAAACCATCCTGGGTTCAACTTACAGGCCTGAAACGGAGGAACAAACAACTTTAAATTGAGCTGAAAATTGGTATGCTCATACTACAATACTTCATCTTTCAGAAAAAAAGAATCGATGAATTCTAGTAAGAAATGAAAGAGATATGATGTCTCAAACATGGACTCAAACCATGTTTGCAGCAACTCAAAAAAAAGTGTACAGGTGATTTCCAGTCTACGCATTGATTCTACAGCTTCAGGTATCAAACGAAAGAGTTTTGCTATGAAATTTTTCATACTTATACTACAACACTTGGACTATCAACTGA
Organism: Allium fistulosum; assembly: GCA_030737815.1. Lineage (NCBI taxonomy): Eukaryota > Viridiplantae > Streptophyta > Magnoliopsida > Asparagales > Amaryllidaceae > Allium > Allium fistulosum. Next base: position 658,754,132 of record CM060904.1, read on the forward strand.
AGAAATCCGGCAGCATTTAGTTGCCGAAATTGCAAGAAATTGACACGCAAAGTGGAGGTCAGAACAGTTTTAGCACAAACAAAACTGCGTATAAAACACGGTACAAAAGCAAAAATTTTATACTTTATAGCAATTTGAAGCTTGGCTTCAGCTAGCATTTGTGAGTTTTGATACTCAACTTGTTTTTGAAGTGCAAAACCCGGATTTTTCACTGAAAGGTAGAAGCTTTGTGCAAAATTTGGCTTCAAGAACCTATAAATGAGCAAAAGAGAAACATGCAAACAAAAAGAGATTGTTACATACAAATCCAACTTAAAATTTTACATTTTTGATGAAATATTCAGTTTTGTAATGGATTACCTTTGAATTTCTCTTTAGATTTGCTAGAAACAACAATTTATTGAAGAAAATTGAAGATTTTAGCTCTAGGTTTAAAGAGGAGTGGAGTTTTCTTTCTTTTTCTCTATTTTGGTTTACAGAAGAAGATGAAGATGTAAAGTACGTACAGGAAGAAACTTCTCATTTCTGATTTAATTAGCTAAGTAGGCTTTGGACCCAAGATAAAAAAAAGAATTAATTAGCCTATATAACAAATTAACACTAAAACAAGTATACACACTTATGTAATAATCAAAACAACATTTTTCTTCAAGTTTTCTCTATAAATAAATTATGTAAACATATGTACAAGTTATATAAAATATTTTACACTTAATAAAAAGATAATTTATGTTATAAAAACATTTTTATTACTGAAAACCCTTATTTTTACATAAATGCACAATCTACACAAATAAATGCATAAAACACCATTTTTAACTTCAAAAATTACAAAAAAAATTATTTCTTGTGTAATAAAATTTAACAAACCATTTTCCATCAATTTTATGATCAAAACTTATTTTTAAACCAAATTTCACCTTTTTATTTAAATAAACAACCTCTAAAAATTAAATACTTCCTTTAAAAATTATTAAAAGAAGTAATTGGCAATAATTAATAAATTTTCTGCACTTTCTCCAAATAAAAACCACTTTCCATTCATTATTAACCCAAAGAAAATAAAATAAATTTCCAAACTTTATTTTCACATTTTATTTCCAAAATTAATTGTTTATTCCAAATAAACAATTTAAAATTTCCAATTTTATTTTAATTCACAATATTAAATTATAACTGCCGTCATAATTTAATATTTACAGGTATTCTCCAAAACAAGGGTTATTACAGACTTCCCCACTTAACAAAATTGCGTCCTCGCAATTCCTAGAGAAGAGTTTGTATTCAACACAATTATTTCATCAGTTCAAAAGAAAAGGACAAGCTTGAGTTAAAAATATTCTCACCATCGCTATGCGAAGAAATAAAACCAGGGTAGGATCGTTCCATAAACTCTTTGTTTTCCCAAGTGCGGTCATTGGGATTCGCGGACCATTGAACTTTAACGAGCGACACGCCCTTGTTTCGAAGGCGTCTCACCTCCGTAGCAAGTACGCGAATAGGCTGTTGCACAATAGATAGGTCCGGTGAGATCTCAAGCTCTTGCAAATCAGGAGAATCGATAATGGAATCTGACTCTCGAAGACACTTCCGAAGCTGAGAGACGTGAAACACATCATGAATGCCAGATCGATGAGCTGGAAGTGAAACTCTATATGTCGCAGGGCCAATACATTCTGTAATAGGAAATGGTCCTATAAAGCGAGGAGCTAATTTCCCAGTCGTACTGAAGCGCATAACCCCCTTCAAAGAAGAAACGCGAATAAAGACGAGATCACCAATAGAGAACTCGAGAGGCTTCCTACGGTTGTCCGCGTAGTATTTCTGGCGGCTCTGTGCCTCTTTCATTCTCTGCCGAATAAGAATAATCTTCTCAGAAGAATCACAAATAGAATCGGGGCCTAGAATAAGCTTCTCCCTGGATTCCAACCAACATGATGGTGATCGACATGGCCTTCCGTAAAGGGCTTCGAAAGGAGCCATACCGATACTAGACTGAAAGCTATTATTGTAGGAGAACTCCACAAGAGGTAAGTGATCCTCCAAACTACCTCTGAAATCCATAATACAAGCACGAAGAAGAACCTCTAAGTTACGATTCGCCCGTTCTGTCTGTCCATCAGACTGCGAATGATATGCTCTACTGAAGTTAAGCTTTGTTCCCAAAGCTTGCTGAAGACTCTGCTAGAAATGACTCATGAATAGCGGATCACGATCATAAACAATCGAGCTAGGAACACCATGAAGTCTCATGATTTCCTTGATATATAGCTTAGCCAGATGAGAAGCACTCCTATTAGACTTAGTAGGAATGAAATGAGCTGATTTGGTGAGGCGATCAACAATAACCCAAATGCTAGAATGGCCCGATCTCGAACGAGGTAGGCCGTCAATGAAATCCATCGAAATCTGATCCCATTTCCATAATGGAACCTCTAAAGGCTGAAGAAGACCAGAAGGGCGCTGATGCTCGGCTTTGATGAGTTGACAAGTCATGCACTTACTCACATAACTTGCCACATCATGCTTCATGCCTTCCCAATAATAATGGCGACTCATATCGGCATACATCTTACTACTGCCGGGATGGATGGTATACTTAGAACGGTGACAACCATCGAGAATGTCCTGCCTAAGTGCAGAACCAGAATGCACGACTAGACGGTTCTTCTTACGAAGACACCCACGAGAATCAGTACTGAATCCCTCAACTCCTCGTCACAGGACTCAGACTCACAAATTTGGATAAGGTGCACAAGATCGGGATCATGCCGTTGAGCATCAACAATACGATCCAATAAGCTGGGTCGAGCTTCCAAACTGAATAATAGAATAGGTGAATCATAAGATGGAGCTCGATCACGAATATCACAAAGAGATAAGGTCTCAAGAACATCCCACTCGGCCAGCATCATAGAAACGACAGCCGAATGTTTGCGACTAAGTGCATCAGCAACACGATTACCCTTTCTAGGGGTATACTGGATATCGAAGACATAAGAGGCAAGGAACTCGAGCCAACGCTATTGCCGCATATTGAGCTCCTTCTAGGTGAACAGATACTTCAAAGATTTGTGATCGGTATAGAGAATGAAGCGCTCAACTAAAAGATAATGTCATCAAATCTTCAAGGCGAAGACTATGGCAGCTAACTCGAGGTTATGAGTGGCATAGCGAACTTCATTCGGTTGTAGTTGCCTAGAAGCATAAGCAACTACCCGTTCTCTCTACATAAGAACGGCACTGAGGCCACATCTACTAGCATCGGTGTAGACAAAATGCTCACGATTCCCTTCGGGAACCACTAGAATAGGAGCATTAGTGAGAAGCTCCTTTAACTGCTGAAAAGAAGCTTCACACTTGTCGGACCAAATAAATCAAACGCCTTTCCGAGTAAGGTTGGTGAGAGGAATCACAATACGAGAGAAATCCTTAGTGAATATACGGTAATAACCCGCCAACCAAGGAAGATGCGAATCTCATGAATATTCTCAGGCCACTTCCAATTCTGGATGGCTTCGATCTTCGAAGGATCGACCGAAATGCCTTCGGAGGAAATAACGTGGCCTAAGAACATAACCTTATTCTCCCAAAAATGGCACTTAGAGAATTTGGCTTTAAGCTGATGCTGACGAAGAGTACTCAAGACAATTCTCAAGTGATTGGCATGCTCGGCTTTAGACTTTGAATAGACAAGGATGTCATCGATGAACACAAGGACAAACTTATCAAGATATTCCTAAAATACTCGATTCATAAGATCGACAAAGTTAGCAGGAGCATTCGTCAAACCGAATGGCATAACGAGCCACTCGTAAGATCCATAGCGAGTGCGAAAAGCTGTAAGGGGTATGCTATCTTCCACCACTCGGAGCTGATGAAAGCCAATGGTAAGGTCTAGCTGAGAAAAGACTTTAGCACCACTCAATTGATCGAACATATCGTCGATCCTAGGCAACGGATACTTATTCTTGATGGTTACCTCGTTAACTTGCGATAATCGATGCAAAGCCTAAGAGTACCATCAGACTTCTTCACGAAGACGACCGTGGCACCCCATGGTGAAGAACTAGACTGGATAAATTGCTTAGCTTCAAGCTCTAAAAGCTGCTTCTTGAGTTCCTCATTTTTCTTGGTAGACATCCTCGTGGGAGGACGACTAACTAGCTGCGCGCTTGGAATGAGATCAACGCGAAACTCGATAGCTTGCTTGGGTGGCAAACCCGAAACAGGCTCAAACACATCAGAGAAGTCACAAACAATAGGAATATGAAATATATCATCATCATATCGTGAGTGAAGAGAAAATAAAGATGCTTCAAAATTATCCACATTCTGAAGAATACGTGATAGCTGAGCAAATGAATCTGGATGTAGAAGATATAAAACTCTCTCAGAACAAATAATCCTGGCATTGTATTGCACTAGCCAGTCCATTCCCAAAATCATATCAAAACCCAAAAAAGAAATAATGTGCAGATTCACACGAAAAGAAAAGCCACACAAAACAATCTCAACATCCTCACAAAGCATGCTAAGGGTTGCGGATCTCCCGATAGGATTCGCAATCCTCAATGAAGTAACCAAACAAGAAACATCCAAAGGAACAGCATCAACGAACTCCTTCGATACGAATGAACGCGACACACCCGTATCTAAGAGGACTCGAATAGATCGGTCATGAAACAACAAAGAACCTTCAAGGATAGAAGGAGATGTACCTCTACGCTGAGAAGAACCTCCAGAAGCATCCACTACATTCAGCTTGCCAGATTTAGAATTATTCAGAGCAATAGGACAAGTGGAAATACAATAGCCTTCCTTCTTGCAATAGTGGCAGAAGAGAGGCTTAGGACAATCTCGAATCATATGGTCAGGAGAACCACAATTGAAACACCCCTTCCGAGTAGGAGATGCTCCACTAGGTTGAGAACTAGGACCAACAAACTTCTTCTTTTTTTGAAGAAAAGACTTCGGCTTATGAAATGGGAACTTCTTCTTATTAGGGTTCTTGCGAACCTCAGCCTCATCACCACTATCACACTCAATCAGAACTAAGGACTTCCCTTGCTTCAACTCGAGGAAGCGACGGGCGAATAAAGATTTCTCTGATTCGGGAACGAACTTAAGCTCAAATCGTTCCCTAAATTGTGTCCAAGAGAGAGTGGACTCATCGAGCTCGACAACGAGAAGCTCGTACCAGTCAATGGCATGCTCTTGCAACATGCTAGATGCTACAAGAACTCTATGATGGTCATAAAGATCCATGCGAGAAAATATCCGCTCGCACGTGCGAATCCAGGCTTGAACTTCCAATACAGACTCGGAGCCTTTGAATGGCTTGCCTCCGAGATGGGAAAATCACTACACATGCACGCAAAGGCAGACTTTCGTGGAGGAGATGCTGGTGTAGGAGCTGGAGGGTGAGTGCTCCTAAATAACTCCATAAACTGATCGGTAGACATATAAACGCCGTCCGGATGGCTGCCACTGGACTGCCCCGCATTCGAGTTTCATCCCATGACTCTTCCAACCATTAGCTGAAAGTTAAGATAAGATAAAGATTATTCATAGGGTAGATATCATAAATTCAAATATGGAATACTACGGAATTAAAATTGCATTCCTAGACGTATTCCTAAACTTCTACTTACCCCAAAGGATAAGAAAAGGTCAAAGGGATGGTGATTCAGGGATTCATAACACGTGTATTACACTTAGATGTACCGTAATATGTGTTTATGTTCTGTGTTTATCATATTTTATTCTGAATTCAGCTCTGATACCAAGCTGTGACACCCCACCCCGAGACCCACATTAACAAAGAGTATTACTGGACAATACCGTCTGCTAATATGGAGAATAGGGCTAGTTAGGAGCGACCATCTATAGCCTTGTCTTAAATATCTATTGAATACGTCGATAAATGCTCTGTATTTTTTTTCTAACTCAAGTGGATCGACATGTCCAATAAATACTTAATACAAAGCCATAGGTGGCTATAGGATCTATCAGAACAAAATACAACAACTCAAATGTAATACACATCACAGAACAGCAGATCATCACATATATATATATATACACATATACAAATACATCACAGAGTATAAAAATTGATACATGTCAAGTGGTATAGCAACCACAATATACAAGAAAATCAAATGAATATACATATCAGAGTAGCAAAGAAAAAGGACTACACAAAAAGCTATAACAAAAAGAGCTAGTAGTAAAGAATCCATGCGGAAGCATATTAGACTAAGTCCAATGTACCTAACCTGAAACACCTCGGTCTGACCTGAGTATAAATACACGGGTCAGTCTAGTTAAACAAATCAGTTTAAGAAAAAAACGATAACAGAAGCACAGGACATAGGTGATGTTCTTCTTAAGCAAGAATAAACAATACTAAGTAAGCATGAGCATAAGTATGGTATGTATGGTTACTTCATGTGATGAATGGTATAATACACAACATATAATCTCAAAAGAGAAAAAAATAACCCATAAAACACTAATTGTAGCGAGCCTTGTATCATCGGCATTTCATAAAACATCAAATATGGTTTAGGGGAAAACCTAAACCCGCCATCTTGGAAAACCTAAAACATGCACAAAGAGATCCCTTCTCAAACACGTCATACGGCAAATATGTCTCCAAAGAGGAGAATAAAATCTCAACTAAACGCCAAAAGGAAAATCTCATATAATGTCGTCAAAAGGCAAATCTCAAATAACGCCAGTGTAAGCAATTCAAATCTCAAAAATAGGACGCCCAAGTGTTCAAATTCCCGAAAGGTAACCGCCACAAATATATATCGAATGGTTCAAAGGACCAATTCCGGAAAGGGGTGATAGACTAGGGAAAATAGTCAAAGAAACCATCTCAAAAGTGTTTGCACGTGCATGTGGCCGAAGCCTTGCCAAGTACTGTTATCTCAAATAGGTACCTCGCATGAAGGTAAAACGCCGCAATGGCAAATATGCTGCAATGGCGAATACGCCGCAATGGCAAATGTCTCGAAGACAAATATGCCGCAATGGCAAACGCTACAATGGCAATGACTCGAAGGTCCAGTACTGACACGCCGCAATGGAAAATGTGTCACAAACTCTCGAATAGGAACCTGAATAGTGTTAACGGGCGTCCCATACCACACATTTGCACTAAACGGTTTACTAACCGCCAGTAAATTTCACACTCAAAGTAGTAAAATTTTTACCTTATCTCATCGGTAAACTCGACCCGAAGGTCAAAACGATCTAACGGACAAGTCAGGGATTAACCGAAAAGATAAACGCACGTGTCCCATACCACGTGTTTTACCAAACCGTTTAATTCTCCTTCTCATTCGCTCGAATAGTACAAAAACTTGTATTTTATATATAAAATAATTTATTTGAGAAAACAAGCTTTTAAAACCATTTTCCGAAATCAATTTTGAAGACAATATTTGAAAATTCCCTTATTATAGAGAATAAATACTTATAGCTTAAAATAATTTAAAAATATTACATAATAATTATTTTAAATGCCAAATTATTTTAAAAATTATTTCAAAATTGTTTGGAAAAATCTATGCTCGAAATCGAAGAAATCACTCAAAACCGTCATTCAAATTCAATTCAAATTCAATTCAAATTCAATTCAAATTCAATTCAAATTCAATTCAAATTTAATTCAAATTTGAATTTCAAATTCATCAAAACTTGGCTAGCCTATTGATAGGCATCATAGCCCTTAAAATATTTCAGAAATATCACAAAAACATGAAGTAAAAGTCAAAAGCCGGATGGAAAAAGAACATAAAAACGCATAGACAAAATAATACCCAGGTCTGAAATCTTCTTTGGGTTCAACTTTTGGACATGAAACAGGTGGTCAAACAACATCTGATTAAACTATAAATTGGTGAGCACATATTAGAAAACTTCAGCTTTCAAAAAAAAGAATCAATGAATTCCGACAGAAAATGAAAAAGTTACGATGTCTCAAACATAGACTTAGACCATGTTTGCAACAGTTCAAAAACTAGTGCCCAGGCATGATAACCATCCTGGGTTCAACTTACAGGCCTGAAAGAGAGGAACAAACGACCTTAAATTGAGCTGAAAATTGGTATGCCAATACTACAAAACTTCATTTTTCAAACAAAAAAAGAATCGATGAATTCCAACTAGAAATGAAAAGGTAACGCTGTTTCAAACATGGACTCAAGCCATGTTTGCAACAATTCCAAAACAAGTGCCCAGGCCTGAAAACCATCATGGGTTCAACTTACAGGCCTGAAACAGAGGAACAAACGACCTTAAATTGAGCTGATAATGGGTATGCTCATATTACATAACTTCATTTTTCAAAAAAAAAAGAATCGATGAATTCCAGTAAGAAATGAAAGAGATATGATGTATCAAACATGGACACAGGCCATGTTTGCAGCAATTCAAAAAAGTGTACAGGTGATTTCCAAGCTGCGCATTGATTTTGCAGCAAATATTTCAAGTATCAAACGAAAGAGTTTTGCTATGAAATTTTGCACACTTATACTACAACACATTGATCATCAACTGAAGAAAATCCGGTAGCATTTCATTACCGAAATTGCAAGAAATTGACATGTAAAAAGGATGTCCGAACAGTTTTAGCACAAACAAAACTGCGTATAAAACAAGATACAAAAGCAATTTTTTCATAGTTTACAGCAATTTGAAGCTTAGCTTCAGCTAGCATTTGTGAGTTTTGATACTCACCTTATTTTTGAAGTGCAAAACCCGGATTTTTTGCTGAAAGGTAGAAGCTTTGTGCAAAATTTGGCTTCAAGAACCTATAAATGAGCAAAAGAGAAACATGCAAACAAAGAAGATATTGTTACATACAAATCCAACTTAAAATTTTATATTTTTGATAAAATATTCAGTTTTGTAATGGATTACCTTTGAATTTCTCTTTAGATTTGCTAGAAACAACAATTTATTGAAGAAAATTGAAGATTTTAGCTCTAGGTTTAAAGAGGGGTGGAGTTTTCTCTCTTTTTCTCTATTTTGGTTTACAGAGGAAGATGAAGATGTAAAGTACATATAGGAAGAAACTTCTCATTTCTGATTTAATTAGCTAAGTAGGCTTTGGACCCAAAATAAAAAAAAGAATTAACTAGCCTATGTAACAAATTAACACTAAAACAAGTATACACACTTATGTAATAATCAAAACAACATTTTTCTTCAAGTTTTCTCTATAAATAAATTATGTAAACATATGTACAAGTTATATAAAATATTTTACACTTAATAAAAAGATAATTTATGTTATAAAAACATTTTTATTATTAAAAACCCTTATTTTTACATAAATGCACAATTTACACAAATAAATGCATAAAACACCATTTTAACTTCAAAAATTACAAAAAAAAAATTACTCACTTGTGTAATAAAATTTAACAAACCATTTTCCATCAATTTTATGATCAAAACTTATTTTTAAACCAAATTTCACCTTTTTATTTAAATAAATAACCTTTAAAAATTAAATACTTCCTTTAAAAATTATTAAAAGAAGTAATTGGCAATAATTAATAAAATTATTGCATTTTCTCCAAATAAAAACCACTTTCCATTCATTATTAACCCAAATAAAATAAAATAAATTTCCAAAATTTATTTTCTCATTTTATTTCCAAAATTCATTGTTTATTCCAAATAAACAATTTAAAATTTCCTATTTTATTTTAATTCACAATATTAAATTATAACTACGATTATAATTTAATATTTACAAGTAATCTCCAAAACCAGGGTTGTTACATTTGGGTCGGCTATGAGGAGTTGGGATCGGCATGTTTTTGGTTGCTTTGGGTCGGTAACGGAAATACTTCAGGTCAGCCTTGGGGAAATCAGGTCGGCATAAAGCAAGGGGTCAATTTATTTTTGCTTCGAGTCGTACTGCAATCTGCTTCAAGTCATAGGTCAACTTGCTTCGGGTCATGACTTGGGTCACTTGGGGTTGGTTGTGAGGAGTTGGGATCGGCATGTTTTTGCTTGCTTTGTGTCGGTAAGGAAATAATTCGGGTCGGCCTTGGGGAAATCAGGTCAGCATAAAGCAAAAGGTCGGCTATGAGGCAGCATACATGCAGATTTAACCCAATCGACTGCACGGTTATCGAGATTGGAATACTCTGAGTTTGACTTGACTGGATGGATAGACGATCAATCACAGATGATAAACAAGTTTAGGAAGCCAGGATTCGGCATAGTCAATGGACAAAAGGCGCGAGATAGTTGAAATATGAGTTTCGACAAAAATCGGGTCGTTTCGGGATGGTTGAAGTTTGCTTCGAGTCACTTGTAGGTTTACTTTGGGTTTTCAACTAGTTTGCTTCGAGTCAGATGAAGCTTTGCTTTGGGTCATATGGGATCGGTAAGTTTTGGAGGGGTTGGTGATAACTTCGAGTCGGTAGGCTATTTACTTCGCGCCACTACCTGGGTCACCTGGGGTTGGCATATTTTTATGGGGTCGGCATGTATCCTGGGCGGTCGGCATATAACGATGGGTTCAGCACTACTTCGGGTCAAGGAACAAGCATCCTCGGGTCAGCAACAGGTTCTTGGATTGGCACAAAAGATTGGAGATGGGGTCGGCATATTCTCAGGTCAGCATGTTCTTGCTCGGAGTCGCATGGAAGTTTGCTCCAAGTCATAGGTCAACTTGCTTCGGGTCATGACTCGGGTCACTTGGGGTCGGTTGTAAGGAGTTGGGATTGGCATGTTTTTGGTTGCTTTGGGTCGGTGATGGAAATAATTCGGGTAGGCCTTGGGGAAATCAGGTCGGCAAAAAGCAAGGGGTCGATATGTTTTTGCTTCGAGTCATACTGCAATCTACTTCGAGTCACAGGTCAACTTGCTTTGGGTCATGACTCGGGTCACTTGGGGTCGGCGGTTAGGAGTTTGGATTGGCATGTTTTTGGTTGCTTTGGGTCGGTAATGGAAATACTTCGGGTCGGCCTTGGGGAAATCAGGTTGGCAAAAAGCAAGGGGTCGGTATGTTTTTGCTTCGAGTCGCATTGCAATCTGCTTCGAGTCACAGGTCAACTTGCTTCGGTTCATGACTCGGGTCTCTTGGGGTCGGCTATGAGGAGTTGGGATCGGCATGTTTTTGCTTGCTTTGGGTCGGTAAGGAAATACTTCGGGTCGGCCTTGGGTAAATCAGGTCAGCATAAAGCAAAAGGTCGGTATGTTTTTGCTTGAAGTCACATTGCAATCTGCTTTGGGTCAAAATGGAGGCTGCTTCGGGTCACTACCCGGGTCTCTTGGGGTCGGTATATTTTGTACTCCAAGAAATTAGTGGTCGACAGTATGGACTCGACTATGGTTTTGTTGGGCCCGTATCGCGTAGGAAGCTCAGTAACCCAGATTTTGCCTATAAATACGGTAGGTGGGGCTTCAGAAAAGGGATCCTCATTTTGTTCTTCCATAACTTCTTCTACAAAGGCTGTAAAAGTTACTCTGCCATTTTTTGTTTTAAAAACTTGGGATTGTAACTGTAATCAATTCTCTATCAATAAAAAGGAAATTTCTAGAGTGGACGTAGGTCGGAGTTAGCCGAACCACTATAAATCCTATGTTATTACTGCTTTCTTTTTAATTTTTTATTGTTCTTCATATTATACTCTATACATACACTATATCTGTGATCTGTGATTGTTAATTGGTGCTTTCAACGGCATTTGGGTGTGAGTGACCATTTTTGGTGCTAACACACACTTTTAGTGTGTAGAAAGTATGTCAAGATTATATATCATCGGTCTTTAATTTTCCAATACTGTAACAAAGAAAAATAGTTGAATTAAAGGGAAGAAGAAAAAAATGTTACCCAAAGCATTCTGAACAAGCTCGACATAACGATTATACCTCCTATCATGAACCGCCTCATGCAACCTAACAAGCAGCCATATGGTATACAACTGCTAGAAGTAGGTCGCCACCACCGCAATGACCCCTTACATTCACCTTAGAAAAGCAAACCCCAGTCGCAGCAACAATGCTTGGAACCCTATCCCTGCGTTCAGGTTGTGGAATGCCACATAATGCACATTCCCATTCCTCGACTCTGTTATCGGTAGCCACACTCCTTTGGGTTCTGCTTTGTTAGATGCTCCACCTCGTTTAGGTACCTTTTCGTCATTAATTACCATCAATCGTCCATCAAAATTTTATTAACTAACTTAAAATCCAAAATAAGTACCTTTTGGTCCTATTTCCTTTCACAATCTGAATATTCATTGCTCATTGGAGTTTGAATGTTGTGTAGCTGTGCCTCGACGTGTTGTGCCTTAGAGTGTTGTGCCTCAACGTCACTTGCTGAAGTCGTCGGTAGTTTGCTACTCCTTAGTGCTAATGTGACATTGTCTTCTAGGGATTAAACTCTGCTAACATTTAGGCAACAATGAAATTAGAAATTAAGATTGAATCAAGAGCACAGTGAGTGGTGAGTTGAAGCGATTTTGGATTAGGGCTTTGGATTGGGGAGGTAGGCAGAAGCGGCTATAGAGGAAAATAAATTTCTAGCGATGAACGAAAATTATAAAGGCAAACCGATAGGGTTCGAAATTCGATTGATAAATTTTCACTATTTATTTTTTATATATTAAATGTTATTACTTTGGTTGCTAACACAACTAAAGCAAATGAGTGGTCTATTGCTTCGATTGTGTTAACAACCGTAGCAAATAACTGACATATTGATTTGCAAGGGTCTAGTACCTACGGTTGTTGAGGAGGGACTGAAGCAAATGATCCTATTTACTTTGGTTGTTAACACTACCGAAGCAAATAAGGTGAGATAACATGCATATTATATACTAGTGATGGTCCATAATATGTGGAACTAAATTAGATTAGATTAATAATATAAATATATTATTAATTTAATTAATAAAGTGATTTAATTACAAGAATTTCCTAATGGAAATTTAATTAATTAAGTGTGGAACATTTTAAAAGGTTAATTGGATGGACCAAAACTAATTAGAGCAAGTATGGTTGTCCTTGTTAATAAAAAAAATTAGTGTTTTGAGGGGAAAGATGTGTGTTAAGGAAAATTGAATTATTGCAGCTAGGCCCAAAACTACTAGCCCATTGACCTTAGCCACATTCTCTAATTCCATCCCCTTATTCTTCATTTCATTTCATACCCAAAAATCCAAAAAGAAAAATTGAAGAAGAAGGAGAAAATTCAAGGGAAAAGAAGAGAAATCCAAGCTAAAGAAGATTAAAGGTTTCAACTATAAAAAGGGAAGAGATTAGATCAAGTTTTCTTGAGCTATGTGAGTAAAATCTTTCTCTAAACCCCTCCTTAGCTTGTATAATTTCGAATTTTGTTGTAAATGATATTTGGATGATGTTTAATGTATTTGAATAATTGAACATTATTTTACTCATGGTTTAGAATTTAATTAAATGGAATTAAGTCATGTTTTAGGGCAAAACATGGTTAAGTTACACCCAAGTGCCACAAAATTTTAATATGATGTGCTTAATGATGAAATAGAGGTGGGATTTTTATTTCATAATTTTTGGAGTTAAAATGAATTTTACGAATTTTCTAAGTTGAGAAATTGATTAATTTCGGGTTAATTAATTATTATTAAAAAATATAATTAATTATTTCGACTTGAATGAAAACATGATAAAATTGATTTTTAGTGAACTTTTAAGATTTTTCCCCTCAATATTCCATTTTCTATGAATTATTTAGTGAAGGAAAACAATAATTTTTTAAGTAAAATTTTATTGATTAATTAGTTAATTAATGGTGCGATTAACCAATTCTGAAAATAGAACTGAAAAGTATGAAGCTAGCCAACGAAAACTCAACATCAATTGGGGTTAGGTGAAGTGGAAATACTAAATAGGGTAAGAAATCAGTTTTCAAAAATATTACAAGTGTGCTACTTAGCTAACAATGGCCCTTACTAAATCACTATGGACAATATTTGACTCACGATGATACATAAATTGGCTAACGTGCGATGTTGTGTCAACTGTCTACCATGATAAATTAGAAAAATAATTATTCAATGGTAGCCTTTTTGGAGTTACACACGTAAAGCAAAACAAGAAAATCAGCATAATAGAAAATAGAATTTGTGGCTCATGAGGGGACAGCTCGTGAAAGCTACAGTTGGAAATATGATAACACACGAAGGTAAGAAAAAATGAAGTAGCACTTTAAGACTAAAATAAAATAAAAAAGAGGAAAATTTGATGACAGCTCATGTGCTGATCACGATAGCTTAATAGGGACGATTCACATGGATATTGTTGGATAACTCATGAAAGCCTTTCAACACACGAAGGCAAGAAAGAATAAACAAAATAAATATATCACGAGAGCTTCAATTGGATGACATATGACAATTGTCGTTGGGGCTTGCACGGATCGTTAGTATAACTTTTATTGAATAAAACATGACGGATTAGCTCAGTAAAGACACAATAGCTTAGGTATTGCTAACCCACGATGACATTGTTTTGTAGATCCCGAAGGATATTCATGAGTCTTATACATGATAACTCGTGTAGTATTAACTCACAAAGGCAAGAATGCCTCAACACATGATAGCATGCATGTCATTACCACACGATGGTCTAGGAGATAGTTGGTTCACAATGGCTATGGAGTATCCAATACACAACAATTGAATACAATGTGTGATAGCTTGGGAAACTATATTTTTCTGAGTAAAATCACAAATACTTGGGGTCGCTTTGGAAAATAGTTTCCAAATGTTAATGAACTATTTCATAGAGGTAAAATCAAAGTGGAACTTTGGTTAGTTAAAATTACGTTAACTTGTTTTAAAATGAAGAAAGCTTAAAGAGGCTAATAACGATAGGGTAATATTTTAATAAAAGGATAAAGATGTTTTATCTAAATGTGTAGGGTACACGATTAATGAATGAATGAATGTATTGAACCACAATCATAAAAATATGCCAACTCAAAGAGTTATCGGATGGCAAGGTGCCTTGACAATCAGTCTAAAATCCAATGGTATATGGCAGGTTGCCACGATAGAATTCAATCACAAAAGATTTATAAACTCTGAAGGGGAGTTATTGTAGGGTGCTAAAACATCAGATTGATGTTATAACTAAAATACATCAACAGCATGAACGATTGCATTTAAGGGACTATGAGAGGTTATTGACGCTTAGTAAAGATGCTTACTAGAATGTATCCAGAGTGTTTACATTCCACCTCTTAAGGGAGCCCAGGGGACTTTAGTTAGGGTAGCTCCTATGGGAAAATGAGTCAATATTTTCACAAAGTAATGTTGTTCGACTAAAAGATAAATTAGTGATAGACAGGCCTAGGAAGGTAATCACTAAAATAAGGTTAATGATAACTCAATGAGGAAATCCTAAAAGAAAAGGTTAGGTAATGGATGAATGAATGATGACTGGTTTTATGATTTGGTACATTACTAGATATTAAATGTAGGGAACACTTCTTGTTTGAACATATGCACTTAGTTATTTTCTAGGATATATTGTTGTTACACATTATAATGTATTTTGATGTTGATAAAGTGAGGGGAAGCTCATTCCGTGTTAGTAGTGTGGTCTTACAATGGTTGCTTAGGGTAAAGGTTTTACTCATATTAGGCTTTATGTTTGACCTGTGTTTTTATTATTTTCCGTAAACTCACAAGTAGTCTTTTGAGTAGGCTGAGTTTATGGATTAGATAGATATTCCTTTTGGAAAGATGAATAAAGATGTCAAAGACGAAGCAGAAGGATTTCTATTTAAATAAAGATAGTTTGAATTCTGTTATGAAATACAAGGATTTATAAATGGTTATGTATAGTGTTGGCATCATCATATGTCGAACATACATTGCTTTATTTTCTATTGTATTTACACCTATATGGGAAAGATTTAGGTTTAATGATGTAATGGATTATGCAAAACAATTTGATGTAATGGAAAACATATTTAGTTGTCTGTTTACTTAATGTTGTAAAGAAATTTATACTAAACTCACTTTGTCGCTTGAAAACAATTCTGGAGATGATTGCAGCATCATCGACGTTCATTTTTGGATCTTAAAGTGGAGGATGTTACACGAGCTCTATAAGATCTCCTTCTCGTTAGTCTTTTTATCTCATCCTTTAATATACAACACTCATTGTTGGAGTAGCCATTGATTTGATGGAACTCATGGAATTTTCCATGGCTGCAAGGTTCCACCCTTCTCCCTATTCTGGTAGCAGACGGACTTTTGAATGGTACTCAGTCCCTGGTTGTAAGATATATAGATACCACATATCGAGTTAAGGTGGCATAGTTTGCATACCTAAGCTTATATCGAGTGCCTCTTATTGTTATTTTTCCGACCAATACTTCAACGGTCGGTTATTTCATTGGCTTCGGCTTTGTTTGAGCACAGGTTTCATCTTCGCTATCTAAAAGGTCAGCATATCCATTCTCATGATGACATCCATCTATTGATAGAAATCAATTAGGGACGTGGTCGGCTGCTGCTGTAATTCCTTCCACATTCTAGATTTATATCTGACTCATTAGCAGAGGATCACAGCCATGCTGTTCTTGCCAACACCCCTAGCCCAGTTGGACTCTTCATTGAAGTCATTCACATACGACCAAAGATTCTCGGCTGACCCTAGCCTAATGTTACTAGCTCGGTAGCAATCATGGAAAGAGCCTAGGAAGCAATGAGTATGGTCTTGAAATATGTGCAGAGCAGGGCCTAAGAATGGATGTTACCTAGTTGTAGATGTAAGAACCAGTAAGAGGTGGGTCTAATAAGAGTATATAGGATGATTAGACACTTCGCAGTGCTAGAAAGCTAGCCGACCCAGGTGATGGAGTTAAAGGCACTGATGTGATCCGATGGATCAACACTCCCATCGTATATGTCAATAAGCAGCAAGGCATACCGTCGATGGATTTATGATTTAGGATTTCCCAAGAAAATGGTTCCATGTTTTCATCATCGGATAAAGCTTCGCCACCAGCATTCCAGGCTTACATTCTATTGAGTTACCGGCGAAGACGATTCATTTTCTCCCAGAGGCTAGCATCTGCCTACTACGGGAGTGTTTGGCCAACAACCAACACTGGGCTTAGTTGGCGTCTCTGTAGAGTGGGAGAACAGTGGTGATGATACATAAAGAGAGTGTGCATAGAAGAAAAATTAAAGAAAGCCGAGAGCTTTTTAGAGAGGCCCTCCTTCTAGTGCCAAAGTATTGATTAGAAATTTAGCCAATCCCATAATTAACCAATTACGTTTGTATTAGTAAAGTTTACTTACTAATACAAGGCTTAAAATGTAAAATGAGGAGTAAAGCAAGCTGATAGCGTAACCGACAAAAGGTATAATGAGGTTTGACAGAATCTTGCCTACGTCCACTATAAAGATCTTTTACGATGTTTATCTCGTACAATCACAAGGAATTACAAGAGAATAATAAGAAATTTTGCACTTAATCTTACAATGATACTGAACTTAAGAGTTTATGAGGAGTTGCTTGCTGCGAATGAAGATTCTAAGCATATAAAACAACTAAATTTCAACTCCTTTGATTTTGTATGGCAAGTGGTATTTATAGCAGCTGATATGGGCAGTGGATGGCTACGTTTGCATAATGAAACAAATGGGAACCACTCCTGGGCTTTGATCCAGTTGCTTGGATGGATGGAGAACAACTATAAAGGTGGTATGAGTATGTGGCTGAGGAGCACGCTAGCTGCGATTCTATATAATGAGTGTGTTTTGTGCTTAGAAAAGCGGCATGATATAAGAGTTGGTACACTTTTGGCAAACAGGATGTAGTTGTAGGTGTACTAAGCCGTACTAGGCTATATTTTTTGACGTCTAGAAGACTTCTCTAGGTAGCAAAGATGTAGAGAGTCTTCTTGCAAATTGACAGTCGGTTGCTTGTTGTTGAAGCTTGCTGAGAGAAAAGATGAAAATGCTAAGGCTGAAGAGTGAAGTAACGAGCCAAGACATAGTTATGAAACCAGATGCTAGGGACCGGTTGTACGCGGGCTGAGAGAGTCGGGCCGTAGATGGGTCGTTTGGATCCAGACCAAGTCATATGAGATGGCTGTCGACTTGTGCCAGGCCCGGCTTGGCTTAGAAGTCCATGCCAACCTATTTATGACTGCAGTTATAAATAGTCATTATTGAATGGTACCGCTTATGAAATTATAAAATATGATTTTTTTAAAGGTCTGTAAGCAATGAATTCGGCCAAATTATCACACCATTTGAGACATGGTATAGTGGACCATGGTTTACTGGTTCGGTTGTGTTAATAAACTAGAGAGATGCAGTGTTGATGAAGAGAGATGGTGCAAATAATCATTACTGAATGGTACCGCTTAAGAAATTATAAAGTATGATTTTACTGAAAAGGTCTTTAAGTAATGATTTTGGCCAAATTATCAAACAACTTGCTAAGGTGACATGTGAACGTTAATATTTGAATTGCTTAATATGAATTACTGACAAAATTCACACCTCTGATTCCCACAATCGTATTTGTGAATTTATCGAAAAAACACACGATCTAATTAATTTATAAAATATTGTAAATTAATTAAATTACTTAATATTTGAGAAATATTAATTAATATTTAATTTATTTTATATTTGGGAGTTGTTTATAGTTATCTGGATGCATATATAAAAGTTATATTTGCAATTATATTTGTGTAAATTGATATATGATATCAATGTAAATTTAAATGAATTTAAATAAAAGATAATTGCATATGAGATTTATAGAACTTTGTTCCATAATTTTGCAATAATATGGCCGACCTCATATTGACCATATTGTAGAGAGGGGTGAAGAGAGAGAGAGAAAAATTAAGGGAATTGGTTTGGAAGTTTTAATTCAAAGAATGAGAAAATTTTCATTCTTTCGTTTAGAACAGATCCATTAATTCATTTCCTCTATTCTTTCCTTCATTCACTATTTTTCTCTCATCCTTCCTTACCATGGAAAAAATCTCATTGCTCCATTCAATAAATTTTGCAACTCCAAATCAAATGAAAAACATAAAAAAAAGTAAAAATCAAGTGGTTTATCCTTCTTGTAAAGCTGGATGTGGATTTACTTAGAGATCCGACGAGAAATCTCAAATCAAGGTGTCAAAAGGACTGGATCTACAAGGTAAATTTATATTTTTTCTACGCATTTAACATGTATACCCTTGAGCAATTTTATGTGTGTAATATATATTTAAATTTCCATTGTGTTTTAACTGAATTTTATAGGTGTGTTGTTTATAAATTGAATCAAATTAAAAAAGAATAAACACTAATTTGACCTCTATATCATCAAATTATGTATTTGTGAACCATCTCTTTTAAATGTATTTAATATAATATTGAACGATGTGTATTTTATGTATGTGTGTGTATGTTTATATATATATATATATATATATATATATATTCAATGATCAATCTTTTTGGATATAATCAAATGCAAACATATGCACAAACACACACAAACAGAGATATGTATGTATGTATGTATCTATGTGTGTGAATTCAAAATTGTTGTCTTATTTTTGTTTTGAATCATGATAATTATTTTGACTACTATCTAAATATGTACATAAATTATGATTATGGAAGTTTGTTTATATCATACACAGACATATATATACATACATATATAAATTTACAATTGTTATTTCTACACAAAATCAGAATTAGATATATGTGTTTCACAGTATGTTTATTTAATTATTTTATACAGTGTTGGCTGATCTTTTCATGCAAGTTATAGTTATATAAGTTCATATACACTATCTCTGATCTTTTGGCTATGAATAAATTGTGAATTTTAAAAATTACTTTATCTAGATTAAATCTACACTTAGTTAGGATTTTACATGCGAAGGTCTAAAAACTTTCCAAAATTTTAGATGTTCATTAGATCTTTCCTCAATCAAAGATTTAAAATTTGAATTTATTACATTAATTGCTCTTGAATCATTACTTAAATAAACATAATTTTAAGACAATTTACATATATACATACATATATATATATATTATATGTAGATATGTAGTGATACACAAATTTATAAACTATTTTGTTGCCATATCATGTCATACATTTGCATTTTACATTGTATATGTTCATGTGACCTTTCTCCTATCCAAAAGTGGTAAATGTAACTCCTATTTATGATCTATTAATTTCATTTTACATTGTATATGTTCATATGACCTTTCTACAATTTTGTTCATTTTACATTGTATATGTTCAAATTTATGATCTATTAAGTTGCTTCCATTAACAATTTGACCCTTTACATACCTAAATAATTGAACACAAGCACCTAACCAGATTAAACTTGCTTCAAGTCTTAATGTTTGCTACATAATTTGAAATATGAACATATTTGATATATTCAAATTTCAAACCTAATGAACATTAAATTAAATAAGTTATTATGGTTAATTAATTGAAATAAGAACAATATTAATAAAATATGATTTTACTAAAATCAATTAGAGGATCTAGTGAAACCCACTAGACTTCATAAGCCCAATTGATCCAAATAGGAAAAAAAAATTGAAATTCACCCAATTACCCATTGTTGATTGGCCTAGTTCTCTGACTATCCTTTCTACTAAACACTTAGAAACATCAACTAACAAAATGATAATCTCAAGCACTATGTCATCGCTTATATCAACCCTAAAGACCACTCCACAACTAAACCTAAGGATTTCTATTCCATTGTAACAAACCGACATTCACAGCCATATGACACGCATAAATCTAAGGGGCTATAAACGACGGATCGTTAGGGTGAAATATGATATGAACATTATACAAAGTTATCTACTCTTAACTACAAATTTTTGAGTCAAAGAAGAATTAAATGAAATAAAATATAATATAACATAAAATAACTATCTGAATTAATTGGGTAATAAACTTAAGTGTTATTACATCATTCTAAAATAATACTTTCATGGTACGTAGTTTAACATAGTTATATGATATCGAAATAGTGGATAACAAGATATAGCAACATAAATATTATGGCTCCATCAAATCTACATTATCATCTACTCACCTCAAACACTCACATGATCCATATCAACCTATCCTAGGTAGATACAAAAGAGAAATGTAGAGATGGTATCAGATATAATCCTAATGAGTGAGAATATATCTCCAAGTATATGATACCAACATGGTAATAAAACATTATAATAGATTACTCCTACACTTATTATCTTAAGGGTTGTTCATCACCATCAGTATAGTTTGTCATCCATAGAATTTTAGTGGTGTTGTTCCCATGATCAGAACATATAACAGTACCATCAATTAACTTAGGGATTACAATAAAGGCCGATAGCATCCAATTACTGACCACGTGAAAAAGGTCGACAACACCTCCATACTGATATAGTTTATAACTACTTAGCATACCCTATTGTTATTATTTTGGTTACCATATGCTTTCTTACAAAGTATCGGCTATATGTTGTACCTTGATCCTTCTATAGCCGACCTACAAAAACTAAAATTCCGGTACAATCACTATAGTGAATCAGATATATGTCTCTATCTTTCCTACCTTATACACTGTATGTGATATGACCCAGCCACATATAGTAACTAACTTGTCTTATATCAATCATATCGAACATCTTCTCATTTTCAACATGTATCGACACACATTCTCAATAATGATCAACTGGAATATTACTATTAACATTCCCATACACATCACTTAGTGTCATAACATTGTTACTTGGTCAAGCTAAACACCCTTAACCATCTATATCGACCCTTATGGTTCTGGGGTCAATCTTCATAAACTACAAATATTCAAACGTCTAGTAAACACTTTAAATGTTTTGATTCCCTTTGAAACGTATACCGTTCAAATGTCCGACTTGCCAATGGAAAATCCCATCAGCTCTTTAAACATCTAAACCCATGATTCAGATGATTTAATCAATATTTCAAATGTTCAAACTTTATTTTTAGACATCTGAAATAGATGCAAATGTTTCTTTTGAGTTTTTACTGTAGGTTTTGAAATCTCTAGTTTGTTTATTTCAAACGTCTTAATTGATGTTAAACTCGAATTTTTGTTATTTCCTTGAGTTTTTCTGTTAACAACTTATTCATCTTCATATTAATTACATCAATGCTTTAAATTCTTAATGGAAGGTAATACAACTTTTTTATGGTTGTTCTATCTAAATTGTCTTACTAATGCTCAACTCTCTTCTTTATCACAACACTCAATAACTTCGTTATCGGTATAGTTCATCTCTTATCAAATCTATCCCTATATTTATCAGTATGTTTACTTGTAGTAAAACTATGGTTTTCATCATTTTGTTTACAACATCTTACGTTATGAAAACCCATACATCATACGTCATCATTTACATTGGATAATACTACTTATAGTTCATATATATGTATATATCCCAATCATCTTCTCCAATGAAGGACATATCCCTACAATAATGTCAAATTATCATTTCTAAACCCAAAATTCAATGTCAACATTTCAATTCAACATATAGCCATGATTAATTCATGTAACCTATGGCCATTACCCTACTATATGCTATAAAGCTTAAATAAAAGTGTATATTGTAATATAATAGAGTAAAAAATTTCCCACTCACAAGTTATCCTAATTATGTTGGAATCCTCTATATCTCAATTTTTGGAATTGCCCTAATCTCCATACTCCATGAATCACTTTAGTTGTTATATCACTTTGTCCCTCTTCTCGTCTAGATTCTTTTAATACCAAATTTTGTTTGGAATTGATGGAGAATTGCCTTTGGATTTGTAGATCAAGATTTATATTTTTAGGTTGGTTTGTTAAGGAAGAAAGAAATAAAGAAAGTAAATAGCTATACTCACCTTTTTTGAATTTGGAAACAAATATTAGTACCTGTTTGGTACTAATGGGCTATTGGACAACTAAAATTTTCTTTCAGTTTATCTAGTCTAGAAGTTTCTACAGTGAAACTTGATAAGAAAAATATATTCTTCGAAATGGTACAAGTCTTCATGATTAATTCATTCATTTATATGAATTCAAAGTTTTCCCTTCTTAGTAAAATTGCCATTTTACCCATAATTAAGATATATTTGAGTATTAAAATTTATGGGAAATTATATTCTTGCCCTACCCCAAAACAATTTCATATTTGAAATTCCAAATGATGGACAATGTAACTTGCTTTCTAATATTTCAACTATAGTACATAAGCATACACATAATATACAGCTACACATCCCTTTATTCATCCACTTGACATTCATATCTGCATGTAATCCATTAAAAATCCAACAAAATACATGTGGATGCAACCAACATATAGGTATGAGTATGAACGATGTCCATACTACGATATTAATATGCAAAAATGCAAATAGTGGCCATGCGACGACCACCCTACACCTTTGGTACGAAATATACCTGTAAGGTGCGCTACAACGGTATCCGGTTGAAGCGAAGTGGCGGTAAAGGGTAAAGTAACTAAAAATCCAAGCATAACTTATCATATATCTTACATCATATCGAATAAAATATAATAGCATCATAGATGTAAAATAGGTGAGAAAGATATGTATAACCAAAATGAACGTAAATAGAATACCTGAGTACATCAGTTCACAACAACTATACAAATCAAATGGAGTAAAGTTTATACATCATTAAAATAAACTCAAAGGAAACCTTTCTCTAATAATAATGACAAGTATTGGTGGCTCCACAGTACCACCAGCGGAATAGCAATAAGCTCTAAAGACAAGATATATATACATAAACACCAGCTTCCTGCCCATCCTCTAAATAGCTACATGCGCTAATGCAAACCTACAATCTAGTAGTTTGCTCATTTAAGAGTACTTGAGTTAATAAGAAGCACATCATAAAACCTTTCATCAGACATCAGTCTGGTGTGAGTGATAAACATATCTTTAAATACTGTAGATGTCAATATTGAAAAACAGGAACACCAAGTATAAGAAATAATACATGACATGTCCTTGCGTCCAATAAATTGGCACATAACACTTTATATATGCTACATTACCATCATATGGGTATACTACACTAATTATAACATCAGGTGTTATGGTACCTAGCTCAATAGTACCTACATCATAATACATTTATCGAAATCCTACATCAATCGCCCAATCATTAAAACATAGGAAACAAATGGTAAACACATAACAACCTCCATTGAGGTTTCATGTCATTACAACCAACACTAAGGTCTCCCATCGCCTCAACCATAACTAATGTACAACATCCACACGGCCACCGCTAAGGCCTTACACCATCATAACCATCAATAGGGTACCACATCATCATGACCATCACAAAGGTCTTCCATACCCATAGCTATCATTGAGGCCTTGAATCACCACTAAGATGCTCCTGGATATATGATAACTCATACAATCATCACATTGGTTGGAGACACACTACACCATAATTGGATTTGGTGCTCGATCACATAGCAATAGCCCTTGCTAAGGCAGGCTGGACCATCACATAGGTCTAGAGTACATAGGTGAGCATCCTCACATACCCTTATCCCACAAAACACTCATCACATCTAGAGTTATCAACAACCCCTTCATCACATGACTCGTTAGTAAAACACACTATGTCCCACTCCATTGCTTCACCTTGTCGAATGCGCCTCCTCGGACCATCACTAAGTCCTACCACCATTTCTCACAAAAAGCACTCGACCAAAATGACTCATGTTGTAATTTTGTCGAAGTTCAAAATATTTTGGACCACCATCAAAGTCTTAGAAAATATCTAGGCCAGTCTAGAAGAAAAAATCCAAATTCCTTAGGTCAAGCCTAAAGCAACACCTTGGTCACCTCCGCCACATACTGATCT
This sequence comes from Allium fistulosum, assembly GCA_030737815.1. Lineage (NCBI taxonomy): Eukaryota > Viridiplantae > Streptophyta > Magnoliopsida > Asparagales > Amaryllidaceae > Allium > Allium fistulosum. The sequence goes on from CM060904.1 coordinate 658,779,108, forward strand.
TCATCCCTCGATATCTCAATATCAAATCGTTGGATCGTCTAAAAACTTTTTATAAAGCTTCACTTAACATTTCTTCCATCCCCGAAAGTTTAGTGTTAATTTGGATAGGTCAAATTGAACGATTGTGATTGGATTGGTGGATCGATCGGTGCCGATTGATTCAACCCATTCCTTAACCATTTTTTCTGAGTAGAGCTCGAAGTTTCCAACTAAGTCATATGATGTTGTCCTGAGTTATCCCACACCCACGTAGTCTAACCCAAAAATCCCTAAAGTAACCCTAGGAAAGTCCCGATGTAGCTCCTGTGTTGCCCCTAGGTCTGGCCGGAAGTCGCCTCAAGCTCCTAACTCCATGCATCATTTCCCTATTTTTCTCGTGCCTAGACTAAAGTTTGAAACTAGCGGATCAAAGCAAAAATGCTGAACATAAATTCCTGTTCGGCTATACACCCCCGAACATTTTATCTTGCTCAGTCATAAACTTGAACCCGAAGTCAGCTTTAGATTTTTAAGCCCTCGGCCCAAAGTCACTACTAAACACCCATGTGCTGAACCAATCTCCCTGTAGATTAGAGTTAGTGCCACATTTTCGTCTTCCTAGCCAAGAGCCGCAATCAAAAAACCCATATATGGACTAGATTTCCTGCTCCATTTTCTAAAACTTTAAATTTTGTATTAATTCGATTGCCACACTTACTGCATCGATTCGTGGGCAACAACAATGTATTGATATAACCCCAAACACTTTATAATCAATCTGTTGAAGTCCAATTCTACATTTATAAATCTCTCGTCCTTTGTGTACCGAATTGAAGGGCAAATTGCTACTTTTTCTAAATGGAGACCCTCGACCATAGAGTCAATTATCACCTCCATTTCACTCTGATGAGCTTTTGCAACAATTTAAACATAGATAAACAACATCCAAATATACATCAACAACATTTAGTCACCATCTGAATATGGGACCATACATCAAAACGTAGAAATTCATACCAAAACACCTCTAACACAGTCTAACATATATATGAGTAGAACATCCATTAATATAACATCACAACATAATTTTAAATCATTTTATTTTTTTTACTTTAGTTTTAAATCCAAAACAATGGAAAAACATATTTTTGACTTTAAAAATGGACCCAAAACATGTTAAACCCTATAGAAACATATATATATAGTAGGTTGAGAGATTATTGATCACTTATTAGTCGCCTAAAAATCAATTAAAAGCACACAAATCGTGGTAGATCCCACATGGACAGCACATATCCTATTAAAAATCATAATTTTTAGTTTGGAAATATTTTTAAAACACTTTTGAATAATATATAAACAATCATATTAAAGTGAGAGAATAGAGTCACTCGTCTAAGGTATAAATCAACAAAAATCACCAAGCAAGAGTAGATCCGAACTTGGGCAGCAGCTACACGCTTCCTAAGGCACAAATTTCAAAATCTACAAAGCCCCTTTGCCAATCACTTGAACAACCGCATTCTAATTAATTGCTTCAGGCTAATATAATGTAGGAAATATTGGACTTTTGAAGACCTAGGATAGTCGAGGTTAAGAAAAGGTTAGGAGAAGTTTGGAGATGAATTTTTAGTTATAGTTGCTACTATGGAGGTTGCTTATAACCTTAATTCAAAACTTAAATAGCAGGCCTAAATGTGGTCTTGATTAATTATACACTAAACTGCCTCCAAACTTTGAATATTCATATCTTCTAAGCGTAATCCAAAAATTTATTATGACAACTCGATATAATGAGAAACTATCTTTTCTTTCATTTATGTGTGATTTGAGACCATAAATTGGCTCTTATCAAAATTTATTAGCTTGCAAGATTTTCAGGGTCAAAACCATCCTATAAAAATCCTAATGCTGTAAGATTTCATTGATCAACCATTATTAAAGTTAGTGCCTCATATGACCCAGTCTGGATTTTAAAATAATATTTTACGATCCTTTAATATATAAAACACGGGTCATTACATTCTCCCCCTTCGGGCATTTCATTCCCCAAACCCCATCATACAAGGTAAAGTTAAACAATATAGTTACCCTGCATGCCTAACAATCATAAGCTCAACAATCATGCACACACAAGCAAGAAAGCAAACATTTGCCTACCCTCACGTGCAAGTACTAATGTACTCCACATGATATCACAAGTTAAAGTAAGTGTGACAAACAAAATGTCCTATCAAGTAAAGAGCTTCAAATAAGCAATCCTCATGCTCTTCCTGGTCTTCAATGCATTATCGACTTTGCTTTCACTCTGTCGAACCATTACCAACTTCATCGTCTTTCTCCTAGGCAACTTTGTAGCATGTCCATTCATATGAATAGGCCTTCGGGATCTTGATGCTTTAAGTTCAATCCTTGATTTCACCTAGTTGATCTGGTGCCATTTTTTGCAATGCCTCATATAGGCTCCTCCAAAGTCCACTCATGGATAATAGATCTCTATCGCTTATAATGCTCTTTGGCACACCTTGGATCGCACAACCCACTTACATAAAACTTAACTAGTAGTACACTCAAATTGTCTTTGCACTAGAAACACTATTCCTAAGATGGCTTGACTCTTTAATACTTCTAGCACAGTCCTAAAGTGAAGCTTATTCTTCCCTTCACTCCCAAGAAGACAGGATTATCATCAAATAATACCATGATAAGCTCACTTAGCTCTTAGCAATCTGCACTATCTCTTACAACTATCCACCCACTATGTGAATACTAGTTACTCCTCGGTCGGATATACTCATGTGAATGAACCAACTCCAATAGGTCATTTTCTTGCATCTCTAGCTCTCGTTTGTTTTTTAGTACCATCCTCCTTAAAGGTATAACACTAACCTAGCATCCTTTACTAGGTTGATATCGAACCAAATCTTTTTCTATGTAGTGATAGTCTAGTCACCTTCGGGTACATCCTCATTATGGGAGATGATGACACTCCTCGTATAGGAACTAGAGCGAATACCATAACTTATCCATAACGGTATCCTCAGGTGCGTGGCCTAAATTTAGCATACACTCACTTCCCAATTTATCGTCATCAATTATGTCTCACCGTCTACCAAAATTCTACATCTCTTTTATCATTCCAACGTCAAAATGATATCAATCCCAACATATCTCAAACAAAGCAATCACAAGCATCCATGACTCGATACACTAAGTCTTAGCAAACCACACTCAAGTTGGCTAAACCATCACTAAGCTCGAAACAACTATATCTTTGGTTACTAGGTCAGGACTCAACCCTAACCTACCACTAAGTATTTGGATATAAAGGGTCTAATATATAAATATCAAATAAAACATGTATAAGTATAGTATAAATAGAAAGCATATCTTGGATAGTGTTCCTCCTCCTTTTCTCCTTCGCTCATGGAGAAGTTGACGAAGTAGGAACAACATACCCCTCTACATTTGGACAATCCTCCTTCACATTACCAGCTCTATCGTAGATGAAGTACTTCCTCTTCCCAATCTTCAAAGCCTTGGAGTTCTTACAAAAATGACTCTTCCAATGATAACTAAAGCAGACTGGCTCCCTCTTTCCTTTCTTCTAGCTATCCTCTTCGTTAGATTTCTTCTTTTCCTTGTTGTTCCATTTCCTCTTGCTTCCCTCATCCATCTACGACTTTATCTCTTCTTTAGAAATGACAAGTTCGGTCTTTGTCTTTGGGTGCAAACGCTCTTGCGTCAAAGCCCTCTCTACTTCCCTCTCAATAATTTCATCAATTTGGTCTATCATTCTCTCTCCTAGATACTTATTCAAGCCAACTATGAATGTAACGACCCGCTATTTTGGACCATTCGCATCCATTATAAGTGTATAGGTAGACACTCATGCCGGAATTGAATTGCTCAAAATATCGCGTTGTTAATTTAAATTGGCAAAACTGAGCATATACAATAAATGAAATAATCACAGATCACAGACACAGAGTAATAAATGCAGCGGAAGTAAAAGAGATAGTAGTTCATGAAGCTACTATATAAATATAAATTACATCAGAGTTAAACCAAATACAATGGAAGAGTAATACGATACATCAGATACAAATCAGAATACATCACTGGAATCATCGGATACTGAAAGCAGAATAGATGGCTGGATCTTCAAGCAAAGCTCCAACTTCAAAGGTGAGTCTCGAATATTGGTACACTCAGTCTGACCCGAGCGTAAAGTAAAACACAAAACACTCGAGTCAGGATTAACATTCTTATATTAATAAATCCAACTCAAGTGAAATAGCAACTGAAATACAAGTAACTCAAAGGATGTTTGGAATAACCATCCTTTAAGGATCCATTAAACTATCTACTATGTAGTAGTGTACGATAAGTAGATAATGTCATCAGTAATATAAGATATCAAAATAGTGTTAAGGCGTTACCATTATCCCCCTTAACACATTTTATATAAGCGTTATAGTCTATACAGCACTGTAAACTCCACTGTAAACTGGTGGGCTATCAGGGAGTACTCCATAGGTATAACACAAAACAAATTCATAGTTGTCGCGTTATATAGGGATCCAAGTACGACAAGGCACATGAGGCAATACCCAAGGTAGTGAAACTACCGTTTGCCTGATCCGGACTGGTGAGAACGCATCGCCGCAGCGATCGCAACACCGTGAAACAACACTCCCAAAATCAAGGGTGCACCAATCGACAACAAGTAATAAGTAGTTTCGAAGAAGTGTGTTCGCTTGAGGTAGCTAGCCCCCATTTGGCCCGGCACGGCTCCTGTTTTAGTCATTTCCAATTTGACACAAGTGTCAAGGCTATCCATTATCGTTCTCTTTCTTCAGTCATCACGTACATCATTCCAACCACTTCATTCTGGATCACACTCCGCGTGTAGTTATTAAAGTGGTTTTCGGTTTAGACAGTGAGTATGTCCCTAACCGATTCCGGTCTCTTTAATAACTTTCGTAATTATTACACCGATTGGTCGTTTATTCATTTCAAAACCAAATCAATTTTAATCTCAATTAAAATTTGTAAATCAACATTCATTTCCCTTCCTAAATCAATTTCCATAATTTACGTTTCATAACTTCCAAATTACCATTTCAAAATCTTAAAATTCAATTTCAATTTCTATTTAAAATAATTCAAATATTTTCAAGTTCGTAAATAAGTTTCATTCCAAATCATTTAAATTAATTTAATTTAACCTTCAAATCAGTTTAACTTCATTTATCTATTTCATTCAATATTTGTTAAGTAAATTTGTCATTCAAAATAATTTCTATTAAATTTCCAATTCGTTAAATCAATTACTTAAGTTCAACTTCATTTAAATCAAAACTTACAAATTTGAATTAAATTCGTCAAATCAAGTTCTTTAAATTTCAAGTCTTACATTAATTTCAATAAATCCCATTTTATTTCTTGTTAAAGAAATTCAATTTCACTTATTTACTTACTTAAATAATTTTCCAAAACTTAATTAATAAAGAAATTCAATTTCAATTATTTACAAAGTAAAAATTCACTTATTCAAAAGTTCAATTTCTCTTATCAAAGAATTCAAATTTTATTTGATTATTAAATAATTCAATCTTATTTAATTATTAAATAATTTCAAAACTTGATTATTAAATAATTTCAAACTTAATTCAATTGTTTCTCAAATTAAACAATGTTCTTTCATCAATTACATTGTTAATATTTTATTTCATATTTTTAAATATTAACATTTTCCTTTCATAAAAATTTAAATTCCAACCTCATTTCAAAACCTTATCATTTATTCAAATAAAATCTTTATTTTATTTTAAATCAAATTATTTGACCAATCGGTTTTATTTAATTTTCTATCCTAGGTCAAAGTTTTAATTTGGGTATTTATCATTTCAACCCGATTCCAATTCAATTCAAAATCAAAGCATAGCAAAGGGAACTTGCAGTGTGATAACTGGGATGGTGTCAAAGTAAATAAAAAAGCAATAACAACAGCCAATATCAATCCAATAATCAATTTAAATAATCCCAAAATAATCGTATTAATTCGCATTGTTGTTTGTGCAAATTAATATAATTATTTCTAGAATCTACACTATCATTTCATGCAGATTAAAGATTATTACATTACGGTTCTTCACTTGTCATCTATTTACAATTTCATACATCATCAGTTTAAACAATATACAATTGATGGTTCAAGGTGTAGTTAACACTATTTTTCTACGTGTCAAATGATTAAACATTTAAGGGGTCAGATTTAACAAATTTAACTAACCAAATTCTACACATATGTCAATTCAAATTTTTAACTATTCTTCGTCAAATTCAGTTGCATAATATTTATCACTTTATACATTAAAATTTACATCCAATATAAACATCAATCAATCAATCAATTATCAACCAAACTGTATTATCATCGCATAAATAATTAATAGATAATGGTGTCAGATGTCATAGGTGCACAGATACAGGTAATAGCATATATAATAGTGTAAATAACTAACAACAGCATATTTCAATTGTCGTTTCAATTGAAATCAAATTTAATAAATAAAAGAACATTAATCGTGAGTGATTGCTCACCTTCCGAGGCTAGAGAAGTTTAACGAATGAAACAAGTTAAGAGTCCAAGCACGAATTCCAAGGCACGACACGATGAATACAAATTTGACGATCAAAGCAAAGCTGTAATAACATGGAAATTTTTTTTTAAAAAAAACAAATCAATGGCTAGATAAAGATGGGACAAATTGATAATATGAATTGATGAGAGCTTTTGCAACTAACATACATATATAAAAAATATGTAAACAAGTATACAGGCCCATATGCACAACACTACACACGCACATACATATACGCAAACATGCACGCATATGCATCAATATAATATACCTGATGCAAGCTTTTGTATGAACTCTTATACTGTCAATGCTATAACCTACTATCCTATATACTAATATATTAATAAGTAACTATTATATAACTCATATATAATTACCTCAAATATAACTTAATGTAACAAAAAAAAATGCACGTATACCAGTATCATCGTAAACTTGCAACTGTTATAACTTATAATACAGACATAGTATATAAAACTGATATCTATGTAACTAATGAAATATATAAACTAACAAATATGTACTTACACTTATATATATAAACTCACTTTTATATAAAAGAAGGTTGAAACAACAATCGTATTTATGCATGAGCCTGTACGCAAACATATATAACTACAAACTGATATAATATAAAGTATAAATACCTTTATACTGAACTGTAACTTATATAACCAGATTTTTAAGGTTAATATACTTTTTACATATAATGAACAGGTCAAGCAAAATAGTGCACAGGCTGTCATAATACAGGCATGTAACCTTCATAGCCTTACATATCCACATGCCTTTTCAATCAAGACAATAAATTTTAAAACAAATAAAATCAAAGCATACATATATACTATTTTTAAAGAAATATTTTAAATAACAAATAAAGTCTAAAACACATATTTAAATACTATGAACATAAGAAAAAGCAAGCAATATCTTCAAACTGCAACAAATGTGAGCTTATGTATTCACGTATATATGTAAGCTAATATATAAGCTTTCTTTATTTGAACAACTGACCTTGTAAAGATATATATATTACAGTGGAATATGAAGGAGTGGAGGAAGTAGGCTGCTCAAGGCGGTGGGTTGTCGGCCGGCTGAGGGGAGAGATGGTGGGTTAAAGCTTGCATGAAGATGTGGTGTTCGGTTGAGTTGCTGCTGTGCGACTACACGTAGCGGAGGGGTTGCCGCATGCATGGACCGTCGGAGGAAGCTGCAGTTTGTGGCGAGTTAGTGGAGTGTTCGACGCTCGGTGTGGTGGCGGCAGAGGAAGATTGGTGAGGCTCGGATGAAGTAGAGGAACGTACGTTCCATTTTCTTCTTCTTCTTTTTTTTTAAGGCAGATGGGCAAAAAGAAGAAGATGTGAGGTGAAGAGAAAAGGATTGGAAAGGTGAACCAAGAGAATGAAAGTGAACTGATGGATTCATCAATACACAAATAAATTATTGGGACCAGTAGTTTCGAACGGCAAATATTAAATAGAATGAAGAGAACAGCAGCAAAATAAAATAAAAATGAATGGAGACGTTGTTAAGATGAACCGGCAAAAGAAAAACAAATTGCATAGAGATTATATTTTAGTTAATTTTTTTTTGGAAACCGAAGAAAATAAAGTTTGTCATCGCTGTATTGGAAAGATGGAAAGGTAGCAGCCGATAATAAATGCTTCAAGCCATTTGAAATTTGAATAGACATTGAAGGTGGTACCGATACGGTATCGTTTTACTGAATTAGCGGCGTACCAGACTCCGAAACAGACAATCAAATATACCGTAGAGATCAGCATGACGAGACGCTCAAAATGGTATACAGATATCAGTGGTATGATTGAATTATAAAAATTCGAATTTTCTACCGACGGAAAATACAGCAAAAACGCAGAAGATTAAGATCGACGGAGCTAAAGATGTCCGAATTTGGAAAAACAACAAACTGACATCTTGCTCAGAAGATGATTTAGAATTTTTCTATGTAAAAATATTCAGGTTTCGAAAACAATTTATTTTCATCGATTTTAACTGATTAAATTGAAGTAAATTTACGCGCGAAATAAACTTTCATATTTTTGGACGAAAATTTACCAGTTGTTATGTTTAACTAGACGCATTCCAAATATCAAATTTATATCTCAAAATTTTATCGTTTAAAATTTCACAAAATTTCAGTTAATAACGTTATTAAAACCAGTTAAATTTACGGTTCGTTACAATGAACTTCTCGTTCTTTTTCAGTGGAGTGTGGATGAAAGATAAACCATACTTCGACAACATGTCAAACTTAGCAACATACTTAGAAATAGTCTTCTCTCCCTATTTCAAATTTGCAAATCTTTCTAAAAACTGATTTATGGGCAAATAAACTTCACTTCAAATCGATCTCTGAACTGCTCCAAGGTACACTAGTCCTCAAAAGTAGCTATCTTCATGTTCCATTAGTCCATCTCCCTCTCATGAAGTAGCCTAGAGGCTCAATTCCTCTTCATTGCATCCTCCAACACCAAATCTCAAAAGATACTCTCACATGTGTCAATCCAATTCTACACTACAATAGCTGATTCTATTCCAAGGATAATTTTCTCCTAAGACTAGCATAATCTTTACATAACTTGGCAAATTCAGCTCTTGGAACTTGCACTTAGCACCGCTGCCACCACAACATCAGGAGCATCTTGGTCGTTCCAAACTATATTTCGTACCACTTAACAATCATGTTATATAATTCGGGACTAGCAGATGCCCCAAAGCCCACTCCTCCTTCTCCTGCGGTATTCCTTGTGTGTTTACTCATTCTTATAATAAGAATGAATAGTCTCTTATAACAAGGAATAAAATGATACTCCTATATGCAATGTGACTTTAGTGTGTGCGTCTGCGTGCGTACGTATGTGTGTGTGTTCTATTATATATAAAAAGAGACAATATTGAACTCTTTGTATTCTTGGCTCTTATCCACTATCACTCTAAATGCTCTTCTTGTCAGTTTATGCAAAAATTCATATAAACCTCATAAAAATAAAAATGTTATACGAAAAAATTTCAATAGTAAAAACGATGATTATCTTCCCAAGGAAAGTCCAAAACTCCATATCCACGTTTATTACAAGAGTTATGATGCTTTGACATATGAAGATTAAATGAACCGAGATCATCTCGAAAGAATAATACCATAGGCCGAAGGAAACAGCCCATTAGCGGGTCCAAATCCCAAAGCACCAATCTATAGCAATAAGAATTAACGGTTGAAACGACCAACAAGATAATGTGCGGCTCAGATGCAAGAGGACGTTTAGGCAGGAAGACAACTCATCAATTCGCACGTCTTAAGCAGCAATGCTAGATGCTCAAAACAAGCTCCAATCGTAGTCGCACTACAAGCAACCTCAGCAATCCATGGAAAAGATTATCCACCAATGGCGTTATAGCTTACTAGTTATAAATAGGTGGTAATCCCAAAGTACAGGGATCTTTTGGTATATCAAAAGAATAAAACTATATTGTACTTACCTATATTAGAGTTTATTCAAAAACTCGTTAATGGCGGAAACACTTAGATTCAATGTAATAAGCCTCTCGACTGCATAAGAGTAACTAAATAAGGAAAGGACAATGGATGTAGGGACTTTCGGCCCGAACCACTATAAAACTCTTGGTGTTATTTTCCTTTTAGCACTTTACCTTCTTCTCATTTATCATCATGATTCCATTGTTCAATGTCCATCAACTCTAGTCTAATTATATCACATCTCGGTAAACTCGTAACCGAGACTTATAACTCAGCCAGCTTTGGAGCTATTCCTTCAGACCTTGGGGTGTTGGTGTAGACGAAATTCTACACTGACATTTTTGGCGCTAGAAGGAGGGCGCTGCACCTCCAACCTTTGCTCTCTCTCAGAAAACATGGTAACATCATCTCTCCAACCATGACTAATTTCGAGAATAGGAACCTAACTCCAAAGTTATCCCTTAACCTTCGCATTTAGCTCATCGAAGAACACAACAATGAAAGATTGGTTGCCCTCATTTTGAAAAAAGAGAATGGTAAAGTGTATGATCATGTTTATGAACTTCAAGCTTCTCAGATCAAGCAGCTTTCGTGATATCTCCAAGAATCAGTACATGAGTCAGCCTAGCTCCGAAAGATTGTTAAGGCCCTGAATAGGGATCTTTCCATCAAACTATTGAAATATGAAGGTCTAGTTCCTTCCAATGAGAGAGCCCTCCCGGTTACCCTAGATGATGGATTTCGAAAGAAGTTGAAGCATGATCAAAGTCTTACCCGACTCAGTCAAAGCTTATCATGGATATTCATGGAAACTCATAATGACCTCTCTTACCCAAATTACCCCCCCATTAAAGAAGGAAGACCCAAAGAGTGAGAAGTATTGCACTTACCACTTGATAAATGGGCATGAAACAGACAAATGGCAAAAGCTCTCTTTTGCGATCAAAAATTATTACAAAAAGGAAAGTTAACTAAATTTATTAAACATTAGATTAAATATCCTATTTTTGAATTATTCACTTTGTTTTGTTTTATAATTCCAGGAGAACTCCATGTAACCCTTTTCAAATGAATGCATAATATATTTTTTACAAGGATGACCTTGCAAGAAGAATTCTTTTCATAAGTCAAATTCCTATGGACAAATAAAGGACCCCAGTTCCATTGAAGTGCTTATGCCGTTATAACCTTGAAAGTTTCAACTCTAAGGGGGACAACTCATAGTCTCTGATCTTCGAAAGTTTAGTCAGTGGGCCTCGTTACACCATTCTTTGACATAACCCTATCCCGGTTCCAACTTTGGGGGAATATTCAACTCTCGGTATTTACAATATCTCTTTTATCTCACTTTAAGAACTTTAGCATACCATGCTTGCATTTATAATTTAAGGATTGAAATTTATCTATTGACTGACGAGATCAATGAAGAATTTCATTTTTCTAAATCTATGCATAATAATCACCTTTTATAAACTTGGATTAAACTTTCTATTAAACAATATGATTTATATATTATATGATTCCAAAAATCTTTTGTAAAATAATTCAAACAATATGATTTATATACTATATAATTCTAAAATTCTTTTGCAAAATATTTCAAAAGCACTCTTTCCAAAAAATGTATGTGTATATATGTGTGTGTGTGTGTGTTCTCCTTTGCCAAGTCACAACTAGCATTAGGTATGATCAAATAACTTAAAATAGTGTTAGATTGCTGACACCAACAAAACGTGGTTGTAGATGGCCGACAGCAGCCAGAAGTGGTTGTAGATGGCCGACGCCAGCCACAAGTGGTTATAGATTGGGACCCAACGATAAGTTGGCAGACCTCACCATAATAGCACTGCCATAGTGATGTGCAACAAAGTGCAAGGCTAACATCACTTGGGTTTAAAAAGCCATCGAAAAGTAGAATGCATGCTGGTAGTGAGCCATGGTCAAGTAGTACCATGCATTGGGTAGATTCCCAATTAGATTAGAGTGTTGGGTAGATTCCCAATAACAGTAGCCATGGTCAAGTAATACCATTCACTGGGTAGGTTCCCAATTAGATTAGAGTATTGGATAGACTCTCAATAATAGTGAGCCATGGTCAACTAGTACCATGCATTAGGTAGGTTTCCAGTTAGATTAGAATGTTGGGTGGATTCCAAATGATAGTGATCCATGGACGAGAAGTGCCGTGTGTTGAGTAGATTCCTAGTTAGATTAGAATGTTGGGTAAATTCCCAATGATAGAGAACCATGGACGAGAAGTGCCATGTGTTGAGTAGATTCCTAGTTAGATTAGAATGTTTGGGAAGATTTACAATGGCAGTGAACCATGGGCAGGTAGTATCATGCATAAGATCAAAAATGGGAAGATTCCCAATATGGATAGAATGCTAGGAAAAAAATCCTAAGTTAAGATATCGAGTAGTGTCTCGATAAACCAAAACGTAGTAAAGATGATTATGAAATAAAAACAAGGCAAAACTCCTTATTGTGCCACTAGGATGGCTCCGAATGAGAATCCAACAATAGAACTTGATTGGGTCCGAGATATAATTCTGACAAAGATACACTAGGGGCAAGAGATACCCCATAGAGAGAACATTCTAAGACATACATGGGCAAAGTGACGACCCAAGATGTAAAATCAAAAGAAGTAAAATTCATATATATATATATATATATATAGCTGAATCAAGAAGATGTTACAAGGATTGGGCCAAAATGAGCGCCTAAACTTGTAAAGGAATGATATTAAAAAACCGGATTACAAAACAAGAGCATACAAGGATAAGAATATGCAAACGAAAGGAAGGGATCCTTCCTAACTAGGCAAACCAAGATGATAAGTCGGAACTCTCCAAAACAATCTTAGTATTTGCGATCTTGGAAGGAGCCTATTAGCAATATCATCCTCAGCCTCCTTTCCCCTCTTCGTTTAAAAGGAATTACAACACTATTTCCCGAGACCATATATTTATTCAAGGCTTGCACTTCTCCTAGATAATTTAGCTCTTAGTTTTTAGACCTAGCATCGAATCAAGGAAATTGTTGTTAATCTCAAAAGCCTTGAGGGTTACTTTCAACTTTTGGAGCTCGGCTACCTTTCCTCATAAGATTTGGTAAAGATAAGCATACTCTTGCTGAGTCTTTAAACTGTTTATATAGGATACTCCCTAAGGAAAATCGACTTAAGATTATAGAGATAAAAGATGGAAAATAAAGGACTTCATATCGGCTACTCTAGTTTGAAACATTATGTGACAATCGCCTCAAGTCAAATGGAAATTCCAATATAATTAAGTCATCAAGGAAGTTTTGTTCAAGAATTTATATAAGTTGAAAGTTACAAAAAGCCATATTATTACAAAGACAAGTCATGATATGTTTCTTTCGTCAAGAGTATTATCGAGAGTATCTTCTTATACCTCCTCGCTAGTAGAATGACTCCTTCCTCCTCCTCTACCGGGGTTTCGACTTTACGTTCTGCATTAGCCTCGGTATCATTCTCCTTCTAATGCTCCTCATACCTTTTAGCAAAGTTGGCCTCTACTATGGTGGCATGATTCCCAAGATAAACTAGAGAGAATGTCATATTTTGATCTTGGTGATGAGCAAAAGCATCAAATAAAACTTGAAAAGCCTGTCTGCTAGCCCCCCTCTTATACTCGTCTCAAGCATTATAATATTATTTATCAACCACCCTGGCCTCTACTTTCTTCAATCTCTTGTCCCTTTCCTTTAAGGCTTTCTCATGGGTCTCAATCATATGATCCCTCTCTCTAGTAGTTTTGTCTGATTCATCTATTTGTGCATTTACCTCTCAAATTTGGACTTTCAGTTCGACAAACTCCTTTTTTGTTGCTTTGTGAATAGCCACTGTCTCCTCCATTTTCAACCACCCATGTTGAAGGGCAGAGATTTCTATCATGGTCTAAAGAGAAGTTAACAAAGTAAGGACACATGTTGAAATCATTAGCTAACATGAGAAATTTTACCTTGATGCTCTCTTGAGGGCTATACTCGATTGCTTTTCAAATTCCCGAGGCAGAAGTTGGAGGTCTAACATATGCTTTGGTAACGACATTAAAAAGGTCACCTACAAAAGCAATTTCAGCTATTTCCATTACTTGCTTGTTCTTCTTAGCGAGCAAATCCGAAGCTTTCCCCTAGGTACTCTCGGCTTTAGAGAATCCGATAACCTTTTGCTTCTTTAAGCCGAGAGTACTCTTATCAGAAAGCATAAACATAGACCACTTCTTAGTCGTTTTTCCCTTACCCAGGGGTCGGTCTTCTTAGAAGAAGGAACCACTACAACAATGAGAAAAGGGTAAGGCTAAAATTAAAATCAAGATTAAGTTGTACTGGGAAAAAGAAGTATATTAGTTCAAAGAATTAAGGGTGAAACCTTCAGTTTTTCTTTCCTTTGGACTAGATTCGACTTCTTCTCCGCTAAGTAACTAGAGTAAAAGCTTTCTCATACTTCCTTGAAGGCTTAAGTCTAGTGAATTTAGCAGAAGGAGGTATCAGACCCGTGGCTTTAAGTTTGCCTTCGGTAAGAACCAAGTGTTGATATCACCGTAAAGATGGAATTTCATGACTTCTTTATACCTATCTCTACATTTATTAAAGATCGTTGGATCACTACTCTTCTCGGCCTTAATATTTGGGATTTAATGAAATAAGGAGACACAACTTAGAACATAGGTAAGACAAAAAAAGATCCAAAGACATACCAGCATTATTAAAAGAGTTGACAATTCGATCAGAAGAGGCCTTAAAAAGGAACCACTAACGTGGCATTATCTTGTTGAATGGATCTTGTAGAGGAGATGGCCTTAGGAAGTTGAGAAAATACGTGGGAAGTTCCCCAACAGATTTGGACTATAATAATTTGAACATTTAATTGATCTCGATAACAGGTATATTCATATAGCCTCCTTCAAATATAAGATCTCCATGGCAGATAAAGTTGTGTAGGAGGTAGCCAAGTGTTGGAAAGGATTGATGCAGTAAAATTCTAGAACATCAACAAATAAGGGCGCTAGGCGCAGAAAAATCCCATATTCTAAATGCTCTACAAACCACAAAAAATACCCTCTAGAGGATTGTTATGATGCATCCCAGACCAAGTAACGAGCGTCTCGACTCCTTTGATCACATATGAAGACAAAATCTCATCGATTTCTTGCCAAGTCTTAATAGGAACATCCATTTATAATCTAAGAAAATAGGACAAACGTCGAAACAGAAATCGAAGAGAGCTTGATAATGTTAATGGTTGTTTCATAATTTAAACAAGTGAAAAGAGGAGAGAAAGAAAAGAGGTTATTTATATTAAAAAGAATGGTACTGATTGAAAAGAGAGAAGTCATTCTCACCATAGGTCTCATCCAACAACTACCCGTAAGTGGAATGTAAAAAGAATTCCTCAGATGCCACATCATCCTTGCATAAGAAAAAGGAGGTGCTTTTTGAAGATAACCAATCAACTACCGACACTTGTACTCATATTTAATGCAAGACCAGAACCCGTCTCTTCAAAGTTCAGTCTCGAATGATCGCTAACAAATTCCTTACTAGAAGTACAATTTTGCCCTCATGGTCTTATGTTAGATTTTGCCTCTCGGCACCAAAATCATTTCGCTTACCACTTAGCCCAGATGGCTTCAATTGACAAGCATAATTTTCAAAAGTTTTGACCTCATGGTTTCAAGTTAGATTTTGCCTCTATGCACCAAAACCATTTCACTTACCACTTAGTGTTAACCATAAAATCCACTTAAGAACAAAGGTATGAAAGAAGATTAATAAAAATGTCAGGCTCTACTGAAATTATAGGCACGGGTTTCAACAATGATCACGAAAGAATGTTTCGAAGGCATTGAGGAAGCTTTCGAAGGAGTCACAAGCACCAGGCGCCCTCACAAGTGATAAACAGTGCAAAAGCTTTCGAAAAAAATGAAAAAGAAAGTGGGGCTACCCTTTCGCCTCATTCAAGCCTTTCGATGCAAATGGGTTTGTGTATATAGAAAAAGCAAGGACGAGCTCGGAACCCCTTTCGAAGGCAATGAATCATAACCTTACATATACGCGCCAAACATTTCAAGACCAAAGGTTTCGCCTTCATTCAAATTACTCAAAACAACCCTTCTGAAAGCATAGTCGACCCTTTCAAATCAGACGAAACTAATAATATCAGGAGAAGGTTCTGCATTAATCCACAAGCATGCATTTGGAAGCTACCTACCGCATCAAAACCATTGATACATC
This sequence comes from Allium fistulosum, assembly GCA_030737815.1. Classification (NCBI taxonomy): domain Eukaryota; kingdom Viridiplantae; phylum Streptophyta; class Magnoliopsida; order Asparagales; family Amaryllidaceae; genus Allium; species Allium fistulosum. The sequence continues at coordinate 658,795,503 of CM060904.1, forward strand.
AACATATTCGAAGCCCTAGTAAATAACCTATCGACTGAATCAAAAGCTCCTATCTTTACTTCGGATGATAACAAAGCAACATGAGAAGAAAAGCGCATTCATGGCCCTTTCGACGATGTCGAAAGTAATTCAGGGAAAAGCAGAGAGAAGGAACGCTTAAAACTTGACGACAGTGAAAGGTGGACAAAGGACCATTTCGACAAGGTCGAAAGGTATGGAATGAGAAGACGAGAAGCACAAGAATGAGTTAGAGGACTCAAAAGAGAAGCTTTTCGACTGCATTGAAGGCAGCTGAAGCCTTTCGACCGTGTCAAAAAGAATGATGCAGAAGATAAAAGGACCTATCGACTAGGTCAAAAGCATTGGCGCGGAAGGGGGCCGACCTGCATCTATAAATAAGACCCAAGGAGCCCGATTTTGGGGACCGGGTTTTGTAATCTAAAGCTCATTTCTTTTACTTCTACTTCTTTGCGACATCAAAATCTTTGTAACCCTAAATCAATTTGGGGAAAAAGCTCTCAAACTTGTTACTCATTTTGAATTAATAAAAAAGGGAGAAATGCGCTGATTCGTTAAGGATTTCGATTATGAGGAAGATCATTACGATCATTAGCTAGACTAATGATCAATTGCATATAATGCTATCTTATTTTCTTAACTTCTTTCTGTCTATACAATTCGATAGGATTGACTTGGATAACATACATGCGAAACACATCATCATCATGACAAATACCATATAATGACAAATAAGGATGGTTTAGATGTTTCGACATTGATAAGTTTATAGAACTACAAATATCCAAGAGTATCTTATATTGAATCTAATGAATGAAGCTTGAGCAGTTATAAATTAGATCTGTTTCGAAAGGAAAAAATCCCTTTCGACCTTGTCGAAAGGGATGTCACTAAGAAAATCTGATTTGTAATTGGCAAGAAACTATATGAGGAGGAGTCCATTCGAAAAGAACCAACACTCAACTGCATCAGCAACCCTTTCAAAGAGGTTCCTCCATAGAAGAAACGAAACCAATGAGGTCGACAGCAGTTATTTCACTTTAGCAAGCTGATCATACCTTCCGACATGGTCGAAAGGGTTAGAATGAACCTTTCGACATAATCAAAAGGGATGAAAATTCATTATGAATAGTTGTTTTTGACTCATTCAAAAGAGGGGTTTGGAGTAAGATGCTTCTTCCCCTACCTGCATTCCTAAGTTATCTTCCGAAACTGTTTCGACCAAGTCAACATGGTCGAAAGGAGGGTTTCGTAAGTAGAAATCTTTTCGACGGCCTTATTTTATATGATCTTATTTACCATTCACATAGCTTTGGGGATGTTGACAAGTTTTCTTATTAACATTTTTGGTGCTAGAAGGAGGGCTTGAACCTCCAACTTTGTTCCTATCTTATAGACTAATTATGGATTGTTTGACTTAACATAGGAAAATGAAATCTAAGAGACTCAGCAGAATGGATGAAGAGCCCATCCACACTATAACCCTCAAAGAGAACATAACTCCAACCTTAAACATGGATGGGGTTGTTCCTAGGTAACCTTCAGCTCAGCTCAGTAGGATGATAAGACCGCCAAAATCAAGCACTTAGAGCAGCAACTACAGGAAACGCAGGAACTTCTAAAGATGGCGTTATCTCAAAAGTCCTCTATAACAGCGAGGCCAACGCAGGGGGATGAGGTGATTCACCAAAAAGGAACTTGGAAGCTCATTCAAAAAAAAAAAGCAAGAATGATCTTACATCTTCAAAGAAGAAGGAGCGTCCTCAAACTAAAGCTGATCATCAAGGAAGGGTGATCGATAAATCACTTAAACAATCTGGTAGCTACATATCAAAAGAATACTATCCAAACCAGAAAAACTATCATGATGTCAAAGCCTATCTGAAAGATGCGGCAGAGAAAGCAATTAAAGATGCAATGAATGCTAAGGGGAAGAGGACCATGGATGAAAACGTGAATGATAACGAGTGAGTGCCACCCTTTACAGATGAGATTATGGCAACAATCATCCAATCTTATGTGAAGATTTTGACAATGAAGTATCATGGAATCACAGATCCAGATGACCATTTGATGGCTTTCAATAGCCAGATGGATCTATATAATGCATCAGGAGCTGTTAGATGCAGATGATTTCCTGTAACTCCCAAATGGTATGGACAATACCGAGAGAAGACAATTTACTCATGGAAGAAATTTTACTACGAATTCTTTGCTCAATTTTGCATAGTAAAGATCCAACCATTGATTACACAGTTCTGGCCAGCATAAAACAGAGGCAAGGGGAATCTTTGGGAGATTATCTTAAAAGATTCAACGCTAAAGCATTGAAAGCTAGGGACATGAATGACCGTGATAAACTCATTGTGATACAATCTGGCTTAATAGTGAACACCCCATTCTGGAAATAACTTTTTGTTAATGGGTGTAAAGATCTACAAGACTTCCACTTTCAAGCTGACAAGTTCATTCGAATGGATGAGCTATATTACGCTAAAAGAAAAGCAATTCCCAAAAAGGAAAGAGGAAGATTTGGTCTAGATCGAGGGCATAAAAGAGCGAAATGGGAAGAACCTATTAGTAATGCGATCGCTTTGAACAAGCCATTGTCTTACATTTATGTTGTGGCGAAGGAAAGAGTCAAATTCTCAAATTCTTTCAAAGCTAAGAACCACCCAGAACAAAGAAAAGGAGAAGACTATTGTGCATACCACAAAGCAAATGGTCACAAGACTGACAAATGCAGAGATTTAGCCGGAATCATCTAAAAATTGATCCGCGAGGTTCATTTAAAAGAGTTTATTCAGGATAAACGGAAGGTTCGACGAACAGGGGATGGTCCGCAAAAGCTCCCTGGCAATGCTGTTAATATGCTGGAGGATGAAAACCCTCTAAGCTTAAGCCTACCGTTAAACAGGATCGACGAAATTCATGTTGGGCCGCACCCAGCAAGGAAGAGCAAAGGGGCACGGAATAGATATATCAAGAAGGCTAAAGAGGGTGTGTTCTCTATCCAAGAAGAGCCCCTGTTGAAGAATCCGCAACTCAATATTCCAATGCCAAATCTTTCCATCACCCCTCAAGAGCTGAAAAAGGGAGTTCATCATCAACACAACGATACCTTGATGATCATAGCTCAAATTGGACTATCCATTGTGTCCAAAATTCTTGTGGATACATGTAATGACCCAAAATTTCACCATATAATTTCCAAATATTTAATTAATTTTAAATTTTCAAATAATAGGTTTTATAATTAAAATAAAAACAGTTTTAAATAATAAATATTGAAAACAAAATATTTTTCAAATTTAGTTTACAAAAATATTTTGCTCGATGAAAAACATAAAATGTGACCGGAAACCGTTTTCCGAATTTTCGACGTTTCATCGTGTAAAAGTTGTTTGAAATGTTGTAATCAAAATAGCATAAGTATATAAATATTCATTTAGAAATAAATTAGGATATGTATGTATTCATGCATGCATTAGTTAAATGTATGTATGTATGTATGTATGTATGTATGTACGTATATACTTAAGATAATATAATATAAAATTATGTAAAAGTAAACATCACATCTAAAACATAATGTACACATGCATTTAAGTAATTTTGGCTTTGAAAAGGGAGAAGGGGACAAGAAGGTGGATGAAGGACATGAGGCTTAGCAGGCTAGGTGAGATGGCAAGAGAGTAGTGGAGGGTAAAGGACATGGGCATTTAGGTAATTTACACTTTCACTTGCATATAAATACCCCTTTCACTTCTTCAATTTCACCTTTTTTACTTCTGCCGTATATTTCTCAAAACTTAATCAAATAGAGCATTTATTTTTTTCAAACCGTATAAAATTCCAGTGGCTACAACTTTTATTTGCACTACTTCTTCTAATTTTGAGCATAATCATGTCCAAATCTCATTTCTTCATAGAGCATTTTCGGACCTAGAATTTCAAGTCTAAAAATGGTCCTTCTTATTTCGACCATATCTTCCTCATAAATAACAGAAACTGAGTATTTATTTTTCTCAAAATTGTAGAGGAAAGAAGTTCCTAAAACATTCCTTTTGATCACTTTTCCAATATCCGAGAATTACATGTCCAAAATCGAGGGGAAGTTGACCTATTTTCCAGTAGATTTTGTGATTTTCCAAGCTTTCCGAATTCCAAATTGTTTCAAGTTTTCAAAAGATTTCGGTGAGTAAAGCTCTTAACTTTTTTTTAGAAATATTTTACTTTAGTTACGTTGTGATATATTACTTTCTTGGTTTGGATATGATGTGAAGTTGTTCATGTTTGGTTCGGTAATGTATATGTGTGATGGATGCAAACATGTTAATTAAATGTTAGTTAGCAAACTAGTTAGTAAGTAAAATTTTACCCTCAAAAACCAAAGCTTTAAAACTATATTCATGTTCATATTTATTGCATATGAACTCTGGTTGTATGTATGCTTATACCATTACTATGTGATGTTTGGTTGTGTTGATAATATTATAAACTCGTTTGCCGAACTGCTCGTATAGCGATAGTCGCTATATCGACACTTTCGGAAAATCACTTCTTATCAAACCATTCGGTTTCATCTTCGTGCTAGGAATTGTTTTACAAGTTAAGAAAGATTTTGATTAATGATGTTTGCAAAAATAATTAATTATTTTAATAATGATTATTTAATTTAATTAATTATTTAATTAATAAGGATTGAGGTTAACTAATTAACTTATTAATGATGTGTTTTAAATTTAACTAATTACTTAGTTAATGATGTTTTAAATTTAATTAACCATTTCATTTAATGACGTTTAAGGCTCATTAATCTTTTGAAAATGATGGATTAAAGTTAATTAATCAATTAATTAATGATGTTTTAAAATTAATTAATCTTTTTGATTAATGACTTTTAGAAGGAAATCAACTTGTTTTAACTTTAATTAATCTTTCCTTAATGATGGTTTAAATTGATTAATCATTTAAAAATAATGATATTTAATTATTAATAAACTAATTTAATTAATTATATTTAAATATTATTAATTAATTGAATTAATGATGTTTTAAAGGTGATTTACCCATTTTAATTAAAGGTTATTGGAATTAATTAATCAACTGAATTTATAAAGTTTTCAAGTGAATTTATCAAAGTAACAAGGAGGTTTTGACTTTGTTATTCATTTAAATAATAATAATTAATTAATTGTTAATTTAATTAATTGTATTTTACTAATTGATTGGATTAATAAAGTTTAAAGTGGTTTACCATTATTATTATTTAAAGTCATTTGAAGTTCAAAAATCAAATTGTGTGATCAAGTTTTAAAGTTAATTAATCAATGTAATAAAGATATTTTAAGTTATTAAATCCTTTTTTAAATTGATGTTTTGAAGTTAGTGAACTCTTTTAATAAAGTGTTTTAAAGCTAATACTTGTAATGTGAGGCCAAACACGAATTCGGATTTTTAAAAGAAAAAAGTTTGATTCATTTATGGAAATGAATTAATTTCTGTAAAGCAATTCACTTATATGGGAATGATTTGTATACTTAGCACTAAACGTCGAAGAAGTAGACTTGTTGCTATTTTGAAAGTTAAAAATAATCATGAGACATGACTTTGAGGTAACACTACCTGGACTTGTCCGATATTATTCTTAACCAAGAAATAGTACAAGTTGGAATTTAATGACTGGTGATAAGATACAAGACTTAATTTCCATATACGATCGTTTTTTATCCTCGATAGTTGGTTTCTCGGCTATCGGTTATTTCAGCTTCTTTATTATCGTCATTCTAAGATGATGTGTTACTTTATTGAGCTTTGATATCCTTTGTCGGAGATGACAAAAACCAAAGAGCGAGTGGGGGCCAAGCTATGTGGGGTTGCTCCCATTAGGGTATTTTCATATCCACTCTAGATTGGATTCGGTGTTACGCATTGAGATGTGAAATACTCGGATACTCGGTAACAGTTGGCGGGGTCCGACTTGGAGGTTTTCAAGAGCCATCGGAGTTCTCAAGTATACTTTTAGAGGTATAATTTCGGTAAGGGGGCGCACCCTCCTAATCATTATTGGAAAATTTCGTTTTCTTATTTGATTCGAACCTTTGAATTTGTTTTCTTTAATTACAATGGGAAGAGTCAACCACTCTTCGTGGTGTTTAATTATTAGTTTTGTCCATTCTATCGAGTTTTGATAGTTATCTTGTTTAGTCCATTCTATCGAGTTTGGACTGTTGTCTTGTTTTATCCATTCTATCGAGTTTGGAATTTTATTTATACTATTCCCATTCTTTCAAGTCTGAATGTTATACTAATTGTACCCATCATCTATGTTTGGATTTGTTCCCCATTGTTCATTTCCATTTTTGTAATGTTTGGTTGTTGTTTATGTGGGAGAAAACCCGTTCGGCATTAGCGGCGTGCTCCCATATATTATTGTTTAAATACACCCTATTTGTTTCATAGTTTTACTCATACCGGACATTTTTGTCTGACCCGAGTTGTTTATTTTCCCTAAACTCTCGGGTACTCAATTATATTTGGATAGTCCAAGAATAGCAGATTTTCTTTAGAGCTCTTTGAAGATGGTGATCAAGCAGGCAGCTCCTTAGTTATCTAATTATTTATTTCCATTATGTGATTATGTAGGTGTATTTTGTATCTTAAAAAATAAAAAGTCAGAATGTATAGCTATCAATCTGTTAGATGTAGTATTTTTTTATAATTCTGATAACTCCTTATACGGAGTAACCTTTTGTACTACATCATTTTATATTATATGTAACCATTCCGCTGTGAGATTTATCTATTATGTCTTGTTCTGTTCTTTGGTTTACCCTAGGACAACTTATCTTTCGGATGCTTGAGCAATGGCACATAAATACCGAGGATGTATTTCAGGAAGGTGGGTCATCATAATATAGGCAGTGCAGTCAATGTTATCTTTAAGCATGCCTTCGATCAAATGAACATCCTTGAAGATAAGCTAGAGCCCAGTATGGAACCAATCTTCGGATTCAACAAGGAGTCAACTCCAGTGGGGCAAGTAAAGTTGCTGGTAAAAATGGGGCTACCACCATTTTGCAGAACTTTAGAGACTCTATTTGTGATCATCAACCAGCCATCTTACTACAATGATTCCTTCGGCAGACCAGCGCTTGACGAGATGGATGCATTTGTCTCACCAAAGTACTTGATGGTGATGTTCTTAACAAAAAGAGGATTGGGCATAGACCGAGGAGAGCAACTCATCTCTCGAGAAATGTATTTCAACACAATCGATCAATATAAAAGGGAGTATTCTACTTACTTTGATTCTTCCACTAATTTTCAAGCTTCGGATGATGGATTTTTACATCCAACATTCGAAGCAAAAATTAAAATTAATAAGTCTAACAAGTGCATGTATGAAAGGTACATTCCTCCTGGAAGCAAAAGGAAGAGATTCGATGCTAATTCCGTTAAAGAAAGCCTAATCATCACTGAGTTTGATTGCCAAGGGAAACAGAAAGAATAAAACCCATAGAAGACCTTGAAGAGGCATGCATAGATTCAGATGGACCACTAAGGTAGTCAAAGTAGGAAAAGAATTGGATAGCAACTTGAGGAAAGATTTAATCTAATTTCTTAAGACCAATAAGGACGTATTTGCCTGGTCTCATTCAAATATGGTGGGGATTGATTCGACAGTCATGTGTCACACGCTTAACATCAATCCAGAGGCAACCCCTATTAGACAGAAAAAGAGACAATTAGATAGAGTATGGTCTGATGCATTGAAAGAAGAAGTTAAGAGACTCCTCGAAAATGGGTTTATTTGGGAAATCTACTACTCAAAATGGATAGCAAACCCAGTATTGGTAAAGAAATTGAATAAAAAGTAGAGGACATGCATTGATTACACTGCCTTGAACAAGGCTTGTCCGAAAGACTGTTTCCCACTACTACGAATTAATCAGTTAGTTGATGCTACTAGTGGGCATAAATTATTATCCTTCATGGATGCATATTCAGGATACAATCAAATACCCATGTTCAAGCCAGATGAGGAACATACTAGCTTTATAACTTAATGGGGAATTTACTACTACAAAGTGATGCCTTTTGAGCTAAAGAATGCTGGGGCTACTTATCAAAGGCCGGTCAATAGAATGTTTAAGGAATAGATTGGCCGGAATATAGAGGTTTATGAGGACGACTTTCTAGTAAAGTCTTGTGAGGCTAAATATCATCTTGAAGAACTAGAAGAGATGTTCAGAATACTAAGGAAATATCAGATGAAACTGAACCCACAGAAATGCTCCTTCCGATTCCATTTAGGGAAGTATTTAGTTTACCTTGGGAGTGCTCAAGGGATTGAAGCTAGTCCAAACCAAATTCAAGCTATTAAGGACATGGCTGAACTCAAGACTAGTAAAGAGGTAATGAGTTTAAATGGGAGAATAGCCGCTCTAAGTAGATTTATTTCCAAAGCGACTGGTAAATGCATCATCTTTTCCGACGTAATCAAGAAGAAGAAAATTTTCGAATGGGGGAAAGATCGTAGAAAAGCTTTTCAGGAGTTAAAAAGCCATTTGGAAAAGCCACCGATACTTTCTACTACAGAGTAGAGAGATCTTGTACTTATACATGGCATATTTAGAGTATGCGGTCAGTTCAGTGTTAATTAGAGAAGGAAGTGGAGCTCAACTTCCGGTGTATTATGTAAGAAGGCGATTAAAAGATGCGGAAATTCGGTACCCGGTAATAGAAAAGCTAGCCTATTGCTTGATCCTCACTGCATGAAAACTTAGACCATACTTTCAAGCACATCTAATTTGGGTATTGACTAATTTCCCCCTCAAATAGGCTTTTAGTATGCCATAAACTTTAGGTTGGCTGGTAAAGTGGGGAATTGAGCTTAGTCAGTATGAAATTGAATTTCAACCGCGAGTCGCTATCAAAGGTCAAGCATTGGCAAATTTTGTTAATGAATGTACTAACTTCGTTAAAGAGCAATCAGAAAAAGAAAGAGAGCAGAAGCCTATGTGGCAGATGTTCGTCGATGGTGCGTCAAATGAATAAGGGGCTGGTGCAGGATATGTGATAATAACACCAGACGGACACCGCTTACATTATGCCATGAAATCAGGATTCCCCGCAACGAATAACGTGGCTTAATATGAATCAATGGTGGTGGGCTTAACATTGGCATTAGAGCTCAAAATTCCATGGATTCAGATATTTAGTGACTCCCAACTAATGGTAAATCAAGTAAAGTAGATATCAAACAAAAGACTCCAAGCAATCTTTATATGTGAAGAAGATACTAAAAATGCTTGCTTTGTTTGAAGACTTTTCCATACATCAAGTTCCAAGGGTAGAAAACTCATAGGTAGATTCATTAGCGAAATTAGCTAGCTCAAGGGGAGCACCAAAAACACGGATTGTTCCAGTAGGATATCAAGAAACTCCGAGTATTAAAGAGGGAACATCCGAACAAGAAAAGGAACTATTAGTTCTGACAAGGTCCCGAGCTATGTTGCAAGAGAAAGAGGGAAGATAAATTGGTAGAGAAATATCAAATGAGAGGGTTGATCAAGTAAGAGCAAATGACCCGTATGATAACACTTGGATGTCACCCATCATTGAATATCTTGCTAAAGGAATACTGCCATCTGACCAGGGTGAAGCAAGAAAAATCAGACGATAAGCTCCAACTTTCACAATAGTGGATGGAATCCTTTACAATAAAGGATATGCACTTCCTTACTTAATTTGCGTAAGCCTGGAAGATGGGGTAAAATTGTTAGCAGAAGCACATGAGGGATTCTGTGGGGACCAGTCAAACGGGACAAAATTGGCAAAAAAGATAATGAGATAGGGTTTTTATTGGCTTCGTATGGTAAGCCAAGCCATTGAGTATGTGAGAAGATGCGAGAAATGCCAAAAGTACTTGAAAATTCCCAGATTACCCCCGAGTCAGTTAACTCCAATTTAAAGTTTGTGGCTGTTATACGGGTTTTTAACCTAGCAGAAGCCAATAGAAAACAGAACAACCTTGTGTAGACAGAATGGTTTAGGACTTAACCAAAAAAACTAAGACAAGGGATCGACAAGGTCCAAGCTATATGGCTAAGACAACGACTGGGATCAGCGAAGCCGAGAGATCAGCATTCTTTTAGTCCAATCAGCAGTTGAATGTAAACAGCTAGTAGATTGCCATCGAAACATAACAACTACGATAAAAGGCTACGGAAACATCTCTAATTCCGGACTCCAGAAAAATCCTAAGTGATTGGATCATCAGTGAACCATGCTTCTCCTCCAGCCTTCAAACATGATAACCAAGGAACACAACAAAGAGGCCAAAACATTGGCTCGCAAAACAAGCTAAGTCTATGGGTCGCCTGCGACCCATAGGCCATGGGTTGCCAGCGACCCATGGCTCTAACTCATTTTGCGAGCCAAACACTCCCTAGGTCATCTACTAATTACCTGCGAGCTGATGAGGACATGGCCTGGCCTAGAAGGTCTCCGCTCCATATAAATACCATCCAACCTGCAACATATGAAGGATCCTCTCCAGGCTGGTTGCTGGAGCTCTATTGGAATTATTCTTCACTCTTTACCTCCTTCATAACGATCTCCAAAGGAATACACTGTGATTCTCTAGTAGATTCCAACTCTGGAGATTCAATCTAGCTAGGAAATAATCAAAGCCTTGTAATCAAACATCTCTTATAACAGCAATCATTCTATAATAAAACTATAAAGTGGACGTAAGCTTTGTTAACAGCCGAACCACTATAAAATTCTCTGTCTACTTTCTTTTACTGTTCTTTCTTGATATCTATTATCTGTGATATTGCTCTGTCAAAACAGGGCTGGTGCTTTCAAACTCAAACCAAGGTGTTGGTCCATTTTTTGGGTCAACATTTTGGTGCTTCCACTGAGAATCCAACTCAGGATCCAGATCTAGCTATCTACTTTGGACCCCATAGGTCCAGAAGTTAGATCCCCAATCTTTGCTTGAAGAACTCGTTGTCTTAGGATCAATGGCTCCTGGAAGAAGAAGAACTACCTCTGGGAGATCCACAGAGGCAGTAATAGTTGGAGAAGGTGCTAGTCTCCAACGAGCTAAAGTAAGTGGTGCTAACTTAGGAAACCAGGCACCAGCATCCTCCAATCAGCATGAAGTCATCACCAGGGACGAGCGGAATAAGATGGCTGAGGAGATCAACCAAAAAATGGAAAATAGTCAAAAGGCTCTAATGGAGAAGCTCAATGCTCTATTGACCCAACAATCAAACCCTGCTCCAAGGACTGTGCCTGAACCAGTGACTGTTGTAGAACAAGAGAATTCCTCCATTTCTGACCTGCATAGAAGGAACAAAAAGCAGCCACAAAGAAGGGTAACGACATGATGCAACGTGGAGGAGAATGAGAATATTCCACCCAGCGCAAGGCAACCGATCTTGAATTTGAATCAAGGGGCCAAAACCCTGAAGGAAGATATTGTTGTCAATCTCTCTGATTCAGAAGATGGAGAGCAAGGTAATCAGATGGAAGAGAACATCAATGCGTTCGATGATGCTAGAAACATCCAAACTGCCCCAGTTAGGCCAACTGTAAGCCAACGGGGTCCCGTGGGAGTGGCTCTCCCAGAGAGAGGAGAGCCTAGGCTTCAACCCACGTGTCAAGACCATTTGCAGAACCAAACACTCGGTGCAGTTATTGATTGCCCCCCAAGACTATCGGACATCAGAGGCATACATAGTATACAAGGTCAGACGGCTAATGGACAATAGTAAGAACCGAAAGGACGATAAATGGGGATCTGCCCCGAGTCGGACCCCTTTCACCGATGAGATTTTGAATGTAAGTACCCAAACAAATTCACTACGCCAACTATCCCCTCCTACGATGGAACGAAGGACCCAAAACTCCATTTGTACAAGTATAGCTGGTACATGGACGGAGCCAATGCTTTAGAGGTCGTTCGCTGCCAATGTTTCCCTATTTTTCTAGAAGGAGCCATGTCTATGTGGTTCGCCAGACTCACCCCAAGATCTATTTCTACATTTGACAAACTTGCAATGAAATTCCTTGACCAGTTCAGGCTTCACACAGCGCAACCGAAGGACGTCATGTCCCTATTCGGATAGGTCCAAGGGCACAACGAGTTATTGAAATCATTCATTAGCAGGTTCAACACCACGGTAACGGAAGTAAGCAACCCCAATGGGGATATGGTTTTTATGGCGTTAGTCCGTGCCATTCGCCCAGAAACGGAGTTCATAAAATGGATTAAAATGAAGCAACCTACCAACATGAAAGACTTTAATCGTAAAGCAAGCCAGTACTTCAGATTGGAGGAAGCACAGGAGTTGGAAAGAGAGTCTGCTGGTACACAACATATGAACGCCAGACAGAATGACGTGGCGACAAATCTAAACACGCGCGATCCTGGAAGTACTCAAGGAGTCGCGGAAAAGAGCGAGAATCAGAAGAGAAGAAACCAGAACTCCGATAAAAGAAATAATGGTGGCTGCAACAAAAGATTTAAAGTGTGTAGATGGGGAGACTATACCCCTCTGAATGATACTGGGGAGAATATTTACCTTACAACACAAGAGACTAAAGAGTATAAGAAACCTCTTAGAAAGGAGGCAACAGAATAGGAACAGCACTCAGGGAAATTCTATCGCTTCCACGAGACGCACGGGCACAATACAAACGAATGCCACCACCTTAAAGACCTCATCGAAGGATTAATCCGAGACAACAAACTTCAACAATATGTGAAGAAGCCACAAAAACCCAATCAACCTATGGTCCCTCAGCCTCCTAGAGAGCAGAGATATCAAGCTAGAACTAGCGAAGAAGGGTCAAAACAAACTGACCAGAGGCTTATTATTGGAACAATATCTGAGGGACCACATCCTGCACAAAGAAGTTGGGGAGAGATGGAGCGATATGCGAGTTCATTAAAGCACGCCCCAAAGGAATCGTGTTTAGAAATAGATGACGAAATTCCAGTCAAGTAGCAAAAGGTTCTGAGCGATAACATAATGTTCCGCAATCGGGACACCAAAGGGATTGAAGCCCCAACTCTTGACCTAATGGTGGTGATGGTAGGAATCGGTCCCGCCGTAGTCAGACGAGTGTTGGTTGATAGTGGTAGTTTAGTTAACATACTTTTCAAACGTACTTTTTACCAAATGAAGATTAGCATGAAAAGTGTATCTGTGTGCCAGACTAAGATTCAGGGGTTTATCGGAGTACCCAAGCAACCGGTGGGAACAATCGACCTACCTGTGGAGCTCAGAGATGGTGAGCGACGAGTCACCCTCATTCAGATTTTTGTGATCATGGATGAAATGTGAGCATACAATGCATTCTTGGGATGGCCCGCGTTAGCCGATTTCAGAATGGCATTGGCCCAATAGTACCTTACAATGAAGTTCCCTACCGAGCACAGAGTCAGAATTGTTAAAGGAGATCAAAGTGTCACCCGGGAACGCTACATCTCGGAATTGCACAAGAAAGGAAAAAGGAAAGGATATGGGGAAGACACTCCACATCCGTGAACCCTCTGAATAGAAATTACAGAACCGTCCCTGGCTTGTGGACCATAGCCGATTCGACAAGGCTTTGGACCCTAGGAAGAAGAGCTCGAGGGAGGATCGAGCACCACCGGTAGAACTGATGGTGTCTATCCCAGTCTGCATGGATGACCCAACGCGGGTCCTGAAGATTGGGTCGCATCTTGGAAACAAGATGCGGTCAGAGCTAACAAAGTTCCTCTGCACTTATTTGGATGTATTTGCTTGGGTACACTCCGATATGTGTGGGGTATCACCTGAGATTGCCTATCATGCCCTTAATATTGACCCCAAATTCACCATAGTTAAGCAAAAAGGCACAGCTGGGCCCTGAACGGTCCAAGGCATTGAGAGAAGAAGTAGATAAACTGATGGCTAACGGGTTCATTCGAGATGCAACCTACCCCAAATGGGTATTGAACCCGGTCCTAGTCAAGAAGTCCAATGGAAAATGGCGAACCTGTATTGATTTCTCGGACCTCAACAAAGCCTGTCCGAAGGATAGCTTCCTGCTCCCTAAAATTGATCAACTTGTAGATGGAATAGCAGGACATGAGTTGCTATCATTTGTGGATGCGTACCCGGGTTATAACCAGATCCTGATGCATGAACCAGACCAAGAGAACACCAGCTTCATCACCGATTTAGGACTATACTGCTATAGAGTAATGCCATTCGGTTTGAAAAATGCTAGGGCAACATACCTAGGGCTAGTGAATACCATGTTCAAATGCCAGATTGGGAAGACTATGGAAGTTTACGTGGACGATATGTTAGTCAAGTCCCGAGTAGCTGCTAACCATCTAGACGATCTCACTGAAATGTTCAAAGTACACCACAAATATGGAATGAAACTCAACCCGCTTAAATGTCACTTCGAAGTAGCCTCTGGGAAATTCCTGGGTTCATAGTAAGTGCCTGGGGCATCGAAGCGAATCCAAAGCAAATAACAGCGTTACGGGATGTCCGAGCCCCTAAAAATAAGAAGGAACTTCAAAGCTTGAATGGAAAAGTCGCAGCACTGAGTCGATTCATCTCAAAAGCTACAGACAAGTGTATACCGTTCTTCAATGCGCTAAAGAAGGGAAAGAAAAACTTTAAATGGAGTGAAGCTCGCCAAATAGCTTTCAAGGAATTGCTACGACACATGGAAACTCCCCCGATCTAATCGAAACCAATCGATGGAGAAGACTTGTTCATTTACTTAGCGGTTTCATCATACGCACTGAGCGCCGCTCTTATGCGGGAAGAAGCAAGAATCCAGCGACCAGTGAACTACATTAGCAAATGATTCACCGAAGCTGAGAAGAATCACCCAAAACTGGAGAACATAGTGTATTGCCTTCTGATCGCCTCCCGGAAGTTACGACCATACTTCCAGGCTCATCCGATTAAAGTATTGACTGACCAGCCCCTGAAGCAAGTTTTATACCGGCCAGAAACTTCTGGATGACTACTAAAGTGGAATATAGAGTTGAGCCAGTATGATATCACATACCATCCAAGAAAAGCAATCAATGGGCAAGCGTTGGCCGATTTCATTACCGAATTTACCGTAAGGGACGACGAGGAGGAAGTTTAGTCGGAAACAGGCGTGCAATGGAAGCTCTTCGTCGATGGTGCATCAAACAACTTCTGTTCGGGAGAAGGGGTAGTGTTTGAAACCCCCGAGGGCGAGCCATTAGCTATGTTTTGTGTTTGGAATTCCCAGCAACAAATAACGAAGCAGAGTATGCAGCTTTAATCGCTGGACTAAAGGTTGTGAAGGAACTCGGGATAAGATCTATTCACATATACAGCGACTCCCAACTGGTCATCTGTCAAGTGAAAGGGGAATACCAAGCACGTGGAGAAAACCTCGCCCCATACCCGTCCAAAGTACAAGAGTTGTTAAGTGATATCGACCACTACACCATAACTCACATCCCACGAGAGCGAAACACCAAGGCAGACTATTTGGCCAAGCTGGCAAGCTTTGGAGAAGCCCAGTCATTGGGATTGGTTCCGGTTGAAACGCTAAACAACCCAAGTATAGACGAAATGGACGTGGACTAGATTCTAGAGACTACCGTCGAGCCAGATACATGGATGACACCAATAAAGGACTATCTACTTGCAGGAACCCTTCCAACTGACCGAAATCAACGGAAGAAGCTCCTCTATAAGGCACCACGGTTCATGATACAGGATGGGATACTCTATCGAAGGGGATTCTTGACCCCTCTTCTTAGATGTCTGACCGATGATGAAACACGACGATGAAACACAACGAATCTTGAAGGAAGTACATGAAGGTGAGTGTGGAGACCACACCGAGGGGCAGATGCTGGCAAAGAAAGTCCTTCAATACAGATACTTCTGGCCAACAATAAATCGTGATGCCGTAGATCACGCCAGAAGATGCGATCGCTGTCAAAGATTTAGCAAAATTAAGAGAACTCCTTCAACGGAACTGGCACAAATGGTCAGCCCATGGCCATTCGCAATATGGTTGATCGATCTGATTGGTGTCCTTCCAATAGCTAAAGGAGGAGCCAAATATGTTATAGTTGCCATAGATTATTTCATAAAATGGGCCAAAGCGGAACCACTGGCCACCATAACCACAAAGAAAGTTATTAACTTTGTCACTAAAAACAACATTTGCAAGTTTGGTGTGCCACAAAAAATCATCACTGACAATGAAACCCAATTCGAAAGTGTCGAGTTCAAAGACTTCTACAGGCGCTTTCGAATCGAAAAGAGCTTTTCAGCAGTGGCTCATCCGCAAGCAAATGGGTAAGTGGAAGCAATAAACAAGATCATCAAATCCACCATCAAAAAGCGATTAACAAAAGAAAATGGAAATTGGGTTGACGAACTTCCACTCGCACTATGGGCAAACAGGACAACACACAAAGTGGTAACTAGCCACACTCCGTTCGCATTAGCATATGGTTCAGAAGCAATGATTCCTGTTGAATTATAAGTCCCCTTGCACCGAAGGCATAATTTTAATCAAGCACAAAATGAGCAACTCCAACTCGAATCGCTAGACATGGTTGATGAAAAAAGAGAAGTAGAGTTGAGAACGGCTGCCCGCTAAAAAAGGGTTGCATGGTACTTCAACTCCAAAGTTCATAGTCAGACCTTCGAAGTTGGAGATCTTCTGATCAAGCGATTTTGCCCTGTATCGGGAGCCTTTAGACCAAACTGGGAAGGACCATATGTCATTAACCAAAAGCTCGAGGACGCGACTTTCAAGCTGACAACCGTCGACGGGGTCGTAGTTCCCAGAGCTTGGAATAGCGAATCGCTCCGCCGTTATTTCATTTAAAAAACTATTCTTTGTATTTTCTATTTTTCAGCATATAAGCCATTCCAGAAATGTCAGTGGCATTGTAAATAGGCAAAGAATCTGCCATGCTTTCCTTAATAAAGTTTGCTTCTTGAACCAACAAAACTGTGTTCATAATAACTACCTGCCGAGTCGATGCAAGCAAATTGACTCAAACCGACGGATCAGCGGAACTCAATCCTTGCCTCTCGAAAAACCGATGTTGCCTCGGTAATCTTGGGAGGTCAAAAATGAACTCCTCGCGTTGCCCGAAGATAGGCGACGCCGAGGAACATCGAAAGTCGCGCATCTCGTAAGCTGCGCATTCAAACTGAAAACTCCTCGCGTTGCCCAGAGATAGGCAAAGCCGAGGAACATCGAAAGTCGCACATCTCATAAGCCGCGCATTCAAACTAAAAACTCCTCATGTTGCCCGAAGATAGGTAACGCTGAGCATCATCGAAAGTCGTGCATCTTGTAAGCCGTGCACCTAAATTTAAACTCCTCTCGTTTTCCGGAGATAGGTAACGCCGAGGAGCATCGAAAGCCACGCATCTCGTAAGCTGCGCACCCAAATTTAAACTCCTCACGTTGCCCGGAGATAGGTAATGCCGAGGAGCATCGAAAGCCGCGCATCTCGTAAGCCGCGCACCCAAATTTTAACTCCTCGCGTTACCCAAAGATAGGTAATGCCGAGGAGCACCGAAAGCCGCGCATCTCGTAGGCTGCGCACCAAAATTTGAACTCCTTGCGCTGCTCGGATATAGGTAACGCTGAGGAGCATCGAAATCTATGCATCGCACAAGCCGCGCACTCAAGCTGAAACTCCTCGCGTTGCCCTGAGATAGGCAGCGCCGAGGAACATCCTTCGCGTTGCCCGGAGATAGGCAACCCCGAGGAGCCTCAAAATAAACTTCTCTCATTACCAGGAGATAGACAACACCAAAAACATCCAAACTTACACTCCCTACGTCACTCGTAGATGGGTGACATCAAGGAGCACCGAATGTTGCATACTACACAAGCGGCGCGATAAATCCAAAAATAATAGCCCCTCACATGACCCGAAGATGAGCAACACCAAGGATCTTGAGAAACACCATGCATATATCTAGGAATAGTTGGTGCTAGAAGGAAGGCACTCAATGGTTGACAATACATACCCATGCGTGAATTGCATACTTACTCGAATACTACCAGAAACTGAGACTACATGCTAAGGTCGCAAAACTTCCAAAGAAATGAAAATTAAGTCATGACTTAGCTAGATTTTCAATAGAGATTATCTAAACCCTAAGTTACCGAATGCTTGAAAATTGTTTGAAGTAAACAGCCCTGTGAACTAAGGGGCATACACCTGTGCTGAGACAGAAACACGAAAACAACAATAAGTCACAAGTTCCGTCACTCCAAACAACAATAAGTTCACAAGTTCTATCTCAAAGTTTTATGAACTTCCAAACAAAAAGTCTATATCTATTTTAAAATTCTAAACATAATTTGCAAAGTTTTAGAGTTTTTAGAAGTTTTATGAATTTCTAAAAAAAATTCTCTAAGTTCTGTTAATTTCTAAAGTTTTATTAACTTCTAAAGTGCTGATAATTTCTAAGTTCTATCGCTTCGAATAAAGGGCTTTGACTATAATCATAGTACTATAAAAGTATGAAATGAAACGAACACAAGTACACAGAACATATATGAACAGATAGACAAAAGTACAGTCAAAATATCAATGAATCACTTATAATTTTCTGTACACGGGATCAAAATTTAGGGGCCGTACCTACACAACAACAGCCAGCAAAAGGAAAATACAGACTATACAGTAAGGATGCAAAGTGCAGACTCTACACTTGAACAAAATGACTCAAAAAGAAACAAAAACAAGTCAGTCTTCTTGCAAGATGTTGGTCAAAATCAAGTCCATCCTCATGCCAGCCGCTCAACACTTTTTGCCACCGCTTCCCTTTCCACCTTTGGTTGGTAGTTTCTGCTTCTTTTCAAGAGAGTTGTCGCTGCCAGTAATGTCAACGTGCACTTCGGTGGCAATCTCCTCCTCCTCCTCCGAAAGTTTTTCAGAAGAGCCTCCCTTTCCCTTGCATTTTCTTGACTTTCGGGAACTCTTCGAAGCTTTGAGTGCCTCCACCTTTTCCTTTTTGATGGCAATCAAATCGTGTTGAGTCTTTTATGGCTGCTCTGTCTGCATTTCCTGCTCCTTGGCCTCTATGCAGTTATATCACCTTCCAAAGACACCGAAGGGTCATCTAGGTCGTGGAGCGCAGCTATCTTCTCTACTTCTGGCCCCGACTGCGAACTAGACGCGGATGTGGGAATTGGAGCAGGAACAGATACAATTGCAGAAGACGTGAAAATGGCAATAGGCACGGGTGCCGAAGTAGCTGGCGCGTCAACAGGAAAAGTGGATGGACCTATAAGATCAAAAAGGAAAGCATTATTCTCCTCTTGCTCTTTTGGCGTAAGATGGAGGCTCCTGAATTCGGGAGAAGCATGGACATTACCTACATCAAAGGAACGGTCTTGAACGGCAACCTCGAACTCACCACCGTCGCCTTCTTTTGAGGGCTCTACCACATGAGGAACAGTGTCAAGCCCTGAACTCGTTGGTTGGTCATGGAGCTGCTTTGATGGTTCACCCACGTCGGAGGTAGAAGGTCTGGTAAGTACATCGGTGGCTTCATCAAGGAAATATCGGTGGCCTCCTTCTCTCGTTCGACCCGGAGGATCTCGTGGCCCTCGACTAGCGCTTTATTGTATTCATCGTTAAGATAAGTGTCTCGCAACTCTTGATTGGTGTAAGCATCGCCACTCTCAGCAAAGCGAGATAAGATTTCCTCCCAAACAAGGGCAAGAGTGCGCGGATACTTCGAGCTGAGATAGTTGAGGCTCCCCTGATGCAACAGAGAGTTAACATAGACATTCAAAATAGTCGCATCCAGCTTCTTCATTTTCCTATCAAAGGCATGCTAGAGGTCTAAGTAATCCGCTTTCACCGCAGCCTTCTCAATCTCAACAGCAGTCTTGTCAGCACTGAGCTGCGTGACCTGAGCCTATAATTTGGCGATGGTCTTGGCTTGGTCAGAGATCTTTTTGTTATGCCCCTCGACAATTAGATCATGGTCGGCGATGATTTTCCTTTGAGCTTCAATGATAGCGTTACAAGCCAAGACGATCTCAACTTTTTCATGTGCCTCTTTCAACTTCTTCATCAGACCGGCAGTTCTCCTACTTTCACGAAGTGCCACTTCCTTCTCTTCCTCCGACTGGTTAATTTTAGCATCACGATCAACCAATGCCTTCTCAAAGTCTTTTTTATTGGATTCAAAGGAAAGGATCTCATGATAATTATTTCAGTTTTTGTTCGCTAGCTGGTTGCAAAGCTTCTCCCATCTCTCAGCCTGTTTTAGGTCGTTCTGGATAGCTTGGAGATGCAGCATGAAAGAATCCCCGCAGACAGGGTGGAGATCCAGGTCGAACTTGAACCCCTTTAAAAACTAACCTGGAAGCGTTGCCTCAAGCTTAGAGGGGCCCGAAGGACGAATGTAGGCAGGGGTGAGAGGCACCAGAAGCGGCAGTAACGAGGGAAGAGAGTGAAATATGAACTGGTGGCAGAATCGGGGTGGAAGTGATAGGATTTTCATAGCCTACAGAAGAGTGTTTTGAAGTAAGCTCTGAAGGATGGGGGCGATAATCAAACTTTGACTTCTTTGACGGTTCATCTCTTTCCTCAAGAGATCTTCTTTTCTCATACCTGCCTTTATGTGAACGAGCCCGATCTCTCTCTTCTTGGTGACGAGTTTCAGCTTTGAGTTCTTTCCTCTGCCTATACTCTTCTTCCATCTCTCGGACTTGATGGCAGCTAGAGGAGCGCTTGGGGTACTGCTGTGAATCAGTATAGTCTTTGAAGTTGTTGTAAAAGCCTCTTTCCCTCATCATACCTGGAATAAGACACACATAAGGGGTTCCAGAAGCATGATATAAACTAAGAAAATATATGAAGAGATGGAAATAACTGTAATCCTAGTGCAACGTGTTGTGTGTCCCTAATAGGGGCCTTAGACGTCGTCACGAACCAGAACAAACGGTTGTCGTAGGTGGGATCGGAGTGACTTCGGTTGTTATAGGCGAGACCGAGCTAACTATTGGTGTGATATCGCTCGAACAGAAAGGCGTCGTGTCAAATTTAAAGTCCTCTTTTATGAGCACGTCAAAGTCAACAAAAACATCGTTGAAATCTCCGAACCCCGCTCTGACATCCTTACTCGGGGAATCGTGATGTCTTCAAGTTTCGGGGACTTTTCCTTTGCCACTTGCATCAGAAGGAGGTGGACTTGGGAGATCAGGACTCATTCCTGGAGTCTCATCACAAGACTTTTCGAGTCTTCACCTTCAGATTCTAACGAGAAGTAGTCACCAGCGGTAGACTCATCGCTACTACTCTCGAATTCTCCTTCTTCTTTCTCTATGTCCAATGCAGCTTTCCTTCTTTTTGCATGAACTCGTCTTCTGCTTCCTCCGGGATTGGAGGCATTCTAACTGAACCACTCAGTCCAATCGCAGCAGCGTCTTCCTCCTCGCGGGCCTTACCGGGTGATCCTCTGGACGGGCTACCTCTCTCTTGACCTTCCTCGGAACTGTGGGATGAAGAAGCAGATCTTGAGCGAATGTTGGATCAGCTAGGAGAGGGAGTTTCAATCTGAACAGCGGATCTACTTGGAGCCAACAGTCTGTATCGATGCAAGTTCTCATCGGTCGGTAGAACTTTAACGCACCTCTCTTCGGCGTCAATAGCCTTTAAAGTTTAGCAAACTTCATCAAGCGTCACATCTTCATTCGGACTTGGGATAACTGCAAGAGAAGTATAGTTAGTTAGAAACTCCATTACAACACCCCGGGGCTCAATAAATGGAAAAGAGAAGCTTACCTTCCGTCGTCCATCGACGGTTGAACCCCTCGGGGCATCTACTGAAAAAAGTACTACCACTTGAACTGTGATAAGTTGCTTTGAAAGCGTAAGACGATCTTTCGATTTCTTTGGGCCTCGATTATAATCAAAGGGGGACAATCATCTCTTCTACTGAACGTCGAAAAATACCGCAACTCATCGAAACTTAGAGCGCGGTTGAACGTCCGCATGAAAAGGACATGCAAGCAAGTAAGGATGGCGTAACCATTCAGATGAAGCTGGAATGGGGAAATTCCCAAGTTTGAGAGCGTCTCATGCAGAAAATCGTTGAAGGGAGGCACGGCTCCATTCAGACACATGTATCGATGACAAGCAGTGTACCCCGAGGGGGCATATGAGCGAATTCGTCTTTCATCGGTAGACGCACGTCCTCTTCGGGAATCCCATGTTGTGTACATATATTATGAAGAACCTTTGTGGAAACCATGAATGAAGCTCTTTTAGGTGGATTAAGTAGGACTCGAAAGTTGGGAGTCATGCGGTCCACGATGGGCCCAACCAGAACTAATTGACCGTACTAGGCTTGCGAGGTGGATGATGATTCAGCTTCAGAGAGCGTTGGGCTTCGCCCGCTTGGCATACGGCGTGTGGATGGCTGCTTCATTCTATATAACAGAACTCATGTCCGAAAACGGCAAGGTAAACCTATCCTAAATTCATAAGTCTCCCCTATTACACTTGAATTCCGAAGAGACATTAACTTGTAATCGACACGTCGGATTTCTAGTGTTAACTATGGCAAGTGCGGTGTGCTATCTATATGGGATAAACTCGATGCTCAGTACACTGCAAACGCTCTATCCCGTGTAGATAGTTCGCTCAAAGTGGAAGAAGCAAAGAACTTCCCGTGTCAGTTCGTTTTTCATTTTTGTGTCTACTTCTTGTACACTTACCCGTTATCGATAAATGATCGATAATGGTTCCGTTGTCCGAAGCGACATGGAAAACTCTTCTCCTCACAGGAACGCTGAACATGCAACGAGTGAACAATATAAGTCCGAATCCTTGGAAGAAATCAAGATCGACTAGTGAATGTGCATGACGTGCAATAAAAGCTATAAAACTGGACGCGAGTCAATTCTAGTTTAACGGACGAAGATAACAAAACGCGTTAAGTGTTGGACCACGGCCCGAATGATATTTCTGGAAGAAAATAAAGACCCGATTGGCTATCTCGACCCGTCAAAACTGTAATCAACTCGAGCTCCTTGTAATCAACTTAGAAAATGGATACTTGTCGATAAATCATTACACAAAATCAACAAACCAACTAGGCAAACCCACATTAAACTAAGTGCTAAGGCACATGAAGAATCACAAATCAAACTCAGCGAGCTTTGGAATGGATCGGTGGCGAGCTAATTTTAGGTCGGCGATAGGGTAGGCTTCAATACAACAACGAGTTAGGTTTTGGTTAGGGTTTCATGAGATAGGCGAGCTTGGATGGATCAACAACAAGTGGATTCAAACAAGGAGATGAATCGAGTCGAGTTAACGCCTGGATCGCCGAGAATCAAATCGCAGGAACACTTGGTCGCATGAAGGAGTAGGAACGGTTCGGGCTAGGTGAATGTCTTGGGTCGGCTCGAGTAGTATAAATAAGTGGGCAAGAAGAGAAAACGAAAATTTTCGCTAAGTAATCGGGTCGCCAACGACCCGACGTAACTCCATAATAAAAAATCCCCTCTGCAGATAGGTCGCTAGCGACCCATCCCACATGGATCGCTAGCGACCCACCAAAAAAAAGAAAAAAAAAGGGGAGAGGAAAATAAAATTCACCTATTCTTCTCGAACTTGATCACTTACGACTGTTCTACATTACGAGGAATGTCGGGAAGCTACAAGTACAAATGTGACATATTGTGACAAGTAGTAGCAGTCAGGACCAAAGAAAGATGACCAATAACATTGGTTTAGCAAATTTTTAAAGCTCTAATGCAACCACTTGGAAATAAACAGATGGATGCTGAGAGTGATAACTTCCAGAGCACGTATTGTTTACAACGAAGACGTACTCTAGGGGCAAATGTTATACGGGTTGTTAACCCAGCAGAAGCCAATAGAAAACAGAACAACCTTGTGTAGACGGGATGGTTTAGGACTTAACAAGAAAAGCTAAGACAAGGGATCGACAAGGTCCAAGCTATATGGCTAAGACAACAACTGGGATCCGCGAAGCCGAGAGATCATCATTCTTTTAGTCCAATCAACGGTTCAATGTAAACAGCCAGTTAATTGCCATCGAAACATAACAACTACGATAAAAGGCTATGAAAACATCTCCAATTCCAGACTCCAGAAGAATCCTAAGTGATTGGATCATCAGTGACCCATGCTTCTCCTCCATCCTTCAAACAAGATAACTAAGGAACACAACAAAGAGGCCAAGACGTTGGCTTGCAAAACGAGCCAAGGCCATGGGTCGCCGATGAGCTGATGAGGACATGGCATGACCCAAAAGGTCTCCGCTCCATATAAATACCATCCAACCTATAACATAAGAAGGATCCTCTCCAGGCTGGTTGCTGGAGCTCTGCTCGAGTTATTCTTCACTCTTTACCTCCCTCATAACGATCTCCAAAGGAATACACTATGATTCTCCAGTGGATTCCAACTCTGGAGATTCAATCTAGCTAGGAAATAATCAAAGCCTTGTAATCAAACATCTCTTGTAACAGTAATAATTCTATAATAAAACTATAAAGTGGACGTAGGCTTCATTAACAACGGAACCACTATAAAAATTCTCTGTCTACTTTCTTTTACTGTTCTTTCTTGATATATGTTATCTGTGATATTGCTCTATCAAAACAGGGCTGGTGCTTTCAAACTCAAACCAAGGTGTTGGTCCATTTTTTGGGTCAACAGTGGCCCTTTGACATATGGGGAATTGATTTAATTGGCCCATTGCCAATTTCAAAAAGAGGAGCAAAATACCCTGTAGTCCCCATAGATTACTTCACTAAATGGTTTGAAGCAGAACCACTCCCTAAGATCACTTTTGGAAAAATACTCAGATTTGTCATCAAGAATATTATAATCAAATTTGGAATTCCCCATAAGATTATCTTCGACAATGGAACACAATTTGAGAGTGAAGAATTCTCTCGGTTTTACCATAAGAATGGAATCATTAAGAGCTTTTCCTCCATTGCGCATCCAAAAGAAAATGGGGCAGTTGAGGCTACAAATAAAACCATAAAGATAATTTTGAAAAAGCGGCTGAAAAAAGCTAAAGGAAGTTAGGTAGAAGAGCTGCCACTTGTATTATGGGCTTATCTAACATCTACCAAAATGGCAATGGGACACACTCCTTATTCATTGACCTATGGATGTGAGGTGATGTTATCAATTGAGATTGAAATACCCTCACACCGAAGAATCTCATATGCATTCGATTTAAACTAAGAATAAAATAGAGAATCATTGGATTTGATAAATGCGTTGAGAGATGAAGCTGCAATCAAAACAGTGGAATATCAAAGAAGAATTTTAAAATATTACAACTCTAAAGTAAGAACACGATCATTTCAACGGGGAGATCTGGTACTTCAAAGAGTAATGGAAAATACAAGAAATCCCACGGTTGGACTGCTGGGACGAAATTGGGAAGGACCCTTAATCATTTGCAAAGTAATCCCCCTAAGAGCTTATAAGTTATGCCGACCAGACGGCAATATGGTTCCAAGAACGTGGAATGTTGAACATTTGAGACCATATTTTCCTATGGTGAAAGAATAAAGTCAATAAAGAATCACTTTTCTAAGAAAGATCTACATGGTTGGGAGTGAAATACTCTTTTCATTTAGACAATACCTTTAATGGTCATAGCCTCTATTCGCTGCAAGTTGGCCAGGGCAGAGCAACTCTTGGAGGGAGGAGTGTAAGCCTTTATTCGCACCATGCTATGGCCAGGATAAAGCATTGACAAGCCCTTGGCCGTGCCTCTGGTCAAGTCAAGGCACCTCTTGGAGGGAGGAGTGTAAGCCTTTATCCGTGCCACACTATGGCCAGGTTAAAGCATCGATAAGCCCTTGTCCGCGCCACGCTTTGGCCTGGGCTGGGCACCTATTGGAGGGAGGAGTGTAAGCCTGTATCTGCACCATGCTATGGCTAGGTTAAAGCATTGACAAGCCATTGGCCGCGCCTCTGGTCAGGTCAAGGCGCCTCCTGGAGGGAGGTTGGGTATGTCCTTGGTTCCAGCCTCTATAAATGAGATAACCATGAGTACTAGATAACAATGGACTAAGATGTCCGAGCCTAAGAAGTGGCTCATTAAACAATGTTCTAAGACGTCTAAGCCCAAGAAGCGACTCATTAAACAATGGACTAAGACGTCCAAACCTACGAAGTGGCATATCTACAAAGGACTAAAATGTCCAAACCCAAGAAGTGGCATATCAAATGATGGGCTAAGACGTCCAAGCTCGAGAAGCAGCCAACCAAACTACAGCTACATATGAGGCCTAAAAAGGTTTACACATGTCGAAGAAGACAAAATCTAAGGAGTAGTACATGACTCCACTCATTAGTACCCGAATCTGGGTCTTAGGTTGCTCACTTCTGGACTTTATATTTTAATACTCGAATATGGGTTTCGGGTCTTCACTAATCACTTATGGTATTCCTCATACCCGAATCTGGGTTTTGAGACTAATACCCGATTTTGCCTATTAATGCCCGAATCTGGGTCTGGGATTTCAATTATAAAGATAACTACTATGGATTTCTGATTATCCAACATATGCCCTAATCTGGGCTTGAGATTTCTATTATGAAGATAACTACTATGGATTTCTGATTATCCGACACATTCCCTAATCTTGGCTTGAGATTTTTTCCATAAAGATGATTATAACGAATTTTTGATTATCCACCATTAATACCTGAATCTGGGTTTGAGAATTTTATTTTGAAGCCTATTTCTGAATCTTACTTATTAAAATTCGAATTTGGGTTCTAGATATCTTACTATTAACTTCTAAACTTCACTAGTTAATGCCCTAATCTGGGTTGGATTTCAAAACTTTTTTAATGCCTGAATTTGAATTTCGGGTCTTTATCATCAAATTTTGGATTCCGTCTATCAACTCCTGAATCTGGATTTTAAAGCAGTTGTATTGAAACTACAATAGACATCTAAGTCTTCAACTAAAAACTTCAAGCTGGACTTCTTAATACCCAAACTATGGTTATTAGTTTGCAACTCTAAACGACGATCACCAACATCTAAATTTAGACTCGGGGATCATTCTTATCTCAAAGAGGAGTTTCTAAATACATGTTAAGATTTATGGATTACAAAGGCTTATTTCCAGATGATAGCTCATGACATCCTATTTCCAAACACTGGTTGTATCCGATAGGAAGTTTTTAGACTTCAATTATTATATGCATGGATAATTATTAATTACAAACCTCATATCCTTTATTAAATTAGGATCATTGTTAATCCTTTTATTCGCGACTTAACAAGCTACGACTTACGACCTAAAAGGCATGCCGACCTAACAAGAGACGACTTAAGGAAGGGCCCGACTTAACAGATCACGAGTTAAAGTATTCTCCGACTCAAAAACATACGACCTAAGCTACAGGTCCGACTTAACAGTTTGCGACCTAAGAAACTTACCGACTTAAGGCACGCTCCGAGTTAAGTCGCGCTCTGAGTTAAGAAAGGCTCTGAGTTAAGAAACTTACCGACTTAAGGCACGCTCCGAGTTAAGTCGCGCTCCGAGTTAAGAAAGGCTCCGAGTTAAGAAACTTACCGAGTTAAGGAAGGCTCCGACCTAACAGTGTACGAGTTAAAGTGGTCCGACTCAAAAAGTCTACGACTTAAGGCTGTTGCCAACTTGATGACTTAAGGGATCTCCGACCTACCAGTTTAAGAAGCTAACGACCCACGACTTATACTAACTCGCTCGAACCAAATGCGGCCGACCTACGACGTATGTTAAGTTGCTGCCGACTTATGACTTGCAGCTGAACAGCTCGCATTCAGGAGTAACTAGACAAGAGCTCCTATCTCGTTGCCGACCTAAGACCTACGACTTACTATAAGTCGGTTACGACCTAAGGACTTGGGAATTTTTCCTATTCAGATTCGACCCTATAAATACCCCCCAAACTCCAACGAGTAAAGGACTTTTGGCCATTCATTTTCTGGAGCATCGTTACTCTGCTGCACTCTTAACTCACTCGACAAGTGAAGATCTTCAAATACTCGAGACACTACAACAAGCTTCGGGAAGAACTTCATATATTCGACACGGATTCATCGAATTTCATCATCGAAGTTTGAGTTAGCAGTCAAGAGTATTTCTGTGATCGAATTGCATTGTACTGTGAAGAATATTGTATCATCTTGTAATCGAATCAGTAATAAAAGACTATAAAGTGGACGTAGGCTCAATTACGGGCCGAACCACTATAAATCTGTTGTCATTTACCGCTTTACTGCTATTTTCTGCTTGTGTTCTGTTCCCGTACCAACGGGTGGTGCTTTCACGATTCTATTACACACACCGGGTGTTAGCGTTCACTTTTTAGCGTTAACATTTTGGTGCTTTCACTGAGAACCCAACTCAGGAAGATTCTCAACGTTGCTTCACAAAAACTTGTGAAAAGAACCTCTTTTAAAACCAGAAGTTTATCCGAGATAATGGCTCCTGGAAGAAGAGGTAGACCTACCAGATCCGGAACTGCTCATGAAGGAACCTCCGCTTCCCCAACAGCAGACCAAGCAACTCCTACCGTTGGAGTCACCAGTGCTGAGTTAGATGAAGCAGTTTCTGGACTATATCAATGAATTGAAACTCAAAACGCTTTAGTAATGGATAGATTAACTGCTCTGCTTGGGGCAAATCGTCAACCAGAAAACCATCAAACAACTTTTCCTGAAATGCCACCTTTCCAAGCTGAAGGTTTTATGTCACAGCCAACTTGTCACGAACATGTGCCCAGGCAAGCTTCCGAGAGAAGGGCTGATACCTGTCTGGAGATGTCTCTGAACGATAAAGAGTACCTGTCCGAAATGGTGGGCCACCTCATGAAAGAGAGCATGCAGAGGGAAGAGAATGAGAGTGACTGGGGATTTGCACCAAGCAGAACTCCGTTTACTGAAAGGATCTTAAAAGCTGAATTTCCAAGGAAATTTGCACCTCCTACTATCCAAGCCTATAGGGGAACGAGTGACCCTAATCATTTCCTATACAAATACGATTGGCATATGACCGGTGCGAGAGCATCAGACGAGATCAAGTGTCGATACTTTCCAGTATACCTGGAAGGTGTGGCTTTACTTTGGTTCACAAAGCTTCCAGTTCGGTCTGTAGATAAGTTCTCCGACTTAACGCAAAAGTTCAAAGAACAGTTCAGATTGTATGCTTCAAAAGCTAAGGATATAATGTCACTGTCTAACCTTGAACAAGCGCCCGGAGAATCAATCAAATCTTTCTTGAGCCGTTTCAATATAGCTTTAGCCGAAGTAGAAAATGCAGAGCCACGCATGATCCTGACTTATTTGATGCGAGCCATTGATAAATCGAGCAAATTTGGAGTATGGCTAAAGATGAAGGAACCGAACTCGCTTGAAATTTTTTATAAAAAGGCCAACGAGTTCATTCGCCTTGAAAGCCTTTCTACGACATTAAAAGTAGTTGTTGCCCAAGCTAACAATAACAATGTCGCATCTAATAAAAGAGAATCTGAAAGTCAGAAAAGGGAAAATGAAGGAGGAAAGAGCCAGGGAAATGAGAAGAAACTCCGTCGCTTTAATCCTTCGAACTTTACTCCTTTAACTGACACCCCGGAAAATATCTTTTTTGCAACAAAAGATGTTGTCATGTATCCTAAGCCACCGGAGATGAAAAGAGGTGTTGTGCGTAATGGCAAATTCTGCCAATTTCACAATCAACCAGGCCATGACACTGATCAATGTCGCCAGTTAAAAAGTGTGATTGAAGAATTGCTGAAAGAAGGTAAACTTCAACAGTATGTGAAGAAAGGCGGAGTTGACCCAACCTCATCTACTCGGGGACAACAACATCCTATCCATCAATCCGGCTCTCGCAACAGCACAGCAGTACAAGAGTCCGAGCAGCTTATCATTAATGTTGTCACAGGAGGACCATACCCAGCGAGCAAAAGTTGGAACAACTACTAATTACCCACAAAAACTGCGGCTGTTGCATCTTTCACTTTCTCTAGCATAAAAATCCAAAAGCTATGCACCAAGCACAAATGGAAATCCAGCCTGGAGATTCTGAAGCAACAATCACTTGCATCTATTTTTTTTACTTAACAGCATTGCTTAAATTTGTAAAATCACGATGGATGTATAACTTTTGCATTGTAAACCGCTGAGAAATCAGTGTGATTCAATAATGAAAAACTATAAATTCTGTGTTCCTTATTCCAAAATGCCTGTTATATTTCGATGTGTAAATACTCTAAATGTATTGCTAAAATATCGATCTAATATTGCAGGTCATTAAGGCAAAACTCACCCATCACAAAGCCAAGCGAGCCCTATAAGTCGCTCAATAAACGAATTTCAAGCAACAAAAATCCCAAACTCAAATCCCATACAAGAGGAACTTCACATAAAAAGTTGACGACCCCACTGTGTCAAACCCTCGTCAACTGGTTGCGATTGTTGATATAAAAAGACAAGCAACCAAGTAACTTGCGTTGACCCTGTGGAGTCACTCAATAGTGAAGTCTACTTCTTCGGATAAAGCAGTTAACTTGCAAAAGAAAGGAAGACGCGCTTGGAAACAATGATAAAGGATCACAGATGGGCAGATGATGGGAAAAGATGAGCCGGCAAACGTAGAAGCAGCCAAAAGGAGGTATGCCTCTCAAAAGGAAAACCGGTAGATCCACTAAAGGGACGCCTTCCCAAGCAGAAGGAACAGGACCCTTGCTAACTGGTTGTGATGCATCCGATCAGACAGCTTGTGTCCGTCCCATGGATCCACTCGCCCCTGAGACGCAACCTTCCTAGCACTCCAACCAACCAAAGCCCTCTAACGAGGCATGCCAATAAATGGGAGTGCTTTCCTCAATCAAAAAGATCGGTGGGACCACCGAAGGGGCACCTTGTTAATTGATTGTGATCGTTTGTACAAACAGACATCCAATCAAGCAACTTGCGTCCGCCCCGTGGACCCGTCCGACCATGAGAAAGTAACTTCCAGGCAATCCACAAGCCCTCTTCGGAGGCATAAGCCATCTTCGGAGGCACGCTTCACCATGCTTGAAGCATAAAATAACAAGCCCTCTTCGGAGGCACATTTCACCAGAGTAGAAGTGTAAAATGCTCCTCTTCGAAGGCCCACTTCACAAGAGCTGAAATAAAAAATTGCTTCTCTACGGAGACCAAAATTGCTTCTCTACGGAAACCAAAATTGCTTCTCTACGGAGACCAAAATTGCTTCTCTTCGGAGACCAAAAGACCTCTTCGGGGGCACGCTTCACCATGCTTGAAGCACCAAATACAAGCTCTCTTCGGAGGCACAAAAACAAAGTCTTCTTCGGAAGCATTAAACAAATCGAAACATTCTTTAGAAGCTCACTTCACTGCGTAGGAAGATCCACTTATTAACAAATAAAAGTGATCATCCCCGAAAGTTGAAGTGTTCTTCCAACAGAAAAAAGAAGTAAAAATTTCTCCAAAAAAAACGAGATATAATCTATTAAAAGCAGAATGATTCTTCCCCTAAAAGTGGAATAGTTATTCTCTGAAATAAGAGTATCAGTCTCGTAAAAGCTAGAGATGTTGCAATGCACTTGTGATATGGGGGCAACACTATGCAATTCAGTTACATTAATAAAAGTGATATACAAGCGACATACCACAAGTTCATTGCAGTATCATGAAAAGAAGATGTGGAATAAATGCGTTCTTGAAACACAAACAAAAAGTTTGTACAAGTAAAAAGAATCGTTTATTCTACACTAAAAATGAGAAACAAATGCATTCTCACATACACAAGAATTTGCACGAGTAAAATAGCTATTTTATTCAATACTATAAAAACTTTTTACATTGTGCAGATTGCAAAAGAAGCGGAGACCGGTATCCGCACAACATCCGGTCAATACATACAAAAAATAGAAAAGACAAAATCAGGCTCATTTCTCCTTTTTCCCGCCTTTAGAGCCTCTACCCGACCTGATAATTAGCTTCGGAGGCCGTTGTGGATAAGTCGGAGAAGAAGGAGAAAGAGGCACAGCCGGATCAACTTCTGCTTCCTCTCCAGCGGCAGAAGAGCTTTTCTTGCCTTTCTTCGAAATTACGCGTTTCCCCTTCTTTTTCGAGGAAGACTCGCTGCCTGGAGTAAAAAATTCTGAAAGTTTAGTGTCGTCGTCGCAAGACTGCTCCGGAGTCTTCTCGCCTTCTTCAAGTTCCCCAGTTCTTGGCTCTTGTGAAACAACCGGATCGTCCAAGTCTTTAAAAGCTTCAATTTTCTCTTCTTGTGATCCTGGTTGAGAAGCTAGAAGAGGGGTAACTTGAGAAGGAGGAGGAACGACAGCTGAAGAAGGAGAAGTAGCCACAGCTTTCGGTGCTTCCGCTATAGAAGAAAAGAAGTTAAAATCGGTATTCTCCAAGATAAGAGAAGATATTGGTTCGTCCAAGCTTAAGTAATAAGTAAGAAGTTCGTCAAGCTCAGTCAAGTCTAATGAATCATTCACTGGAACTGAGTCGACGTCAAAGTTACCTGGAAAAGTCGGTTTGGCAAGATCGATCTCAAAATCCTGAGCATGAAAGTCCTTCATAGCCTCTTCCTCTGTAGGAGTGGTCACAATTTCTTTGTCGACTTTAGTAGGAGGCGAAGAGTGAGAACTAGAGCCAACAATATCAACATCAGCTGAAACCGAAATGCGAACAGGAGCAATAGGAAGTATTTCTTTCTCAGGAAGTTTCTCTCTCGTCGTTTCGGCTCGCACTCGGGCAAGCTGTTCTTTTCCTTTGGTAAGGGCAGCGCGGGCGCTCTCATTTAAATAAGTAGCTTCGAGATCTGCTTCAGCATAACCGGCGCCGCCCAGCATATCAATGATCGCCTCCCATACCTCAGCTAAGGTGACTTCATATTCCAGTCCCAAAAATGAAAGGCTCCCACGCCCCAAGACGCAATGGACATAAAATTCGAATAAAGTCGTGTCAACGGTGGCTATGGTTGCCTTATGGGATTCTTCAGCTGCAGCTTTACCAGCGAGAGCTTCATCATGCTCTCTTTCAGCCTTCAATAACTGAGACTGCAGTCTTGCAATTCTAAGTCTTGAGAACTGACTTTCTCCCGAAGTTGAGCAGCGTCATCGCAATATTTTCTAGAAACCTGCTGCTCTGCTTCGAGTTTCACTTCAGTATCTCGCTGAGCAGCATGAGCATCTCGAACTTGCTTTTGGAGCATTTCTTCCTTCTGTGAATAAGAAGTGGAGGAAGTAGCATGCTCATTTTTTAGTCTTTCAACTTCGGCTTCAAGCTTCCCGTAATCATCAGTAATGCTTTTCATTTCAGCATCGTGCTGCTTACACCATTTGTCCCATTCAGCTTTATCGTTCTCCATGGTCATCATGGCTTCAAGATTCATGCGATTGACCCTTTGAAGTTCATCGACCAGTTTCTGCCATCCAGACATTCTTTCAATGTCAAGCTTGACAGCATCTAGATTTCTGAGCATGGCTTGTTTATCAATGGGAACTAAGTCTAAATCAAAGCGAACCCCTTTTAGACACCAATTTGGAAATCTGCTCTGTAGTGTGGAAGGTCCATCCCCGGCTTGGTACTGAGGCCTATTAATAATTGCATGGATGTCAGACTTCTTAAGTGCAGGAGAACCGGAAGAGGTATCAAGAGGAATAGAAGCGACAGTCTTTTCCGAAATGGTAGACGCTTCCTTTTCGCCGAGTCTGATCCGCTTACTAGAATCATCGGCAGAGTGGCTTTTCCCCTTGTCGTCATAAGTTTTCCTCTTGTAAGAATCATCACTTCTGCGGGAAGAGTCGTGTCGCTCGTCCCTACTCCCATAGTACTGTTCATCTTCTCTTCGGCGGCGCTCTTCATAAGCTCGCCTTTCGTGAGCTTTTCTCTCAGCCCTTTCCTCATCAGTTTCCCTCGGGGCACTGAGATAACTCCTAAAGTCGAAAGCATCGCGGCTTCCGTGGCACCGAAATTTGTCGAAGTAAGAGCCACTTCGCCCTATTGCAGAACCTGAAATTGAAGAAGAAAGCAAGTCTTAGAAATCTTCGAAGTAGAGAATTTAAGTGCATATAAGTGCTTAGCATCATAAGTGTGTGTGGCGTGTAAGCTACGCGCATCAAATCACAAACCACTCTGTGGTGTGGGAGTGGCAATGGCTTGTGTAAAAGACGTTGTGGTTTGTCGCAAAGAAGAAGTTGTCTCGACAACAGGAGAGATCGTCTTTGAAACATCATCTTTAAAGAGCTCCTGAGAGGTTATCATGATATCGCTCAGATTGTCAAAAGTATCGTCGCCATGATGCACGGGAGAATTATCCTTTCCAACTTCTACCTCAGCCGTCTTTTCAGAAATGTGAAGATTTTCCTCTTCTTCAATAATCGGGGCAAGTGCTAACTTACTGGACGACCCCGCAATGTCGGTAGAAGAAGAACACTTTACCAATGAAGTCTCAATGGTAAGTTCTTTCGGTAAAAGTTCTTTAGCAGGAGCGGGGGCGTCTGACTCCCTAGTTGGAGAATCTGGGACTTCATGTGGTTGAGTAAAGCGGGAAGAGTGTAGAAGCCCGAATCGATGTAGAAATTCGTCTGTCAGCAGAAATTGGACACTCCTTTCCTCGACTGGCACTGCCATAAGCCTCTCAAAAGTCGCTTTGTGTCCGGGATCTCTAGAAGGAGGAGGAAGTGCTGAAAAGAAAAAGGCAAAGTTAACACTTGACAACTCAAACTTCGGCAGGTTTGAAAAAACATAAGAAACAGAGACAAGTGATCTTACTTCCTACTCTCCAGATAGCGTAAAATCCCGGAGGACAACGAATGTGGAAAAATTGGCTCAAGAAACTTTGAACACTGTCAGGGAGACCGATAATCAGTCTACGATTCCTGGCACTCCTCACAAGTGTGATAGAGGGATGGTCTTTGATCTTTGCAAATGTGCACAGGAAGCGAATTTCTGCAAATCTGGGAAAACGGTCCAGCGTCCTCCTAAAAAGCACACACAGTCCCAGCAGGATGGCGTAGCCATTAGGATGTAATTGAAAAGGGGAGATAGATAGTCGGAGGAGAAGTTTTCGAAGACAGTCATTAAACGGGGGGATAGCTCCACTCAAACACATTTGGCGGTTAACTGCGACAAAGCCTTGGGGCGGTCTATCAGCAGTATCATTTATTCCAGGGAACAAAGCGTCAGCTTCGGCAATGCCAAACTGGATGCATAATTGACGAAAAACTTTATGGCTCAGAGTGGTAGGAGTCCTTTCCGGAGGATCGTTCAATGGAGTAGCAACTGGAAAAGTCCCTTCAACTTGCTCTATTTCTTCTTGTGGAGAAGACATTCTACACAATCAACTGAATGTTCAAATGTGAAGGTGCACGTTTCTTAAAAAGTGTGAAGTGTTGTGCGAAACTAATAAAAAATAACAAGTAAATGTAACTGAAATTGAACTAGTCGACAATCGGTTGGCTACGAAATTTCAGGACTTGTTAGTTGAAATTTAAGTGTAATGTTACTGCAAACAAACCAGCTTTAGTTGATCAGCTGGCTTTGAAGCTACACTTGAATTTAATGTTTCACAACATTTTGTTCACACAATTCATTTAAATTAATGTTTTCTTTATCAACTAATCTGTCATTCGATGTGGGCAGTCAATGGCAGTATATTCGTCCCTGTTTTCTGCAAATGTTGTGATTAACAGGTTCTTGACTTGCAAGATAAATGTGGCATATAGAAAGTTTCAAACAGTTAAAATCAGGCAGTATGTTCCAACATTTCAAGTCAAGAAGTTCATGTCAAAAGTATGTTCCAAGTTAAAGAATGCAAGCTTAAATATTTCACAGCCTTAACCCGTCCACGACCTAAGGGGCAAGCTACGAGTTAAGTTAAGCCATCAAACTGTTAAGTCGCACTGCATAAGAAGGTCTCAAGGCAGAATGAAAAATGGCCAAGTCCTAGGTCGTTGCCGACCTACGACCTACTTTAGGTCATATACGACTTAGGACTTAAGTCGCCAGTTAAGGTCGAGATTTTTATTCAGAACGCAAAGGCCTTAAGCCGATCGTCTTCTCCCCAATACATCAATCTGCTAACTCCTAACCCATTAACCCGCTAGCCTCTCCATCAACAAAGAATCTCGTCCTCCCATGCCACTGAATCACCCCGAAATCACCATAAATCCGATGCATCGCCGCTTCGTCACAAACCACGAACCAGTCAAGCTAAAGCACTATCATCCATCGCCTTGTTCTCGCAAATTGTTCAAAGCCAGGATGAACCATCTCGAATCCATCGAAAATTGATTGAAACAAGAATTGTAGAGAAACACGGCATAAGAAAAGTGGGTTGAAGATGGAGATGGGATTCATGATTTGGTGATAATCGAGGAATGGATAGCAATCGAATCCACTTACGTGATAAGGAAATAAGGATGATCTGCAACCGGTTGATTTAAATCGTCTTTGGGAAGCTCGGAACGGTGTCAATGGATGATTCGAATAGAAGAACAGATGAGGAGGAGGAAGAATGACTCAACTATTTGTACACTGGAAGGTGGGTCGACTTACGTGATGTGCGACCTAAGACTTATGTTAAGTCGCTTCCGACCTAACCAAAAAGCAAGTTAAGAAAATCGAAGCATATGACCTACGACATAGGCATACACTTCGAGGGGCAAATGTTAATCCTTTTATTCGCGACTTAACAAGCTGCGACTTACGACCTAAAAGGCATGCCGACCAAACAAGAGACGACTTAAGGAAGGGCCCGACTTAACAGATCACGAGTTAAAGTAGTCTCCGACTCAAAAACATACGACCTAAGCTATAGGTCCAACTTAACAGTTTGCGACCTAAGAAACTTACCGACTTAAGGCACGCTCCGAGTTAAGTCGCGCTCCGAGTTAAGAAAGGCTCCGAGTTAAGAAACTTACCGACTTAAGGCACGCTCCGAGTTAAGTCGCGCTCCGAGTTAAGAAAGGCTCCGAGTTAAGAAACTTACCGAGTTAAGGAAGGCTCCGACCTAACAGTGTACGAGTTAAAGTGGTCCGACTCAAAAAGTCTACGACTTAAGGCTGTTGCCAACTTGATGACTTAAGGGATCTCCGACCTACCAGTTTAACAAGCTAACGACCCACGACTTATACTAACTCGCTCGAACCAAATGCGGCTGACCTACGACTTATGTTAAGTCGCTGCCGACTTATGACTTGCAGCTGAACAGCTCGCATTCAGGAGTAACTAGACAAGAGCTCCTATCTCGTTGCCGACCTAAGACCTACGACTTACTATAAGTCGGTTACGACCTAAGGACTTGGGAATTTTTTTATTCAGATTCGACCCTATAAATACCCCCCAAACTCCAACGAGTAAAGGACTTTTGGCCATTCATTTTCTGGAGCATCGTTACTCTGCTGCACTCTTAACTCACTCGACAAGTGAAGATCTTCAAATACTCGAGACACTACAACAAGCTTCGGGAAGAACTTCATATATTCGACACGGATTCATCGAATTTCATCATCGAAGTTTGAGTTAGCAGTCAAGAGTATTTCTGTGATCGAATTGCATTGTACTGTGAAGAATATTGTATCATCTTGTAATCGAATCAGTAATAAAAGACTATAAAGTGGACGTAGGCTCAATTACGGGCCGAACCACTATAAATCTGTTGTCATTTACCGCTTTACTGCTATTTTCTGCTTGTGCTCTGTTCCCGTACCAACGGGTGGTGCTTTCACGATTCTATTACACACACCGGGTGTTAGCGTTCACTTTTTAGCGTTAACAATCATGATTAACTAACCATTTAAATTTAGAAGCACTGTTATGCTGACTTATCATGAAGCATGTATATATATAATGAGTTATCAATAGAAAATGTCACTTGCTCTGAATTTTGCAGGAAAACAAAAGTTATTAAGAGCAAAGAAGTTCTAAAATTTTTGCCCTAAAGAACAAAAGCTTATTTTATACATGGGGGACAAAATTTTAACCATAAAATCCACTTAAAAACAAAGGTATGAAAGAAGATTAATAAAAATGCAAGGCTTTAATGAAATTACAGGCACTAGTATTGACAATGATCACTAAAGAATGATTCGAAGGCATTGAGGAAGCTTTTGAAGGAGTCACAAGCACCTGGCGTCATCACAAGTGGTAAATAGTGCAAAATCTTTCAAAAAAGATGAAAAAGAATGCAGGGCTACCCTTTCGCCTCATTCAAGCCTTTCGATGCAAATGGGTTCGGGTATATAGAAAAAGCAAGGACGGGCTTGGAACCCCTTTCGAAGGCAATGAATAATAACCTTTCATATACGCGCCAAACCTTTTGTAACCGAAGGTTTCGCCTTTATTCAAATTACTCAAAACAACCCTTTCGAAAGCATAGCCAAGCCTTTCGAACCGGACGAAGCCAATAATATCAAAAGAAGGTTCTGCATCAATCCACAAGCATGCATTCGGAAGCTACCTACCGCATCGAAACCATTAATACTTCAACATATTTGAAGCCCTAGTAAACAACCTATCGACAGATATGAAAGCTCCTATCTTTACTTCTAATGACAACAAAGCAACATGAAAAGAAAAGTGCATTTGTGGCCCTTTCGACGACATCAAAAGCAATTCAGGGAAAAGCAGAGAGAAGGAATACTTAAAACTTGATGACAAGGAAAGGTGGACAAAGGAACCTTTAGACAAGGTCGAAAGGTATGGAATGAGAAGACGAGAAGCACAAGGATGAGTTAGAGAACTCGAAAGAGAAGCCTTTAGACTGCATTGAAGGCAGGCGAGGCCCTTCGACCATGTCGAAAGGAATGGTGCGGAAGATAAAAGGACCTTTCAATAAGGTCGAAAGCATTGGCGCAGGAGGGGGCCGACCTGTATCTATAAATAAGACCCAAGGGGTCTGATTTTGGGGACCGGATTTTGGAATTCAAAGCTCATTTCTTTTACTTATACTTCTTTGCAACAACAAAATCTTTGTAACCCTAAATCAATTTGGGGGAAAAGCTCTCAAACTTGTAACTCATTTTGGATTAATGAAAAAGGGAGAAATGCACGGATTTATTGAGGAGTTCGATTATGAGGAAGATCATTACAATCATTAGCTAGACTAGTGATCAATTGCACATGATGCTATCTTATTTTCTTAACTTCTTTCTGTCTATGCAATTTGATAGGATCGACTTGGATAACATACATGCGAAACACATCATTATCATGACAAATACCGTATAATGACAAATAAGGATGATGATGATGTTTCGACACCGATAAGTTTATAGGACTACAAATATCCAAGACGAACTTCTATCGAATCTAATGAATGAAGCTTTAGCAATTATAAATTAGATCTATTTCGAAAGGACAAAATCCCTTTCGACCTGGTCTAAAGGGATGTCACTAAGGAAATCTGATTTGTAATTGGTAAGCAACTATATGAGGAGGAGTCCATTCGAAAAGAACCAACACTCAACTGCATCAGCAACCCTTGCGAAGGGGTCCTCCATAGAAGAAATGAAACCAATAAGGTCGACATTAGTTATTTCACTTTAGTAGGCCGAGCATACCTTCCGACATGGTCAAAAGGGTTAGAATGAACCTTTCGACATAATCGAAAGGGATGAAAATTCAGTATGAATTGTTGTTTTCAACTCATTCAAAAGAGGGGTTTCGAGTAAGATGATTCTTCCCCTGCCTACATTCCTAAGTTATCTTCCAAAATTGTTTCGACCAAGTCAACCTGGTCGAAAGGAGGGTTTCGAAAGAAGCAATCTTTTCGACCGCCTTATTTTTTGTGATCTTATTTACCATTCACATAGCTTTAGGGTTGTTGACAAGTTTTCTTGTTAACACTTAGCCTAGATGGCTTCAAGTGACAAGCATAGTTTTCAAAATTTTGACCTCATATCAAATTAGATTTTGCCTCTCGGCACCAAAACCATTTTGCTTGCTACTTAGCCTAGATGGCTTCAAGTGGCAAGTATAATTTTCAGAAGTTTCACTTCATAGCCTTAAGTTAGATTTTTTCCCCTCGGCAACAAAATAATTTCGCCTACCAGTTAGTCTAGATGACTTCAAGTGACAAGCGCAATTTTCAAAAGTTTCGACCTCATGGTTGAAGGGAATGCAGATTACGGATCTTAAGGCTGGATTAACACTAGAGGGGGGTGAATAGTATTTAATGAATTTTATGGAATTTTTGAAATCTTTTGAAATTAAACACAGACAGATGCAATTCACAAACATAGAGACAATCACAGAATCAGACACAGATGCAAATAGTAAATAAAAAGCAGTAAAAGAAAGAACACACCAGAATTTTATACTGGTTCGGAGTTACCGTACATCTAGTCCCACACAATTCCTTGTGCATATTTCTTTTCAAATATAATGTCGATATTACAACCTCGATTTCAAGGCTATGAGATACACCCTCCTGTCTTCGAGTCCAGGACAAACTCTCTTGATTTAACCAGGCTACAAAATCACCTAATTGATTTACAGGCTACAATCACACCCAATTGATTTACAGGCCACAATCACACCATTTCCAATATCACTTTGATAGATAGAGAGACTCATATACTTCTTTCATTACAAATGATCCTATAACTATGAATAGCACTGAGATCTTTGAGAGAGAGTGGCAGAGAATCAAACTAGAGATGATTAAGTTTGATTCCTTAGGATTTCAATAGAGTTTTGTTCAAATATAAGAGAATATTTTGGTGGATAAGAAGGAGTGAAGAAATAAAGAAAAACTAATGTAAAAATTCGTTCAAAACATCAAGTATTTATAGAAGAACAATAGTTCTGTCCATTCACGAAAGGTTATGACGAATAGACACTTCTTTTGAAAATTTAAATTTAGCAATAAATGCCCACCATGTCGATATGGGGGGATGGGTTATGTCGACATGCCCATGTATATTTTGAAAATTGATTTTTCTTTAACAATGATTTCTATTCTAAAACTTGTCAAAACAATTTCTGAAGTTTATAAACCATTTTAAATATAGTTTAAACTTATAAAAGAGATATAAAAAATAATCTTAAAATATATAATCTATAATATTAAAAACTAAGTATAGAATTTTTTTGACATTTTAAAACTTATAATATTAAAACTAGGAGATAGTTTAAAAACAAGAGATGATTTTGAAATCAAAATATAAAAGATGATAAAAATATTTTAAGGCTAAAATATTTGAATCGAGGGAGATGACTTTTAAAAAGTTTTTGGAAAAATATTTAAAATAAATCATTTTGAAAATTTCGTGGATTCCATTCCACTAGAGAAGGTCATGGGTTCCATCCCACTAAAGAGGTCGTAGGTTCCATCTCACTATTAAAGCGAGGAGGTGGATTCCATTGCACAACTAAAATCCGAATAAAAATTTTAGTGCTATTATGAAGTTTTAACATAAGTCTAGACTCTAATACTTATCTTGATATCTTGAACTCTTGAACTCTTAAAATCTTGAATTCTTGAAATCTTGAAATCTTGAATTCTTGAAATCTTGAACTCTTGAACTCTTGATACTCATGAGTCTTCAGTTTTGATTTCTTTAATCTTGAATTCATTAGTCTTGAATCTCTATACTCAGTTTTGAATCTTTATACTGTACAGTTTTCATTCTTCAGTACCTGCATATATATCCTGCATATACATATATATCTAGACAAGAATATTAATATTTATTTTTTATAACAAGTCTTAAGGTTGTTGTCATCAAAACCATCATCTCAGGAACTAACAAGTTCCCCCTTTTTGATGATGACAACCTTTGTATATAAAATCTACTCCACAAAACTCTGATTCCACTCTAACTCCCCTTTATTCCAACAACTCTCCTTTAATCTACTAACTCCCCCTTAATATAAGCCTATCTACCATATTTTATAATTCTCTCCCTTTGTCATCAACAAAAACTAATCCTAAACTACCTAACTCCCTTTTAAACTAATAATATAGCACTATATAGGATAATAATACAGTATAATAGAATATAAACGAGACAGAAAATAATATGACTAAAATATAGTAAGGTAAATGTGAGAGATATGAAAATTTCAAACATAATCAATTTGTATATTTATCAAACCACACCATTTCAATCATATATTACATACCATGTTCAAATCAATTCAAGTCAAATCAAACCAAACAATTTATACCACATCAAACCAAATCAAATCAAACCATACAAGTCAAATCAAACATTTCTCGGAACTTCAACCCATCCTTCTTCATCGAAGATAGGGTCTGCCTTTATAGCATCCCATTCTCCATTATCCTTGTTCAGAGTTCCTTCTGGATTCGCTTTGAGTTCTTCCTTGTTGAGGGTTAAAATCATCCATCAAATGTCATCGAAGTGCCTTTCTTGTTCCTTTATCATCTGCATTTGGCTTAATTTTAAGTGACGTTGATTGCGAAGGATAAAAGTAAGTATGTTCTTGAAGGAATTGAGAGTTTCTTCAACATTCTCACTTAGATTATGAATAGGATGGTCATTTTTGATAAAATATGAAGAAATTCAATAGAAAATAATGAAGAATTGAAAATATGCATTTTTTTGGAAGAAACAGGTATTTAAATAGATAAAAAGTCGTTTGAAATGAAAAGACACAAGGTAGTTATGTCAAATTCAAAACAAAAATTGTTTTCTAGCCATTACATATCGATATGGGGGGTAGGGGGATGTCGACATGCCTCTGTTGAATATGGAAATTTGCTTTGTTTCTTTATATTATGTACAAGTCTATATATAAACTTATATAATATAGTAATAAGCATTCTAGAGATTTTTTAGAGCTAAT
This sequence comes from Allium fistulosum, assembly GCA_030737815.1. NCBI lineage: Eukaryota > Viridiplantae > Streptophyta > Magnoliopsida > Asparagales > Amaryllidaceae > Allium > Allium fistulosum. Next base: position 658,838,429 of record CM060904.1, read on the forward strand.
GGACAGAAATAAAAGATTTTTCATTGATAAATTTAGTTAATATTACATAAACAATACATAACATTAACTAATCGAAAGATACAAACTAATACATCTTGAAATGAAACTAGAATTCGATAGAGGATGATGAAGATGATGATAATCCAAGTTTGCGACTCACTTTCCAAAGAACTTGTTCGTTTTGGTGGAAATTTTGTCCAACTTTTTACTAACGGATCTTTTGAGAATCCGTTGGTTTTCCACTATTATCTTTTGGTTTTTGAGAAGTGTCTTGTTGGATGGATTGTTAGGAGTGATAAGGTATTCAATACTTTCCAATGATGTCTCTTCCTCCTCCTCTCCTTCTTCTTCAATATCCATCTCATCCCCTTCTTCCTCCTCGTCTTCTCCTTCTTCCATCTCTTCATGTACGAACGTTCATCTTTTTACGCAAGTGTTTCATATGTTTGAAACACAAGTGGTATTTTCATAAGAGAGACATTTGCATAGTTAAACACTTTTCGAGAGACCAACTCCTCTCTCTTATAATTAACTCCAAAATAATTATAAATCCGAGTAAGATAGATTCCATGATACAAAGTGTTTTCACCTAAGATAAACTTTTTGCGATGAAGTTCATCCAAAATTACTTGCACCCAATTGATATCATAATCCCCAAAAATTAGCAAAAAGAGCTTTGCAAACTTTTATGGTCGGGTGATTGAAATTTCCCGATCTTGGAGTAATGATATGCAAAAGAAGATTAACAATTCTTGCTTTAGGATGGAAATTTCTATTTATAAATTCAAAGTTATCATCCTCTTCAAAAATGTGATGAAATGTCTCACGATCATGTTCATCGATTTGAAAATCCAAAAGATTCATTCCCGTATACTTACAACCCAAAATATTTTCCAAAATCTCACTATTCAAAACAATTAGTGTTCCTTTAACACTACTCCAAACTTCTCCTTCATTTCCATTATAAAATCCGCAATTCAAATTCGCATAAAACATTTTAACAAGATTAGGATAACAAACGAAATCATTTTGAGAATCGTCAATTAAATTGAGAATTTGATTCTCTTCGAAAAGAATATTGAATTCATAAGAAGGAAAATCATTAAAAATTACAAATTTTCTCGTATGGACTTTTCCAAAGTTTGCATAGCTTATGTAAGCTTTGATAGCTTCCGGGTCATTGTAGAAGAATTCTTTGATGGCTTTGGACAGCCTAATGGTGGATGGGGTGCTTGAGGAAGCCATTTTTTAAGAGAGTAGAGAGCTTGAGAGTTTGAAAGAGAGTTTGAATTTTGAAATGAAAGTGAAAAGATAGGATAAAGTTAAGGAGATTAGTAGATATTCAATAGTCATGTTCTCTGGTCAAGAGATACCTTTTCAGAGCCTTGAAGTTGGTGAAAAGATGGAGGAAAATTCAAAGTTTTGAATTTCAAATTTGAATTTCAAAATTCTAGTAGGGATGTCGACATAGGGGGTAGGGCCATGTCGACATGGGTCCTATAATACATGTGACTAATTTTTTTCTAATTTGTTTAATATATATATATCCTATAATCTAATTTATATTTTATCTGAAATAATATTAAATATAATAACACTTTAATATTAATAATTTAATATTTAAAATATTATTAAAATAATATTATTAAAATAATATTATTTTGAAAATCAAAATTTTAAATTCAAACAGCAAGAAATTTTAAAACATATGATCAATCAAACATTCAAACATTTAAGCAAGTAATTTCAACAAATATAATTTAAATGCGTACCTATTTTTAGATCCATGTTTTTGAGATCATCAGATTCGTGAATAGCTATAAAGCACATATTTGAATTTTCCATCTTCTGATCTTCATCACTGGAGGATGAGTATGAATCGTCTAGTGTAGCAGTATACGCTCTATTCCTTTTCTTTGAATCATTACTTGGAGGAAATTTCTGCTTATCCAGATGCAAACAATCTCTTTTCAAGTGGCCTGGCTCATCACAATTGTAGCATCTGACGTTGTTGAGAGTCTCATTATTATTTCCAAAATTCTTGTGATCATTTCTCTTGTAGTTGTTCATCTTTCTGTATTTCAGAAACTTTCTAAAATTTCTTGTCATCAAAGCTATTTCTTTATCGTCCTCACTGTTTGAGTATGAACTATCTGTTATTGCATTGAACGTTATTGAGTTCTTTTCCGAGGCCTTGCTTTATCTTCTCCCTTGCATTTGTATTTCAAACGAGATTAAATTCCCAATTAATTCTTCAATTTTCAGCGTACTGATATCATTAGCCTCTTTAATTGCTAGTGTCTTCTGATCCCATTCCGGAGTGAGTGAATTCAGAATTTTTCTAACTTGATCTTCTTCAAAGAAGTTCTTTCCTAATGCAATTAGTGAGTGCACAATGTCTTGAAATCGACTGTACATGTCTAAAATGGATGCATTTGGATTCATCTTAAATAATTGAAACTGATTGGTCAAGATGGATATTTTGGTCTGTTTAACTTTGCTTGTTCCTTCATGAGTAACTTGCAAAGTTTTCCAGATTTCATATGTAGACTTACAGACAGACACTCTATTAAACTCATTCCTATCAAGTGAACAGAATAGAATATTCATGGCTTTGGAATTGTTTTGTGCAATGGTCTTTTGCTCAGCGGTAGTGTCTAATCCTATTGATTGTAAATAGATTTTCATCCTACATGCCCAATATGCATAGTTACTGCCAATAAAAAGTGGTGGTCTGGCAGTAGACTGACCTTCTACAAATGAACTAGTGATAGTGTTGACATCACCAGTGTTGGCAACCATTTGAAAACTTTTCAAAAGTCAGATTATGAAAACTTTGAAAGCCAATGCTCTGATACCAAATGAAGGTAATGCGGATTACGGATCTTAAGGCTGGGTTAACACTAGAGGGGGTGAATAGTGTTTAATGAATTTTATGGAATTATTGAAATCTTTTGAAATTAAATACAGACAGATGCAATTCACAAACATAAAGACAATCACAGAATCAGAAACAGATGCATAGTAAATAAAAAGCAGTAAAAGAAAGAACACATTGGAATTTTATACCGGTTCGGAGTTACCCTACATCCAGTCCCACACAATTTCTTGTGCAGATTTCTTTTCAAATATAATGTCAATATTACAACCTCGATTTCAAGGCTACAAAATACACCCTCCTACCTTCGAGTCTAGGGCAAACTCTCTTGATTTAACCAGACTACAAGATCACCCAATTGATTTACGTGCTACAATCACACCCAATTGATTTACAGGCCACAATCACACCGTTTCCAATATCACTTTGATAGATAGAGAGACTCGATATACTTCTTTGATTACAAATTATCCTATAACTCTGAATAGCACTGAGATCTTTGAGAGAGAGTGGCAGAGAATCAAGCTAGAGATGATCAAGTTTGATTCACTTAGGATTTCGGTAGAGTTTTTTTCAAATTTAAGAGAATCTTTTTATGGAGAAGAAGGAGTAAAGAAATGAAGAAAAACTTCTGTAAAAATTCATTCAAAACATCAGGGACTTATAGAAGAACAACAGTCGTGTCCATTCACGAAAGGTTATGACGAATAGACACTTCTTTTGAAAATTTAAATTTTGAAATAAACGACCACCATGTCAACATGAGGGGGATGAGGTATGTCGACAAGCCCATGTATATTTTGAAAATTGATTTTTCTTTAAAAATGATTTCTATTCTAAAACTTGTCCAAACAATTTTTGAAGTTTATAAACCATTTTAAATATAGTTTAAACTTACAATTTTTTTTTAAAATAATCTTAAAATATATAATCTATAATATTAAAAACTAAGTATAGAATATTTTTTGAGATTTTAAAACTTATAATATTAAAACCAGGAGATAGTTTAAAAACAAGAGATGATTTTGAAATCAAAATATAAAAGATGATAAAAATATTTTAAGGCTAAAATATTTAAACCGAGAGAGATGACTTTTAAAAAGTTTTTGGAAAATATTTAAAATAAATCATTTTGAAAATTTTGTGGATTCCATTCCACTAGAGAAGGTCGTGGGTTCCATCCACTAAAGAGGTCGCGGGTTCCATCCCACTATTAAAGCGAAAAGGTGGATTCCATTCCACAATTAAAATCCAAATAAAAATTTTAGTACTATTATGAAGTTTTAACATAAGTCTAGACTCTAATACTTATCTTGATATCCTGAACTGTTGAACTCTTGAAATCTTGAATTCTTGAAATCTTGAAATCTTGAATCTTGAACTCTTGATATTCATGAGTCTTCATTCTTGATTTCTTCAATCTTGAATTCATTAGTCTTGAATCTCTATACTCAGTCTTGAATCTTTATACCGTACAGTTTTCATTCTTAAGTACCTGCATATATATCCTGCATATACATATATATCTAGACAAGACTATTAGTATTTATATTTTATAACAAGTTCTAAGGTTGTCATCAAAACCATCATCTCAGGAACTAACCATGGTCTCAGGTTAGATTTTTCCTTTCGACACTAAAACAACTCCATTTACCACTTAACCTAAAAAGTTTCAAATGGCAAGCACGGTTTCCTTAAGTTATGACTTCACGGTCTCTGTTTAGATTTCAGCTCTCAGCATTCAAACAATTTTCACTCATTATCTCACTTAGATAGCTTCGCATAACAAATATGATTTTTGAGTTTGTGACCTCTCGATTAAAGATAAATCCCTACCTTTCGGTTTTCAAAACCATTAAATACTCATAACTTGATTCAGTACTCCATTCAAAGCTAAGTATCGTGACCTCTTCCATGCATAGACTAAACTCGGAAGATAATCATGAAAAGTAAACCAAACCCGCTCACTTCAAATTTCACTCCATATTTCACATATGAAGTAAATTTTAGGGGCATGTGTTATACAAAAAAATTTCAATAGTAAAAACGATGATTATCTTCATAAGGAAAGTCTGACACTCCATATCCATATGTATTACAAGAGTAATGATGCTTTGATATATAAAAATCAAATGAACTGAGCTCGTCTCGAAGGAATAATACCGCAGGTCGAAAGAAATAGCCCATTAGCAGGTCCGAAGCTCGAAGCACCCATTTATATAAGAATCAATGGCCAAAACAGCCAATAAGACAATATGCGGCTCAGATGCAAGAGGCTATTTAGGCCGAAGGCAACTCATCATTCTACACCTCTTAAGAAGCAATGCTAGATGCTCAGAACAAGCTCCAATCGTAGCCGCACAACAGGCAACCTCAACAATCTAAGGAGAAGATTCTCCACCAATGGCGTTATAGCTTGCTGGCTATAGATAAACAATTATCCCAAGGAATAAGGATCTTTTGGCATATCAAAAGAATAAAAATATAGTGTACTTTCCTATATTAGTGCTTTATTCAGAAGCTCGTTAATGGAAGAAATGCCTAGATTCAAATGTAATAAGTTTTCAGCTATAAAAGAGTAACTAAATAAAGAAAGGACAATAGACGTAGGGGCTTTCACCCTAACCACTATAAAACTCTGGGTGTTATTTTTCCTTTCAGCACTTTACCTTCTTCTCGTTTATCATCATGATTCCCTAGTTCAACATCCCGCAACTCCAGTCTAATTATATCACATCTCGATAACCTCATAATGGAGACCTATAACTCAACCAGTTTTCCCAACCATACCTTCGAACCTCAGAATGTTGGTGTAGACGAAATTCTGCACTAACAAAAAGAATGCATTTATTCTCACTCCGATATTTGCTTTTCCCATCCAGTTGAATTGAAGTTTTTGATTTGACTATATTGCCTTTCCTGGTTTGAGTGAAAGCAGTGTAATACTTACGTTAGCCAACTTCAACAAAGCATGGTTATACATAGAACCATGCTTAGGTCGACCGTGATTCATTAGATAACCAAGCTCGGGTCGATCGTTTTTCTATAGATATCCACGTTTGGACCAAGCATGTTTTTCTAGATAGCGACGCTCATGTCAAGCATGGTTAGTTTTCTTTCGATCGCACGGATTTAAAACAAAAAAGGTAAGAGTATTTTTGAGATAAATAGGGTGTTAAAGACAATTAGCAGGGTGTGTATATTTTGTTTTAAAGGCGTGGGGGTGTAAAACAAAAGGTGCAATAGTTAAAGTTGCATGGGCGTAACTCGTAAGGCAAAAAAGTTATCTTAAAAATTGAAATCTAGGGTTTCCTCTCAGCCATGGGGGAAAATCAATTTCCTCACCAATCCCTCTCAAATCTCTCCCAATCTTCTTCTCTAATCAGACCACCTGAGGTTTCTCACATCAGAAAGCCATCAGGGGTTAACAGCACAGATGATGAAGGGTTCAAATTGGTTCAATCGAAACAACAAAGAAGAAAGGAGGCCAAAAAAGTTCAGGAGTCACCATTAGTTCCTCAATTTGACAACCGTGAAGGAAGAGTTGGTCAGATTGCAACCAACCAGGGCGAAAAGAGGAATGTATTGCTGTCAAATCAGAGAAAACCAATAGCCATCTCACTGAACAGAGATCAAGATTGGAAGTCTTGGGCAGACATTGTTGCCGATCAACCTCAAGAACCCAATGTTGAAGAAAGCATTCTTGAGCATTTTGCACCAATCAGAATAAATAACAAGAAGTACGGTTTGGTTAAGGAAGAGGTATGTAAAAGAGCCACTGAATCTTGGAATAATTCTGTTCTTGTTTATGTAGCGGGCACCAAACCTTACTACCTGTTTTTTAAATCTTACATACAAAGAGTATGGAAACCGATTGGTGAATTTGAAATCTTTACTAGAGAGAATGGATTCTTTCTAGTAAAGTTTAAGGAATCTCAAGACTGTAACTCAGTTTTAAAAAATGGACCATATTTCTATAATGGCAAACTCATCATAATGAGAAAGTGGTCTGATTCTTTGAAGATGGACAGAGACTTATTAACGTTTATGCCGATCTGGGTAAGGTTACCCTGTGTTAATCTGAAGCTATAGGACAGAGAGGCTATCAGTGTTATGGCAAGTATCATACGTAAACCCATAAAAATGGATGCAGCCACAACGTTGAAGACGAGATTGAATTACGCTCGCCTTCTAGTCGAAGTGTCTGCAGAGGATGAGCTTCCTTATGAGATTTATCTTTCTTTGTTTAATGGAGAAAAAATTAGTCAGAAAGTTGAGTATGAATGGGTCCCGCCAAAATGTAGTGTATGCAAATGTTTTGGGCACACTAGAGATTAGTGTAACCCAAAACAGGCATGGGTACCCAAGACTCAAAATCAAGAAATCCAAGAAAAAGAAGCTTCATATCCAAATTCAAGAAACAATTCAGTGTCACAAAAACATGTTATGCTATCGGAAGATAATGATCGGATCAATCAAACAGATGTCATCTCCGATCACAGAAAGAATGATAAGGTGCTCTCTAATCAAGATGATCAAGTCATATCAGAGGAAGCTCATCAAACTAATTCAGAAATCATAAAAGAAAATTTGCAGAGCAACAAAATGGTGGGTGAAAAGAATACAAAGGTTTTTGAATCTGTAACCCCACCAGTTACAGATCCTTGTATTATTACAGACAAGCATGATACAAATAGCAAAATTGACAATGAAGAATGTCTGCAATCTGCAATCTCAAATTTGGACAAGCCTCTTGAAACAGCCCCTCCACCTGAGCAGGCTGCAGTGACTGAGAAGTCTGACTCAGCCATGCCTCGCCATGCTATTCCATTCGATATCTCAACTATTGTTATCCAAGAAGGTATTAATAACTCTAGTAATGAAATGGAAATGGTGGATGCTGCTGATCAGTTTGATATATATGAACTGCATTTGCCAAAAACAAAGGCTATTGGTAAGAACAAGGGTAATAAAGAGAAGAAAGCTTTTAAACAAAAACACATATCTATAAATCCAGATTGGGATGAAATGTCAACCAGGTTAAAAGCTAAGAGTGTGGAAAATAAGAGGACAGGTAAGGGTACTACAGTGTCAGGTACCATTTAAATTTCCTTTTATTATTTATATATGTCAATATTTGCTTGAAATGTCAGGGGGATGAATTCCCCTGCTAAACAGTCTGATATCTTATATATGATTAACATTTATAAACCTACCATTATTGCTCTCTTAGAAAATAAATTGAATAATGATAATTATGACAAGTTTTGTCTTAGGTTGTCTAGTAATTGGGAATCTACAGATAATAATGATTGTGATTGTAAAGGAAGAATCATTGTTATATGGGATTCTAATATTTGGACAAACTTAAATATTAATAAAAATAAACAATTTATTGATTGTCAGTTTAAAAATATTGGTGGTTTCCTTATTCAAGTTACTAGTGTGTATGGTAGTAATTTTGAAAATGATAGAAATGAATTATGGTATAACCTGACAGATTTGAATTCTAAGTATAATTGTCCCTGGATTATTCTGGGTGATTTTAATACAGTTTTTCATGTTTCAGAAAAATTTGGAGGGAGTAAAATTCTTGAAAGTAAATTTGATAGGGTAAATAATTTTTTATTAAACACTGGTCTTATGGAATCAACTATTAGTGGGAATAAATATACTTGGAAGTCTGGTGTGGCTAAGAATATCCATTGCAAGCTAGATAGAATTTTAATCAACAAAGAATTTTCAAATATTTTCCCAGACTTTATTTGTTCAACCCTTGAACAAAATTCTAGTGATCATACTCCTCTTCTTTTGAATCTTTTTACCACTGAGAACTTAAGTAGAAAAGTTTCTCAATTTAGATTCAAAAACAACTGGGTTTTAGAAGAGGATTTTAAAACTTTGATGGTTAATAGTCTTAATTTTTCTTGTGTTGGCACTAAACAATTTCAATTCAGTATGCTTTTGAAAAATATTAAATTCAATATTAAGAATTGGAATAAGAATAATAATCTAAATAACAATAGACTGGATTATTTAAGGAAGGAAGGAAAAATTTTACAAAATCTGGCTGATAATAATCCAGAGGATAAGGGTATTGCCAACAATTTTTTTAATAATCAGAAAGATTTAACTTCTGAAATTTATAAAAATGCAGTTAATGTTAAGCAAAAAGCTAAGGTAGATTGGCTTACTCTTGGTGATGACTGCACAAAATTTTTTTATGCTAAAATGAGTAATAGAAAGCATATTAATAATATTGGTAACATCATTGATAATTCAGGTAATCTTTCTAATGATTATGTCAAAATTGTTAATGAAGCTGTTGATTATTATGAGAAGTTATACTTTAATGATAATGTTGAAACAAATTTTCCTCATATTATTTGCAAAAACATTCTGAAAGAGAATGCTTCTGATATTTTACTTGCTCCTATCTCTTTAGAGGAAATAAAACATATTATTTTTAATGTTGGGGATAATAAAAGCCCAGGCCCAGATGGTTTTAATGCAAAGTTTTATAAGAATCAATGGGATAATATTAAGAATCAAATCTATGAAGTCATTAATGAATTTATGGATAAAGGTAAAATTCTGAAAAGTATCAATCACACTTTTATTACTTTAATTCCTAAAAAGAAAAATCCTTCTAATATTGGTGACTATAGACCTATTTCTTGCTGTAATTTTATTTACAAAATCATTTCTACTATTTTAAGCAATAGGATTAAAAATTTTCTGCCTTTCATCATTTCTGAAAACCAGAGTGCTTTTGTGCTTGGTAGATTGATATCTGAAAATTCTATGCTAGCTCATGAAATGGTGAGAAAATTCAATACTAAAAAAGGTGATAATGTATGCCTTAAAATTGACCTTCAGAAAGCTTATGACAAAGTTAGTAGGCATTTTATTAATCACATTATGAAATGTATGGGCTTTCCTAGTAAATTTTGTGACTTAATCATGGAATGTATTAATACTCCTACCTTCTCTATACTTATTCAGGGAAAGTCTGAAGGTTTTATCAAAAGTAATAGGGGTATTAGACAAGGTGACCCTCTGTCACCTTATCTTTTTACAATGGTGATGGAATATTTTTCTGTTTTGATGGAAATAGAAGCTTTGAAAGGGAATATTAATCATATAAATAGAGTCCAACCTTGTATTAACCACCTTATTTATGCTGATGATCTTATGGTCTTTATTAAGGCTAATAAGAAAAATGCAGTCTCTATTAAAAATGTTTTTGACACTTTGAACAATTATGCAGGGTTGCAAATAAATTTAGACAAAAGTAAAGCATACTTTAGTAAATACAGCAGCTATAAAAGTGATGTTCTTAATGTTTTAAAAATTACTGAAGGCAATCTCCTTATAAAGTATTTGGGATTGCCTCTATCTGTTAATCAAATAAAAGATTCAGACTGTTCTATACTTCTAGACAAAATACAAGATAGAATGGAAACATGGTCTAGTAAACTTTTATCTATTGCTGGTAGAATTGAATTAATTAAAACTGTGGTTTATGCTATAATTTTATACTGGCTCCAAACTTTTCAAATTCCTGCAGCTGCTATTAAAAAATTAGAAAGCAGATGTGCGAATTTTCTGTGGAGAGGTAAATATCACAAAGTTAGTTGGGACAATGTGTGTAAACCTAAGAAAGAGGGTGGGTTTGACATTAGAAATATGAAGGACCTTAGTCTTACTTGTCATCTAAAATTACTTTGGAGATTTCTTAGTGTAGACTCACTCTGAGCTAGGTGGATGAAGGCTAAGTGTCTCAGGAGAGGTAATTTTTGGAATATTACTCCAAACAGTAATCATTCTAACACATGGAAGCAAATTTTAAATTGCAGAAATACTGGTAAGTTTCTTTTGGAAAGAAATTTTAAATCTGGTAAGGAAACTAGCTTATGGTTTAATCCATGGTTCAATAGTGACTCATTTGTCAATAAAATTGGTTGGAGTATTTTGGTGATATTTGGTGATGCTAATGCAACTGTTTCATCTATTATAATTAATAATCAATGGCAACCCCAAATTCATCCTATAACCAATCCACATAAAAATGAGATATGTGAAATTCATATAGATGATAGTGCAGACAATGACTACTGGATTTGGAAAGCTAACAATAAAGGGAAGTTTTCCTTTAAAAACACTTGGAATGCTATTAGAAATAAAGTCACCGAGGTTGATTGGTATGATTGCATATGGAATAAGGTGAACAGTCCCAAGATGGCATACTGTACTTTCTTTGCATTTCATAATAAATTGCCAACTTGGGATAGATTAAATAAGTGGTGTAATAATTCTATTTCACTTTGTTCCTTATGCAATATAGATAATGAGAGCTCTAATCATTTATTTTTTGAATGCAGTTATTCACAGTTTATATGGAAGCATATTAAGGCTAAACTAGGTATTCAAAACAATGATCTATTATTTCTCAAGCAAATTATTCAGCTAATTAATTCCAAATTCAAAGGAAAATCAATGGATCGTGACCTAGCTCACATTTATATTACTACTGCAGTCTATCATATATGGAAAGAGAGAAATGCTCATACTCATAATAAAGCTAGTAGATGTAAAGAGCAGATATGGATTACTATTGATACTGATAGAAAAATCCTGCTTCACAAATCAAAGAAAAAAAGGAAGGATCAAACCAAGTTTTCAAATCTAGCATAAGACTGGAGCAATGAAGCAGGAAGTAAGCATCTGGAGCAATTATTAGCCCATCCAGAGAATATTAGGGCTAGAAATAATCTGTCTGATGATTTTACTTCTGAAAGTACTTCCAACAGAGTTCACTTTGCTTCAAACAGAGGTTGTGCTGCTTTCTCTAGGGTCGAATCTGCAGATCAGAGTCGATTTGACTATAGATCTGACAATCTTTGCAACAATACATCTAACAGAGCTCATGTGGATACGAATCAAGTTCGTATTGGGTTTCATAGGGAGGAATTGACAGATCTGAGTCGTATTGACTACAGATCTACCAATTCTCATCGGATTCTTCATCTCCAGAATTGCCCATTTACAATCGATGAGATTGATGGCATGCGTGGGAAATTTAACAAAGGTCTCTCATATTGGGAGAGAGGCGAAGCAAGTGGAGTGAAGAAGTGAAGTTGGGTGTCTATCTTCATGGATTCGAAGATATAAACAGCCTCTCTCTTCCATTTTTTGCCATGTTTAGAGTCTCAAGGGCTACAATCTAAAGCTTCGAAAGAGAGGAAGCCTCATTGAAGCTTCATTCTCTCTGATTTTTCGATTGCTCAGCTCTAAGTGGTTCGCCTTTTTTATCTTTCTTTGTTAGAGAAAGAAGTTTGGAGGCGCTATTTGCCCTTCGTCTGTTTTTTAAGGTTTGTATTGTTTTGAAGCGGTGTTGTATCGGGTATTTTTATCTGCTTTTGACTTTTTGGGCTTGGGCCCTTTTAACCCATCTTAAAAAAAACTCGTAAGCCAAAAAGTGGGGTGACCATAGACGTAACCAAAATAAAAGTGGTTATTATTCTACTATATTTTTCTCTAATTACCTCACCCCTTCAACGTTTACTTGTAAAATTTGCTCCTATTCAGTAATGGCGAAGATCGCCTTACCTTCCCTCAATCTACAGCACACACAGACTTACTCAAGCAACTGAATTCCAATTCCTAGCCCTAGATATTGTTGAGTTCACAGTAAACGATATTCCCCTTCTATCCCGTTCAATTGCATGTTCAAACACTTCCACATTTAATAGTGGACAAATCCCTATCGTCGCTGCTTCCAATCAACTTTGTTAGCCTCTTCTGTTACACAGCTGTTCCATTTCCTTAAATGTCACAATATCTTAATTCCTACCATTGTTTTTGCGTGTTATTCTTCTATTCGAAGAAATTACAGGTAATTTCCTTCTTCGTCCTTTTGAAATTGCTTTTACAAATTGCTTCATTTTGATTCTGTAGGACATATTTGTTTTTTCATCATTAATTTTATCCCTCTCTAATTTCATTTTGCATCTATTTTACACCATAGTTGGGATTCTGATACGCACAGCACTACCTTAGCACCCCAGGTTGACAATACAAGGCCCAAACGAACCATTCACCCACCCAGGAGGCTTCTAGACTGAGGCAACACCTCTGCAGGCTGGAAAGGAAATAACTGTACCTTTTCTTTTTCTGCAAATCGTTATTTCTGCTTTTATCTTTTCTGCAAAATCTGTTACAAAGTTATGGTCCCCTTATGGACACGTAGGAAATGTTGTTAGAAAACTGCTATATATGGTTGTAAAAAACGTTGGTATCAGAAGAAAGTAATTTGCCAAAACTCTCTCTCTCTGAATATCTCTTCTCTTCCCTACTTTCTTCTTCTTCAGCCTACTGCTTCTCCTTAACATCACATCATCTGGTGCTTTCACCAACTGTTCTCCCCCTCCCTCCTCCCTAAATATCCAAATCTTCCTTCTACCGCCATGACCCGGTTAGACGAGGCATTCCAACAACTCACCGATCACCAAAACACCATAGAAACCATTCAAACCACCCAAGCAACCATCCAAGCCAACCAAAACAGTCACAGCTCCATACTTGAAACCTTAACCGCCGACAACATCGACATCAAAACAGCCCTCCAAGACCTCACCAAACAAATGGCCGAGCTACACAAGAAATTTGACAACCAACCTATTTCATCTTCAACCACTCAAGCATCCACTACATATTTTCCACCACCCAACAATCGCCAACCACCAATATTATCCACCCCAGCACAATCTCGAACACCCAAATGCTCCTTAACCATGTTTAATGGATTCAACCCACACGATTGGATATTTCAAGCCGAGCGGTTCTTTGCTTATTACTCCACACCGGAAGACCAACGAGTGGACCTTGCAAGCTTCCATATGCAAGACAAAGCTCTCTCATGGTTTCAATGGATGCACCGTAACAACCAAATCTCCACATGGCCGGCACTAACAAGAGCAATCGAGCAACGATTCGGCCCCCCCACATTCCTTAATCCACAAGCTACCTTGTTTAAACTCAAACAAACTACCACCGTCGACAATTACCAAGATACCTTCGAAAACCTATGTAACCGTATCACCACACTATCCACCGAATCCATTCTCCAATGTTTTATCTCAGGCCTCAAAACACACATACAAAACAAACTCCACATTCTTAAGCCTACAACCATCTCCGATGCAATCGACAGTGCCAAACTCATCGAACGCAAACACAACGACCATATCAAACCAACCTTCACCAGAACGCCCCAGTATTTTCCTAAACAACAAAACAGCCAAATCGCCACTCAATCATTTCATCAAACACCACAAGCGCATACAACCAGACCATCGATCCCAATCAAACAACTATCCCCTTCAGAAATGCAACTCCGCAAACAGCAAGGATTATGCTTCAACTGCGACGAAAAATACCACTTCGGCCACCAATGTAAACCCACTCATATCCTCATGATAATACCAGAGCCAAACACCGGCGAACCTAACCCAACGTTGGACCCCACACCCATACCAGAACCAGACCCACCACCAACAGACAACGAACACAACCACTTAAATTCCGACCCAAACCAACCACAAGAAATATCCTTCCACGCTTTGACTGGATCTTCCCACCCACGTTCCATACGTCTCCCTGCTACAATCTACGGCAACCCTATTTCCATCCTCGTCGATACCGGCTCCACACACAACTACATCCACCCAAAAGCAGCAAAATTCCTCGGCCTGAAACCAAACCACGCAGACTCTTTCACTGTCACTGTGGGGAACGGCGAGAAGCTACGTAGCTCCGGCAACTGTTCTGGAGTTCAAGTCGACATCCAAGGTAACCGATTCGCCATCGATTTTCATTTGCTCGAAATATCTGGTTCGGACGCCGTTTGTGGTATACAGTGGTTGGAAACACTGGGACCAATAACAGTTGATCATAAAATTTTGACAATGGCGTTTGATTTTAATAACAAGCCCATTTCTCTGTCTGGGATGGGCCAGAATGTGCAACTTGCCCCTATATCGGTCCAACAATTAAAACGAATGGAACAAACCTCCGCAATTTCCAATTTCCTATACTTACAACTACAACCCATCGACCCTATTCCAATACCGAACCAAGTAACCTCTACTGACCCGCAACTCCACAACCTCTTAACACAATACAGCCACATCTTCACCCAACCCACCGAACCTCCCCCACACCGTAACTTAAACCACCACATCAACCTCAACCCCAACTCACAACCCGTCAACACTAAACCATATCGCTACCCATACTTCCAAAAAAACGAGATCGAACGACAAATTCAAGAAATGCTTCAATCCAAACTTATTCAACCATCGACTAGCCCATTTTCTTCACCCGTACTATTAGTAAAAAAGAAAGACGGTTCATGGCGATTTTGTGTGGATTATAGAGCCCTTAATACGATCACTATAAAAGATCGTTTTCCCATTCCAACGGTTGATGAACTATTGGATGAACTATATGGTGCATCATTCTTCTCTAAGTTGGATCTCCGAAGCGGATATTTTCAAATTCACGTAAATCCACCGGACATTCCAAAAACGGCATTCCGCACACACGAAGGACATTACGAATTCCTAGTAATGCCGTTTGGATTAACAAACGCCTCATCCACATTTCAAGCCACAATGAATAACATCTTCCAACCATATTTAAGAAAATTTGTGCTTGTCTTCTTTGACGATATCCTCGTTTATAGCCCATCTTGGACCTCTCACCTAGATCACCTCCAAACCACACTACGCATCCTAGATCAACACAAATTTTTCGCCAATCCCACCAAGTGCAAATTCGGCCTCACCGAGCTTAGTTACTTGGGCCATATCATCTCCGCTAAAGGCGTCCAAGTAGACCCATCGAAAATTGAAGCGATGATTCAATGGCCAAAGCCAAACTCAGTTACAGCTGTTCGGGGATTCCTTGGGCTCACTGGTTATTATCGCCGTTTCATTAAACAATATGCACTTCTTGCCGCTCCATTAACTGATTTATTAAAGAAGGACTCGTTTTCCTGGAGCCCAAAAGCCCAAGAGGCTTTCGAATCACTAAAATGGGCTGTATCACACACTGCAACCTTATCCCTCCCAAACTTCACGCAGCCATTTTCCATCAGCACTGACGCTTCTGCAACAGCCATAGGAGCCGTTCTCTCCCAATCCACACAACCGATAGCCTTCTTCAGCCTCAAACTACCACCCCACCTCCAACAAGCTTCCACATACTCACGCGAGATGTTCGCCATCACATCCGCTGTCAAAAAGTGGCGACACTACCTGCTAGGACGAACTTTTCAGATCTTCACCGACCATAAGAGCCTCCGAGAGCTCAACGCACAGTCCATCCAAACACCGGAACAGCAGAAATGGCTGACAAAACTACTTGGGTTCGACTTCACAATCCACTATCAACCAGGAAGACAAAACGAAGTAGCCGATGCCTTATCCAGATTCACCAAGGAAGCCACCATGTCAGCTATCTCCGGCCCGACTTTCCCACTGTTGACAGAAGTTCGAACAGCGCTGCAAAACGATCCAAAAACCCAAGCACTAATTGACCAACTACGCGCTGGTACGTGCCCCAATTCTAAACTGCAATTGCGCAACGAACTGCTATTTTGGGGCTCTCGAATTTACATCCCCGCAGATTTTGAATTGCAAAATAAAATTATTGCCGAACTACATGATTCAAAATCTGGAGGGCATTCAGGAATTAAAGCCACCATTGCCCGAGTTGCCAGTAACTTTTTTTGGCCGAAACATGCACTATCAGGCCAGAAATTTGTCCAAGAATGCCACATTTGTCTCCAAACCAAACCAGATAATACCCCGTACAAAGGCCTGCTCCAACCACTTCCGATCCCCGTCCAAATATTTGAGGATATCGCGATGGATTTTATTACGAACCTGCCACCATCAACCGTAAAGACGACGATCTGGGTAATTGTCGATAGACTATCAAAATACGCCCACTTTTGCGCATTACCAACTTCAGTCTCGGCCACGCAGTTAGCTTCACATTTTATTCAAGAGTATGTCCGCTTACACGGCTTCCCACGCTCTATTATTTCAGATAGAGACCGCATTTTTACAAGCCAGTTTTGGAAGGAATTATTCCGCCTTCACGGAACAAAACTGCAAATGAGCAGCGCCTACCATCCACAAACCGACGGGCAATCAGAAGTGGTAAACCGCTGCTTGGAAACGTATCTGCGTGCACTTGTCGGCGATATCCCTACCAAATGGACCAAATGCCTTCCATGGGCCGAATGGTGGTACAATACCACGAAACACACCTCCCTCAACCTATCCCCATTCCAGGTTGTCTACGGTCGTCCACCTCCCATCATTTCAAACTACATCCTGAGTGACACACGTATTCCAGAACTGGAGACATGGGCTATTTCCAGAGACCAACTACTCCAAACCATCAAGGCAAACCTTCTAAAAGCTCAGTCCCGAATGAAGAACCTGGCCGATCAGCATCGCAGCGATAAAGAATTCAGCATAGGCTCGTGGGTATTTGTCAAACTCCAGCCATATCGTCAAACTTCACTGCGCAACAACCACCACAAACTGTCCAAAAAATTCTATGGCCCCTTCCAGATCATTGAGCGCATAGGACCAGTTGCTTACAAGCTTCTTCTTCCCCCTGACTCACGCATTCATCCAGTTTTCCACGTCTCGCTGCTTAAATTATGTCCCAACCCATCCACAACATCAGTGCTACCACCAGCAGCTAATGGCCATAACCTTGAGGACAAGGTTGATCTCGAAGAGGCGGGCAGTGATATGCACAGCACTACCTTAGCACCCCAGGTTGACAATACAAGGCCCAAACGAACCATTCACCCACCCAGGAGGCTTCTAGACTGAGGCAACACCTCTGCAGGCTGGAAAGGAAATAACTGTACCTTTTCTTTTTCTGCAAATCGTTATTTCTGCTTTTATCTTTTCTGCAAAATCTGTTACAAAGTTATGGTCCCCTTATGGACACGTAGGAAATGTTGTTAGAAAACTGCTATATATGGTTGTAAAAAACGTTGGTATCAGAAGAAAGTAATTTGCCAAAACTCTCTCTCTCTGAATATCTCTTCTCTTCCCTACTTTCTTCTTCTTCATCCTACTGCTTCTCCTTAACATCACATCAGATTCCTTTTGAAATTACAGCTTTAGGTATTCCAATTTGCAATTTTCTATGTTTTCAACTTCGTGCTTTGATATGTAGGTCCGTATGGACTAACATTTTTGAACTCCCTTCTTATAAGCCACATCCCACTATCATTATGTTTTAATGTTGCATTTCTGTTCCCCTTATAGGATTTGACTTCTACTTAACCTCTATTATAATGTCAATTTGATTTCTATCTATTGCGTTTTTTGGCCTCAAATGATATAAATTAAGGCTAGCCCCAATAGTTAAAATATTGTTTGTCTATATTCTGATTAGAAATTTGTTTTGTGAATAAAAATTACTACTTTGGTTGTATTACCCCTCAAAGTTAAAATTAATCATTCTTCGGTGCAATTGTCATCCAAAACACACTTAATCATTTTATTTTATGTCTTATATTTATAAAAAAACAACAAAAGCCTATGCATGCAAGTACTACAATATTTATAAAACACGTTGAAAGTAGAAAATTTGCTGATGTAAATATATTTTATAAAAGTTTTCCTGAGAAGAAAATATTTCATTACAAATAAAATTGAAGCTTGTGTTTTGTTTGGATTATCAATTAATATTTACAGCACTATATATATATATATATATATATATATATATATATATATATATATGCGTGTGTGTGTTCAACGTGTTGAAATAAATTATTATAAAAAGATTAGATGATTTTGTCTAACTTTTCATAATTATTTAATATGTTGATTTTCCGTTTACGTATTGCAGAGTTTGTTTAAGTTTTCATTTGCCTTAAATAAATCGATATTATTCAGCTTGTCGAAATTATTTATTTATAAATTTTTCACACGTGCATTACATATTTCAATTTTTTTCCCATTATTATTAACCAATTTATAAATTATCATATTTGAACTTCAAATTGTATGCAAACGTCGCAGTAGGTTGCCATCAAATTTTTTTCACCACTAGTTTTTAGTATATTCGTTACTAGTGATTGGAAACTACACTATAAAATTAAAATCAAAGCAAATGAAACCGTAGAAGGAGATAGAACTAGTAACAAAATTGGTGTTATGTTTGAACTTTTCTAGTTGTTTGCTATAATTAAAAAACTTTATAAAACAGTTACATATTATGTCACATATAGGTATAATCGGAAAATATGGTATAATAAGTGATCAACACTTGCAATAAACATTAAAATTTTGCTTATTCAATTAAGTAAATAGAAGAGCTTAATGAAAGCACTTATTTGAAAACAAACAAGCTAGTTGTTAGCACTTGTTTAATTAAGCATTCAGCCCTTTTTATGCCAAAACAAACGCAGCCTATGATTTCCATTTGACAACCACTCATTTTGACAGTTGAAGCGGTATATTACTTCATTCAAATTTACACCGAATGTCTACTGCATAAGTCATTATTCAAATTCATTTTTTTAATCCTTATTTAATCACTTCTAAGAGGTAAGTTCTTTGCTAAGTTTCAAAAACTCCTTGGATAAATGTATATGTTTCAAATCTTAGAAGCAATGACATCTTCATATGCCATTTGTTTGTTTTTACTTTTCTCGTGGTAGTTATTTCTTTTGTATTTTTTAAAAGCTTGGTTATGGGTACTAATGATAGATTTTCCAATGATATTTACTCATATGCGATTTTCACTTTAACTTTACATACAACTTCATTGTTTATTGACTCTACAATATTTTTTACCAGATCGGCCGTCATATAAACAAGATTGTCCAATTGCGGTACAAATATTATTTATAGCTGACAAAATTAACTATAAAGAAAAGGAAATATTATCACTTTGTTTTTGTCTGTATTTGTCTCTCCTATCGAAAAATATTCTACACATGAAATTAAGAATGTATTTATGTTTATGAGAGCGACCTTCTCCATTAGCTCAGAGAAGAACTATTCAAATAAACAAAAATCAGGGAGCACAAAGGTGAAGCAAGCTTGACACAAAGAGGTAGCAATGTTTATCTTAAGGTAATGTAGTATTTTGAATTTGATTTTATTTTTATTTTTATTTTTAGTCGGCTACATTGGTTAACATGTGGTGATTAAGGGGGTGTACTGTGTTGATTGTTTCATCCATGGTAGATAAATACTTTTGTACTATTAAATATGACGTAGTTAGGACACAGAGAAGGTTACTGTTGCAAATAGATCATTTCCCAATATCCAGCATTTTAGCTTAAATACTAATCTTAACATATACTTCTTACATTCATCTCGTGCAGTAACAAGCATTAAAATGGGAAGGTATATGTTCTCTTTTTTCATTAAAACACCTTACATCAATTTTCATTTAAAACTAGGTTGAAACCCATACTTCACACATGGGTCGTTGATGGGACTGAAACGGGTACTAATGATCCGTGGTAACTATGTAATGTTATTCTTCTAGGCATAGAGGTTTGTTATACGAATAGATAATCTTAAAATATACATTAAGCATAACTCAGTGCAACTCTTCATTTTTCACAGATTCAAGAAAACAATAGTCACAACACGATTTATGAGATATAAGGCAGTAAAGTATAGCATAGTAATGCATTATAGAAATGTGAATAATGGTTAGGTGTACGCCTAAGACATGAAAATAAGTACACATGGTTTAACTACAAAGCACAGTATAGCAAAAGGTTAATAAGGTGAACTGATGACATTCATGGTTGGAAATATGGATGGTGGCGTAGATCACTGATACAACCATTGAATATAATAGTCCTGAACATATGTTAAGGCCCTACTAAGAATAATAATTTAAAACCCAACGGGATATGAAAAAAAGAATATCTTGAAGGTAGTTCCACATGTGTATATGTATTTGCACATATATAGAATTGTGTTTGTTAGATAGGCAAGTTTACTGTAGGTACAAGTAATCTGAAATATACATGTATAGACACGTTAAAACTATACAAATTGGTATACAGAAATACTGGAAGTAGTAGTTGCGAACAAATATTAAAAGTATAGAAGTACATGGTTTCTTAGCAGAAATACTTATATCTACTGTATCATAACCTCATTTTGCATAGTCCATAAAATTTTAAGTCGAAGTATAACTTTATGAGTGATAATGATAGCCACTAACTTTTTGAGTGGAAGTTGATGAATCAAATCGCCATCCATGAGACAGACATATAACCTGGGAAAGGAAAGCTAAATAAAACAATATTACAATTATATTGCAACTGAAAATGATGATATGCCTAAAAATGGAGATTTTCTCAAACATTATACCATTATATCATTTTATCGTGCACTATTATAATATTATTATTAAATCATGATTCGTTACACTATGTTATTAAATCATCTTGTCATTGTAACCATTAAATGCTTTTCCAGTCACCACGTGAAATGATTGCATTCGGTATTTCAATTAACCATGCACAAGATTTAAGCTTTATCACTACTAGAAAGGCTTCGTATAGCGGCGGAGCCTAGCGACGGCTAAAAAAAGCGGCCGTCGCTATACGCAGTATACAGATCTGGCCGAGAGCAACAGCTCCTTCATTCTTTCTTCCCCAAATCCCCTTCCTCCTTCCCCCTCCGACGCCCCCCGTCACCATAGTCGCCGCCCCAGCTTTCAACGCCTCCAAATCATCCAAATTTACGTCGGTATGCTTCTAATCTCTTGTTTGAATGTAAATTTGATGTTTTTAGGTTTAGTTTAAACCCTAAGTCAATTATGATTTGTTGTTAAATTGGGTATTAGCAGTGTTGTTAAATTAGGTATTAGTAGTGTTGTATGTTGATTTGATAGATTAATTAGTTTATTATCATGAACTTGAATTATTTCGTATTACATTAACTAGTTTATCATGATCAAGTTGAATAAATGGTTGATGTAGATGATTAGTGTTGGCGATTAACATGGTTAGTTGTTTTAGGTGAAAAAATAGTGTATATTAATGATTAACTTGGTTATTGATAAATTTACATGAAAGTATTTCATAGTTTATGAAATTGATAAATTACAAATTTAAGTTGTTAAAATCTAAATTCTGCAAATATGAGTATTACAAATTACAGTATTGTACAAAAATAAAATTGTTAATTGAATGTTGAACTAAAATTTAAATATACAAATTTATTAAATAAAATTTAAATAGTTGAAACATTGTCAAAATTTGAAAAGAACAACAATATTTGATAAAATTTAAAGAAATTTTTTTATCTCTTAGATTGGCTTTGGCCCCGTCTGGCAAGTGTTGTATATGATCGTTATATGGATGTTCGTTTTGGTAATGGAACAGACATTTATATTCATCTGATACAATATTTGTCGGATTTGTCCCTGTATTGGACAAGTTACAAACACAATAAAGTAATTACATATTATAAATCATTTCATTTTAAACGGTTACAAAATTTCGATAGCGCTTCCTTTACGTTCCCTGTGTACACGCATTTGTGTACGATACAGGGAACAGAAGGGAAGTGCTGCCGAAATTTTGTTGAACCGTTTAATCTGAAATAATTTATAAAATGTAATTACATTATTGTGTTTGTAATGGGAAGTAGGATGACTGACCACCGAAGTGAAAACCAAAATACTAAAAAATTAAAAAATAAAGTGAAGTTTTTATTTTGAATTTTCTGCAACGGTGAACTGTTTACAATGGAGAATGGTTGAAAATTAATGATTTAAACTGTCTAACATACATTTTCAAATCAGGAAAAATGTTCAATTATTTTCTCGACCGTACTTGGATGTATGAAGTCAGAACTGGAAAGAAGGGGTCAATAAAGCAACATTTCTACAACGGTGTACACGAATTTATTAGATTTGCTAAATCTAATAACCGAAACAACACAGAAATTCGTTGCCCGTGTAGTAAGTGCCAACATTTGAAGCATTGGAAACCGGATATAGTTGAAGTACATTTGTATCAATATGGTTTCGTGCCTGATTATTATTTCTGGGATCGTCATGGAGAACTTGTTGAACCTACACCTAATACTGAACTATTAGAGGACGGTAATATGATGACGAATCCGATAGAAAATATGGTGGATGATGCAGCACGATCAATGTTTCCTACAACTGAAGCTGTCGATGAAGACGAAAATGTCGAAGAAGAACCGACTGCGGGAGCTAAAAAAATATACGATTTGTTGGATTCTGCTAAGAGGCCGTTGTGGGACGGATGTAATAGCGGAACCAAACTTTCAGTAACCGCCGAATACATAACTATGAAATCAAAATTCAACCTTACGGAAGCTGCATTTACAGCAGTTGTACAAGCTGCAAAACGACACATGCCACCCAATAATCCGATGTGCGATAGTCATTATAAAGTAAAAAAATTAATGTCCGCTTCTGGTCTACCGTACGAGAAGATAGATGCATGTGTGAAAGGTTGCATATTGTATTGGAAAGACGATGTTGACCTCAGAAAATGCAAAATATGTAACGAAGAAAGATACAAACCAAGAAAGAAGAAATGGAAAGAAGTCCCATACAAGAGAATGCATTATTTACCCATCACTCCCAGACTTCAAAGATTATATGCATCTTCTGCTACGGCCTGTCATATGCGATGGCATAGTGTGAGAACAGCGGAAGAAGGAACTTTGATACATCCATCCGACGGAGAAGCATGGAAACATTTTGATAAGACTTATCCCGCATTTGCTGCGGAAAGCCGTAATGTCAGACTTGGTTTATGTACGGATGGTTTTTCACCATTTTCACAGTTTGGTAGTAAATATTCATCCTGGCCAATTATCGTTACTCCGTATAATTTACCTCCATGGATGTGTATGAAAACACCATATATGTTTCTCACCACTGTTGTTCCCGGCCCTCATGATCCAACCCAAGGAATTGATGTTTATTTACAACCATTGATCGAAGTGTTGAAGAAACTGTGGTATGAAGGAGTCGAAACTTACGATGTATCAAGGAAAAAAAATTCGTATGTTCGCTTCTTTGTTATGGACTATTAATGATTTTCCTGCATACAGGATGCTTTCTGGTTGGAGTACGGCCGGTCGTCTAGCATGCCCTTATTGTATGGAAGAAACACGGGCATTTTCGTTACGATATGGGAAGAAAGTTTCGTGGTTTGATTGCCATCGGTGTTTTCTTCATCCCAATCATACTTTTAGAAGAGATAAGAAAATTTTCATAGCTAACAGAGAAGAGAATCTGAAACCACCCAAGGTTTGGTCAGGCGAGGAAATATACGAAATTGTAAGGGACTATCCAAAGATACATGAAACTGGAGTCCAGACTGAAATCCCAGGAAAGTCAGACATTCATAATTGGTGCAAACAAAGTATATTTTGGAAGTTACCATATTGGAAAGATCTCTTACTCCGACATAATATTGACGTGATGCACAATGAAAAGAACGTGTTTGATAATCTGTTTAATACAATTTTGAATGTAAAGGGCAAAACCAAGGACGATTTGAATTCAAGGCTTGATATAGCAAATTATTGTAAGCGGCCGGAACTTCATATGAAGCCTAATGACAATAAAAAACCGAAAGCGTGCTATGAGCTAGACAATAAGCAAGTACAACTCGT
Organism: Allium fistulosum; assembly: GCA_030737815.1. NCBI lineage: Eukaryota > Viridiplantae > Streptophyta > Magnoliopsida > Asparagales > Amaryllidaceae > Allium > Allium fistulosum. Next base: position 658,863,056 of record CM060904.1, read on the forward strand.
GCTAAAATGGGTGGAACATTTAAGATTTCCTGATGGGATTTCTTCCAATCTTCGTAGATGTGTTAACTTCAAAAATAGTAAACTGAGTGGGATGAAAAGTCACGATTATCATATCATGATGGAATATTTACTACCCGTGGCTTTCAAAGAACTGTTGCCCGTAAAGTATGGAACGTCATAACAGAGTTATGTTTGTTTTATAAACAGCTTTGTTCGACAACATTAAAGGTGGATCGTATACGTAAACTTGAAGTAAAAATACCCATACTGCTATGCAAACTGGAGAAAATACTTCCGCCTGGTTTCTTTAACGTAATGGAGCATTTACCTATTCATCTTCCATCCGAAGCACTTCTTCGAGGTCCTGTGCAATATGGATGGATGTATCCGTTTGAGAGGTAAAACATGTGCAATGTTCATGTCAATTTCAAATTCAAATTTGTATATCTAAATATGTAATAAATATCTTAATAGGTACTTGAATCATCTGAAGAAGAAGATTCGACAAAAAGCCCGAGTTGAGGGTTCGATATGCAAATCGTTTCTTGAAGAAGAAGCCTCATTTTTTTTCTCTCACTGCTTCAAGGACGATGTGAACTTATCGTTTGTAACTGTTCCTCGAAATGAGGAAGTCGTTGAACAAAATTCTTCTCAAACAATGTTATCTGTTTTTAGACAATATGGTAGACCTGGTGGAAAATGTGTGGAAATATGGTTGGACGATAGAGACCACCATGTAGCGCACACGTATGTTCTTTTAAATTGTGTCGAAGTCGCACCATTTGTCAGGTAATAATTAATTCACTTGTAATTTACTTGTACGTACATAATAATAATAATAACACATATTACATATATGCAGTATCTACGAATCACAGTATCCATCTGGCGATCTCAGTAAAGAATTTGCCAAATGGTTTTTGAACTATGTTTATGAGCCAAGAAACTGTGTCGTTGATGAAGGCTTAAGACATCTTGCGATTGGACCGAAAAGAAATGTGAAGACTTATCCAATATTCTTCGTCAACGGGTTTAAGTTCAACACGAAAGATTACGGTGCTGAAAAATTAACATATAACAGCGGGGTATTTGTCAAAGGCAGTGATGATCCAGATGAGCATTTAAAAGATTTTTACGACGTCTTAACACAGATTGTAGAGTTGACATATTATGTTGAACCTTTAGAAAAGGTTTTTTTATTTAAGTGCAATTGGTTCAGTAACGTTCCTGGTTCCGGAATCAACGTGCATAAAGAGTACAAACTTATTGAAATAAGGCATACATCACACTACTATAAGTACGATCCTTTTGTATTAGCCAAGCAAGCGTTACAAGTTTATTTTGCTCCGTATCCATCTTTGAAAAGAGATAAAGCGGATTGGTCCGCTGTTTTCAAAACGAAACCAAGGTTTACGTTTGATGGAAATAATATTCCAGATGAAGCAGCATATCAAGCCGATCTTGAAACAAATACAGAAATAATAATAACTGATGATATTGATGTAGGGCCTTTGAATGATGAATCGAACGTCCTATTTGATGCATTCGAAAGTACCGAAGAAAATGAGATAGAATACGAGACTGAATCTGAATCAGAAAACGATGAAGACTGATCGTTATTGATATAATTGTTATGTGATAGTAATTGAAACATGCGATGTAATAGTAAATTTCTGTAATTGTTCTGTGATGATCATTTAGTTAATTTTTATCCATGTTTTGTACTAGTAAATGTTTATAATTGTTCTGTGAAATTGATTGAAACATGCTATATAGTAGTGAATTTCTATAATTGTTCTGTGATGATATTGTTTTTCTATAGTAGATATGTCTGGCAGGAGACGAAGTATGACAGGCATGCCATCCCCATCTCCCGGTGCAGGTGGCAGTGGCACTACACCGGACTTACGTCCGATTGCATAAGTTTTTCCTAGAAGTGCTGGGTAAGTATCAATTTTATTTAAAGTATAATTTTAAAATGCACTAAACATGTATATCATAACTTTTGCAGTGGCTTTGAGGTGGAACCATCGGATTATATTTTACAGGTTTCGAGAAAGGCATTTCAGAGCCGCATGGATGGTTGTTGGCCTCGCTGGGACGACATCCCCCCGCACGTCAAAAACGCAATACAGGCGGATTTACTTGTAAGTAGTAGTTTGAATTTCAGTTGTAAATTAATATAATGTATATAACTTAAAATAATTTTAATTTATAGGCTGCAGTCCGCGTTGACCCTGACGACTTGGACATTTTTTTAAATCACTGGAACAAACGAATGAGAAAAAATTACAGGGATACATTGTCTAAGGCTAAGAATGCAGGGAAAAAGCCGAACTGGATGGGTGAGAATGTATGGAATGAATTTCTTCGGCTTTGGGACAGTCCGGCAGTAAAAGTAAGTAAAATATGTTTTCTTTATTATTTAAATCTAATATAAATCTCGCAAGATATATACGTGATAATTTATCTTAATTTGTAGGAGTTATCTGCGCGGAACCGGGCAAACAGGAATAAAAATCCTGCATTGCACTGTGGTGGCTCCAAATCCTTTCAGGAGCACAAGAGAGAGCTGATAATTAAATTTATAAACTGTGTTTACATTTTATTACAATTTTTTATAATCAGATTAGCAATAATATTTATATATTTTCAGGCCGCGAGATATAACCGCGAGCCCGCTATGTCGGAGCTGTTCAAAGCCACGCATGCCGTGGAGAGGACTGACGAAGAGGGCAATGTTTCGTACGAGTGGACGGATGACAAATCACAATCCGTAATGGTAAATTAATTTATTGTTAATAACAATATTTTGTCTTATTTTATTTTCAAAAATTTGAAGTTTGGGTTTTATCGTGTAAAACAATTGTTTGTAATCGCAGGAGAGGTACGAAGCAGAGCGGGCTCGTGTAGCACAGTCCACTGGTCGGGAAGAGCTTACGTTAGAGGAGGAGAACCATATTTGAGATGTTATTATTGACCCGCCTTCTCAGACCAGTCGACGGTATAGCTATGGAAATGTGGAGATAAATTTTGACATGTACTAATATATAAATTTACTCATGAATATGAATAGTTAAATAATTTTAATAATATTATATATATACTAATATATAAATAATTATGAACTATTTTACAGGCGATGAGAATGCAGAGTGCATACAGGAGGTTGCAGCAAGATGCGGAGATTGCTCAGTTGAGGGCGACGGTGGAAGAAATAAATGACTGGAGGAAGAGTTTCTTTGAGCAACAGCTAGATGAGCGGATTGCGGCTTATTTGCAACAGCATGGGACTATGCCTGAAGAGGACGACAGCGATGGCGAGGAGTAGGTATGTTTGTTTGCTCGTGTTATAGTTTGGTATATACACATTTTGGTTGGTTTGGTGTATATATATTTCAGGATATTATGTACATATTTTGATAACTTCTAGTTGATGGATTTGGTTGGTTATTATGTATATATATGTCGGGATAACCATGTACATATTCTTGGATTTGGTTGGATGTTATATTGTTTGATTTGGTTGGATTTGAAAATGAGTTTTGGTTGGATTTTATATTGTTTAAATGTATAGTGATGTTATATGATGGATAAATGATGGCTATAGTTGATGAATATGGTGTATATTGGCTGTGATGATGTTATATAATGGTTGTTGTTTGAAGTGGGGAAATGCTCTGGAAATACAAAAAATTTGCTTCAGATTAGCGACGGTTTGCGACGGCTAGTGACGGCCTGTAGGTTGCTAGATAGCGACGGCTAGCGACGGCTAGTGACGCCTAATTTGCCAAAAATTGGTGTCGTTTAGCGACGCCTAGCGACGACAGTTAAACGTTGGAAAATTTCCACGTGTCACATTTGCAGTCGCGAGCCGTCGCTATTTTGATGACGGAGCCGTCGCTAAAACTGTCGCCATACTATTGGGCGACGAGGCAAATAGCGACGACTTTTAGCGACGGCTTGCGACGGCCGGCGACAGCTAAAAGCCGTCGCTATCTGCTGCCGTCCTTGTAGTGTTTGTGCCCTATTCACTATTATATTTTAGCGTGGAACTAAAGGCACCTCGGAAAGCGCTGCCTAGGACGGACATCCTCCAACAGCGCCTTGTTGGCCCGGTGATGTTCTGCTGACCGGTAGTGCAAAAACTCAAAAAATATTGTGGTGCCCTTGGTGCTTTCCGCTGGGCCTTTAGATCCACACTATATTTTAACTTCTCCATTTGGGTGTGTGTTAAAGAGTTATCTATGTCGAGTATGTATAGAATATAGTAAGCAAGTACATGTAAACAAAGTGAGTTTACAATCAAATGGATACTAATTTGTCTGGATTCATATATGTGTACAGTAAGTGAGTATGCTTACATGTATAATTTAAGAAAATAAAACCATTTAATAAAAAAAATTGTTGGATGAGCAAGACTAAGATTCATAGTATCCATTTATAGCAAAATTCAAATTTTCATTTCTATTATTGGCAGTGAAATTTAAATCAGGTAATGCTTGGAGTAGTAAAGCAAGCAACCAAATATTGGGTGACATTTTTGAAGGCACAATGAAGTATATTTTCATTCTCATAATAAACATGTCAGGTTTTAACATAAGAACATTCTGACAAATGGAAACTGAACTTTCATTTGAAAATTTTCTGTATGTGAAACTACTATAATGCTAACATTCACAAAGTTATGGTAGCTTTCCCAAATTTAATGTTGAGTTTCACCATTTTTTTTTTCCTGCGTAACTTGAGAAACTCATTCTTAGCAAAATATAATTCCAAAATTCTTATCATGTCACCTAGCTAACTACCAAGGATTTAGGAGTTTTTTTTACAGATTAGAAAGTATCTTTAAATTTGATTGGGCCCTTAATAAGAGCAAACTAAGCTGGCGCAACTTCCAGACCGACTGACATGAACTGTTTCTCTAGAAAAATCAACAAAGATGTAGCAAGTTTCACGATTAGAAAGCAATCCACTTAAGTGCCTTGTAGTGCTTGCTAATATGTGTAGGTGGTATTTGATGGCTCATGGCCGATAAGAGAGAAGCGGATAATTTTAATAGAGATCAAACCTGATAATATATTTCTACCCTCTGTTAGCGCTGTATACAGCAACTACATAATATACGCGGCATGTAAAATCAATGTACAGCCAATATATTTTAATCTGTCAATGTAGTATCGATGGTAGGATACAGATACGGATAACGTCACATCCTCATAAATATCCGAGATCATTTTCAAATATTGTATATCGGTATCCATGGATGTTGAATGAATATCAGATTTTATCATATCCACTCACAGTTAATAAATCTAAAAATGATATGAACTTTTGGTTCAACATAATCGTTTCAATACTAAATCTTATAAAATTAGTTTCGAGCATTGAATATTCATTTATAAACAAAAAATAAATTATTATCTTGATAAAGCAATATATATCAATCATCCAGGATACTAAAATAAACATAATATAACATATAATATGTTAATAAAAGGTAGACACCCAATTTTTGATATGAATGTGGTCATTCGTATAAATTTCGTAAATATTTGTAACTTTCTTATTCTGGATGCGGACGTTGACGGATTTTGGATTTTTTGAACATCCTTTGATAGACCTAAATATATTTAAAATAAAAGTCTAAAGACTCAAGCAGATAATTTTGTACCACTTTTGTTTTATCAATCCAACAAATTTGTCGGCACTTTTGTGGTCCTTTTTGAAGTCCTACTGGTGCTAGATGATAGCCCTATTGCGTGGCCAAATGGGTGGATATCAGGTATGTAAACATCTCTACTGTGCACCATATCACCTTATACTATGTTTATGCTCTTATTAAGATCAGAAAACATAGTTGAATGTAAGGTATTGTATAGAAATGACCATATTTTTTTCATAATGCATTTCAATGATATCATAATGCATGACCATAACATATAAAAAAAATCATCAATTAACGTAGCGATGATGACAAAGGCCGACAACATCCCACCATTAGTCATGTGAGCGATGAAAAAGGCTAATAACACTTCTATACTTATACGGTTGATAACTATTTAATGTACCGTACAGTCTTTACTTTGGTTACTGTTAACAAGAAAATTTGTCAACATCCCCAAAGTTATGTGGTTAGCAAATAAATTTATTTGTGATGCAAAAGAGAATTATTAAAGAGATTACTCCATTTGAAACCCCACCCCCCTCCGATCGGGTTGAATTGGATTCAACCAACCTCCTCTAGATGAAGATTAAGGAGAGAGTATCTCATTCGAAACCCCTCTTCCAAATGAGTTGAAAGTAGCAATTTAAATCAAATATTCATCTCTTTCGAGTATATTGAAAGGTTCACTCATCCCTTTTGATCATATCGAAAGGTCTGCTTTTCCTTTAAAGAGAAGAAACTGCTTTCGACATCATTGCTTTCATTCCTTTAGGAGGAACTCCTTCGAAAGGGTCATAGGCATTGTAGGGTGCATATACCTTTCGAAGGAACCCATTTCATATAACATTGCTTTACATTTATTCATCTGGTCTTCCTCGAAACGTCCCTTTCGACCAAGTCGAAAGGGATCTGGCTCTTTCGAAGTGGATCAAATGTTTAATATGCAAAGCCTAATTTAATATATGCAATGGGAAATCATCTTAGATAACACATGTTCTGTAAACTTTCTAAGATCGAGACATCATCAACATCTTTATTTGTCATAATATATTGTTGATCACGATGATAATGTGTTTCACATGCATATTATCCAAGTCGATCTCATGGCATTGCATAAGACAAAAAGGAATTAAGAAGATAAGATAGCATCATGTGCAATTGATCATTAATCTAGCTAATGATCGAAATGATCTCCCTCATGATCGATATCTTTATTGAGTCCGTGCACTTCCTCTTTTTCACATTAATCCAAAATGAGTTACAAGTTTGAGAACTTTTTTCCCAAATCAATATAGGGTTAAAAATATTTGATTTTTGCTAAGAAATAGAAGAATGAGTTTTTGATTCCAAAATCCAGTCCCCAAAATCGGACCCATAGGGTCGTATTTATAGATGTAGGTCGACCCCCTTTCACACCCATACTTTCTACTCAGTCGAAAGGTCCTCCTATCTTTCACATCCATCCTTTCGACATGGTCGAAAGGCCCTCTTTCTCTTTTCCAGTGTGCCTGCTTTCGATGCTGTCGAAAGACTTTCCTTTTGAGTTTTCACATTCATCCTTACGCCTCCCATTTTTTTATTCCAGACCTTTCGACCTAGTCGAAAGGGTCCCATTGTCCACCTTTCACTATCATTAAGGTCCAAGTATCTCTTTTCTCTGTTTTCTCCTAGGCTGTTTTCGACTTCGTTGAAAGGGTGATAGATACGCTTTTTCTCTTTGTGTTGCTTGCGTTGTCATTAGAAGTAAAGGTACGTAGGTAGTTTCCTGGGGTTTCGAAGGTGTTGAAATGTTGATGGTTTTGACACGGCGGGTAGCTTCCGAATGCATGTTTGCGAATTGATGCGAAACCTTTCCTGGATGCTAAAGGCTTCGATTGGTTCGAAAGGCTTGATTATGCTTTCGAAAGGGTTGTTCTGATCAAGGCATCCTTCTGAGTAGTTTGAATAAAGGAGAAACCTTTGGTTTCGAAAGGTTTGGCACGCATATGAAGGGTTGTTATTCATTGCCTTCGAAAGGGGTTTCAAATCCATTCCTGCTTTTCTTATATATGCGAATCCATCTACATCGAAAGGTTTTAATGAGGCGAAATGGTAGCCTTGCTTTCTTTTACATCCTTTTGAAAGCTTTTGCACTGATTATCATCTATAATGACGCCTAGTGCTTGCGACTCCTTCGAAGGTCATCTCAATGTCTTCGAAACACCTTTCCACGAACCTTGACGAGACCTATGTCTTCAATTTTAGTAGAGCCTAGCACATTTACTAATCTTCTTTCAAACCTTTGTTCTTAAATGGATTTTATGGTTAACAGTTACCATATGATTTGTAAGAAGAACCAACCCATATACTGTACCTTGACCCTACTATAGCCGACCTTTGAAAACTAAGATTCCCGTATAGTCAATATAGTGAATCAGATTGACATTTTATCCCGTCCAGCCTATAAATCGTATGTGATCGGACCTAGGTACATATAATAATTAACTCATCTCATATGAATCATATTGAACATCTTTTATTTTCAACTTACTTGTATCTATACACATTCTCAATAATCATCAACTTGAGTGTTACTCTAAACATTCCCATACACATCATTCAATGTCTTAACGTTGTTAGTCGATCGAAGTAAATACCCTTGACCATTTATATCAAGCCCTATGGGTCTACGGTCAATTTGCACAAACTGATGGAAAGTCCCATCAACTATTTAGACACCTATCCCCTTGATTTAGATGATTGAATCAGTATTTCAGATGTCTAAACCCAATTTTCATACGTTTGAATAGATGAATTTGTGAGCGCTTCTTTTGGGTTTTTAATGTCAACTTTCAAATGTCTGATTTGTTATTTTATACATTCGAATAGTTATTAAACTCGGATTTTCATTTTTTTCTTGAGTTTTCGCTTGGCAACTTATCCGTCTTCAAATTAACTACATTTATACCTTTAATTACATTATAAGATAGCAATACAACATTTAAGTGGTTGGTTTTCCTAGATTATCTTATGTATGCTCTAATTCCTTCTTCTTTATCACCATATTCAATAAGTTTGTTATTGGTATATGTAACATCCCCTATTTGTAGGCCCGAAGCTAAGCGCTACAGATGCTGTAGTCATCCATAGTATTAACTTCCGGTAACCAAATACGGTAATGTTAATGGTATCCATAATATCAGAAGCACATGAATATGAAATAAAAACATCACAGATTAAAAACACTTTTCTGATTACATTTCAAAACAACATTTCATATCCAAGTTACATAATCTCAAACGTTTTCCAGATTTAGATCAAATATAATTATTACAAAATACGTCAAGATCGACATATGAAGATGCTCCTTGGTTGACCAGAGTACCAAATAGTCATAACTGACTTAATACAATATAGCAGAATCAAACAAAATAAAACAACTCTTAAATAGCTATTCGTCAGCCACTTGCTCGTCTTCGGAAGCTTTATTCGCCAACCTATTATAAACCTGAAAATCCTCAACCCTTAGCCTACTCAAATCAATTGAGCACCCAAGAGTTTATGGGGAAAAACATAAACTTTGAGTCAGACATAAAGCCTGGTGAAAATAATACTATACATCTCGGTTATTTTATTAAGTGAGACCACGCCGCTTAGCGGAACGTGTTTTCTCTCACTAATATCCTTTCAAAACATATCTTTTGCAAATCATAATCCTACAACCAAAACTGGTTAAAACTGTAAAGCATCATTATGTAAACATACATATCAGGTAACAAATGAACTATCTATCCGAACATTATAGTTTTGTTTTGCTAACTACTAGCCTTTGGCCGACTCGGGTCTACCAAAAAATATACACAAATATCTAACATCTGTTAGATACTCCTCTTTTGGACGGTCTATCCCTAACATACTTTCTCCAGGTCAACTGATCCTAATGGTTTTGCGCGCTCACCAATAACCTACCTTTGTACAAATATATTTCTAATGTGTGTTAACATCATTTTAGTATTACCTGTGACAAAGCCCTACACATTGGAATTTTGGACTAAATTAGCTAGGGGCTAATAGCTAATGTATAAGGCACGACCCTATACCTGTCCCATCTGGTATACAAATATCCGAGTCATTTTACTTAGGGTAATCTTCTCTTAAAATTTCCCTAGAAAACCTTTTCATCTCAAATTGATTTAAACCTTTAAACCATACTTAAACAAGAAAAATATATACTCTATGCTTTAATCAAAATCACCTTGCCATGTTATATATAATTTACATAAATCTTTGTTGATGAAAACATTTAAACCTTTGAAAGTACCCTTTTCGATTTCATTGTAAGTATCCCTTTTGAAACCAAGTAAACCTTAGGCCAAAGGCCAAAACAAACCCTTTCGAAACCATTAATAATCCTCCTTTCGAAAACATTGAAAAACATCACCTTCGAAAGCTTTAAAACTATAGACATCCTTCTTTTAAAATTCTTTAAACATTGCCTTTCGAAAACTTTGGAAAATCTTTTATTTTAAACCTTTTGAAACCATTGGGGAACCACCCCTTCAAAATCTTCATTAAAACCTTTTAAAAGCATTAAAACATCAAACCTTTCGAAAGCCTTTGGGTTCAAGTAAACATGTGGAACAACCTTTTAAAACTATTTAAAACTATCTCCTTCGAAACATTTGGGTTCTACCTTCAACAGAACAAAAGGGTCATTAAAACATTTAAGTCGAAAGCACTCTTTCGAAAGCAATTCCTAAGTAAAGAAGTGATGGTGTCAAAACCAACCCTTCGAAAGTATTGAAGAAGCGGTTAAGTTTTTAAAATAAAGTATCCCTTTCGAAACCATTTGCTTTGAAAGGTAGAAAACGACAGCTAGGGGTTTCGACCTCTTTGAAAGAATATATACTATTATATTATTAGTGAGTTCAGTTTCAAGATCACAGAAGCCTCCTTGAATTTTGACAACCGAACAGTCTCCTAAATAGTATTGTTACCGAGTCGTATTTACAGAGCACACATGCCTTTTTCATGAATATTAAACTCAAATGTCACTACTCCTTTTCTCCTTTTTCCCAGGCTGTACACTTTGGTTTTCCTCCTCTTCAGTCATGCCATCTCCGTTCTTCCATTTCCCAGACCAAAATGATATAAAATTTACATTTTTCTCTTTTACCCTATCACTTCTCCCGGCGTTGTTTCCTCTCCTTAATTCAGTTTTGCCTTCTCCTTTGTTCTTTACTTCGGAAAGCTATGCCCACCCGACTCCAAAATCATGGCCAACTATCAATAAATAGAAATCCGAAGCCTAATCTTAGATTAATTGCGCTCATCGCTTAAACGAAAAAAATCCCGCTTTAGTTGTTTTCCTCTCTAATTTAGGAAACGGAAATCGCCAATTCCACGATTTTTGTCCATTGTGGATTCATTTTTGACGATTAATTCATTTCGAGATGTGATGGGAAGGAGAACATCAATAAAATTTATCTAAAAACCTTTTGGATCAGATGTCATGGTAAATCTTGAACATGCTATAGTTTACTTTTTTATCTAAATTTTATGCCGACTAAAATTAGAGACCAACTGTATTATTTTTCCACTATTCATCTCATTGTTATTTTGTTGATTTTTTTGTCTTAGTTTTGTTGGAATATAGATGGAAAGCTAAGATGGTATGCTTAATTGTCTTAATTTTATTGTCACTTTTGAGACCTATTTGAATAGATTTTTTTATTTATATTTTATGCTTTTATAGCCTTTATGCACTTTATTGGAATAAATGAATTAGGACATACTAGCATAATTAGGACAATATATTATCTATAATCTATTTTCAAAACATGCTTATTGATATTCAGTGAGTCTATTGCTTGCATTCAAACAGTGTATAGTTTTTGACTTTTTTATATAATGTCATTGGTAAATACTGACCTGATATGTTTGGACCATTAAATAATGTTTATAGGGATACAATAATTGCTTTTTAAGAATATGGTTTGTATACAAACTAACTCAATAAATTGATTGCTTAACTGGAAGTATTAAGTGGGTAAATCAATCAATCAGTATTTATAATATAGGAGTATATCAATATTCCTATATCAATTTATACTACTATAGGAATATGTAAATATTCCTATATAGATTTATACTAATACTGAGAAGAATATATCAATATCCAATTCATCGACTAAATTAGCTGCATTCGTTTAAGTAATATAGAAATAACTCTACATTTACAGGCATTATCGATGTTAACTTCCTGAATTAACCGTGTAAATTTGAAATATTTTGTGTTATAGACTGTGCAATACCTCTTATGGTAATAAACTAATAAGAGGAATATAATTATTTCTTCAGTCGGTTGTACTTATACCTGGGAATTTATTCGAGCATCAGCTTTCTAAACTCTGGCTTTTCTTCTAGGACTACAAGCTGCTTACAAATTTTTCCCTAAAACTCAATATAGAGCATTAACCACCAGTTTGAAGTTTAATTGAATGAAGATTTTACTGTTGTATGTGCATATGCATGATATCTGTTCAAATATTTTTTTTTGCTGACGTACCTTACATTCCATATTACTGTTCTCTAATCCTATGAAAATCTATACAAAGACTCTTTTATGTTCGAAATTTGTTTTGAATGCATGTATCATTCATTGATGTACTCGCATTCCTACAATATCATATTTACTGTGTTTTTTTAAATTTTCAATTGTTGATTGTTCAGTTCATGCAATGGAAAATAGTAAACATCCACCTTTTATTTACTTTTTAGTCTGGCTTAAAAATTTAATGTATGCATGTTTCGTACACAAAATGAAGCACAATGTGCACAAATGTTTGCAATCCTGATATATATTATATTTTAGACGCATGCTCCTCTTTTATAAATTCCCTCCAATATGGATATACAAGGTTCACGTTCAAACTATATTATATACCGTTTCCGGTTTGCTGTCACTAACTTAACTTTTCAATTCTTTTTTGGTTAATCTATTCTTTTGAGTCACGGGATGTGCTTTTTTGGTTGCAAGAATATTTTTACAAATGAATCATTAGCCAAACTATGAACTACCGATTTAAGCAATCCATTATGCATCTGCAGTTGCAATGAATGGAGGAAAACTGATGGTGGAAAGGTGTTTCAATGGTTTGGTCTTGGTGTATGTGCTGTGAGGAAAATTTTCTTCTTTAATACATGATAAAATAAGATGAGTACTCCATCCTTTAAAGCATGTTAAATGCTTCTTTTTTGTGTGTAGTATTATGATGCCAGGAAAAATCATGCAATGAGGCAAATGCATGTTAAACAATATTATCATATTAATGACCTATTTATTGGCAATTTATAATGGTTAGTAATTAGTTTTTCTTCTTCTATGTATGTTACGTACACATTTATTTATGCACGCAGAGGGGAAGTAATCTTCATAAATAAAACTCCTGTAATTATGAGTCACACATTGATATTAATAGTCTTTTAGCATTATCTAATAAAGTGATTCAAGGATTAAGTATGTGTTACATCCAGTCATGCGTATTTATGCTCATTTGATTTGCTTTTGCCAAAGTAAGATAGTTTGGTGTTGATTATTTATATTGGGCGATACTTTCCTATTATAGACGGGTCTTTCTTACATATCCCTTTTCTATATCCCTTTTCTATATCTCCAAACATATCGAAGCTTATACTCAAAAAGATCGCAAATGGCATTTTGAACTCAATGGAAGTAGTCTCGAGTCGTAATTCGACCGTTTGCAAAAAGTAGCCTTTTCGGACTAAAATCCGGCGAACGATGCTATATTTAAATAAAATATTTAAATATACAATCGTAAAATATGCGGGTTGTTACAGGTGTGCTAATTTGCTTGAACAAAATTGAATTATCATGCTATTCTGTGGTAAATAGCAGATATACTTATAAAGATTCAAATTATCACTTAAGTAATTCATATTTGGCAACTACAGATATTAAAGTAAAAGTTATTCACCATTAAACGGTAACTTATTACTATACTCTGTGTGCGTAGCACGGGTTGTTTGAAACTTAGAGGGTCAAGGAATGGTTCGTTATAGTTGGAGGTTGAATTTTTTATTTAAAAAATTACCTTTTCTACAATTAGTCATTCAACATAGTGATTGTGGTCTATATCTAGAATTTTTCCTACATGGTAGTACTTAAATTTTCATGTTCATAATTTGTGATTTTAGTTAATTTTGGGTTTCAAAATAGTAGATTCTTCTTCTTACCATTATCGTGGTTATGAGTTTTATGTTCTTTCTTCACCTAATTCATTTTGAATTTGTTTGTTTATGCTATAAACTTTAAGTACATTAGTTCCTTTTATCTTCAATGTACAACAACAAAATTTGTTTGCTTCCTATTCAATTCTAACTTTAGCCTTTGAAAATGGAATTTTATGATCTTGGACTTTTCTAAATAATATGTACACCATTTGATATACATTTTAAATTTTTATGGAAACTCTATACGTTTCCTACCGTTCTTTTACTACATTATTATGTAAAATTTTGATTTTCTTACTTTAATTTATATCCAACACAATGAAAATGAAATTGTTACATACTGATATTTTTTGAATTGGAAACAAATGGAGTTATAATTTAGTTTGGTTTTTAATACACTTTCCAAATTTTACAGCTTGAAAAAAGATTCACCTCACTTTTTATTTTTATTTTTTAACAGTCTATAGACATTTTGTTTATCATTTAACTCTCTTGGGTTCATTTGAATTGCGTAAGTGCCATCAACAAGTCTACTGGCTGACGATACAAAATAGTTAAAATAAAAATCATTACATCGACGATAAACTAAATGGATAGTTTATGCTAATCAGTGCATTACATATAATTAAATATTAAAGCAAACAAGAGCTTAACTTAAACTTATGTAACGAAATGATGCTTATATGATCTGCTATTTCATAGGAGCAGATCTGAAGTATGTTCGGCCTGACGGAAACACAATACTATATCGATTTAAGCATCGAATTATGGTGGAGCATATTTGACCTATGTTTGACCTAAGTGTAACACATCTGAAGCAATGTAGAATTAAGCATCAAATTGTAGCTCAATTCAGCAAAGCACAATACTGCATGAATTTAAATGATATAGCTAAAGCAATTGAGGCTCTACATTTACATCCGAGGTGGACATTTCAGGACTTCACATTACTTCATAGGTACAGTGAGGATTATATTAGGTGCAAGCAAGTTCGAATGCTATGATGAACGGAGAGCTCAAGCGTATCATTGTTGCATGTATCATTGTCTATACATGTTCAGCTTTGTAGTTGCATATTATCTTGCCAGAACTTGCATCAAAACTGAGGTGCTACCATAAGCAAAATTGAAGTAAAACTAAAGCTGAATATCAACTTCGTGGACTTGAGGAAACTGGCTGTAGCATAGATATGAAGCTTAAATCCTAAAACTATTGCAATGAAGGAAAGAGGCAGAACTTAGATAAGATGGGTGGTGACTGGAACTACATAATGGGCTCTATGATGAATGTGTATAGAATGAAGCTACATATAAGATTGGTATTGATAATGGTTAATCCAAAATCTAAAACACTAATGGCTGCAGGTGTGTACTGTGTGAATGGAGTAAGATGTGAAGATAAACTAATTAATATTATCTTGCATAAGCTATGAACTGCACTAACAAAAATGAGAATGAGTGTTGGGCTGAGCATACGACGATAGCCTGTACAAAGCATAGGCATACCTTTATCAGTTGGTGCTGCTGCTGAATATACAATAGTAGGCAGAAAACAACACAAGGCAAATATGTGCATTGAAACTGATCTGCCTGATCGGTATTTCCTAATAGACTACCGCAAACAATAATGCTCGATCTAACTGCTACCATAATAATTCTGAAGTTGATTGATGCCGCTACATGAATTATACCAATATCGGTGAAGGCCACTGAGTATGCTGTCCATTGAGTTATGTTGAGATTATTCTGACCAACAAGACTGCAGTGGACAAGATCAAAGAATTCTAGATGCTAAGTTGTAAGAAAGAGAGTGCTGCAATGGTTGAAGAATGCAGACCTGCACAAGGTGTTGTTTACTGGGACTGGAATGAATTGCAGGATTTTCTGCAGTCAGACAGTTAATAGCTAGAATCCAATGTGAAAAGTGAATGAGTTATTAAAATTTGATGTTAAGATAATTTTATATTCAATGATCATAATAGCTATGAGAACTTTCACCTATAGAAGTTCAATTGTAGCAAATCATGTTTCAACTTCATGTACAAGTTTTTCACTTCACCAAAATACCGGATAGAGTGCAATTGCCTTTTAATTCCACTATGAACACGCATAGTCAAGCTGTAACAAATTGATATTTCTTTGGTTCTCGATTAACAGTGAAGTAGTAGACAAATTACAACAATATATATTCATGCATGCATGTGTGTTTTACCGTATCAATTATTTACAATATAGTTATAAGCATTTTCATACCATATCAACTCTCTACTACTTATTAACATCATTATTTAAACTAGCCAAATAATGTACAACATACCTGCATGGATTGAATTTCTTTGCAAATAACACTGCTATTGTAAACGTAGCCAACTTTTCCGCCTTGAAATAGATGTTCGTTTCTACCCATTTCTCAAATCAAATATATAATCCTAATATCGCAAACATACCTTATTTTACAAGTTTCAAAAGGTGAATACCTACAAAACTACATTACTACTCAAATTTTGTTGTTAATAAATTGAAAAATCAGTTGCTTAAAGTGGTTTTCCAACTATTTCCGACTTAATATTTGTATACGACTACTTTCACCAACCCGTGTGCGAGGCACGGGTTCACACTAGTTTACTTAAAAAACAGGCACAACCTTTTCGAAACCATTCCTTAAATCAATTTGACCCAGTCGGAAACCAACCAGTTCGAAAGCATATCCTTCGAAAGCAAAGCAGGCGCGTTTTCAATTAAAAGCAAGGAAACATTTCGACCCCTTTAGAACTCTTAGCTTCGACCCAATGCCTTTCGCCTTAGTCCAATTCGCTACGTACCATTTACTTGATACTATGCGCATTGGTTTTGATGGTAATGAAGGCGGAAGTACTTGGTCGGAACCCCTGGTACCGAAAGTAGCGAAACATGCCAAAAACATGTAAAAGCTGGTTTTTTTACTTTAAAAAGAATTTCTTTTCAACTAACCTGCCTTATTTTTCAAAATATTATTGATTGCTAATTTTCTTTTCTAAAAGTTCTGCCAAAATTTCAAAAGTAATTAATTTAAATAATTTACAAAATATCCATTCTCCTTTCATAAATATATAAAATATTGAAGTCTCATACCTTAAATAATTTTATACATCTATTAAATCACTTAGGAAAATTCTATAAAAATTTCTGAAAACATTTTTAATATGTTTTCTAATATATATTAATTTCAGACCCAAAACATAAATAATTTAGCGGTACATTATTTTAAACCCAAATAATCATTTTTTTCGCTAGAAAATTAATATTAAATCCACATAATTCAGAAAATTATAAAAATTAAAACTCATCTCTAAAGTATCATTTTTGATCTAAGTCTAAAATCACAAGGCAGTTGGATGTCATTTAATAGGGTTTTCACATCAAAACTTATCGTAAACCTATATGAATAAGCATAAATCATCAACATGCATATATAAACATTTTATCATTCAAAATCATGACAAAATAGTGCAAAATACTTTAGATTCGTCTTAAAACCGAAAACAATTAGGAAATATGAGATGTAGTCATTATTCACCTTAGCTTTGAGATTAAGGAGTTTGAGATTTAAATGGATTTGATTTGATTAATCTTCTTCCTTTATCTTTTCTTCCTCTTGTTCTTCTAATGGTGGCGGCCTATTAGTTTTAATTTTTGCAAATGAACATATGAAATGAGCACGGCTAAGGGTTTAGAGTATAAGAATACTCTTTTTTCTATTTTACCCCTCATTTAACTTCCCCTTCTATTTTATTTTAATTCATATTAGTTCATTGGTTTTACACGGCACGACTACACCTATGTTAATCACAAATCTCGATCTCCTAATCATCACATTAATTTATTTAATTTAGCTAATTAAATATCCGAAATAATGTTACTAAAAATTAGGGTCGTTACAGTATAGTTCGTCACTTGTCATATATGTCCCTATAATGATCATTGTGTTTACTCGTTCGGAATTATAGTTTTCTTCATTTTTTACAGAGGATCTTATGTTATTAAAATCATACTTCATCATTTAAATTGGATTATTTCACTTATGGTTCATACATATGTGTATTTTCCAATCATTTCTTTAATAAAGGGTTTTATCCCAACATCAATGACCAATTGTCATTTCTAAACCCAAATTTCAATTTCAATGTTTCAATTCAATATATATCATTAATTAATTCATGTCAACCGTGAACATTACCATAACATAGGCTATAAAGATGGAACAAAAGCATGTATTGTTATATATAACAAGGTTAACAAGTTCCGGCTCATGAATCAGCCGAATTAGTTCCAATTTAGGTTGGAATCCTCTCTTCTCTCGCTGTTTGGAATTGCCTTAATCTCCAAACTCCATGAATCCTTTTGATTTTCTATCTTTTTGTTACTCTTCTTGTCCTAATTATTTTAATATAAATTGCAAATGGGTAACTTAGAAAACCACTATAAATGACAAAATTAACATGTTACAAAAATTTGTTCGATGAGATGATGTGATTGATGACGTCATAACTTTATCCTCCCTATAGTCAATTATAAGCCTACCAATAGAAAGCCCAATAAAATATATTTTTCCTTCACTCCAAAAACTCATACATCCACTAAGTGAACAATTTCTGGACCCGCAACCGAATCTCTTAGCAACTTTTATTGTGATCTTCAAAACCGAGGACAATCTGTGATGTGAAAGTCAAATTTACATTTTCAATCCCATGGAATGTTGCACGTAAAGCGAATTTTCATCCTCGAGGACAAGGTCAACATCAAAGATGGAATAATGATACTTCAGCCACTTGGAGATCGAGCCAATCATATAGACTTAGGGTCCGTTCTTTACGAAGCAAGGGAGGCATTTGAGCGGCTAATTTGAGCGGGTTTTTGAGCATGGAAGCTGGTTGAAATGAGAATGTGTTTGGTGATGCAAAAAAACTATTTGAGCGGAGTATTTGAGTTAATTATTTAATTCATAGTTAATTAATCATTTGTTTGACGTGTAATATATGTTAAATAATTGCAACTAAAATAAAATAAATTGCAAAATTTCATTAAAAATACTACAATATTTAAAAGACAAATATAATAATTTAAATATACAGATAAAATGATACAACTATAATGTTTTATCGTAGCCCTACTACAATAATTTTATCTCTTATTGCGAAGTGTTGCCATTTCGTTGCCTACATATTGTTGTACTTGTTCAGTCTCTCTGTTTGCAGTAGTTCTCATACTATAATATTCCTCATGGTATTCTTCTGGAACAAGATTAGGATCATCATCATAAACCATAAAATCTGGATCATCGTTATTGTATTTTCGTATAAAATTGTGTATAGCCATTTTTGCAATGACAACTTTTACATGAGTTTCAAATGAATATGTTAGCATATTCTTCAGAATAGCTAACTTTTTCTTTCATATTCCAAAGGTTCTTTCAATTACCATATTAAACTTGAATGATAGAAATTAAATATTTCATTGACCAACTTTGGTTGATTTGCGGTTTCACAAAAATGAGGAATATGATATCTAATATTTCGATAAGGTGGTAAGTAACAAGTTTGAAGTGGATATCATGAAACTACTAAATAATACCGTCCAGAGGGAGGATGAGGAAAGTAAGAGTTTCTAACATTTATAACTGCATTAAAAATTCTACTATCATGTGAGGTACATTCCCAATCAGCCATAACATAAGTGAACTGTAGATCGAATGAGCATGCCGCTAAGATATTTTATGTAGCAAAACATTTTCGTCTAATAGATCTGCAAATAAGTGTGCTATTACATGTGTACCGTCTATATTACCAACAGTGTTTCTAAAATAAGGGTAATATCGATTTGAGTTTTTTATATGTTTTGAAACATTATTAAATTGAGGATTATTTAACTTAATAATATCTTTCACAAGTAATTGTACAACTTTTAAAACAACATCTAAATAAACTGAAATTGTGCTACCCGATCTTTGAATTTTTCGCTCAATTGTGGATTTGAAAGTGATGCAGCTACGGTGTATAAGAATATGACAACGGTTTCCCTGATATTAACAGTTTCCGTTAAAATAGATCATAATTTTGTAACCTATCGTACAATGAGCTTTAATTTGGGTATATACTGATGGATTTGGATGGTTGGAGGCGGAAATTCGTGATTTTGGTGAAGGATGGAAATGGTTTTCGGCTGGAAACGATAGTGGAAGATGAGAATGAGTTGTGGTGGCTGGTGTTCGTGAGTTAGGTTATAAGTTTATCATGGCGAAGTCTTCGCCGTTATAAGTTTGTAACGGCGAAAACTTCGCCGTTATAAGTTTGTAAAGGCGAAAACTTCGCCGTTATAATTCCTCCACACCAACCTCGTGGTTAGTCGCTACCTTACCTAGTTGCGTCGCTCGTTCGTTCAGTTGAAAAACAGAAGAGAGAGTGTAGTGAACAAGTCGAACTGTTGGTAATGGTCTAATAAAAGACATATCATGTCTCTTTAGAAGATCTTAAGCTATTTATTGATTCAGGGTTATGGCAAAATAAGATAATATGAATTTGAAGTAAAATTTATATAATACCTTACTCGAAGTGTTAAATGCCAAAATTATTAATTGCTTGAGTTAAATATGAATTGCAATATACATATACTAAAAAGATTTATCAGAAAGTGATCAACTACGTTTGTATTATGGGATGGACCAAAGATGAAAAAGAATAAAATTTCTATTCTACACATTCGCTCTTGCTTGGTTTTCTTGTTCTTATTTCTATCAACTTATCTTGAATCAGTCAATCATATCAATATATGATTTTCTCACATCTGCTTCTTAATTAGTCCATCACATTACTTACTAATAATCTTCTTAATATTATAACACACGGATTATTAATTATTTTAACAGGGCGGCCTGCCAAACTTTGTAAAGCACTTTAACTATTCAACATGTGCATCTTTTAATTTATATTTTATACATATAGGTGTACCATTTCCCTTTCATCATAACTAATTAATTTTTCATTTTCTATTCAAGTTCATGAACCTTATACATACGTCATTGTTTTAGTGCAATATTAACAACTTCCCATTATTCCATTTTAATTAAATTATTAGCACAGTTTTATCTTATATTCAATGCAACTATGCGTATACAACAATGACGTCATAATAAAGACTTTCTTGTGGATGTGGAGCAAAAATGTCATATTCATCCTACCAAATGGTCAAGTTTATACAATTCTTATCCTAACCATTATGAATATACATAAAATTAATAGCTAGCTAGTTGTATGACCATGACCATTTACAAAATTATTTATTCCTACAAGCTACAAAATTGCTTGAATAATCCCATAATTTTCTTATAAATACATACTTCATATCTTTGGATTGATCCACTCCAACTCATGGCTACATCAATTCTTTTGACCACCCTCTCCTTGTTCTCCTTCCTTTTATATGGTATGTATGAATTATCTATATCTTATAGTTGAAGCATACTTAAACTTGTACGTATAAAACAATGTATATGTGTAAAATATCTGGTTATGTACTTCAGCTGCGTCGGGGACTCAGTTCCAGCTAAAAAACAACTGTCCATTCACGATATGGCCGGCTACATTATCAGGGGGAAACTTCCCTTGGTTGTCGACAACAGGTTTCCAGCTCGACTATGGACAATGGTCTCAGCTAATCTATGCACCAAATGGCTGGACCGGTCGATTTTGGGCCCGAAGACAGTGCTCGTGGAACTCCGCTGGTAGATTTTCGTGCACCTCTGGTGATTGCGGTACTGGACAGGTTGTTTTCAAATTCTTACACACACATATGGATATATAAAAGATCGGTTACATCTCTATTTCCTTAATTTCTACCGTACATTCTGATTAAAATAATACAATTCTTCTGTTATATCGTTATATCATTTAAATTGGAACATATGTTGAAATTCTGCGATTAGACATGTAGCAAGAATGAGGTGTAGCGATCATACACATACACACACACATACATAGACGCACACCGACACACCCACACACACGCGCTGGCAGACACAACTACATGCAGCTACAGTTCAAATTTAAAATGGAAAATGAAGGTTTAATAGGCCCAACAAAAGTCAATAAATAAGACAGTATCGAGGATATTTTTTTATCTTCAGTTGAAGCCACTTTATAAAATAAATCATTAATATGAATTACTTTGAAAACTATTTGCTTTAGTAAGAAAAGTAATTCCTAAATAAATAAATAAGAGTTGGTGATTTTCATTAGTTTACTTAGACCAGAAGGCTTATGCGTACATCATGGAATAAGTAATAATGTATTAATCTGGAGATGTCAAAATCTACAAGGGTTGCTTTGTAACTTCACAGAGATTAAAACAATGACACAATTGGAAAAGGCTATTTTTCTCAATTTTTGTACAAGTATAGACATAGTAATTCAACTAGCCTACATGTAAACCTCACGTGCAAGCCTCTTGAATTCTCTGTTATGCTTACTCCTATACACATTATAATAAGGAAAATGTAGCATTTTTAAGCACATTTTATAGGATAAATTTTCGTAGTAGATTCAAGGAAAACATGCTTTAGCTTAGTTCTTCCCAAAAACTTACTACGAAAATTGATCTATTTTTCATCAATTAACGTTTTGTACATCTGCTTTTTAGAAAATTAAATCTGTGATTGTGCACTTTTGAAGTGCACTATTCATTTTTATACTCATGCTTGTAGATGATTTTACATTCTACTTTTATTACCCCCACATTATAGGTTGCATGCAACAATGCTGGTGGTCGTACCCCGGCCTCCCTGGTCGAATTCACCGTGCACGGCGATGGTGGCAAGGACTTCTACGACGTGAGCCTGGTCGATGGCTACAACCTCCCCGTCTCCGTCACCCCATCGGGCGGATTCGGCGACTGCAAGGCCATCGGGTGCTACGTCGACATCAATGCCCGATGCCCCGACGAGCTCCGTTCCTGGGGAACCGGCGGGTACCTGGCCGGGTGCAAGAGCGCGTGCGAGGCGTTCAACACGGACGAGTACTGCTGCCGAGGGGCTCACAACACGCCGCAGACGTGCGCCCCCTCGAAATACGCGAACATCTTCAAAACCGCATGCCCGCAGGCGTACAGTTACGCGTACGATGACTCGAGCAGTACTTTCACGTGCTCGCAAGCGAGTTATCTTATTACATTTTGCCCTTAGAAGTCTGAAAAAGAAATACTATGTATTCTTAATACTTTTATATATGCTTGTGAAATGAATAAATCGAGTGGAAAACCTTATTGTAATTGGTGACTTAATTGTTATGCATGATTTTTATTTCTGGTGAACTTTTTACAGTTTTGTTTACACAGTTGCATTTTGAATTTGAAGGATAACGGTTAGTTTTATGAATTGGGCTATTTTCCAACATTTTTGATGGCTATGGTGCAACTTATCAGTTTTCATATCCAGAGACAAAGAGCATACTTTATTAATCCAGCAGTGGTATAGAGGTTTATTCAGCCTTAAGATGTATATCTTTTTTTTCCTCTCTTTTATGAGAAAAAACACACTATATATAAAGTATAAACTATCAAAATTTCTTAGCAATAAAAATTTGTTATCCAAACAAAATAATAAGCTTATGGATTATACCAAAAGCGCACTTGCTCAACAATGTCTACAAAAGAGATTTAGCTAAACAAAAGCAATAATTGTGCAATATTTTAAATTTATGTGTAATAAAAATGTAGGGAAATTTCATGACATAACTCTATTTTTCTTGCCTAAATGGCAATGCTAAATAAAGATTTTTGTGCTGGTTGATGATTTGGATACCCGTGTAAACCGAACCAAACGCTGATGTGTTCATGTCATGTTCTATGATTAGAATAAATAAGATTAACATACTTTACTAACAGTAGAAATACATTAAACAATTTGAATGAATATATGTTTTGTAAGTTTTTTCGTATTTAGTTCAACATTCTAAATGAGAGTTGGATACCGAACTAACACTTTTTTGTTAGAGTTTTTGTTGTACAACTAATACTAAAAATTATGCAAAAAAACTGATTGCTCTGGAAAGTCAGATGCAACAATTGAGGATGATATTAAAGATGCCTTCAGAAAAGCATAATGAAAGCAATACTCTGAATAATGAAAACTCTCGCAATCTAACAACTCATGAAGACAATTTAGATTTCATTCAAACTAGCCGTCCAGATTCAAGCACTTTATAGTACATGCCTGTTGAAAATTCAGCTAAAATTAACATCAATCCTTCTGTCAACTCTGTCTCTGACATCATAAGAATCTTCATCAGCCCAATAAAATCTGACAACAAATGTAATAGCGTGAACATCCTTTATTGCGTTTAGTCTTCATAATTCTCTTTTGGAAAGAGATATCAAAGTGCATAACGAGGAAAATATTATCAGGATTTTGTAGTTGGTAGGATTAATTAAATTACCATTCCTGTATTTGTTTTTCTGACCCCGTTTACAATATTAAAATTTTACAGTTTATTATATGTTTGCTTTCTAATGAGTCCTCACCTACCATGTTTTACCGAATGAAACTTTGAAAGAAACATTTAGATTTTTATAAAAAATAAGTGGTGATTCAACTACAAATTCTGTTAGGGATTTAATCGAACAACTTAAAATAAGAGAATGAAAATCAAAGCATAATCACTTATTGAAGAAAACACTAGAGATTTACGGTGCTGCTGCTTAGATGTTCTCTCTTCATGTTTGACACTCTCCATTGCAGGGTTTTGTAAGACTATTTCTAGAAAAGAAGAAGCAGTAAAAAACAGAAAAGGAACTAAGGTATTAAAAGGTTTGAAGTAATTTTGGAATAGTCTGGCTGACTGAAGAAACAAGTGGGATGAGAGTTTTTTGGTATGAAGTAACAGAGTGAGAAAAGCAATTATATGATTTTTAATGGCCGCACCTTAGAAATTTTGATGTGTCAGTGGTTCGAACTGATGACCTCAGCCTACACCACCTGTCACCTGAGCTAGCAGCCCTGTAATTGTTAGGATTTTGGTAGGCCAAAACCTTAATCTATAACACAAATTTTTCTTTACTGATTGAATAAATTAGCAGTTGTTGAATAGAGATTGATATGGTGGAGAATTACAATATCAAATACAAGAGAATTAATAAAGGTAGAATAAGTATTATTTGCGGAATGATTCCATCTTTCTGGACTGCAATATTTAGTGAGTATATTTCTTTTCCTCCTTTGATGTAGGTGATATGTCATGAGATAGTTTAGCCTAATGGAGTACAAACCAGATTTGGCTTCTCCATCTCATACCAAGCGAGGACTTTCTCGATGTACTATGCTTGATAGAATCTCAACTATCTCCATTGCCTATCCTTGAAAGTCTCCATCCCTAGTATCTATTGTGCCTTCTCCAAATCCTTCATCTCAAACTCTTTGCTAAGTTCCACTTTCAATTCTATTATCTTTGCGATATGCCGAGATGCAATCATCATATCATCCATAAGAGTAAAT
This sequence comes from Allium fistulosum, assembly GCA_030737815.1. Taxonomy (NCBI): domain Eukaryota; kingdom Viridiplantae; phylum Streptophyta; class Magnoliopsida; order Asparagales; family Amaryllidaceae; genus Allium; species Allium fistulosum. The sequence goes on from CM060904.1 coordinate 658,888,473, forward strand.
AAATCATACATAGCCCCTACATCTCTTGAAGTATACACATTGGTTCTCATAACTCTTGGAAAAATTCAGTGAAATTATAAACTTATTAAATATTTTGTAGCACTATACATGGGTTTTCTCTAGTCTATACAGAGATTCACTGAGTTTATAGACATGCTTTGTTATACTAGAATAAATGAACCTCTCTGGTCGATGAATATAGATATCCTCCTCGACATGTTTATGTAAGAATGAAGTTTTAACATCTAGTTTTTCAAGCTCTATGTCGAAGCGAGCAACAAATGCCAACAATATCAGAATAGAAGTATGTCTCACAATTAGATAGAAAATATCATGAAACATCTCGCCATTCTGTTATGCATAATCCTTTGCTACCGATCTCGCTTTATGTCTCACATCTCCATTAATGTCATCCTTCACATTATGACTCACAAATTTTCCACAGTCTTCGAACAGATTTAAACGAGCAAATTGGATGAAAAATAATGAAGAAATGACCCAATGACTTTGGAAATATAATAAAAAAGCAAGAAAAAGGAAATATAAAAAATTAGTCAAATTTTTTAAAACTTTGGAAAGTCACATTTTTGATTGGGGTCCTCGGGTTGGTACCAAATAGAACACAGGTTGGACACACAAAAATCTTAGGTCGGACACACAAAAATCAAAGGTAGGACTCGAAGCACTTCAACCTCTTGACAACTCCAAGCAAGGCCAGAAGAAAACAGACAAACCACTCGGGTTAGACACCAAGTCAAGTCAACCCAAACATGAAGCTCATAATTTTCAGTGAGTTGATTTTCACCGACATAATTCACTCCAACATGATTAAAAACTACCTTTGAGCTAGTCTAAAATCGGCTATAGCTTCGCCATGATGGCTTTAAACTCTACAGACCGAACTCTTTGACCTTGAATGGGCTTGATCCACCATATAATACTCACGGCCTAGATGATTTGAGGAGGAAGGTTCGACCAAAGGAAGATAAAAGGGTGGATGTGAGTTTAGGAATAGGAAATGGAGGATATTCGTCTTTGTTTGAAGTGGAATTAATAACTTATATGTATTATACGATTTTAATTTTATTTTGCTAAATATATCTTTATAATTTTTTTAAGCATATAAGCCATGAAAAGAAGCTTGAAGTGGAGAAGAAGATGATAAGAATATGGTGAAAAAATATTTGAGAAAGTCGCTGAGCATTTATAGGAGAAAATTTGGAAAAAAAATCTAATGGCAAAATTACCATTTGCCCTTAGCCCACACCCGTCCTACCCACTATACATGCATGGCATCCTCCCTAGGCTTGAGATGGTGATGTGAGGTGATGGTGTCATGATGGTGTTGAAAAGTTGAGTTGATGTTTGCTTTTTGGTCGCTTATGTGTTAAGTCTTAGGAAATTATTAAATTATTTTGTAATATGTATATATTTAAGTGTTCATGTACACATATATATGTTATTATATGCATGTGACATGTATATGCATGTACATGTATGTGCATAAGAGGATAACAACATTTCAAATGATCTCGAACAACTTTTGTTTGTTAAATCATTGAAAACCGGGAAATCGATTATCGGTTACATTTTCACTTATCAATTTAAATACTTATATTTGTAAAAAAATTGCACATAAATTTCTTATCATTATTAATAAATTAAAATGATTACATTTCATTTATAAAATCATACAAATTAATATTAATAATTATTTACAGAATTTGCTATTATACCGATAAAGCGATATCGATTTTTTTCTTATATTTTCAAATCAATTATTTGTCTTTATAAAATATCATAAATGTTTTCTTAACACTTTATAACCATTAAAATGAATTACTATCATTTACAAATAATTATTTGAATAATTATAATAATCATTAAATCTTTAAATCTCAATTTAATTTAATAAATCAATTATTATATTTAAGGGCATTACTAACAATGTCATAAATAGATTTAATTTTCAAAAACATAATAAATTATTTTATTTCATATTCTTGTTCAAAAATAAGTGAACATGGATCCAGCACTGTATTCGACGTTTTACGATTATAGAGCTGTTTATCGATAAAACGGTTTTCGGCTATTTTATCGATTTAATTCCCGAGGAAAATATTTTTGTAAATATTTATTCAAAATAGCATTATTATTATTTATTATCACTTAAAAATATTATTTGTATTTTCAACCCTATATTAAATAATTTTAAAAATAAATATAATTTATTAAAGTGATAAATTTGTGGGTCGTTGCACACATAAGGTCTGGTTGGACTTTAATTTGAATCGGACTTGAATTGGAATGGTTTTATAACGACTAGTCGCTTTAGAAGCACTTAGGAATTGCTCTGTATTCGGCAATTTCTATAGAATTTTGTATAGAGATCCTTAGGGGTTTCTCATCATAGTTATAATGTGTTATGTGTTTATTGCTTGCTGTAAAAGAAATTCATGATAAAAAGTGCTAATAAGAAAACTGGTCAACATTCCCAAAGCTGTGAATTCAAACGAAACAAGATTGTTGGGAAGATTACATCATTCAAAACCTACCTTTTGACTAGATTAACTTAGTCGAAAGAGTTTAAAAAGTTAGCTCAAAAATGTAGTCAAAGGAAGTAGCATCTCACTCGAACCCTTCGTTTAAGTGGGTCAGAAGCAACTATTTCGTTTTGGCTTTCCATCCATTTCGATTGTGTCGAAAGGTTCGGTTTGGCCCTTTCGACCATATTGAAAGGCATGCATGATTGATTGATGTAAAATAGCTGCTCTCGACTCAATTGGTTTTGCTTCTTTTATTGAGAGACCCCTTCGAGAGGGTCATAGAGGAAGTTAGGGATAAACCCCTTTCGAAGGAATTACTCCTTAGTCAATCGCTAGCCAATTATAAATTGGAACCCCTTTGGAACACCCCTTTCGATCAGGTCGAGTGGAGTTCCACCCCTTCGAAACAGATCTAGCTTGTAACTGCCCAAGCACCACTTTGTTTATTTTATATAAAATTGTCTTGGATATTCATAAATTTCATAGATTCTTCAGTGTCGAAACCCCATCAATATTTTAATTTCGATTGTCTAATATTGGTCTCGATGGTTATGTGTTTTGAATGTAGATATCTAAGTCGATCCTATATATTTCATAGACAAAACGAAGTTAAGAGAATAAGATAGAATCATGTGCAATGGATCATTAGTCAAGATAATGATCAAAATGATCTCCCTTGTCATCGAATTCCTTAATGAATCAGCCATCCCTCCTTTATTAATGACTTATAATAAGTTACAATTATAAAAGCTTTATCCCCAAATTGATTTAGGGTTTATAGAAGATTTAGTTGCAACTATGAAGTGGGAGTATGAGAAATGAATTTAGGATTCCCAAAATTTGATCCCTAAAACTGGACCCCTTGGGTCTTATTTATAGATGCAGGTTGGCCCCTTTCTGCGCTTTGGCCTTCAACCTGGTCGAAAGGCCTCCTTTTATATGCTGACTCATGCCTTTCAACTTAGTCGAATGGCCTTGTCTACCTTCGATGCTGTCGAAAGGCTTCTCTTTCGAATCATTTGACTTGCCCATGTGCTTTTCTTATCTTACACCAGACCTTTCGACTAAGTCGAAAGGGTCTTCTATCAGCCTTTTGCCTTTGTTGAAACTTTAGTATTCCTTTTCTCTGCTTTCTTCAGACTGCCTTTGACGTTGTCGAAAAGTCTTCAAATAGGTCTCTCTCTTCATGTTGCCTTGTTGTCATCAGAAGTAAAGATAGGAGCCTTTCGAATTTGTCGAAGAGTTGTTTATAGGGGCTTCGAAGATATTGAAGTATCAATGGTTTCGATGATGTTGAGTAGCTTCGTAATGCATGCCTGTGAATTGATGTTGAACCTTCCCCTAATGTCATTGGCTACGACCGGTTCGAAAGGCTTGTGTATGCTTTCAAAATGGTTGTTATGAGGGCGAAGCATTTAGTTCCGAAAGGTTTGGCGCGCATATGGGAGATTAACATTCATTGCCATCCAAAGAGGGTTTCGAAGCTGTCTTTTTTAATCCATCTATGTCATAAGGTCTTAAAGAGGCGGAAGAATAGCTTTGCTTCCCCTTTTTTCATCTATTTCGAAGACTTGTACATGGTTTTTCACCTGTGAAGGTGCCGCTGTTTATGTCTCCTTCGATAGCCTTCCCAATGCCTTCGAAACCTTTATTTATGATCCTTATCGAAATCCATTTTAGTACAAGCTGGCACTTTTCGTATCTTCTTTCATGCCTTTGCTCTTTAAATGGATTTTATGTCTAACATTCCCCCCCTCGTATGAAAGAAGCTTTTGTTCTTTGGGAAAAAAATTTCTTAACTTTCTCGCTCTTTATTACTTTATTTTCCTACAAAATTCAAAGTAATATTTTCTATTGTTAGCTCATTTTCATATTTATGTGCAAGCTTCATGATAAGCCAACATATTAACGCATCAATATCTAGTCGGTTAGCTGATCATAATCCTAATTCAAAAGATATGAGGCCTGTAATCGATAGCAATTAATGTATATGATAAGTATAACCTACGAACTCCTTGTGGGAAATAACCAATAGTAATAAATGGGGGCTATAAATTGTTATCTAAAAATAGGCCTTTATGATCCATCCACTTCAATATGTATTCGGAAATTTTCCCTGAGATTTGAATAATCCTGAAGTCTTAATTCAGATGTTGGTGAGCCTCATTTAGAGTCATAAAACATTAACTCTAATTTAGGTATTAAGAAGACCAGTTTGAAGTTTCTGGTTGCCTGGAGCAACTTTAACTCTTCTACTTCATACCCTAGGTTTAGGATTCGATAGGGATTAGGAAGCCATGGGATTTAACCCAAATTAGGGTATTAACTTGTGAAGTTCATAAGTTAATAATGAGATATCTAGAATCCAGATGGCAATATCCAAAAATAGTCCTCTGAGTGGAATTCCTAAACCTAGATTCGAGTATTTATGGTGGATTAACTGAAAATCTCGAGCAAATATCAGGGCATATGTCGGATAATTAGAAATTATTAACAATTATCTTTGTAAGAAGAATCTTAGGCCCAGATTAGGGCATATGTTAAGTAACCAGAAATCCATGGTAATTGTTGTCATAATAGAAATCCTGAGCCCAGATTAGGGCATTAAAGTGAAATTAAGTAATAATCCCGAAACCCAAGTTCAGGTATAAAGAATGTAAATGATTAATAATGTCCCGAAACCCATATTTGGGTATATATAGATTAAATTCAGATATAAAACACCCAAAACCCAGATTCAGGTATAGTAAGGACTATAAGTGATTGATAAAGACCCGAAACCCTGATTCGGGTGTAATAAAGACTATAAGTGATTGATAAAGACCAGAAACCCAAATTCCATTATTAATAGACGATGTTTAGAAATGAAAGTCCCGAAACCCAGATTCGGGTATTTAATAGAGGGAGTTCTACTTTACACCTTAGATTCTATCTTCTTTGACATGCATAGACCCTTAGGCCTTGTATACAGTAGTAATATGATTGGCTGCTTCTCAAGCCCATACATCTTACTCCATAATCTGATGTGCCACTTCTTGGGCTTGGACATCTTAGTTCATTGGAGATATACCGCTTCTCAGGTTTGGGCATCTTAGTCCATTGTTTGATGAGCCTCTTCTTATGCTTGGACATCTTAGTCCATTGTTTGATGAGCCTCTTCTTGGGCTTGGACATCATAATCCATTGTTTGGTGCTCTTGATTAACTCATTCTTAGAGGCTGGAACCCAGGACTTACCCAACGTCCCTCCAGGAGATGGCTTGATCTGGCCAGAGATGCGGTAAAGGGCTTGTACGATGCTTTAACTTGGCCATAGCATGGCATGGATAAAGGCATACTACAACCCCTCTCCAGGAGGTGCCCTGGCCATAGCGTGGTGTAGACAGGGGCTTGTTCGGTGCTTTACCCTAGCCATATTGTGGTGCGGATATAGGCTTACTCCGTCCTCCCTCCAGGAGGTACTATAACATCCCCCTACTTGGAGGCCCAAAACAAACGGCTATGGATGCTGTAGTCATCCATAGTGATGAATCCTTGGCGACTAAATACGGCGATATTATATACATTGATACACAGAAACACAAGAATATGGAAAAAAATTAAACAACAAAAAAATTCCACATTCCATTTCAAAATATTTCAAATTGATTACATAATCCCAGTTCGCAGACGACATTCAAATAACATATGATTATTACAAAATACGCCAAAAGCGACATATGAAGATTCCCCTATAGTTGATCTGAGTATATATAATAAGGCACTAAAAAATTTGTCTTTACAATCAAACACAGAGTGGAAATAAAAGAAGTTTAATAACAAGCTTGCCTCTTGCACGTCTTAGGAAGCTTTATTCGTCTAAAAGAACACCTGGGAACCTTAATTCTCAACCTACTCAAAATCAATTGAGTACCTGAGAGTTTAAGGGGGAAACAAAAACTTCGAGTCAGACATAGTCTGGTATGAATAATAATCTCCTAATCAAACCATTTAGATATCGAGTGAGACCACGCTTGTGACGCCCCACATCTATACTCACGCTGGCCAAGGACACTACGGAGTAATGCCGTCGACTAGCACGAAGAATAAGGATGTTGAGGAGCGACCATCTGTGTAATGGCTTTGTACGAGTACCAATATGTCAGATAATATAACTTACATATCATTTCAAGAGGAAATCCAACATACCGATTCAAACTCAAAGCTACCACATAGTGGCTAAGTGAACCTCGGAAACAAATATAGAAATAAACATAACACAAATCAGTCACAGACATTCATATCACAAAGGCGGAATAAGATATGAACATATCACATGAAAGTGTACAACAAAATAGTGGTCATAGAAGATCCACTACATAACAAAAGAATAGGTATAGGTGCTAGACAAAAGAATAAATATACATCAAGGAGTCTCTATCTCAAATGTATACTAACAAAAACTACTATGCTAAAGTAGTTAGCCAAAAGTCAGGTGACGAACCCTAAGAAGAAGTCAAGCAGAAGCACCTGAAATACCGGGGTCTGACCCGAGTATTATTTAAGAAGAAAATAATAAACGGATCAGTCTAGCTATAAATATCAGATGAAATGAGATAGGATAAGAGATATGACCAAAATCATATGATAACAAAGAAATGTCATACTGTGTCAAGTATACATCAAATAACAACAAAAATCATACAATAACTCAAATCATCTCAAAGCACCAAAACGAATCACATTTTTTAAATAATTCACCAAAACACAAATATTGACAAAACATATCAATGCCAATCCACGAAAATAGGTGAAACGCAAATTCTAGAAATCACAACGAGAAATCCCGAAATCCCAGAAGGGGGAAGGCCTATCACAAATGGGAGCATGAAAACTCACCAACACGTGTATCACAAACGGAACGCTATTCCATAGGTCGCTAACCCAATAAATGAACCGAACATCGACGCACCCTAAAAGATACGACTCATGCACAGATTCGGTCGTGGTACAGTTCCCCATGCGGATAAATGAGTCGAACTTCGACGCACCCTAAAAGATGCGACTCATGCACAGACTCATTGAGCCGATTGCTCCAAGAACGGTTCGAAGACCACGGGTCGCTAACCCGACAAATTGGAGCCGAAGCTCCCCAAATGTGTTTTAATCTCCATACCAACAAAGAGAAATCGCTCAATCGCTAGTCTAAATCGCAAAATGATCATCAATGATCGATAAGTGTAAATTACACTAAGCTAGTAAATATAAGAGTTTAACTTCATGTCCCATAACCACTAGCTTAACTCAAATATTTACGAACAGATTGTAGACTTCCACTCGAAAGTAAGTGTAAATTACACTAAGCTAGTAAATAAAAGAGTTTAGCTTCATGTCCCATAACCACTAGCTTAACTCAAATATTTACGAACATATTGTAGATTCCCACTCGAAAATTGTCACAAGAGTTCAATCGAACAAGTCCAAGAATTAACCGGCGAAGTAAACGCAAGCGTTTCATACCACTTGTTTTGCTAAGCCGTTTAATTAGATTTTCTCATACGAATGAGGTAAAGGTTTATATATTCTAATAGATTAGAAAACAGTTTTATAAACGAGCTTTGTATTAAAAATAGAGTTGAAATCATCTTTGTAAAATAGTTTGAATATTTACTATTAGTATAGAAACCTTTGCATTTAAAAGTTACAAATCACAAAATGATTGTAGAAACAATCAATCACAAAATCCACATTCAAAGATGTGAATTAATTCCAAAGAAATCGATACCGAATCCATCAAAATGGATATTCTCAAAAATCCCGAAAAAGAAGTCATCAAAGTCAATAATAAATGACAACAATAAATCGGATAATCACGAATCGATAAAAATTGGAATCTCGAGCTAAATAGGCAAAATAGAGCAGGTCACATACTCCAGACGTCTGTAGTATATACTCAGACGTCTGCAGTAAGTTTCAGGAAATTCTCTGAAACAAACTCCAGACGTCTGAGCTTTCCTGCAGACGTCTGGTGACGAACATTTCAGCCTATCAAATGGAATAGCAAACTCTCACCATTTGCAACCGGTCGTGCAATGGACTTTAGGGGCTTTTGCCAATCGACACCCCAACCCTTTAGGCTCTCCGAAGCACCACCAATAGCATGTTCATAAATCAAAGTGATGAAGCAGCATACCTAGGTTCGACGACCAGAGGCTCCGACCTAACTTCCACCTTCACGCCGACCTACGACCTAACTCCCACCTCAATTGTCGACCTATCCCCAATTGCCGACCTAACTCCAATTGCCGACCTATCTCCAGATTCCATCACGCAACCTTACTCCATTCCACGACCTAATTCCCAAATAATAACCTACGACCGATCTTCGCGAGCGAACATGGATAAGACGGAGGCGAGATAAGACGTTGCCGACCTTAGGAAAATTGGCATTACCGCCTTCTGTTAAGTCGCGAGCGAACATTGTTGAGTTGTTGCCGAGATAAGCTGAAGCCTAAATCCATAAGTCGGAGCCGAGATACTCATAGGTCGTTGCCGAGATAAGCTTCCATTAAATCGTTGCCGAGTTACCCTTAAGTCGCGAAAAGGAAGATTAAGTCGTTGCCGAGTTAAATACTTGTATTTTTCTTTGAAGCTTTTGTATGTGTTTTGTAACTGTTTAGGCTTAAGTCGTAGACGACTTATGTTAAGTCGGAGATATTGTTAAGTCGGTTGCCGACTTAGGAGTTGAATTTTTTTCTGCTTGCGTGTTGTAGCCTATAAATAGGCGAGTTGTCTCATTTGTAAAGGTTGTTGAATATTGAATAAAATTCTCTTTTGTTAGCTTTGTGCTTTCAATTTCAATTGGTAGTCGAGTGTATCTCCTATCTCCACTTACGTCATTCGAGTGCGCTCGAATCATCGTTTGTTGAAGCCGATTCACGGTATCTTGTGCGCAAGATCAACGTCGAAGAATCGTAGATCTCTTTCCCGGTATCTTCGGATCAACGAGTCAGAGATAGCTAGAGTTCGGCATCTTCGGATCAACGAATTCGGGCATTTCAGTATCCATCAATCCACAGATTGCTATTTACGTCGATTGAAGATCGTTTTGAATTATCCGCTGCGCCAGTTTGGTATCAGAGCTTGTTGTAGCCAATCATAGCTAAATCGAGTCTTGGAGCCGAGAATTTGAAGTGTTGAGGTTGTGTTCATCGTGTTCATCATATTTTGCAACAAAGTTGGAGTTTTCGATCCAATTCATTTTTGATCAAAGTTCGAAAGGTGTTTGAAACTTGAAGTGTGAATTTGTTGAAGTGTTTGTGAAGTATTCAATCATGCCGTCAAGACGAGTTCAACGTCATCGCAATATTAATGCTTTGTACGGAAGAGAAGAGGCCGACGAAATGGAGCAACGAATCAACGAGAATTTCAATGAGAAGCTTACGGAAGGGATTGGTCGATTAGAGAGGATGATGTTGGAGATGAGTCAAAATCAGAGAAGAGTATCACCTGAATCGAGCCATGGAAGGAGTAGAGTTTCACCACATTCTAATCGGGAGAGAAGTGTTGATAGTGATCATAGAAGCGTGGATCGAGATTGTGATAGAAATGTTGATGATCGAGGTCGTGATAGAAATGTGACTGATCGAGATCAGAGGAATGTGGATCGTAGGAATGTTGGTGGAAGAAATGGTGGTGGTAGAGATGTTGGTGGTCAGGATCGACATCGATATACATCGGATGGTGAAGAAGAGTATGATGGTGGTAGTGTTCATGGACGAGGACGTGGACGAGGAAGGAATCAATCGGAGTACGATCACAAGTGGGAATCGGGGATGAAAACTGAAATTCCTGAATTCAAAGGTGGTATGCAAGCCGAAGAGTTTTTGGATTGGATGGCTAATGTTGAAGAAATTTTTGATTTCAAAGAAGTTCCAGAACGTCGTAGAGTGAAGTTGGTTGCTACAAGGTTGAGGGGTCGAGCTTTGGCATGGTGGCAGCAAACTAAACTTACACGTGAACGAATGGGGAAGTCAAAAGTTGAATCTTGGGAGAAGATGAAGAAATTGATGAAAGCAACGTTCTTACCTTACAACTATCAATCTCTGATGTATCAACGTTTGCAGAACTTGAGGCAGGGCACAAAGACTGTTAATGATTACGCGGATGAGTTTTACCAGCTTATTACGAGGAATGATATTATGGAAACGGAAGAGCAGCTGACATCTAGATTCATTGGGGGATTGAGAATGCAGATTCAGGATATGGTTAATATGTTCGATCCAAGATCTGTGGCGGAAGCACATCAAAAAGCGTTGGCTTGGGAGAAGCAGGGACGACGAGGAGGTGGTGTGTTTACGAATTCCAATAATCAAGTGAAGGGTGTTGGTGGAAGTTCTAATGTGTCTAAACCTATCAGTAAACCAGTGATGAAGGAGGTTGAGAAGGCAAAGGTTAACAACGGTTTCAAATGTTACAACTGTCAGGAGTTGGGTCATAAAAGCAATGAGTGTCCAAAGCCAAAGAAGAGAGCAATGATTACTGAGGTTGAGGATGAGGATGAAGAAGCTGAATGCTCTAATTCTTTACCAGTTGAGGAGGAAGACTTACTGTCGGGAGATGACGGGTATGCATTGATGATGAGGAGAAGTTGTTTAACACCGAAGCAAGAGGAGGAAAGTAGTTGGTTGAGGAACAATATCTTTCAATCTACATGCACTATTCTGGGAAGAGTTTGTAAATTTGTTATTGATGCTGGGAGTTGCGATAATATTATCTCTACAGAAGCGGTGAAGAAGTTGGAGTTGAAAACCGAGAAACATCCTAAACCGTACAAGTTAGCTTGGTTGAGGAAGGGTGGTGAAGTGAAAGTTGGACGTCGAGCTTGTGTGAAGTTTTCAATTGGGCAGAAATACAAAGATGAAATCTGGTGTGACGTCGTAGATATGGACGTTTGTCATTTGTTGCTGGGGAGACCGTGGCAGTTTGATAGAGCAGTACAACATGATGGACGGACCAACAGTTACAGTTTCATGTTCGAAGGTACAAAGATTACTCTGGTTCCGAAGAAACGCCAACAGGAAGAAAACAAAGTGGAGGAAATCGAAGAGCTGAAAACTCTATTGACTTTGAAGGAGTTTGTTAAAGAAGTTGAAGAAGAGCCGGAAGTATTCTTGTTGATTGGACGAGAAAGCAGTGAAGAGGTTGAAATTCCAGAAGAAGTTAAACCAGTTCTGAAAGAATTTGACGATGTATTTCCAGAGGAGTTACCAACGGAGTTGCCACCGTTGAGGGATATACAACATCAGATAGATCTTGTTCCCGGTGCTGTATTGCCACACAGACCACATTATCGAATGAGTCCGAAGGAACATGAAGAATTGCGGAAGCAGGTAGAGGAATTGCTTGAACAAGGGCGTGTGCAGGAGAGTCTGAGTCCTTGTGCTGTACCAGCTTTATTGGTACCCAAGAAGGATGGGACGTGGAGGATGTGCACTGACAGTCAAGCATTGAATAAGATTACTGTGAGATATAGATTTCCAATGCCGAGGTTGGATGACTTGTTGGATCAGATAAGCGGAGCTACTATCTTTTCTAAGATTGATTTGAAGAGCGGATATCATCAAATTCGTATCAGACCAGGAGATGAGTGGAAGACTGCTTTTAAAACCAGGGAGGGTCTATACGAATGGTTGGTCATGCCATTTGGTTTATCCAATGCACCAAGTACTTTCATGAGGATGATGAATCAGATTTTTCGACCGTTCATTGGGAAATTCGTGGTGGTGTATTTCGATGATATTCTTATTTACAGTGGGAGTCCAGAGGAACATTTGAATCATCTTAGAGAAGTGCTGATGGTATTGCGACAAGAACAATTCTATGCTGCAACGAAGAAGTGCGTGTTCATGACGCATAGCGTGTTATTTCTGGGGTATGTTGTTTCAGAGAAAGGAATACAGGTTGACCAAAGTAAAGTTGAGGCGATCAGAAATTGGCCGCAGCCCAAGACGATAACGGAAGTTCGTAGTTTTCATGGGTTGGCTTCATTCTATCGAAGGTTTATACCACACTTTAGTAGTGTGATGGCGCCTGTTACAGATTGCATGAAAGGTAAACAGTTTGCATGGACAGAGGAAGCAGGGAGTGCTTTTGGGAAGATCAAGGAATTGCTGACGTCTGCACCAATTCTAGTGTTACCAGATTTTCAGTTGGTGTTTGAACTACGTACTGATGCATCCAAGGTTGGGATTGGAGGGGTGTTGAGTCAGAATGGGCGTCCTATTGCATATTTCAGTGAGAAGTTGTCAGGTGCGAAGATGCGATACAGTACATATGATGTGGAGTTTTATGCTGTTGTGCAATCTATTAAACACTGGAGACACTATCTATTTCAGAAGGAGTTTGTTCTTTACACTGATCATGAAGCATTGAAGCATTTGCAAGGGCAAGACAAGATTTCAGCGAGACATGCATCGTGGATTGCTTATTTACAGCAGTTTACTTTTGTCGTTAAGCACAAGTCAGGGGTAACCAATCGTGTGGCTGATGCTTTGAGCAGAAGGAGTCATTTGTTGACGACAATGAAAGTTGAAGTGATAGGTTTTGAAATGTTGCCGGAATTATTTGTTGAAGATCCTTACTTCATGAAGTATGTTGATAAAGTTAAGGAGGGAAAGACGGATGAGTTTATGATGATAGATGGGTTTCTTTTTAAAGGAAGTCGATTGTGCATTCCGGAGGGTAGTTTGAGAATGAAGATTATCAAAGAGTTACACGAAGAAGGACATGTTGGGAGAGACCGTACCTTACAGTTGATTTCACAATCCTACTTTTGGCCATCGATGAGGAAAGAGGTGGAAAGGTTTGTGGAGCGTTGTCATATTTGTCAGGTTTCGAAAGGAACTGCGACTAATGCTGGTTTATATATGCCATTACCTGTACCAGATAAACCATGGGTTGATGTGAGTATGGACTTCGTGTTGGGATTACCGAGGACACAGCGAGGTAACGATTCCATATATGTGGTGGTGGACAGATTCTCGAAAATGGCACACTTTATTGCTTGTAAGAAAACGGCAGATGCTGTTCATGTTGCTCAGTTATTTTTCAAGGAGATCTATCGACTTCATGGATTGCCAGAATCTATTGTGTCAGATAGAGATACTCGATTTCTGAGTCATTTTTGGTTGAGTTTGTGGAAAATGGTGGGAACGAAGCTGAAATTTAGTAGTGCTTATCATCCGCAAACGGATGGACAGACTGAGGTGGTTAACAAATCATTGGGAAACTTGTTGAGATGTCTTGTTCAAGATAATCTAAAGAGTTGGGATGTGAAGTTATGTCAGGCAGAATTTGCCCATAATCATGCTGTGAATCGAAGTACTGGGTTCAGTCCATTCCAGATTGTTTATTCGAGCTTACCGAAGGGACCGTTGGATTTAACGGTAATACCACAATCAAAGAAGACAGTTAAGAAAGCTGCTGATTTTGTTGAAGGGTTGACAGAATGCCATAGAATCGTTCAGGAACGATTGGAAAAGACAAATGAGAAGTACAAACAAATGGCGGATAAGAAACGAAGGAGTGTAGTCTTCAAAGAGGGTGATTTTGTTTACGCGGTATTGACGAAAGATCGTTTTCCAGTTGGGACTTACAACAAGTTGAAAGCTCGAAAGTTTGGACCAGTAGAAATCTTAAAGAAAATCAATGACAATGCTTATCAGTTAAAGTTGCCAGATCACATTCACACTGCTGATGTTTTCAACGTTAAACATTTGATTCCGTACCATGGATATGAGCTTGTTGAAAAGGAGAGAAGTACAAATTCGAGGTCGAATTTTTGTCAACAAGGGGAGGATGATGAAGCAGCATACCTAGGTTCGACGACCAGAGGCTCCGACCTAACTTCCACCTTCACGCCGACCTACGACCTAACTCCCACCTCAATTGCCGACCTATCCCCAATTGCCGACCTAACTCCAATTGCCGACCTATCTCCAGATTCCATCACGCAACCTTACTCCATTCCACGACCTAATTCCCAAATAATAACCTACGACCGATCTTCGCGAGCGAACATGGATAAGACGGAGGCGAGATAAGACGTTGTCGACCTTAGGAAAATTGGCATTACCGCCTTCTGTTAAGTCGCGAGCGAACATTGTTGAGTTGTTGCCGAGATAAGCTGAAGCCTAAATCCATAAGTCGGAGCCGAGATACTCATAGGTCGTTGCCGAGATAAGCTTCCATTAAATCGTTGCCGAGTTACCCTTAAGTCGCGAAAAGGAAGATTAAGTCGTTGCCGAGTTAAATACTTGTATTTTTCTTTGAAGCTTTTGTATGTGTTTTGTAACTGTTTGGGCTTAAGTCGTAGACGACTTATGTTAAGTCGGAGATATTGTTAAGTCGGTTGCCGACTTAGGAGTTGAATTTTTTTTCTGCTTGCGTGTTGTAGCCTATAAATAGGCGAGTTGTCTCATTTGTAAAGGTTGTTGAATATTGAATAAAATTCTCTTTTGTTAGCTTTGTGCTTTCAATTTCAATTGGTAGTCGAGTGTATCTCCTATCTCCACTTACGTCATTCGAGTGCGCTCGAATCATCGTTTGTTGAAGCCGATTCACGGTATCTTGTGCGCAAGATCAACGTCGAAGAATCGTAGATCTCTTTCCCGGTATCTTCGGATCAACGAGTCAGAGATAGCTAGAGTTCGGCATCTTCGGATCAACGAATTCGGGCATTTCAGTATCCATCAATCCACAGATTGCTATTTACGTCGATTGAAGATCGTTTTGAATTATCCGCTGCGTCACAAAGCTAGGATTTTCAAAGTTTTAACTTCAAAACAACAAAAATTGAAATGTTCACCAAATCAATCCAAACCAAAATCAAATGAACATGTGAAGATGTTAGGAAATTCATACCTAACAATCAAGGATAGTTATAGACATAGATGTGAGATAAAATTCTCACCTTTAAACCCAAAAACAATGAAGGAGAAGCTTGAAAGCAAAGGAAGATCAACTACTCTTCAACTTCAACTCTAGAAGCTTGAATCTAAGCTCAAAAGAAGAACATTTCCTAAGTTAGGTTTAGGAAATTTCTGAAATTTAAAGAGAGAGTGAGTTGGAGAAGATGAAGAGGAGGCTTACCTTAGTTTCTCTTTGAATTTGGAGCAAGAAATGGAGCTTGCAAAAGGAAACTAGGGTTTTGAATTTTAATTTCCCATTCCTCTCCCCATTTTCAGTTTAGCTTGAGTGTTTAGGAAAATAGAAATGAAGTGAAGAGGAGAGGGGCTGAACTAGGGTATATGATGACTTGGGTGAAACCCAAGCCCAAAAGCCCAATAGAAAATAGCAAAAACCAACATACTCCAAACATATCAAAGCTTATACTCAAAAAAATCGCAAACACCGTTTTGGACTCAATGGAAGTGGTCTCGAGTCCCAATTCGGCTGTTTGCAAAAAGTAGCTTTTCGAACTTCAATCCGATTAACGATTCTATATTTGAATAAAATATTTAAATATTCAATTGTAAAATATGCGGGTTGTTATAGACTCCCCTCCTTAAAGAAATTGCGTCCTCGCAGTAATTAAGAGGAAAAATAAAAAGTAACAACCATAAAAGCATATCAACACAAAAGAAAATTTGAAATAAGATGTTCACCGTAAAGAGCACGAAAGAGTATGTCCAGATGTGTTTGCTCGATGAATTCTCAAGATTCCCAAGAGAAACCCTTAGGATTTGAGGACCATTGAACATTCACAAGAATAATATCTTTATTTCGAAGGCGTTCAACCTTCGAAGTAATAATTCGAATAGAATGTTGCTCATAAGTCAAATTTTGTGAAACTTCAATTTGCTTCAATAACACCGAGCTCAAGAATAGAATCGGAATCCCTAAGCTATTTCCATAGATGAGAGACGTGGAAAACATCATAAATAGCAAAAGATTGAGTCGGTAATAAAAAGATGATAAGCCACGGAACAAATACGTTCTGTGATGGGGAAATGGACCACATATCTAGGTGGTAACTTTCCCGATCGACTGAAACGCACAGCACCCCTCATAGGTGCAACACAAATGAATACAAATAAAATCTGGACCTAAAATCAGCTTCTCACCGGCTTCAAACCAACACAAAGAAAATCGGCACGGCCTTCCGTAGAGTGCCTCGAAAGATGCCATACCAATACATGATTGGAAGCTATTATAGGAAGAAAAGTCAACAAGAATACGATCTTCCCAACTTCCACCAAATTCAATAACACATGCACGAAAGAGATCTTCAAGAGTTTGATTCACACGCTCGGTTTGTCCGTCGGACTAAGGATGATAAGCGGTGCTAAAATTAAGCTTTGTTCCCAAAGCTTTTGAAGACCTTACCAAAATCCACTAGTAAAATAATGGATCACGATTGCTAATAGAAGCAAGAACTCCATGCAGTCTAATCTGACATAGAGTTTAGCCAAAAGAGGTACGGTCCGATTAGATCGAACGGGAATAAAATGGACGGACTTTAACTGTCATGACTCGAACGAGAATCGGGGAAGACCGTAAATGAAGTCCATGGAAATTTGATCCCACTTCCATATTGGAATTTCCAAAGGTTGCAAAATCTCACTAGGCCTTTGATGATAGGCCTTTACAAGTTGGCAAGTCATGCAACGCTTAACAAAGTTAGCAATATCGGATTTCATTCCGTCCCAATAATAAAGTCGCTTCATATCCGCGTACATTTTGCTACTGCCGGGATGAATGGTAAATTTAGAACGATGAGAATCTTCTAAAATGTCCTTACGAAGATCACAAATATTTGGCACAATAAGTCTAACAAATTTTCGAATGCCACCACGAGCATCGATTTCAAAATCTTTCAAACCATCAACCTTATTTGGATCCCTACAACTTTGGCTAAGAAAAGCCAATTTAGGATCTTGCTTTTGGGCTTCAAGGATGAGGTCTAAAAGAGAAAGATGAGCCTCAAGGCTACATAAAACAAGAGATGAGCACGAATTGGATTCACGATCTCGAATCTCACAAGTGGATAAAGTCTCGAGATCATTCCATTCGGATATCATCATAGAAACAACCGCTTGTTGCTTATGACTAAGGGCATTGGCAACACGATTTTCCTTTCCAGGAGTATAAAGAATATCAAGATCATAAGATGCAAGGAATTCAAGCCAACGTTCTTGACGCAAGTTGAGTTCCTTCTGAGAAAATAAATACTTTAAAGATCTTTGGTCGGGGTAGAGAACAAATTTCTCACCTAAAAGATAATGTCGCCAAACTCGAAGAGCGAAAACAATAGCCGCGAGCACCAGATCATGAATGGCATATCTAGTCTCGACAAGCTTCAATTGTCAAGAAGCAAATGCGATAACACATTCACTTTGCAAGAAAATGACACCAAAACCAATACGACTAGTATCGGTACAAACAAATAAGTCTTGGTTCCCTTCGGGAACCGCAAAAATAAAAGCATCGGGAAAAGTGTTCCTTTAATCGATTCTCTGTCCGAAAAAACTAAGACTTTCAAAATTATAATTAACTTTATGTAATCATCTTTCTAGAAAAATTTACTTGTTCCAAGTCAATTTACTGTGTCTGATCGTCTCATCATAACGTTTAGGAAATTCCTATCGATAACGTTGATCAAGCACACCGACCAGAATTCTTAAAGCACTCAATGGGCAAAACAACACAAAATCATCTTCTATGATAAACAAGTCTCTTATAAAATTTACAAATATTCTTTGCTTGTTTTGAGAATAAAACCCAATCATACTTATAAATATCTTATTAAAAAGATTTGCAAATTTTAAATTTGTTACTTTCATCCATAATTAATAAATATAGGGATAAACTAATCAAGATATTCGTAGAATACTCAATTCATAAGATGGATGAAATAAGGTAGAAGGTTCGTCAAATCGAATGACATAACGAACTACTCACAAGAATCATAACGAGTGCGGAATGCGGTAAGTGGAATGCTACCCTCCACAACTCGTAGCTGATGAAAACCGGTGGCAAGGTCAAGTTGAAAAGACCTTAGCACCATTCAATAGATTGCTTAGGTGATAATCCTAAGACAAGCTCAAACATACCGGAAAATTGACAAACTACTTGAATGAGAGAAATAATACTTTCCTCATTAAGTGGGTTTAAAGAATAAAATGATGCCACCGAATTTTGGAAATCAAAATCATTAAGAACAAAAGAAATCTGCTTAACAGATTAAAGATGCCGAAGATGAATAGTCCACATTGGACATAGGATATGGGCTTCATAATAATTAAGCCAATCCTTTCCCAAAAATCAATTTCGAAGCCTAAATAACGCATAACATGCAAATCGGCTCGAAAAGAATAATCACAAAAATTATCTCGACATTTTTACAAAGCAAACTGAGTGTTGTGGATCCACCAATCGAATTCGCAATTCTTAATGAAGTCATCAAGCCCAAAATATTTAAAGAAAAAGAATCAACAAGTTCTTTTGATATAAAAGAGTGGGACGCACCCGTATCAAAAGAAATCAAATAGAAAAATCACGAAATAAAATTACGCCATCAAGGATAAAAGGAGAAATACCTTGACTATAGGAAGTGCCACTAGGGCCTTGAACCTTTCCCTCTCTCTTCTTTGGAAGTTTGGGGCATGAGGATAAAAGATGACCCAAACCTTTACAGTAGCGACAAGTAAGGGGCTTTAGACACTTATTTGCATAGTGGTCCGTAGAACCACAATTGTAGCATCGTCCACGATTAGTGGTAGGAGTCTTTGCTACCGAAATTGCATACTTCCCTTTCTTGTTGGGATTAGGGCTTTTGAACTTAATATGCCTTTTCTTGTTTATGTTGAAGTTTTGTTTGGCATCCACAACTTCAACATCATTTTCTTTATCGGCCTCTTATAGTCGAAGAATGATTTCTACAAACTGATCGAAAGGCACTTCTAATTTCAGAGGTAAAACCTTTTCAGGGTTCTTACTCAAAGCACAGATGAACCTTTGATTCTTTACAAGATCCAAAAGTTGTTGGGCAGACATAAATACGCCATCCAGAGAAGGACTACTGGATTGACCGGCGCTGGGACTGCCAGATCTAATCATTTCTCTTCTCTAAGAAAGAGAGGAAGAAGAGGAAAAAGGTTATTCTCAAAATGAATTTCAAACAAACTTGATTGATAAAACAAGGCATCACAAAAGAAAATAGGATAGAACGGTACGAAGACTCGAATTAAATCCTATGGCACGATTCCTAAGAAAGACTTAGGACAATGATCCTTGCTAGATTATTCTACATTGTTCCGAAGTTTGGCTCTGATACCATGCTGCGACGCCCCACCTCTATACTCACGCTGGCTAAGGACACTACGGAGTAATGCCGTCGACTAGCACAAAGAATAAGGCTGTTGAGGAGGGACCATCTGTGTAATGGCTTTGTGCGAGTACCGATATGTCAGATAATATAACTTACATATCATTTCAAGAGGAAATCCAACATACCGATTCAAACTCAAAGCTACCACATAGTGGCTAAGTGAACCTCGGAAACAAATATAGAAATAAACATAACACAAATCAGTCACAGACATTCATATCACAAAGGCGGAATAAGATATGAACATATCACATGAAAGTGTACAACAAAATAGTGGTCATAGAAGATCCACTACATAACAAAAGAATAGGTACAGGTGCTAGACAAAAGAATAAATATACATCAAGGAGTCTCTATCTCAAATGTATACTAACAAAAACTACTATGCTAAAGTAGTTAGCCAAAAGTCAGGTGACGAACCCTAAGAAGAAGTCAAGCAGAAGCACCTGAAATACCGGGGTCTGACCCGAGTATTATTTAAGAAGAAAATAATAAACGGATCAGTCTAGCTATAAATATCAGATGAAATGAGATAGGATAAGAGATATGACCAAAATCATATGATAACAAAGAAATGTCATACTGTGTCAAGTATACATCAAATAACAACAAAAATCATACAATAACTCAAATCATCTCAAAGCACCAAAAAGAATCACATTTTTTAAATAATTCACCAAAACACAAATATTGACAAAACATATCAATGCCAATCCACGAAAATAGGTGAAACACAAATTCTAGAAATCACAACGAGAAATCCCGAAATCTCAAAAGGGGGAAGGCCTATCACAAATGGGAGCATGAAAACTCACCAACACGTGTATCACAAATGGAACGCTATTCCATAGGTCGCTAACCCAATAAATGACCCGAACATCGACGCACCCCAAAAGATACGACTCATGCACAGATTCGGTTGTGGTACAGTTCCCCACGCGGATAAATGAGCCGAACATCGACGCACCCTAAAAGATGCGACTCATGCACAGACTCATTGAGCCGATTGCTCCACGAATGGTTCGAAGACCACGGGTCGCTACCCCACCAAATTGGAGCCGAAGCTCCCCAAATGGGTTTTAATCCCCATACCAACAAAGAGACATCGCTCAATCGCTAGTCTAAATCACAAAATGATCATCAATGATCGATAAGTGTAAATTACACTAAGCTAGTAAATATAAGAGTTTAGCTTCATGTCCCATAACCACTAGCTTAACTCAAATATTTACGAACAGATTGTAGACTTCCACTCGAAAGTAAGTGTAAATTACGCTAAGCTAGTAAATATAAGAGTTTAGCTTCATGTCCCATCACCACTAGCTTAACTAAAATATTTACGAACAGATTGTAGATTCCCACTCGAAAATTTTCACAAGAGTTCAATCGAACAAGTCCAAGAATTAACCGGCAAAGTAAACGCAAGCGTTTCATACCACTTGTTTTGCTAAGCCGTTTAATTAGATTTTCTCATACGAATGAGGTAAAGGTTTGTATATTCTAATAGATTAGAAAACGGTTTTATAAACGAGCTTTGTATTAAAAATAGAGTTGAAATCATCTTTGTAAAAGAGTTTGAATATTTACTATTAGTATAGAAACCTTTGCATTTAAAAGTGACAAATCACAAAATGATTGTAGAAACAATCAATTACAAAATCCACATTCGAAGATGTGAATTAATTCCAAAGAAATCGATACCGAATCCATCAAAATGGATATTCTCAAAAATCCTGAAAAAGAAGTCATCAAAGTCAATAATAAATGATAACAATAAATCGGATAATCATGAATCGATAAAAATTGGAATCTCGAGCTAAATAGGAAAAACAGGCAAAATAGAGCAGGTCACATACTCCAGACGTCTGCAGTAAGTTTTAAGAAATTCTCTGAAACAAACTCCAGACTTCTGAGCTTTCCTGCAGACGTCTGGTGACGAACATTTCAGCCTATCAAATGGAAGAGCAAACTCTCACCATTTGCAACCGGTCGTGCAATGGACTTTAGGGGCTTTTGCCAATCGACACCCCAACCCTTTAGGCTCTCCGAAGCACCACCAATAGCATGTTCATAAATCAAAGCTAGGATTTTCAAAGTTTTAACTTCAAAACAACAAAAATTGAAATGTTCACCAAATCAATCCAAACCAAAATCAAATGAACATGTGAAGATGTTAGGAAATTCATACCTAACAATCAAGGATAGTTATAGACATAGATGTGAGATAAAAACCTCACCTTTAAACCCAAAAACAATGAAGGAGAAGCTTGAAAGCGAAGGAAGATCAACTACTCTTCAACTTCAACTCTAGAAGCTTGAATCTAAGCTCAAAAGAAGAACATTTCCTAAGTTAGGTTTAGGAAATTTCTGAAATTTAAAGAGAGAGTGAGTTGGAGAAGATGAAGAGGAGGCTTACCTTAGCTTTTCTTTGAATTTGGAGCAAGAAATGGAGCTTGCAAAAGGAAACTAGGGTTTTGAATTTTAATTTCCCATTCCTCTCCCCATTTTCAGTTTAGCTTGAGTGTTTAGGAAAATAGAAATGAAGTGAAGAGGAGAGGAGAGGGGCTGAACTAGGGTATATGATGACTTGGGTGAAACCCAAGCCCAAAAGCCCAATAGAAAATAGCAAAAACCAACATACTCCAAACATATCGAAGCTTATACTCAAAAAAGTCGCAAACACCATTTTGGACTCAATGGAAGTGGTCTCGAGTCCCAATTCGGTTGTTTGCAAAAAGTAGCTTTTCGGACTTCAATCCGATTAACGATTCTATATTTAAATATTCAATTGTAAAATATGCGGGTTGTTACAACGCTGCTTAGCGGAACGGGTTTTCCCCTCACTAGTATCCTAAAACATTTATAAAACCATATACTATGCTCCTTCATCCACAATGATTAAAAACATAGTATTTTAAAATATTATGATGATATGCAAAACAAGTAAATCAAACCTGGATTACCCATCCCCATTTGTTCTGACTATCTATCTCAATTATTGTTTTAAGGGTTACTATTAACCTTTTAAATGTATGTGTACTATCTTTTCGATTTCATAGTTTTCATGAGATCTCTAAGAACCTACTAGTAACTCCAATATCAATTTACATATCCTAGTTTTTATGGGCTAACTAGGAACCTACTGACTATCTGTCAATATCTTAATTTAGATATAGTTTTTATGGGCTAACTACAAACCTATTAGCCCCTGCCAATATCAAATCATAGTTTTCATAGGATGACTATGAACCTATTGACCCCTGCCAATATCATTTATTATACACTGTTTTCATGGGCTTACTGTAAAACTATTGGCCCTGCCAATTTCTTTATTTAAGATTTTAACATTTCTTAAGTTATATTCACTACTGAGTCAACCTAACTGGTTATTTTGCCCTTCCCTCAAAATACAGTTATGGGTTAATAATAATGTGTATAAGTATATGAAGAAGTAAACATAACAACAAAATAATACCAACACCTGTGGTTTATTATCCTTGAAATCCTTATATATATTTATATATATATCCTGGCTAAACCCTTTAACGTTTATAATCAAGAAAATTTCTTCATTTCAAAACCTTTTTCTTTATTTATGCCATGGTTTTCCTTTAAATTGAGATTGGGTTTATGTTTTGAAATTTTAAAACATCTCTTTCGAAACCTCTGGATGACTTCCATTGAAAGCAAAAACTTATTTTCAAAACATAGTAAACATACCTTTCGAAACCCTTGATAAATATTCTCTTTGAAAACCCATTTATACCTTTCTATGGTATCAAATCATCATTTTAAAATATATAGCTTCAAAACAAATGGAAGTAACCCTTTCGAAAGTATTGGGTTTACTCTTTAAAAACATCATTTGGGTCAAAATGATTATATAAGAAAGTAACTCTTTTGAAACCATCTAAGAATTATTTTTGGGAAAAGTGATGGTGTTGGAACCATCTAGTCAAAAGCAACCATCTTTAAATAAAAACTTTGAAGGACAGTGTTGAAACCACCTTTCGACTCCATTACCTTCGAAACCCTCAACACCTTTTGAAAGCATTCTGGAAAAGACTTAGTTTAGGTTAAAAAAAAGGGAACCCTTTGAGGGTATAGATGACTTCAATGTAGTCGAAAGGAAAATTAGCAGCTAGTCTCGACTTGGTCGAAACCCATACTTTCGAGATCTCCTATCTAAGGAAAAAGTACCCCTTCGAAAGACTCCTTTACATAGTATGGAAACCTTCTTCGAAAGCCATTTATAAAAACCTTTTCGAAAACGTGTGTTTCGACTATGTCTTCGACTATGTCAAAAGCTTTAACTAAAACAAGGCAAGAACTTAACTTTTGAAAACAAAGCAGAGTTTCGACCCCGTCGGAAGCTTACCCTTCGACACCAAGGCTTACGCCTTCCTTCCAATCCACTACATAACATCTAAGTGATACCTTGTGTATTTGTTTCGACTACGTGGGTTTCGACTATGCAGGTTTCGACTGGGATGAAGCGGAACCAATGGAGTCGAAAAGTGCTTACTAATTGAAGCGGAACACCTTTTTCTGATTTAAAGGCTGAAACATTGCAACTTTTAATAATTGTTTTATAACAACTTGCCTGTTTGTATACCATTGATTGGCCGTCATAAACTTTTCAAATACTTTACCAATAAAACTGCCGCATTTACCAGATCTAAATCAAAGAAATTATAACATTTAAGCCCTTCCATATACCAAAACCAATTATTTCAGAAAAGTCCTTTTAAAATAATTTATTTCCCCTAATAAATCAATTGGGAAAAATCCTCAAAAGTCACAGAAATTCAATTTCATCATGTAATCAAACATATTAAAATTCTAGACCCAATTTCTCCCTAAAATTCTCGAAATAAATTTTAAAACCAATATTATCATATTTTTCATTAAAAACACATAATAAAATTTCCATAGCTTGGAAAATTCTAAAAATTAAAAAAAATCTCCAAAATCATGTTTTACTTAACATAAAAAATTTCCATTGCATTCTAAAATCATATACTTCTGGTTTTACATCTAAACCGTACAAATTCATATACAGTTGAAATTAAATAAATCAAATATAATATAGATCAAGCATATCATCATCCTATTCATCATAAAAATGAATTTAATCATAAATCTGAAAAAATATAGTCTTAAAATAAAATAGAGATGGTATAAAATTATTATAGGATAACGAACTTGAGATTTGTTATTGATTAATCCTTCCTAGCATTGATTCATAGTTTGAGATTGTAATCTTCCTCTTTTCCTCTTTGTTAATGGTCGACTACTTAGGGTTCTTACGTTTATTTTTTATTTGAGAAAAATGAACGTGAATGGACAATTAGGAAAGGTCATAACCATGTATAATAGAATGGCTATTTTATTAATATGCCCATGTGTAATTTAATTCGTTTACTAAACCAATTAAAGCCCATTTACTTTATTAATGAGCTCGGCCCTATATATATTTTATTCAAATTTCAATCCCCTTATCATCATTATTCTATTTAATTTATCTAATTAAATCTTCTGAATAATGTTTTCAAAAATTAGGGATGTTACAGGCTCCCCCTTAAAGAATATCATCCTCAAAATTCTGTATGGACTAAATACTAAACATAGCAATCACTTGTAACAACTCCTAACAAACATAACAATCATACTAGCCTATCTGACTAGCAACTATCTATATAAATCTAATATAGACATACCCTCAAAGCAGATCAGGATAAGTATCGCTAATCTTATCCTATGTCTCCCAAGTACTATCCTTCTCGTTGTCGCTCCTCTGAACCTTTACCAACCTGACTGTCTTGTTCCTTAATCTTTTCTCATCTCTAGCTACAACCCGAACTGTCTGTCTAACAATAGTCAAATTAGGCTCTACCACTAAGTCATCCAACCCTGTCGGAGAAATAGTAATCTCTGAATCATGCACATACTTATGAAGATGAGACACATGAAATACGTTATGGACACCTGCTATATTGCTCGGCAACTCAACTTTGTATGCGAGCTTTCCAATCTTCTCTATAATCTGGAATGGACCAACATATTTTGGGGCTAACTTCCTTGACTTCCTAAATCGTACCACACCCTTCATAGGTGATACTTTAATGAAAACCTTATCTCCATCTGATAATTCTAGGTCTTTACGCCTCTCATCTGCATAACTCTTCTACCTAGACTGAGCTTCCTTCGTTCTTTCTCGAATTAACTTAATCTTTTCTGACGCCTCTCTAACCAAATCTGGACCTAAGACTAATCTGTCTCCAGTCTCCAACCAACATGCTGGTGATTTGCATGATCTTCCATATAAAGCTTCAAATAGCGCCATTCTTATACTAGTCTGATAGCTATTATTATAGGAAAACTCAACCAAATGTTGGTGATCTGCCCAAGATCCACCAAAGTCCAATACACAAGCTCTCAATAAATCTTCGAGTGCCTTATTGACTCTCTCTGTCTACCCATCTGTCTGAGGGTTATATGCAGTACCCATACCATGCTCGGTACCCATTAACTCCTATAAACTCTTCCAGAATTTACTAGTGAACAAAGCATCTCTGCCACTGACTATACAACTAGGAACACCATGCAGTCTAACTATGTTCTTCAGGAACAACTTTGCTAAAACAAATGTCGTCTTGGTTGACTTAACTGGAATGAAATGGGCACTCTTGGTCAATCTGTCCACTATAACATATATATTTTCATTACCCCTATTTCACCTTGGCAACCCATCTATAAAATCCATGGATATCGAATCTCATTTCCAAACTGGAATCTCTAAAGGCTGAAGCAACCTACTTGGCTTCTGATGTTCAACTTTCAGTTATTGATAGTTTGCACACTGTCTAACCCTTATGCCAACATCCCTCATCATGCCTTCCCAATAGAAGCTCCTCTTTATATCCTGATACATTTTGGTTCCTCCAGGATGAATCGTAAAGTTAGATCGATGACATTCTCTAAGAACTTCCTTCCTTAAGACCTCCACATTCGGAACACACAACCGTCCTTTCTTTCTTAGCCACCTTCTCTGGTCAAGGATAAAATCTTTTAAATCATCGATCTCTGTTCCAACCTTAAGTCTTCTAATTCTTTCAGCTAATACTGGATCCCCCTTCTACTTAGAAGCAACTCTCTCAATCAATACTGGTCGAACTTCTAAACAAGACAACCTGGCGGAAATTTCAGTAGAACCAGTAGTTGATCTTAACTGCACATCACAAGTAGTCAAAGCTTTAAAATCTTTCCACTCCGCCAACATAGCTAACACCACGTCCTGATGTTTTCTACTAAGAGCGTCTGCTACCTTATTACCTTTCCCTGGAGTATACTCTATACCGAAATCATAAGCAGCCAAAAACTCAAGCCACATCTACTATCTCATATTTAACTCCTTCTGGGAGAATAAATATCTTAAAGACTTATGATTGGTGTACAACTCAAACCACTCTTCTAAGAGATAATGTCTCTGAATCTTCAATGCGAAGATCATTACTGCCAATTCTAAATCATGAGTAGGATAACTTACTTCATGCGGTCTAAGCTGCCTGGATACATAGGCAATAACCTTACTGTTATGCATCAATGTTGCTCCTAATCAAGTTCCACATGCATCAGTATATACCACCAATCCTTGGTTTCTATCTAGAACTACTAACACGGGTGCATTGATCAACAATGCTTTAACTAAAGGAATGCTTCCTCACGTTTATCAGACCAACTAAACTTCACTTCCTTTCTAGTTAGCTTAGTTAAGGGTGCTGCTATCTGCGAGAAATCCTTAATGAATCTCCGATAATAGCCAGCAAGTCCAAGAAAACTTCTGATCTAAGTCACCATCTCTAGTCTCTTCTCATTATTCACAGCTTCGATCTTATCTGGATCGACTGTCAATCCTTTCCCTGAAACCACGTGACCATGAAATTTAACCACTTTCTTCCAAAAATGACACTTGGTAAACTTAATTAGCCTTTAGCTGATTCTGCCTCAATGTCTCAAGCACCACTCTATGATGAACTTCATGTTCTCTCTCATCCTTAGAGTATACTAAAATGTCATCTATATATACCAGCACAAACCTATCCAAGTACTCTTGGAAAACTCGGTTCATCAAATCCATGAAGAAAGCAGGTGCATTCGTTAATCCAAATGGCATCACCAACCACTCATATAAACCATATCTAGTCCGAAATGATGTCAAAAGAATACTGTCCTCCGCCACTCTTAACTGATGGAAATCGGTCGCTAAATCCAACTGGAAAAACAGTCTGGCTCCATTCAATTGATCAAAAAGATCATCTATTCTTGGCAAAGGATACTTATTCTTAATCGTCCGTTTGTTCAACTTACGATAGTCGATGCACGTCCTCAATGACCCATCTGGTTTCTTCACAAACATCACGGTCGCTCCTCAAGGAGAACTTCTTGGTCTAATAAAATTCCTTCCTTCAAGATCCACTAGCTGCACCTTCAATTCCTTAATCTTAGTTAGTGTCATCCTGCTAGGTGGTCTACTCACAGGTTCGGCTCCGGGCACAAGATCTATTCTAAACTCAACAGCTCTTTTAGGTGGTAATCCAGTGACTGGCTTAAAGACATCTACAAACTCTCTTGCTACCCGAACCTGACTTAACTCATCTCCTATTTCCAGAGCATTAAGCAAAGCACTAACACTCTGGTCAGAATTCTCTACTGAGAATATCACACGGTTATAATTATCAGGGTGTCTCAATGATATCTCTCTATCCTAGCAAAATATTCTAGCCTCATATCTACTTAACCAATCCGATCCCAAAATGATCTCGAAATCTACGAAACTAATAACATACAAACTGCATGCAAATTTGTGACCTAACAAATCAAGTTCTAACTGGTCACATCTTACCCCTAGAGTTGCATACCCTTCTATTGGGTTCACAACCCTTAAGGAAGTAACTAGGTAGGTGGGTTCTAAGCATAACCTATCAACCAAACATGGAGATATAAATGAATGTTATGCATGGGTATCAAAAAGTACTCTAATTGGAATACTCTAAATTAAAAGTGTACCTTCCATCACAGTCTTTCCCATATCTGCTGCAGTAGGCCTAGTTGATCCAATAGCAAATACCTTTCCTTTATCTGCCCTAACTAGTTCTGGACATTGATTCTAGTAATGCCCAACTTTATCACAGTTGAAGCACTTCACATTCTTCTTGTTTGCATCTTTCTTACCATTTCCTAACCGCACTCATTCGCAAGGTGACCCTTCTTGTCATATTTATAACAAACTTCCTTTTCCTTTGGCTTCTTAGTAGTATCTCCCTTCTAGGCTCCCTTCTTCTTGAAGAACTTTCTCTTCTTCCATTGAGAATCCTGAGCTTCCACTAACTTCTCTTTAGCCTGATCAGCAAGTAACTCCTCATGGGGGATGGCCATCTCCACCACCACATTATACGGATCACGAACATGTGTCATGATCATTCTAGCCAGCTTGGGACTCAATCCTCAAATGAACCTCTCATTCCTTCTGATGTTAGTGTCGATAACAGCATATCCATATCGAGACAGTTCTTCAAACTCAGTAGCATACTCGATTACTGACATCTCTTCCTAAACTAAATCCATAAACTTCCTCATCAGCTCAGACTTAGCAAACTCAGATACAAACTTATGCCCAAATCTCGTTTTAAAATTAACCCAAGATATCTGCTCTTCCGGCATTCCGGCAATTCCACCAATGTAGTGCTGACCCATGTAACTGCCTAGAGGCTAACCTTCCCTTTTGCCCATCATTCAGACCCAAATCGGTAAATATTCGCTCATAATGCAACAGCTAATTCTGAACCTCTATAGCACTCACCATTCCCAAGAATGGCTTCCCACCCAAACTGGTGTAATCCCTATTCATGAAAGCATAATTATTCTTAACTGGAGGCACAAGACTAGCTCCTCCTACATTTCTAGCAACACCAGCCACAGCTCCTGCTTGCATCAACCCAATAAAGAACTGATACATCGCCCCCATATCTACTAGTGGATTTCAAGCAACCACATTAGCATCAGCATTTTGATTACTTGCATTAGCCGGTGGACCCGGGTTCATCCTTGTAGTGGGTCGAGCATTTACATTAGTTGTGGTGCTTCCTCCATCGAGATTTTCTCTTCTGTTTCGTGCTTCCATATCTCCTTTCTTACCAATATGCATACGAGCCTTAGTAAGATATAGAAGAACGATCTAAGAGAATGGGGAGTACGTACTTATATATATAACTATATATCAAATACAGGTGTGTTATTATAGCGTTAACCCAAACCCAATCCTATTATCTGATTCATTAGATTATGTTTGAAAAGTCTTTTAGGTTTAAGTTTCTTTTAAAGTTTCCTAAACTTATGCTCTGATACCAACTTGTAACATCCCTCTACTTGGTAGCCCAAAACTAACGGTTACAGATGCTATAATCATCCATGGTGATTAATCCTTGGCGACCAAATACAGTAATATTAAATACATTAATACACAAAAACACAAGAATATAGAAAAAAATTAAATAGCAAACAAATTCCTTATTCCATTTCAAAATATTTCAAATTAATTACATAATCCCAATTCGCAGACCATGTTCGGATAACATATGATTATTACAAAATACGCCAAGAGCAACATATGAAGATGCACCCTTAGTTGATCAGAGTATATATAATAAGGCACTAAATAATTTGTCATTACAATTAAACACATAGCAGAAATAAAAGAACTCTAATACCAAGCTTGCCTCCTGTATGTCTTTGGAAGCTTTATTTGTCTAAAAGAGCACCTGGGAACCTTACTCTCAACCTACTCAAAATCAATTGAGTGCCCAAGAGTTTAAGGGGAAAACAAAAGCAGTAGAAATAAAAGAACTCTAATACCAAGCTTGCCTCCTGTATGTCTTTGGAAGCTTTATTTGTCTAAAAGAACACCTGGGAACCTTACTCTCAACCTACTCAAAATCAATTGAGTGCCCAAGAGTTTAAGGGGAAAACAAAAACTTCGAGTCAGACATAAAGCTTGGTATGAATAATAATCTTTCATCTCAAACCGTTTGGATATTGAGTGAGACCATGCCACTTAGCGGAACGGGTTTTCCCATCACTAGTATCCTAAAACATTTATAAAACTAAATATATTGTGCTCCTGCATCCACAATGATTAAAAATATAGTATTTTAAAATATAATGATGATATGCAAAACAAGTAAACCAAATCTTGATTACCCATCCTCATTTGTTCTGACTTTCTGTCTCAATTGTAGTTTTAAGGGTTACTATTTACCTTTTAAATGTTTATGGACTATCTGTATGATCTCATAGTTTTCATGGGATCACTAAAACCTATTGCTAAATCCAATATCAATTTACATATCCTAGTTTTCATGGGCTAACTAGGAACCTACTAACTATCTGTCAATATCTTAATCCGGATATAGTTTTCATGGGCTAACTACAAACCTACTAGCCCCTGCCAGAATCAAATCATAGTTTTCATGGGTAGACAATGAACCTAGTGTCCCCTGCCGATATCATTTGTTATATACAGTTTTCATGGGCTTACTGCAAACCTATTGGCCCTTGCCAATATCTTTAATTAAGATTTTAACATCTCTTAAGTTATATTCACTACCGGGTCAACCTAACTGGTTATTTTACCTTTCCTCCAAAATACAGTTATGGGTTAATAATAATGTGAATAAGTATATGAAGAAGTAAACATAACAACAAAATAATACCAACACCTGTAGTTTATTATCCTTGAAATCCTATATATATATATATATATGTATATATATATATCCTGGGTAAACCCTTTAACCTTTATAATCAAGGAAAATTTCTTCATTTCAAAACCCTTTTGTTCATTATGCCATAGTTATTCCTTTAAATTCAGATCGGGTTTATGTTTTGAAATCTTAAAACATCTCTTTCAAATTCCCTGAATGACTTCCATCGAAAGCAAAATCTTCTTTTCAAAACATAGTAAACATAGCTTTCGTAACCCTCGATAAATATTCTCTTTCGAAACCCATTTATACCTTTCGATGGTATCAATCATCTTTTTAAAATATAGAGCTTTGAAACAAATGGAAGTACACCTTTCAAAAGTATTGGGTTTACTCTTTAAAAACATCATTTGGGTCAAAATGGTTATATACGAAAGTATCTCTTTCGAAACCATCTAATAATTTTTTTGGGGAAAAGTTAATGGTGTCAGAACCATTTAGTCGAAAGCAACCATCTTTAAATAAAAACTTCAAAGGACAGAGTCGAAACCCCCTTTCGACTCCATTACCTTCGAAACCCTCAACCCCTTTCGAAAGCATTCTAGAAAAAACTTAGTTTAAGTTAAAACAGAGGTAACCCTTCGACAACATAGATGACTTCAATGCAGTCGAAAGGAAAATTAGTGGCTAGGTCTCGACTTGGTCGAAACCAATCCTTTCGAAAGCTCTTATCTAAGGAAAAAGTACCCCTTCAAAAGCTAACTCCTTTACATAGTATAACAACCTTCTTCGAAATCCATTTATAAAAACCTTTCTGAAAACATGTGTTTCGACTATGTCGAAAGCTTTAATTAAAACAAAGCAAGAACTTAACTTTTGAAAACAAAGCAGGGTTTCGACCTTATCGGAAGCTTACCTTTCGACACCAAGGCTTCCACCTTCCTTCTAATCCACTGCATACCATCTAAGTGATACCTTATGTATTGGTTTCGACTACATGGGTTTCGACTATGTAGGTTTCGATTTGGATGAAGCGAAATCAATGGAGTTGAAAGGTGCTAACTATTTGAGGCGGAACACCTTTTTCTAATTGAAAGGCTGAAACATTGCAACCTTTAGTAATTGTTTTATATAACAACTTGCCTATTTGTATACCATCGATTGACCACCTTAAACTTTTCAAGTACTTTACCAATATAACTACCGCATTTATCAGATCTAAATAAAAGAAATTATAACGTTTAAGCCCTTCCATGTACCAAAACCAATTATTTTAGAAAAGTCCTTTTAAAATAATTTATTTTCCCTAATAAATAAATGGGGAAAAATACCCAAAAATCATAGAAATTCAATTTCATCATGTAATCGAAAATATTAAAATTTCAGACCCAATTTCTCCCTAAAATTCTCGAAATAAATTTTAAACCCAATTATATCATATTTTTCATTAAAAATTCATAAAAAATTTCCACAACTTGGAAAATTTTAAAAATTAAACCCATCTCCAAAATCATGTTTTACTTGACATAAAAAATTTCCATGGCATTCTGAAATCATACACTTTCGGTTTTACATCAAAACTGTGCAAATTCATATACAATTGAAATTAAATAAATCAAACATAATATAGATCAAGCATATCATCATCCATATCATCACAAAATCGAATTTAATTATAAATCTGAAAACATATAATCATAAAATAAAATAGAGATTGTATGAAATTATTATTAACCATAGATATGATAAGGAATTTGAGATTTGTTGTTGATTAATCCTTCCTAGCTTTGATACTTAGTTTGAGATTGTAATCTTCCTCTTTTCCTCCTTGTTAATGGTCGACTATCTTAGGGTTCTGGCGTTTATTTTTGATTTGAGAAAAATGAACGTGAATGGACAATTACAAAAGGTCATAGCCATATGTAATAGAATGGGTATTTTACTAATATTCCCATGTGTAATTTCATTAGTTTGTTAACCCAATTAAAGCCCATTTACTTTATTAATAAGCACGACCCATTATATAGTTTATTCAAATCTCAATCCCTTTATCATCATTGTTCTATTTAATTTATCTAATTAAATCTTCTGAATAATGTTTTCAAAAATTAGGGATGTTACAGTTGCCTTGACCTGACCAGAGGCGCGACCAAGGGCTTGTCCGATGCTTTAACCTGGTCATAGAGTGGCGCGGTTAAAGACTTACTCCGCCCTCCCTCGAGGAGGTTCTCTACCCTGGCCATCTCTACGCGGACAGAGGCTTACTACCATCTTAGGTAGTATCCAAATGCAAGGAGTATTTCACTCCCAACCATGTAGATTTTCCTTTTAAAGCAAGAGATGCTTTTTTCATTCATCTTTGGTAAATATGGTCTCAAATGTTCGGCATTCCAAGTTCTCGGAACCATATTGCCATCTGGTCGGCATAATTTGTAAGCTCCTTGGGGGATTACTTTGAAAATGATTAAGAATCCTTCCTAATTTGGCCCTAGGAATACATCTGTAGGGTTTCTTCTACTCGCCGTTACTCTTCGAAGTACCAGATCTCCTTCACGAAATGATTGCTTTCTCACTTTTGAGTTTTAGTATCTTGAAATTCTTCTTTGATAATCTGCGGTTCTTACCATAGCTTCATCTCTCAGTTCATGTATCAAATCTAGGGAATCTCTTTTCAGCTATTGATTCATATCGAATGCATAGGTGATTCTTCGGTTTGGGGGTATTTCAATCTCAATTGGTAACATCGCCTCACACCCATAATCAACGAGTAGGGAGTATGTCCCATCTTCGTTTTAGTAGATGTTCTATAAGCCATAGCACAAGTGGTAATTCTTCTACCCAATTTCCTTTTGCTTTGTTAAGTCGCTTTTTCTGAATTATCTTTATGGTTTTGTTTGCAGCCTCAGCTGTCCCATTTTCTTTTGGATGTGCAACGGAGGAAAAGCTCTTAATGATACCATTCTTGTGGCAAAAGCGAGAGAATTCTTCACTCTTAATGTAACGACCCCGGATTTTAATTAAATTTAAATTAATAATTAATTGAATTTTTGAATAAAATTTGTATAATTAATTGATAAATTGATTGCGAGTTTCAGGACTCTTACATAGTGGTATCAGAGCTGAAGGTTAAACTTTAGCTATGGAGTATAACACATTAAGGAGCTCATTAGAGATAGGGTGAAGTATACCCTAGAATGAGTAATCTCTAAGATATCCGTCCGTACGCCTCAGTAAATTCTCTTACTATCCACTGATAGTAAGTATGAGTGCAAGAAGAGGATGAGATAGGGGACAAAGGAATACGACTATAAATGGTCAGTACTCTGTAACAACAAGGAAACAACCTTTTCTCTATCAATCTCTTTTGTTCAGCATCTTTTCTCAATTCTTCGATAGTTCCTGGTAGATCCAGGAAGAGATTCGATATATTAATATGGGACATAAACTCCGGATGGACCAGAATTATTTGTTTGGATTGTATTGGTTGCCTTGTTTGCTTTGTTTGCTATGGTTGATAGGTATACTTTAGTTTCTAAACTGAAAATTTTGGAATTGTATCCATATATCTATCTATTTCTTTGGGATTCCGAATATATTCTACGAATCCCTTCAAACTAACCGATGCCACTGCATACTTCGTAGATCTGGATAACCCGAGTATCTTGTGAAGTGTTAAAACAGATTCGTTCTTGTATCTATTATTGATATTCTGATTTGGTAAGCCAAATGCAGAATAAATATTCAGTTTGATTTGATGAAATATTCTTCATCTATCTTTGTGTCTCCTTGGCAAATTTCGAGGACGAAATTTTTTAAGGGGGAAGGTTGTAACGACCCCGGATTTTAATTAAATTTAAATTAATAATTAATTGAATTTTTGAATAAAATTTGTATAATTAATTGATAAATTGATAGCGAGTTTCAGGACTCTTACACTTAAATTGTGTCCCATTGTCAAAAATTATTTTTCTAGGGAATTCCAAATGTGGTTATGATATTTTTTATGACGAATCTGAGTACTTTCCCAGAAGTAATCTTTGGAAGTGGTTCTGCTTCAACCCATTTAGTGAAGTAGTCTATGGCGACTATGGTGTACTTTGCTCCTCCATTTGAGATTGGCAATAGGTCGATTAAGTCTATTCCCCATATGATGAAGGGCCATGGATTTGCAATTGGAGTCAACTGACTTGGGGATAATCTAGGAATCTTTGAGTATTTCTGGCATTTTTCGCAACTTCTCACATACTCAATGGCTTGGCTTACCATACGAGACCGGTAAAATCCTTACCTCATTATTTTCTTTGCCAATTTTGTTCCTTTTGAATGATCCCCGCAGAATCCTTCATGGGCTTCAGCCATCAATTTTACTCCATCATTTAGGCTTATGCATCTTGGATAGGGAAGGGCATATCCCTTCTTACAGAGGATTCCATCCATCATTGTAAAGGTTGGAGCTTGTCTCCTGATCTTCCTTGCTTCTCCTTTGTCATATGAGAGTATTCATTCATCAAGATATTTGATGATGGGTGACATCCAGGTGTCATCATACATGTCATTTGAAATTGATTGGTCAACCCTTTCATATGATATTTCTTTATCAACTTCTCTTCTCTCTTTACCTTGTAACTTAGTCCGAGACCTTGTCAAGGCTAATAGTTCCTTTCCCAGTTCAGACACTTCCTCTCCAATACTTGGAATTTTTTGATATCATACTAGAACAATTCGTGCCTCTGGGGCTCCTCTTGAGCTGGCTAGTTTTGCTAGTGAGTCAGCTTGTGAATTTTCCGCTCTTGGTACTTGGTGTATTGAAAAGTCTTCAAACAAAGCGAGCATTCTAAGTATCTTCTTCACATATAAAGATAGCTTGGAGTCCTTCATTTGATATATCTATTTTACTTGGTTTACCATTAGCTAAAAATCACTAAAGATCTAAATTCATGGAATCTTGAGTTCTAATGCCAAGGTTACTCCTGCTACCATGGATTCATATTCTGCCACATTGTTCATTGTGGGGAATCCTAATTTTATGGCATAATGTAAGCAGTTGTCCATCCGGTGTTATGATTACATATCCTATACCAGTTCCTTGTTCGTTTGATGTGCCATCAACGAATAATTACCACATAGGCCTCTGTCTTTTTCCTTTTCTGATTGCTCCTTAATAAAGTTAGTGCATTCATTAATAAAGTCTGCTAGTGTTTGCCCCTTGATTGCGGCTCATGGTTGAAATTCTATGTCATATTGGCTGAGCTCGATCCCCCATTTCACCAATCTTCCTGAAGTTTCTGGTTTACTAAAGACTTGCTTAAGGGGGAAATTGGTCAGCACCCTAATTGGATGTGCTTGAAAATATGCTCTAAGCTTTTAAGCTGTGAGAATCAAGTAATAGGCTAACTTTTCTATCACCGGGTATTGAACTTCCGCACCCTTCAATCGTCTAGTCACATAATACACTAGAAGTTGAGCCCCACTTCCTTCTCTTATCAATGCTGAGTTGACCGCATGTTCTGAAACTGCCATATATAAGTATAAGATTTCCCCATTCTCAGGACTAGAAAGTATCGGTGGCTTTTCCAAATGGCTTTATAATTCTTGAAAATCTTTTCTGCAATCTTCCCCCACTCCAAATTCTTCTTTTTCTTGATTATGTCAAAAAGGAATACACTTATCTATAGCCTTGGATATGAACCTACCTAGGGCAGCTACCCTTCCATTTAAACTCAATACCTCCTTGATGTTTTTGAGTTTGGCCATGTCCTTAATGGCTTGAATTTGGTCAGGACTAGCTTCAATCCCTTGAGCACTTACAAGGTAGCCTAAAAACTTTCCATAATGGACTCCGAAAGTGCAATTTTGTGGGTTCAATTTCATTTGATATTTCTGTAATATCCTGAACATCTCTTCCAAATCCTTAAAATGATTCTTAGCTTCACTGGACTTTACTAGCATATCGTCCACATAAACTTCCATGTTTCAGCCAATTTGCACCTTAAACATCCTGTTGACCGGTCTTTGATATGTTGCCCCTGCATTTTTTAATACAAATGACATTGCCTTGTAGAAATAAATTCCTCACTCAGTTACGAAGCTTGTATGTTCTTCATCTAGTTTGAACATTGGTATTTGGTTGTACCCTGAATAGGCATCCATGAAAGACAACAATTTGTGCCCGCTTGTTGCATCTACTAACTAATCTATTCGCGGTAACGGGAAACAATCTTTCGAACATGATTTGCTCAAGTTTGTATAGTAAATGCAAGTCCTTCATTTTCCATTTGATTTCTTTGCCAGAACTAGATTGGCTAACCACTTTGGGTAGTATATTTCCCCGATAAATCCATTCTCAAGGAGTCTGTTAACTCTTTTTTTCAAAGCATTTGACCGTTCTTTGTCTAACTATCTCCTTTTCTATCTAATGGGGGTTGCTTTTAGATTGATGTTGAGTGTATGACACAT
The DNA here is from genome assembly GCA_030737815.1 of Allium fistulosum. Classification (NCBI taxonomy): domain Eukaryota; kingdom Viridiplantae; phylum Streptophyta; class Magnoliopsida; order Asparagales; family Amaryllidaceae; genus Allium; species Allium fistulosum. The sequence goes on from CM060904.1 coordinate 658,926,607, forward strand.
GACCATTGGATCAATCCCCTGACCAGGCAAATACATCCTTGTTGACTTTGAGAAATTGGATCAAATCCTTCTTCAAGTCACCATTCAAATCTTTTCCCACCTTGACCACTTTTGCAGCATAATCTGAATCTATGTATGCTTCCTCAAGATCCTCTATAGGTTTGATCCTTTCTATTTCCCCTCGGCAATCGAATTCTATGACAATTGGGCTTTCTTCAGCTGAGTTAGCATCAACTCTCTTCCTCTTGGCTCGAGAGGGAATGTACCTTTCATATATATGTTTATTAGATTTATTAATTTTAATCTTTGCTTCAAATGTTGGATGTAAAAATCCATCACTCGAAGGCTATAAAATAGTAGAAGAATCAAAGTAAGCGAAATACTCCCTTTTATATTGATTTAGGGTAGCATAATACATCTCTGGGAGCTGAATTGTTCCCCTCGGATGGTGCCCCATCCTTTTTTTGTCAAGAATTTTACCATGAGATACTTTGTGAGACGAATGCATCTATTTCGCCAAGAGCCGGCCTGCCAAAGAAGGCATTGTAGTAAGAGGGATGGTTGATAACCACAAAAATAGTCTCAAAGGTTCTACAAGTTGGTGGGAGCCCCATTTGCACGAGCAACTTCACTTGCCCCACCGGAGTCGACCCTTTATTATTGAATCCAAAGATAGGCTCTATGTTGGGCTCCAATTTGTCTTCGGGAATATTCATTTGGTCGAAGGCATGCTTGAAGATTACATTGACTACACTGCCTGTGTCAACCAGAATTTAAAGACGATGGATAATCCAATCTAAGCATTAATCATCAAAGGACCGTTATGTGGATGGTGAACCCCCATTTTCATCTCTTAGGGAGTGGTAATAAGGTTCGGCATTTGAATATTGAAACATCGATTCTTCAATGGGGGTTCTTCTTGGAGAGAGAAGACGCCTTCTTTAGCTTCCTTGATGTATCTGTTCTGGGCCCCTTGGCTATTTCCCGTCGAAAGCGGCCCACCGTGAATTACGTCAATTCTGTTTATTGGAGGGCTCAAGCTTAGGGGGTCTTCATCTTCCAATATATTTACAGCATTGCGAGGATTTTTCGATGGACAATCCCATGTCCATTGAGCTTTCTGCTGATCCTGAATAAATTCCTTCAAATGTCCCTCACGGATCAGTTTCTAGATGATTCAAGCTAGAACCCTGGACTCATTGGTTTTTTGACCGTTTTCCTTGTGATAAGCACGGTAATCTCCTCCCTTTCTTTGTTTAAGGTTATTCTTGGCCGTAAAGGAGGTCGAAAAGTTGACTCTTTCCTTGGCCATTGCATAAATGTAAGACAGTAGCTTGTTTAAAGCGACCGCGTTAGCAATGGGCCCTTCCCATCTTGTTCTTCTATGTCCATGGTCCAGGCCATTCTCCCCTTTCTTTCCTGGGATTAGCTTTCCTTTTAGCATAGTAAAGCTCATCCATCCGAATGAACTTGTCAGTCTAAAAATGGAAATCTTGTAAATCTTTACACCCGATGACGAAGAGCTGCTTTCAAAAGGGGTGTTTTCTATCAAGCCGGAATGTATCGCAATAAGCTTGTCTCGGTCAGTCATATCTTTTGCCTTTAGAGCCTCTGTGTTAAATCTCCTCAGATAGTCTCCCAAGGATTCCTCATGCCTTTGCTTTATATTGGCCAAGACTATATAACCTATAGAGGGATCTTTGCAAATGCATAACTGGGCGGAGAATTCGTAAGAGAACTGTTTCCATGAATATATGGTTTTCTCATTATACTGTCTGTACCACTTTGTCGTAGCTCCTTGGAGAGTAACAGGAATAATCGGTATCTGACAGCTCCAGATGCATTGTACAAATCCATTTGGCTATTGAAAGCCATTAAATGATCATCCGAATCTGTAACTCCATGGTATCTCATCGTTGGGATCTTCACATAAGGCGGGACGACAGTTGCTATGACCTCATCAGTAAAGGGGGCACTCGTTTGTTATTATTGACATTTTCATCCATGGTCCTCTTCCCTTTGGTATTCATTACATCCTTGATTACTTTCTCTGCAGCGTCCTTCAAATAGGCCTCAATGTCTTGATAGTTTTTTTGATTCAGAAAGTATTCTTTTTATGTGTAGCTGTCAGATTGTTTAAGCATTTTATCGAGCACCCTCCTTTGATGATTAGCTTTAGATCGAGGGCGCTCCTTCTTCCTAGAGGATGTTAGATCTATCTTGCTTTTATTTTCATAGGAGTTATCCTTCAAGTTCCTTCTTGGGGAGATTACCTCATCCCCTTGTGTTGGCTTAGGGGTTTTTAAAGATTTCGGAGACAATGCCATTTTTAGGAGCACTTGCATTTCTTGCAGCTGCGGCTCCAAGTGTTTGATCTTAGTGGTATTCTCATCTTGTTGAGGTGACATCGAAGGCTGCTCTTGACCAACCCCATCTAGATTGAAGGTCGGGGCTATGTTTTCCTTGAGATT